>JALPQD010000478.1:0-1200000 GCA_023101885.1 Typhlomys cinereus
AGGCCGTGAGGTGCTTGTTTAGGTCCCCCGGGTGCAGTCTGGGAGTCCAGTCGATGGGAAGTGTGGGCTGAGCCCAGCAGTAAGACCCAACTGGGGAAACCGCGGACTACCCCTGAGGCTCCACTTCAGCTCACAGTCCACTTAGTTGACGCAGTTTCCCGCACAGCAAGTGATGGATGAGCTCAATTATGATCCACACAACCAAATGGGGCTTCTTAATCCCTGTAGACATCCCAGGACCTCATAACATGTGAGTAGCCAACACTGACCATGACCGTGACCAATGACCTGACAAAAGTTCCAGCTAAAGGGGAACTGAGAGAAGAAAATAAACTTCAATAAAGGGCCAGAGACATGACAAAAGTGTTGTCATATAAGCCTGACAACCTGAGTTCACGTCCCTGAAATCCCAACTCTCCTACTGAGAGATGTGATGTGGCAACAGGAGAATCCTCTGAATCTGGAGGGCCAACTAGCCTTGAGTATGCAGCACAGTGGCAAACAAGAAAAAGGAAATTAAGGACTAAGACCCTAAGTTATCCTCTGACCTCGCCACATGCACTGTGACACTCACATACTCTCACACATACATATACCCACACATACCCACACAAAATACAAATATGAATATCAAACATTAACATTAACATTAAAGACCTAAAAATTTCATGCTGTTGTTTTATTTTTCTGTCTCTGTGAATTTTTGGATTTAATTTTCTGTCTCTGTGAATTTTTCTATTCCAACCATTTCATAAGTGGAATCATATGAGACTTCTTTTGTTTACTGTGTTTCAAAGTTTATCAATTTTCCTTTATTGTTAATTAACATTTCATTGTGTGGATATAACTCCTTTGTTTTGGTTTTTGCTTATTTTTTTAAACTTTTTAATTTTTAGTTTTTAGTTTTACAAGCATATTGAGTACTAATCCTGCTTCCCTCTATCCCCCCTCCCTCCCATTTCCCTCCCTTCTTCTCATCAATCCATTCTATCCCTCCAACTCTCTTGCCTGGCTGCTTCTATGGACCCTGGGGTTCCCTCTGGCTTGTCTACTCTTGTGGGGGTTCCATCCTCAATGGCATACCAAGTTGCCCCTCACTGGGCCGCCCCACTGATAGGGGTATTTCCTTTCATGCATCCAGCTCTAGTCCCTAAGGTTTCCACTGTGTGGAACCAACCAACCATCCAAGTCTGTTTGCTACAAGTCACGTTGCTAGGAGACTTGGGTTAGGGGTCTTCAGCACATGATCCAAGGACTGCTCCTCTGGACTTGTCAGACCTGGAAAATGGCAGTAAAATTGCTCCCCACTCCTGCTGATGTCCAGGATTATGGAAAGGAGGCAGGGGTTACACTGCAGGGAGTCTGGATATGGAGGTCAGGACATTGGGCTGGGTTCTAGCTTACAAATGCACTACAGACCCAGGGAGAGGAGCACTCCAATCCCTTGGCCCCAGTGTCCTGCCTAAAACGTGACAGGGTTGGATTACATAAGCTTTAAAAGTCTCCCTCAGGTGTAACATTTTTGGAACTCTATCAGATCATTAAAATTTAAAGTACTGTTATGACTTTATCTTCCTTGATATAAAACTGAAACATAAACCACTGACAATTGTCACTAAGTTTAACTATCTTCCGAATGTAAAATTCATAAGGAAGAGCACCATTTGAAGGCACACAGTAATAGAACTAAGGTTTTGAAGTTTATTTTCTTCTCTCAGTTCCCCTTTAGCTGGAACTTATTGTCAAGGTCATGTCACGGTCATGTCCAGGTGTTGGTACTCACATGTATGAAGGTCGCTTGGGTTGTCTCAGTGGATTAAGCCCCATTTGTGTGTGATCATAATTGAGCTCATCCCATCACTTGCCTGGCGGGAAACTGGTCACTAAGTGGACTAGTGAGCTGAAGTGGAGCCTCAGGGGAGCTCGCGGTTCCCCAGTGGAGTCTGACTCTGGCTCAGCTCCACACTTCCCATCAACTGGACTTCCCAGACTGCACCCTGGGGACCACACAAGCACCTCACTGCCTGGCAGTGGAAGAGCTTGGTGAATTATTGGCCAGGTTCCACAGTTCATTTAAGTGTGGTCGCGGGACTGGAGCATAGCTCAGAGGTATGGTGCTTGGCTAATGCATACGAGGTCTTGGGTTTAATCTCCAGCACCATAAAAGAGAAAAAGAAAAGAAAAGATGCATTTTTCTCCTAAGGTTTGGACATCATCACAATTCTATCTCTATACTTAGAGGTTTCCACTGCCTGCCCCTTACCTCAAATAGGACTTTTAAGATCTCCTTATCTTTCTTTATCAGTTACCAAAGATAAGCAAATCATATGGTAAGGAATCATTTTAAATGATTGAAACCTGACTAGGTTTCAAGAACACAATGTGTAAAGTTGAAATTGTGCTGAAAGTGATGTCCCTACCTGGGAAAGGCAATGATGTGATCCTTTCATACAAGCCACGAAGCCTTGAAAGACACACTACCTTTGAACCAGAGTCCTGTTCCTGAGGGTATAAAATAGGAGAACGGTGAGCCCCTTACAGGGTGTTTTATAATTTTGAACAATCAGAAGGTATCTGAGTGCTTTACAGGAAGCCTAATTTCTGAAAAGTCTATAGTTGACCTTCTTGAGAGATGGGCATATGATGGTTATAAGTGGTAAGCAGGTTAGCCTGGCAGAAATGTGATAGGGCATTTAGCAAAAAGAAGAATAGGCAGTTCTACCTGCTGAGATGATGGCTGTATGAAAATACATATTTGTCCTCCAAGCCAGTGTTTACTGAGTACCTCCACTTGTCAGGTGCGCTTCTAGGAGATTCACTTCTGGAAAGAAGACACTTTGCTTTCCTGTCCTCAAGTAGCTCATACTGTAACCAATAAAGGAGACAATAATTAGGGACAATATAATTACCCAAATGCCTATTTAATTACAATAGTTAAAATACTAAAAGAATAAGAAAAGCAGGATACAAGGAAGGGATCCTAACCTCATGTTCTTGTATCAAGAAAATATGAAAAAAGGAGAAAAACATAATTAGGTAACTTCGCTGAAGTTTTCTTTATCAGAATTGATGTAATATTCTGAAACTGAGGAGGAGCAAGGGGGAGTGAGTCCTCATGGTTTCTGAAGGGTGGCTATGCAGAAGCAGAGCAACCCCACTGAGAAGCTCTCAAACCCACATGGTGGGCTCCATCTACATCAGAGAAACTTGTGGGTCAGTCCATGGGTTAGATCCAACTCACAGTTTGTCTTCATAAATAAAGCTTGGAATATAGACAAACCCATCTATTTAGTGTATTATCTGTGGCAGCTTTTATTCCATAAAGATAAGAATTCCAGGGTAACAGAGACAGGCTATCCCTTAGAACTCAGATTCTCTGTTTGACCCTTCATTGTTACTTTCTATTTTCCAGTCCCTGTTCTAGATCATGGCACTCCTTTAAGTGCCAGATTAAAAGCTACCTATTCTCATAGTAGGTACAGGTGTCAACTTGACTGTTGAGGTTTTGAGCTCTAGGCACATTTGTGGAGAATTAGTGTTTGGGTTTAGCCCTGCAGGAGATTGTCTAGCTGATGGGAAGGCCCAGCCTATGGTGGGTGGGACTAGGCCCTGAACAGATGAATAAAATACTGAAAGCCGGTTGAGGAAGTTGGGATCTTTTTGTACACTTTTTGTACACATGCTGGTCTGGCAAGTAAGGATCATCCCTCTCTCGGCCATTACATAGAGATGGTGTGGCCAGTTCCCTCGGCCCTGGTGTTGGTGCCTGCTCTCCCGGTCAAACTGGACTGAGAACTGTAACCGGACTGTTGTAAGAAAATAAACCCCTTGTCCCCTTAAGTCATCTGATGGTCATTCATCAGCAACCATGCAGGCTGACTGCAACAGCACGCATCTTTACAAATGGTTGCCTTATATCAGGAATTTGTAGGCCTCTCCAAATTTCCACGGAATCCTCCGATTCAGACTTCTGTGCTCTGGGGAAGTTTGCATTCATTTCTCATACTGGATTTGATGAATTATTTCCTCTTATCCATAAAATAGCAGCTGGTGTGGATGCAATTTCAGTAATGGGATGAATCAATCCTTCCTTGCCAGGGGAGCCCAGTGGCCAAGGCCATGGGAGAGATGTCTGTGTGTGTGCTTACATGTGTGTGCAAGTGTGTGTGCAAGAGGACACGAGCGTGTTTGCCTGTGGAGCCCAAGGGTGACACTGAGAATCGCCTTGGGTTGCACTTTCACCTTACTGCTTTGTTCTAGGGATTCCCAGGTTCTGTCTTCCAGGCCTGAACTGCTTGCTATCTGGCATTTTTAGATGGAATCTTGGGATCCAAAACAGGTCCTTCTGCTTCGTGGGGCAAAGGCTTTAACCACTGAGCCATCTCTCAGCTCGATGGACATTTTCGTGTGAGCATCTAGTCTGTGTGCACTGGATCCAAGTGGCACAGAAACCTACCAGTCTCCAGTAGCTTTTGGGACATTCTCGTATTAGGTGTTTTAAAGGGGTTTCTGGGTTTTAGAGCACTGTGCTCCCATCCTTACTCCTTTCGAAGCCATTTCCTTCATTGGAAACTTCAGACAAATTCAAGCCTCCCCAAGCCTGAAATAGAACAGGACTTGCTCTGTTTTCCTCTTCGTTGCTTTCCCATTTCCCTTTTTCCCCCGGGACTGGCACTTTTCTCAAGCTTGCATAGAACGCTTCCTCCCTTCCTTGATTCTTGGGTCTTGTACCATTTAATAAATCATAGCTTACCTTAGTCAACCAACAATCATTTGAGAAAAGTGTGAGAAAACTTTTCATTTTCTATTTTTAAAGCTTATTACAAAATTAATTAATATTGAATTTAAAAATTCATATATGATTTTCTGTTTTTTGCTAATTTCCATGTAGCTAGTGGGGCAGTTGGTTTCAGGTGTTAACTTGACACTCTAAGACAGGGCACACTTATGGGTCACAAATCATTGCAGCAATGAAAATATTAAATTAAAAACACTGCTGTCTATTTCAATAATGAAAACCAATTGATTTTATGTTAAAATATCTTTTAATTTTTTAAAATTAAGTATCTTCTAATTTGGGGGGGAAGACATATTTTGAAACAAGATCTGTTGTAATCTAGGCACACCTAAGGCTCCCTATGTAACTGATGCTGGCTTTGAACTGCCTCCTCCTGCCTCTACCTTCCAAGTGCTGGGATTACAGTCACTTGCCACCACACCCAGGTTCTTTTACATTTCAAAGGCACTTAGATACAGCAGTGTGAATTTGGAGCAAGAAAAGTCAGTGAGTCATTCAGAGCTTGTTGGACCTGCCGCTTTCGTCTCTCCTGATGGTTGTCTTTGGGTGTTACTCCCTTATTGGTTTAGTGTGCTTTTCTGTATGTTCTGAAAGCTCTGATTCCACCTTAGTCTCCTAGTTGATTCTGATGTATTGATCAGAACAAAAATCATATGTACACGGGTTACAGATTTATGCAGAGGCCAAGGCAGGTCTGTGAAGCAGCAGCTATCAAGGGCACTGGGCCATGGGAAGTTGTGAGTCTAAGTACGTTCAACAGAACACGAGGAACACCGGTCTGTTTCACGAAGACTCCCATAACTATTGAGCTGAAAGAGTTTTGCTGGCTTGTCATGATGCTCTGTGACTGGAGAGCTGGTTTGGTGAACTTGCCTGTGCATTTCCTGTGGTGGCTCTCTCTCCTTGAGATGCCATCTTGCCTCTGGGAGGGTATCTGAACTTTCCAGTTCTGATAATGGTTGGGAAATTTATAGCACGATAACCTCTCCTGAACTAAGAACATGAACCGGGTAAAATGCATACAAGGGTCACCAGGCCCCAAGAACAGCCAAAGCACAAAGAAGCTGTGGGGGCTTCAGTCCAAAAGGACACTCAACTCTGGGTGAGGCCCACATTTGTGTGGCTTGTCCCCTGGTGACAGCCACAGCCCAGATAGAAAACTGAGATCTGTGGGGAACAGTGTGAGCTTTCTGTTTTATTATTTCTTCATCTAGCTAATGATTTCTCAGGTTTTGCCAACCTTCACAGAACTTAAAGTGTCAAAAATTGTTCTGTATTTCTATTCTCTATTTCATTAATTTATGTTCTGACCTTTATTATTTCTTCCTTTCTCCCTGCTTTTGGTTAAGTTTGCTCTTGTTTTGAAAGCTTCAATATACCTGTTCTATTTCTCACAGCTTCTTTAAAAGATGTGAAAATATAAAAAGTAATTACAATGTACAGCTAGTCTGTAATGGATATATTAGTATGTTCAATAGCATAAAAGAAGGAACAGAGACTAGAGTTCTATTGTAAGACTTAAACTTTTAGATTAATTCTCACTAATTATTGGTTCTGGTTTTACCACTAGCATGATTTCCTCACTCCAGGTATCATTGATTTTTCTAGTTCCTGTCTGCTTTTTCAACTGTATGACATTTTTAGATCCAACAATACAATTATATCTATCCATAATAATTTCTTATCTAGTCCCCCCTCCTACCCCCCGCCGTGGTGCTGGGATTGGGGGCAAGACTTTGTGCAGACTAAGCAAGTATTTTGTATACATACTACTGAGCTACGTCCCTGATTCCTACATCTGATTTTTTAAAAGCTAATGAAGGATAAGAAATACACTTTTATACAGTCTTTTCATTGCCTTTGGTACTGCTACTCAGTTTTTCTTGAGGCTTCACATTGTTCTAGGGTCAGTTACCTGTTTCCAGATTAGAAAGCTGTTTACTAGCTTTTCTCATTAGATCAGATTCTTCATTTATTTTTTGTTGTTCTGGATGTGTTTCATCTACATTTTTGAAAGACAGTTTTCCTGAGCGTAAGATTAGTTCACAGTCATTTTCTTTTTTAAAAAATTTTTTATTTTATTTTTTTAATTTCCACTTATACAAACTTAACAGGTACACCGGTCCCCCCCTCCCTCTAAGCCCCTACCCCCTGTGCCCCCTCCCCTCTCCCTTCCCTCCCATCCCCAGTGCATTCTTTAATGTGCATGCCAACTCTCCTCTGGGCCCTCCTCTCCGATGAGGTGCAAGGACCCAGAACCCTTTCCTGTGTTCCCCTTAAGCATAGGAACACTACTGTGGCTGTCAATCCCTTGCCTCCCAGGATCCTAGTGCCTTTAGCAAATGTTAGACTTTGTGAGGCCAATAGTGTGTTGGACATTGCGCAGGGCATGTAAAGTCCAAATATGATTGCTTCTTGCATATCATTGCTCCTCCCATCCTTGAGCTCTTACAATCTTACCGCCCCCTCTTCCGCAAATTTCCTTGAGCTTCAGGATGGGGAAAGATTAGGCTGGCCTAGTTCCAGGTGATTGATATAGAGTCTCTGATGTTCTGGATTATAGTTAGGTGATATTAATTGCTAAGATTATGAACAGGAGGGATGGGGAAGGAGGGCCACATCAGTAACAAGGAGAGAGGGGACCATGTTACAGCAGAGAAAATAGGCCACCATCAAGGACTGCAAGTAAGTAATGAGACATCTGGTTAAGTCACAGACTTTCCTTCCTGATCATTTACAACTGATGGGATATGATCTTACCAGAAGGGAAGGGGGTATAGTCTGGCAGATAGAAAGTAACCATTTCACAGATGGGTGATTGACCCCTCCCTCACTGCGGTTTCCTACTTTTATTACATCTACCTTTGAATATACTCTTATAACAAGACTCTAATTTAACAGGTTTTTATCTCTGGCCAGGGGGTGACATCCAATACCCATCAGGGTGGAGCCAAGGGCATTGCAGGCACAGTCATTTTCTTTAAGCACTTTGAATATACTATTTCTTCTCCCTCCCTTCCTCCCTCCCTTCTATTTCCCTCCCTTCCTCCCTCCCTTCTCCCTCCCTCCCTTCATTCTTCCCTCCCTCTCTCCCTTCATCCCTTTCCTCCTACCTCACAATAAAAAATGAAGTGGAGTTAGGAGCTAACAAGGCAGGAGAGATATCTCATGATGCAGAATGACACTGAATCCTGATCCTCCCACCTCCACCTTCCAAATATTGGAATTATGTTTTTGTCTTACTGCCCCTGGCTTGAGTGTGTGTCCTGTCTTTGCAGCTGACTGAAGCTGCTTCTGTAAAAGTTCAGAAGTTAATCTTGTGGAGAACAAGTGACTCTTGACGGCTAAGGGCTGGGGAATACCATGTTGTTCAGAGTATTTCACCCCAAGGTCTTAAGCTGACTCCTACTTGCTTCCTTAGTATCCTAATTGGTCCTGCCTGAGTGCTGCCATCTCCTTTTGAGTGAGGCGTTTCAAGGCATTCTCTGCTTACAAGCGAAGGACATTTCTCAGGGTTTGAGCAAAGAGAAAATGAAAAGGGGAAAATATCAAGATATTTGGAAAGTGCCGAAGACTTTGCAGCAAGCAAACCTTGAGTTTTACTCTCAAATAATAAAATAGACTTTGAATTCACTTAAGGTATCTGTTCAGCATTTGTTTCAGCATATATGTGTAAATATTTACATGGGCAGGTAGTAAAGTTCATGTATGGGTAGATTGATGAATTAACAGGGAGACAAATAGAATATACTAGGTTGTCATATAAAAATGTATTTGTCCCTATGAGTCATAATCTGTCTTTGAGTATTTATTGGCATAGAAGAGGACTGTTCTGGGATTTTTCCAATACTGCCGGCCTCTGCTTGCCCTTGGATATATCTTGAGTGTTTTTTCTCACTTGTCTTGCTAGTTTCCTAATTCCACTCCATTTTTTCAAGAAAGAAAAATTTGCTCAATTCAGTACTACCTCTTCAAAATTATTTCACGCTGCCACCACCTTCTGTGAAAGTTCTGACAGCCACGTGACAGGCATTATATACAGCTTCCGGCCTTTTCAGTCTACTTCAATACTTTCCTCTTCAGGAAATGCTAACAAAGGGTTATTCTAGAAGGAACTTTCAGGTCTCTCTCTTTTTTTTTTTTTTTTTTTAGAATTCTAAGACTTTTCATGAATCAGTCATTCATGGTTCAGGGTAACATGACTTTATATTCAGCAAAGTTTAGGCTTGTCAGTCATTGGAAACAAAAGGGCAGACGGGTGAAGCTGATTTTGCAGAGTTGCTGAGCACATTTCTGCTGGATATTCTCAGTAGGTAAAATTATCATGATTGAGCTGGGTAAAGTTATCATGATTGAGCTGGTCATTAAAGTGCGATTTACCAGGAAGAAACTCAGGGGCGAGTGTTCTGACAGACTGTCAACTCTGTGCATTTAGAATGAGTAATTCCTACAGCCGGTAAAATTTCTTTATTAACCTTCAAAGGCATTGAAGTGATGAGTTTGGGCCCTAACAAGATGCCAGACTCCTTGAAAAGCATCCAACCGGCGTCAGAGATTTTTGATCCAGAAATCTAGAAGAGCACAGAGCATGAGACTGTTACGGGCCCTGGAGTTGGGTTTCTCACTGTGCTCCAACTGTGCTGCCTTTATTCCTGAGCCTGTCCCATCTTCCTGTGGAATGAAGACTCATTTAACTTTCAGGATCAATTAGGTTGGAAGGAGCCAAAGCCAACCAAGCAGCGTCTCCTCTGAGTTCCCTTGAAATCGTCTGCCCTCGTGGTTTTCCTAACAATGGCAAGAGAGCTCTGTGCCTCTGCAGAGCCACAGAGACCCGCAAGTCCTCTTTCCCTGTGTCTATCTAGCCCTACAGATCCTCAGGATTCAAAGCTCCCGGAACTAATGCTCGTGTCCAGCACTTACAATACAATGGATGGGCTGAACCTGGAAAACTAGGTTCAGCCTGGATGACGACATTTGTAGAATTTGCTGTGGGACCATAAAAGCTCCCCCATGATTGCAGGCTGTAAGAGTGCAGGTCTATATCTTTATCCAGCTTCCTCCATCTTTCCTCCTTCTCCACTTGACTGAAACTGTTGATTAGTAATCACTTGTTGTCTATTGGTTTTGATTTTGTTTTGCCTATGCATCTTTAGCATGCACTTAGTTTGTATGGATGTTAGTGAATAAGAAGAGAAGATGTAGCAAGTGTTTTTGCTTCATTTCAAGAGAAGGTATGGGCATTTTGAGATTTGGGAAGTAGCAGCTAGTGAGCTTTTGTTTTTTAAAAATGTGTGTATGTGTGTATGTGTGTGTGTGTGTGTTTGTGTGTGTGTAAGGGGGAAGAGAAAGAAGGAAAGGGAGAGAGGTGTATCTTCTACATGGACAAAGTTCACATTGATTAATTTGTATTCATATTATGGCTATGGAAGTGAAATTTCTAATTTGAAAAGCTGGGAGAAAATTAAAGCATGCAAAATTATAGTTCTTTTAATTTCATTGTTTTTACTGCTTATCTATTATCTATATTGTTGTCAGAGTAACCATTCTAAAATGTGTTAAATCCTATTATTCATACAGAGGTCCCTTAGTATTTTCAGAGGATATCTTGTTTTCAGGACCCCTCCTCACACTAAAATATGTTTATGTTTAAGTCCCTTATTTGACATGGTAGTATTTACATATAACCTGCATGCACCTTTCTGTACATTCTAGAGCATCTCTTATTTAGAATCCCTAATATAATGTTAACATTGTATAAATAGTAATTGTTCTATTTTGTTTATGGAATATGAAATATAATGACAAAAACCATCTGTACATGTCCAATATGGATTTTTTTCTGAATAATTTTCTTTTTTTTTCTTTTTATACATTTTTTATTATTTCCGCTCATACAAACTTAATAGGTAGACCAGTTCCCTCCCTCCCTCCCCCTCCCCACAATCCCCTGCTCCTCTCCCCCCTCCCCGTCCCCCAGTGCCCCCCCCCAATTCCCAGAGAGTCCTTTATTGTGTCCTGAATAATTTTCATTGCAGTTGGTTGCATTTACGAATACAGATGAAAATACTATGGTGGATACAGAAGACTGGCCATCATTGCCTTACAGGGAAACTGAAAGGCACAGTGGGCTTGGAAAGACGTGACTCTGGGTCTTCACTCAGCCATCTACCCTCCAAGTGACCTTCAATTCATAATACGTCCAGTTCTGTGATCCTGATCTGTCAATTGAGGACAATAATGTTTCCCAGAGCCGTGGCATGGGTCAAACCATGCAACATATATAAAGATCTTTGGCCCAAGATCCAGGAAGAACGACCAGGAAGTAAGAGCTGCTGGGGTTTTGATCTGATCTGTCAGTGTGAGGTGAACAATCTGCTCCCAAGGGCACCGTCATGGATCTGTGGTACAGGCCTAGGCCTGCTATTCAACTTGACATTGGCAGCCCTCTGCTTTCTGTCCTGTTTGCTTTTAGCGTGTCCTCTCTTTTTCAGTACAAGGCTCCAGAGCGTGAAACTAATATCACATAGTACAGCTTTCCCATGGGCAAACATTTAATAAGGAGGAGCTTCCCGAAAAGACACGGCGGGGATTTGGCTTTCCATTTCTCCATTATCTCAGAAAAATCAAGACCCAGAGAGTCTCCGGACACTTTCCAAATGAGAACATTATTTTATGAACCATCCCTCTCCTTGTTGCCACTAAGTCTTGGGGAGTTTTGAAAAGTTGCAAATCTCTCTATTCCTTGCTGCCCACACAGAAAAAGAACAATCATATCTGAGGTCTGTTTGAAAGGAGCTACTAGGAAATGTGAATGCTTGTAAGAGTGGGATTAGGTGCAATGCAAATTCAAATAAAATAAGCCATACATGCGCTAGCAGCTTCAAGGTCTTTATTTTTTATGATTATTGCCAAGGAAAGCAGGTCACACAAATGCCATTTAGAATTGCTGAAGGCTTTTCATTGTAAGAGGAATGGCAGCGAGAGTACTCCCCTGAGGTTTGAATGTGCTACTTCTGCTTCGTGTGGCTGTTCCTAAAGATCTCCAGATTCTTCACAGAAGCATGCAGGTGACCCTGGGAGCTCTGCAACAAAGATTCGTAGAGTGACCTAGTCTTCAGCAGGCACAGGCAAGAGAAAACGCATATGTGCTCACTTAGAGGGAGGGTCTGTAACCCGAAGTGAAGCCAGCTGTGCTGTACCCCTCACTCGAAGTAACCGGTAACCCTTTCTCACTGTGTTCACTCCCACCCCTGTTTTTCTTTCTTCTTCATCTGTGTCCTTTTCCTTTCCATGGGCATGACCTTAGGGAGTCACGTGGTGGGGGAAGGAGAGGAAAGAAATGCTCTGTATTAGTTACTTTTCATTACTATGACAAAATCCCTCATCTACAACCTAAAGGGAAGGATTAGTTATTTGAGCTTCTGGCTTCAGAGGCTTACTATCTGCAGTCCTTGGTGCCATTGGATTAGAGCCTATGGGCGGGGCATTGTGGTGGCAGAAGACTTAATCCTAACTCTAACTCTAATCCCTAACCCCTACCCTAATCCTAGCCCTAACCCTAACCTTCTTGCCATACGGGAAGTAGCCAGAAAGGATGTAGATGTTCCTGGGCTCCCCCCCCTCTTTTTTTATTCCATCAGCTCCCTATTCAGGTCCTGTCTTCCCTCTCTTGCTTCCTGGAAAGTCTCTCATAGACATCCCTAGAGGAGTGTTTTTCTAATTTGCTTAGGTGCTGCTCAAGTCTAGTGAGTTCGACAGTCAAGCTAACAGTCAGCCCCTGCTCTTGTTCATCAGTTGTGTTGTAGTGAGGTTTGGGGGTAGAGAAGGATAGTCTCTCCCTTCCATGTATCTTATCTATTCACTGAACCTGTTCATTTGCCTCTATCAAAGAAGAAAGACTCTAGACTGGGAGAAGGCATGTGCTTGGCCAGGTTAGCATGATTTCTCTTAGGAAATAATGCTATCAGGTGGTGCAGGCTTGGAACAAGTACGTTTGGTCTTGAGTTATGTGTTGTAACACACTGGTTGACAGCTCTTGCTAAATTTTGGCCTCAGAATTTCATGGGGGAAGTATGGGATAAAGCTCTGCAGTCTCAAGCTTCATTATATGATGTTTGCGCCAATGTGGGTTGTGCTTCAGTCAGCCTGCAACTTCCCCACACGTTCCTAAAATAACCAGCAAATCCTTCAAAGCTCATTGCTATTTTCAGACCTGCTTCTACTTAGAATAATTAGTTTCAATCATTACTCACAAGTTTAGTGCCTAATTAGGAAAGAAGAGTTTATTTTATTTGTCCCTGAAACTGTCTTTTTTCTTGCTTTCTTTTTTTTGAGTGCCAAAGTGCCAATTTTCAAAGAATTGTTGGGTTGAACATTCTTCTCCTCAGTGTGGGGAGGGTTTATAATTTTCCTGTCTAAAGGGGCCCCCCTGTGTATGTGTTAACCTCCCTGTTTCCCTCAGACCTGAGTACAAGTTGGAAAAGCTCCTGCAGCTCTGTGACCTTTCCGAATGCTTGGTCAGACTCTTCAGCGAGTCTCCTTGTGCGACCAGGCCTCTGCCAGCCCATCCCACTCTCACTACCTTGCTGCAGCTAAACTAGTTCTCTACCCTGTGAACCCTTCATGCTTTTTCTTCCACACACCTTTCAGACATTTCCTTGCTTCCTGCAATACTTTTCCTCCTTCTTTCATAATTAACCCCCACCGTCCTGGAGTTATGAGGTCTGACATCCTTTGGAGAAACCTTTTTCAACCCCGGCAGATTCCCCACCCTCAGCAAAGATACACACAGATTCCAGTCTCCGTGACAGTTTTGCATTTGATGATTTGATTAACGGTGTGTCATCATCTGCATCCGCTTGCTCTGCATCTCAGACTGGCTCAGGTCAGGCAGGAAATGATGCTCTTTTCTAATCATCACTGTCCCAGAGCTGCTGTGAACCAGGGTTTGCGTTCTTCCTATATTGAAGCCCGGCTCCCCGAAGAGAGGTGGAGCTTTGAGAAGGACTGAGGTGCTGAGAGAGCAGGTCTCGCCGTGAACTGTTGAACATGCTGGGAAGGCCATTTCCCAGGTAGGAGCCCTAGTCACCCTGACTCAGGGCTGGGGAGATTGCTTTACTGTTCCAGAGATAGTTTCACAGAGTGATGACCTGATGATTGCAGGACCCCTTCAAACCAAGCACCCTGGGGGCCTCGCAGACACGAGTATCCTCACAAATACAGGTTGATATCAAGACAAAAATCTACATTCTAAAACTAAAGGGGAATAAAACTAAAACTACATTCTAAAACTAAAGGGGAAAAATAAAGATGAGAATTATTTGTCTTTAAGTGAAAGAAAGAAGAGTTATTTGGGAAAATCCCATGTCTGTATCAGTCAGACATTTGATCAAAAGTCACATTTTTTTTCTGATCATAGAATTTTTTTTTGAGGGGGGCAGAAAAGGGTATGTCATTTGCTACATATATGCTATCTTATTAAATGGTTTCAGGATATCTCTTATGAAACGAGTCTCAGAAAAGCTGAAATTCCTTCCAACCAGTGAAATGTCCTCCCCTGAGGGATGCAGGGTACTTCTGTGTTAGAGAACTGTCTTATCACGAGGCCTAGCATAAGCCAGGCCTGGGACGATCACTCATAATCCCACTGGTGAAGTGGAGGCCTTAAGATCTCATGTTTAAGGTGGCATGGACTGTGTACTGAGCCCGTTTCAAAAAGGTGGGGAGGGGTTTATAATATGTGTAGGAAAAAACAAAATTGTGTCTATAAGAATGCATAGATAAGACCTACTGATAAAAGTGATAGAAAATAGCTTCGAAGACATTCCCCCAGAAATATTTATAGTGCCATCTTTGTACAATTATGTTGTACTTATTTTTTCTGTGATTTTGTAAATTATTCTGAGGTCATATTTATTTATAGTGTTCATATGCTTTAATTTGATGAAAAAGTAACATGATTATTATTAAAGTCTTTAAAAATATTTTGCTTATTTGAGAGAGAGCGAGAGAGAATATGGATGCCATGGGACACGAGTGGAGGTCACTTCTAGTGGAGGTAGACTTCTAGAGATGAAACTCAGGTTGCCAGGTTTGCAAGCAAGCACCTTACCTGCTGAGCCATCGCGCCGGCCCCATCTTTAAAGTCTTAACTCCAGTGTAGGACTGAGTCTTAGCACTGTACAACTTGGGAGAAGAAAGGCGGAAATTCTGTCCAAGCAATGAAGCGTCCACCGCCAAGGCAATGTGACTCAAGGAGACACTCCTGCAGGGAAGCAGTAAGTGAAGGTGACATGGAATGGTGATGGTGGTAGTTGGAAATGCTGAATATAATGAGTATTTTTGGGTCCCATGTCTCTAACCTCCCGTGCTGTATTCACCCTTGGGGGGAAAATGGTTGTAGCTACCCTTGAAAGGATTTTCTTTCCCTAAATGCATGTTACCTTCTTGTGCCTTTTGGGAACGGAGAAGTTACCATCCATGGAAGCCCCTAGAGGTAGGTTCATGAAAGCAGCCAATTATGAGCTGGTGTGGGGCCCGTCTCTTCCTCTGTGTGGTAAGGCTCTGCGACAAGGATAGATAGCCATCTACAACGCCCTTTAGGTCCCTGTAGAAAGACTCTGCCAAGAAGCTGTGCGGCTTCGGTGTGTGGTGATGATGGAGCTGGCAGCCCATGGCTTCGCTGGACAAAAGAAGGATAGGGTGGAGTCTTAGAGCGAGGTGGGGGGTGGGTGGAGAGGTTTCCTTTATGATCTTGGAAGACTTTTTACTGCAAGCTGCAGAATGGACATGTTCCTCATTCCTTAGCTCCTACTGCAAGGCTTATCTCCCATGAGAGCCTCGTGTTTGACCTTAGGTACAATAGACAGAACCGATTTCAGCAGTGTTATTGCTCTTCAGACTGTGATGCCATATGACCACAAGTGGCACGGCAATTGGTTTAGTGCATGGTGTCTGGCACATACACCATCACATGGTGTATATTAGGTAACCTAAGTTCACTGAGGCAATCATTGGCCAAGTCTGGGTTTTCCTTCTTGCTGGCCGTGATTGACCCAGCTACCCTTCAGTGTCAAGCGGAAGACTTATTGTCTACATTGACGGACTTGTGCTAGGATTGCATCTGACGGTGTGTGAAAGTGTCTGTTGTGTTCTTGGCTCTTAGGAAATACTGGTTTCCTTCCCTTCCTCATGTCTCTTCCCTCGAGCTCTTATTTTCACAGCATTTGGAACCTGCTGAGCATTTGGAACTTGATTTGTTATAGACTATTGTAAAAGATACTAGTGTAGTTTACTGTTATTGGATATATACCCAGATTTAGCCTCCATGAATTGCTATCTGTTACAAAGGAAACTTTTCCAAGCACTGAAAGAGATTTGAGGTAGGACTTCAGGAAAGTTGAGGAAAGCAGATGAGTTATTTGAAGAACTAAACTTTGCTGGAACAGTTGACCCAATGGTCTGACCATCATCTTTCTGAGGATCATGAGGTGTTATTAACATGGAGGAGGAGGGAGGGGGAAAGAGATTTCATTGTTTACAAAAATGCAGTATTTCCACTCTCAGTTTCACTCTCTTTCCTTCCTTTCCTTGTTTTTCTTCACTCTTGCTTCTGAGCATTCTAGAATTATGCAGTTAGAATAAGGAATGGTCTCTTCTCCCTTCCCTTTACTTTATGATGGGGAGACAGGCACAGCAGTATTTGGTGGTGTTCCCAAGAGTCCAAAATTCCTCTCTAGTTCTTTTCCAGTCCATAATGTTGGCTCTTTGAAGATATTCCCTAAACTATAAGTAAATAGCCTAGGTCTTTCTTTTGCTATGGAAGAAGGCAGATTGCTCACCAGGACTCTAAGTAGCAGGGATTGGACTGGCCTACTCTCTCAACAGGCCCCAGCGCCTCTGGGCATTATCTGGAAAGGCAGTGCTGTGGTAGTATTGTGTGAGGGTTTCAGAGAGAATTTAGAGCTTAGTACTCCTGCTTTTCTCTCTTTGGATCTTGTTTGCATTTGGACTGAGATAGCTGCTTCCTGTTTTGTATCTGTGGGAGCAAAGCGCTCCTTTATTGGTCATTGAGTCTGTTTTCCTCCTATAAAGATGAGGGGAAAGGGGGTGGGATTGCTTTTTGCTTTCTGCCTGGGTTGCTTGCGTTCCATCTGAGAGTCCTGTTTCTGCTGAGAGATGTGCTGGGCTGTTAAGGCTGCTAATTGCCACGAAAGCACTTAGCTTCCCATAGAACTGAGCACAGTTAAGGATATTTCTGCCTCCCAGATAATATGGCTTTTCAAAAGCTCGATATTTTAAATGTTATAGAAAAACTGTCATAGGCTTGTTATATTTAGAAGACCAAACATGATTAGTGTTTAGCTTGCACATAAAGTATGTAATTAAGATGTTTACATTGTTCAGTTTTCTTGTGACCCTTGTTGGTCTTTTTTAATGACCTTAGGCAATTCTTTGCTCTTGCTCTGCACATGAAGGATACTTGTTTGTACTATCGACTGTCACAGTCCTATGCTTCAAAGAGAGGGCAAACCCCTGCTTCCCGCTGACTTCGCTAAAAGCATTGTCTCTGTCCTTTCCCATATTGTTCTAATTCAGCTGAAAGTTGAATCTCCTGACCTGGTGTGACCTGAGATGGGTCTTCTTTTCTGTATGATGGCAACAAATCTTTATTTATTCAGAGAAATCACCTGGGCTTCTGCATCCACCAAAATAGATGTGACTTTCAACGACCACACTGAGAACACAGAGGAAATTGGTCATATCATGTGGGAAACTCATTTTCAGAGGGAAGTCACGTCCTAAATCAGGAAAGCAAATGAAACACCAGCTTGGGGGACATGGCTTCATCTGGAAATGTGACCCTAAGGCTTCAGCATGGAAACAGACCCTCCCCACTCTTCCCGGATAAAGTGGTCATTTGATGTTCTCTGTAATATGTCTACCAGCATGCCCAATCTGTTTCTGATTAGCTCTATGGTCACCACTAGGGATACACCTTCATAAATTGCTCACAGAACCTGGATATTGCTTTAACTTGACTGGATAAGCTTAGAGCTACATAGTGAAGTTGAAACAAATTTTTTTAAATTTTTTTTTTATTTCCCAGTCACAGTCAAATGAATTATAGAATACTCTTTTTGGAATGTGGAATGTCAAAGTAAAGAAAACAAAATAGTCCAAAGATCCATGAGCAAAAGCAGCAGGTTTCAAGTTTAGGGCCCTTTGTCACTGCAGAGATACAGAGACAGCTGAACCAGGGAAGACCCAACACGCAGGAAGTCCTGAGATCATAGCCAAATAATCTCTTAGTACTGGGTATTTTTGCCAGTTACTTGTGCATTTTGTAGATTGTTCTTAAGATGTTTGACAAAGGGACCTCTTGTTGCCAAGATCAGGGATGGGGTGCTAATCAAGTGATTTTCATAATTTCTTGGTTATTGGTTGTATTGGTCAACTTTCTGTTCTGTAACAGAATGCCTAAGAGAATCAACTTTTTAAGGGAGAAAAGTTTATTTTGGCCCATAATTTCAGATTTCAGTTCATGCTCATTTGGGCGTGCTACCCTTGGGCCCTTGTTACTCTATGGCAAGGCAGAATTAAATGGTGGAGGGAACATGGAGAAAGTGTATCAACTCATGGCAGCTGGGTAGCAGAGACAAGGAGAAGGGACCAGGATCCCATGAGCCTCTTCAAGAGGCTCATTATGTCCCCGGAGACGTAATGTGTTCCTATTTGGACCCACATTTTGAAGATTCCACCACTTCTCAGCTGTGTCACAGCACTGGTCAATCTTCTCGCTATCTGGTTGTAAGGCAGATGCTGAAAAATGATGGCTTCACCTTCCATTTGTCTGATGGTATAGAAATAAGTTGTGCCTATGGTCATCCTTATAACTTAGTCTGAGAGAGAGCAACTAGAAGGGCATCCCCCAGGCAAATCCCCACTGAGTTATTTTCAAGTACTGTATCCCACCCTTCACTGGTTCCCTGATAAGTTATCACACACTCTTACCTCATTAGCTGCAATGAGTTGCAAGTCAGATGGTTCAAGGTGTGAGGTGGGGAAACTTGGTCTTTGTTTTGACTAATAATAGTTGTTTTTCCAGACCATTGGTAGTAGGGAGACCAAGTTCTGCAAGAGCAGTTGCCTAACTTGTCCCAGCTTTGAGAGCTTGAGAATTGCTTGGGGGAGAATGTTTGAAGTATGATTCTTGGGCTTAATCTCAAAGATCGATTTAGTCCATCAGGAGCAGGGTCTATTAATGAACCATGTTAAGAACAAGACCAGCTTAATTCTGATTTAGGGTGATATTATTTAGCCATTGGGGTTTGAGAAATGTGGGTGAGATAAGGCAGTGGTATTAGAGCAGCTCAGACTCTCAGGGAAACACTTCTTGAGTAACAACATAGATATTCACCCTGCCATCTCTGCCACTTTGGCCTCTCTTTCTGGTGAGCCACTAATACTCATGGGACTTCTATTTCCTCCTTTGGATTGTGAGGTGAAGAAGCACATTTGAGACCAGCTGACTTAGATAGAGTAAGGTAGGTTAAAGCAGAGCACAGATTGAGGGTTTTCAGAAAATTGTCCCCACCCCCACCCGTGTGCATTCACTGGCACTGGGTTACATAAGACTACTTATCACAAATGTGTATATTTAAGTGTATTCCTGCCTCATGTCTCCTGTTCCTTCTTTCTCCTCATTTCCCCTCCAATTTGTTTTCCTGACAGTTTTGCGTGTATTTTAATGTCATATGTACACATATGGTTTCATGCATCTTGATCAAATGAGCGAAAACATGCAAGCATCTTAGTTAACAAAGTGACAGTTCTTTTTCCAGTCCTAGAAATATTAGCAGAAGAAATTACCCCCTTTTTAACTCTGATCAGAAAATCAGGGATAGAAATTTTTTAGTTATCAGCACTTGTTATCTTGGTCTCTTATCAAGGTTTGAAATATGAGATGCTCTCCACAGGCTTATGTGTTTGAAGTTTTAGTTGTTTGGGAAGGTCGTGGGACTTTTAAGAGGGGGAGCCTTGCTGGAGGAAGAAGGTGGGCCTTGAGGTGCTTCTGGGAGAAGTTAGCTCTGGCAGTTTTTCAACTCTAGCCTCCTTGTAGGACCTGACTTAGTCCACTTCCAGCTTCTGCCGCCAGCCATGCCTTTTCTGCCATAAGTGACTGTATTTCCCTCTGGAACAGTAAGATGAATAAATCTCCTTTTCTCCCATAAGTGGGCATTCTCTCACAGCAACAGAGAAGACTAACCAGAACCGTCTCCTAAATTATTAGTAGTTCTCAATAACATAAAAACTAAGATGACAGAAAAAAAAGTGTGATCAGTGGGTTGAGAGAAGATGGTATGAACAAGGCCTTGAAGGTACAAAATTTAGGTAATCAACTGGAATCAGCAATTATCCTGCTTGAGACTCTCATATCGAATAATTCAATCCTAGTGTCAAAAGCCTCTTTAAGAACAGTGAGCATTGGGAAGCAGTACCACCGACTTGGATCACTTACCCCGATCACCATGGTGTTGACAAGAAGGGGACCGCCTAGGCAGAGAGGAGCTGGTCCAACCCCTTTGATCCTGCCACACAGGGGGTCTCTGACCATATCTCAAACCATAGCTGTACTTCCACCTGTCCTCCATTGTGTGAAGGTTGACTTGAGGGGTTAGGAGGTTAAGTTTTCTATCATAGTCACAGCTGCCTGCAGAAACTGAAGCTCTGCAGTCTTCCAGTTAGCTTACCACCTGCCGAGGACTTTCAAGCAATAGAGCTTCCTGGGCTCTATTTCCTTCCTGGGCAGCCTGAGAGATTCTGATGAGCCCCCAGGCTGGAGAGTCCTTGCCGAAGGAGGGTGAAGCTCTAGATGACAGGCAGAGTTCCTGATTTTTATGATCCTTGAAGCCAGCTCAACAAATGATTTCCCTTGCTGGACACAGTCCACAGATGTCCAGCTGCATATTTCAGGAAATGTTGTGTGAACTCTTCTTGGGGAGACATCACTCACCTTCAGACCAAAGAAACACAAGGTCACACAAGGATAACCGAAATATCAGTTAATGCAAAGGTTTCAACTTGATGGACCAATGACTTCATTACAGAGGTTACTTACAAGAGTAGATGTGAGGGGGGTTACTCACAGAGCAGGAGTGAGGGGGTTACTGACAGAAGCAGAGAAGGATTCAAAGGCGGCTAAATCACCAGAAAACCTGTCCTCAACATAGGAAGCTGCACCCCTGGATTGCTCTGATGTGTGACTTGCTAGTTTCCTCCAGACCTCTGAACTATTCAGAATCTCCCTCAGACTGCTGGACTGCTTGCTGGTCTATTCCAGACTTCCTGGTTGCTCAAGAATCTCTCTCCCCACGACTTCTTGGCTGACCCCTCAGCACTCTCCTTTGTAACTGCTTGACTTGTAGGAGGGTCTCCTGGCCCTGCTGTTGTTTACAACTTTTCCATATCCTTAATGGAGCTACTCACCCCCTCAACTCTACTCCAAGGTCATTAGTTTCAGGAGCTTCCTGAACTTAACTAAGTTGTTTACTTGATGGGATGTTTTCACATCCTCCTTAGCTTAGTCAGAGACAAAGTCTAAAATAACATCTAAGCTCTGGACCTTTGGCTTGCGAGGCAAAGTCTTAACCCAAGTCGCCCATAAAAGTGGCAGGTGGAAATAGTGGCAGCCTGCACTTTCAGCCCTGGTGGGTGTAGCCTGGGAAATCCCAAAGTGAAGCAAGAAGAAGATAGAAACAGGATGATTCCTGAAGTCCCCTTGGTCCTTACAGGAACACACAAGTGCCCTCTGACACACACACACACACACACACACACACACACAAATATATTAAAAAATGAAATAAAATTAAGCTGTGTGCATAAGAAAAATGTCATACAACAGGAAGTGTGTTATTTCCCAACGGTGTTAATAATACTTTTCCCATTGTTTTACAAAAAGCTCATAAAAGTAGCTTAAGAAGGGTTTGTTTGGGCTCACAGTCTGAGGGGCCACAGCTTGAGGCTCAGGTCACGGCAGTGAAAGCTTGTGTGATGCAGATGACAACGAATGCTGATGCTCAGTTTTTTTCTCCTTTTTGTTCAGTCTGGTGCCCTAAGTGCATGGAATGGTGCCACTGAATTTGATCTTCCTACTTCCACTCACTTCAACCCAATCCTAGAAACTCTCCCCACAGATGTGCACAGAAATTGATTCTAGATCCTGTCAAGTTGACAAGGTTAATCATTTCACCAACCGAAAATGGCTTCCAGAGAGATTTGCCTGCTTCTGTCCTTCCCTGTCCCCACAGGAGTAACACTGCCCACAGTCACTGTGTGCCAGGAGCCTTAGTCATTGATGACTAAAGTCCTGAATGGACACTTCCCCCAAACACTAAGAAGTGTAGAGTACATGTGTAATCAAAAAAGTCCAATTAAAATTGAAGCAGTTGTTCAGCTGATAGAAAGGGGATATCTCCTGTTGTTTGTGAAGCATGGATTTGAAGATATTGGTCTCCGCTTACATTTTCACATTCTGTAATCTATAAACTGCTTTTCTCTGTGCCGGATAATGGCTTATAAAAAAATCTCTGGTACAGCCCTGTCCAGAGGGAGTCCACCTTCGGAACCGCAAACGCATAGATGACTCACTGTTGAAGTAGCCCGTGTTCAAAGTAGTTCTCCCAGCACTCTCCTCCCATCCCTAATTCATTTTCTCCATTGCACTCACTGTAGAAGTGAGTGGCTGAGTCCTTGCTTGGGCCTCACCTTCTGTGTTATAGAGGAAGCAAGGAGGGGATAAAGAACAGATCTTCAGCGTTTGGCCTTTTGGTCATTGGCTGTTGCTGCCCATAGGGAACGAGGGCAGTTTCCCCCTGCTGTGGTATTTTACAGGTTCTTCCAGTCAGGAACTGTCCACGGCACTGAAGAATCTCGAATAAATACTTGGGTAGGACTGGGGAAGCTGTTTTCAACCCCTGCAGGAAGATCACCTGGAATGCTCGTTATGCAACATGGATCACTGGACCCCAGTCAGAAGTTTTTGGTCTAGCAGACCTAGGATGAGGTCAGAAAATGTCTCACTTCTATAAGCCCAGCATTCCAGATACAGGAACATGGTAAGTTTGAGGCCAACCTAGCATGTTTCAGGCTAGTCTTAGGTGCATAGACAATACCTTGTCTCAAACAGAAAGAAAAAAAAAAATAGTGGTGACAGAAACCCTAGGAGAAAATTTAGGCCAGAGCTATAGGTTTGGAATCGCCCATCTAGTAAGTGTCAGCTAACACAAGGGCTATACTAAACTTAATAGAAGTATGTGTGCTTCCAAGAAAGCCAAGAAAACTCTTTCATGTGGGGTGTACAGAGAAAGAAATGAGCAGACTGAGGTAAGATGTGTTAGAGGACAGGGAGTGTCACTTGAGAGAGCAGTACCAAAGAGTCTCAAAAATTGGGCCCAAATCTGACAAATCCTGGGAATGAAAGAACCAACCCCAGGAGAATGCGTTGGAAGAGAAGATTTTTGTATTGTGAAGGCAGTAGCTTTTCAACTCCTGATCATGTTTCATCTGTGCTATCTTATTTTGCTTCCACAGTAAATCATCCTTGGTTCCCCCAGAAACATTGTGAAACATGCATAGGAAAGAACTCCTGAGCAGGAAGGGTATGGTGGTGCACACTTTTGAAGGGTGAGGCAAGAGGATTGTGAGTTCAAAGCCAGGCTGGGTTATGCAGTGAGACTCTATTCCCAAACAAAGAAAACATACAAGGAAACAAAAAATAGACACAGTCATGTTGTACTCATGTTCAAGGACACAGGAGCCACCTTTGAGAAGGACACCAAAGCCATGGTGCAGAATTAAGCTGGGGTCACTTTTTGCTCCCCCTAAGTAAAACCCCAAGGAGAAAAGACTCCTTTGAGTTTGCAGACTCTCCTGGGACTTGACTGCCTTTACAAGCATACAGAGCATTCTGACAATCAGTTTTTTTTCTGAAGTGCTGGAGGCAGGATGTTTCAGGGAGAATCTGTTTCTGTGAACAGAGAGTCCTCTGGTGGTCACTTGTCGATTCATAGATACTTACTTTCTAATTTATGGTATTCGCTTAATGGGATAGGTTTTATTTTGTTTTCAGTGGACAAATAAGGTTGCATTTCCTGGTCTTTGAAGATACAGGATGGAGTTTAGCAGGGTCTCAATGTTCTGTGGCAACTCACAATCCCCTCAGTGTCCGGTTTCTAAGGATACCACCTGTGAGGATGCAGACATACTGATATTCATTCTCTCTTTGCAGTTTTGTACAGAGCTAAACCAACCGATCCTGCCCAATATTCGCAAGTGGAAGGGACCCCGAGGATGCTGGAGGTCCATTGTTTCTGAGAAGCCCTCGACTGAGCTCCAGAAGGTACCCTCCTCTGCACAGCTGACCTGCATGTTTGTTGTATTTAAACATAACTTTCCTCCCATTCGAGGGCATTCTAAATTTTCCTTTGCCAATATCTTTGATGCAGTTTTGTATGTCTGCCCTTCTTTTTAATCCTTTCCTTTATAATTCCCTGGTCCTCCTTTCACATTCAGAACCTGCCTAGATAGAAATGGGAGTCCTGGGAGGCCAAGGCAGCTCTGTGTATTTCTGTCCTTTGTCCTGACAATCGCTTGACCACAGCTCTGTCCTCTGCCAAGTTTGTAGAAGCCCCATTACTCACTGACTAAGAGCTTCACATTTACTGTAGTTCATACGTGAGGTATTTGCTTTCTGTGGTAGAACTTGTGTTCACACTATAGAAATGTTCTACTGAAGTTTTCTGCAGATTTTGACTTTGATTTTTTTCTCTATTGTGATGTTTTCAGGTATGGGCAAATCTCTTCATATAAGCATTTTGGCTTCTTCATATTAGATTCAAGTCCAGACTTAATTCACCTTGCAGTGTTTAATACCAGCAAGGGCTTAGATTTTTTAAAAACACTCCATGTAATTAATTACTCAAGTTAAAAATGTGCCTTCACATAATTTTTTCTGTAAATAAAGATGTTTTTCACCTCCAGATTGCCTAATGTATTTATAGACACATGTGAGTTGCATTTATCTGATTGGCACATACAATTTGGGCTCTGAAATCATGAATGAGTCTAGATCGAATTAAAAGTATCCAGCCATCTATTGTTATTGATATCAAACCTGTTTATTTTTATTGACAATTTCAGTGATGACTGAAAACTTTACATATAAATCTTTTCCTGGGTTTGCTGTTTTAGGGGTACAAAGAGACGTGAAGTAAGAAATGTTTCTAGTCCTTAGAATCCTGGACAGGGGGCCGGAGAGGTGGCTCAGGGGTTAAACCTCTGCCTTGCAGGCAGAAGGTCCTGAGTTCGGATCCTAGACCCCACGTATAGATGCCAGACGGAAGCAGGGGCAGCCTGCGTTTCTGATCCTGGTAGGGCGGAGCCTGTGAATCCCGGGGCAGAGTAAACAAGGAGGAGGTGGAGGCGGTCCATGGTGGTTCCCGAATTCGTGGTACACACACACACACACACACACACACACACACACACACACACACGTGAGCACACATGCATACACACACAACTGAATAATAAAAAAAAAAAAAAAAAAAAAAGAATCCTGGACAGGTACATAACCTCCCAGTTCACACCAATTTGATTTTCTAAAAATAGGATGCTGGTATGTATGTAGATGAGTGAAGATTCATGAGGCTCTGAGAACCCAGTCAACAAATTTTATTCATTCAACAAATCATTTAGGAAAGGTTATTCAGATAAGCGGAGAAAAACAGGGTTAGCAACCCAACCCTGTCTCTGGCCATTCTTCATAGGACGTGCTGAGAATCTGAGCCCGTCCTTCACAAAGCTTACAACTGCTTGGAGGGACAAGTCAGGCCACCCTACTCTTAGGCTGGAAAATCAAGGCCACTAGAGTCCAGCTGGTTCCAGCCTCCAAGGCATCCTGTACAATGGGAGCCGACAACACCCTTCCCAGTTCCCAGGACGGCCAATGATATTAAGAGCAAGTATGTTTTGGGGTGCTACAATATGAAAACCCAGGCCAGGGTTTGGAGGGATGCACCGCAGGCAGTGGTGGCATTGGCCTGAGATCTCTGCCTGTCTCAGGTCTGGCCATGTGTTATTGCAAAGTATTATGGGCTTGGTGGGGTCCAATTTCCCCGATTCATTTGAATGTGGAATTCCTTAAGTTTTCAAAATAGGCAAATCCAAAATACGTTTTAAAACTGAGAATGAAAACATGATGTATTCATGGTCATGAATCTTTAGTCTCTACACAAAGAAGTTACTGGTCACTGAGGGCTGAAATTATGTCAGCTAACTTGCTAGAGTTATAGTTTACAAATGGGAAAACAGAGACCCTAGGAAGAAAGAAACGATTTTCTTAAAAGTCATCCTTCTGTCATGGGAAATGGCGTGCCACCCTGTGCCCGGTGAGTGCTTCTTGGTGGCCGTGGCTGTTCTGGGCCTCCTAGTTCATGTTTAGGAAGGGTACCTGGGGCAAGGTCAGAGCCAGAGTTGTTAGAAGAAGAAGTGTGGGGTTGGAAAAGGTCCAGGTATCTAGGGGCACATTGAACAAGGAGAGGAACAGCACTGGAAAGGAAGGTACAGAGCCTCTCACTGGACCACCCCAGCCATTCAGGGAGATGGGAGAGCCAAGATGGTTTCAGGCAAGAAACGATGCAAGCATGTGCAAGGTTGTTCAGCCCCTCCCTTCAGAACCTTAAACAAGAAGATAGCCTGCTCTCCAAAGTCCATCACATTGACCTACTCACTCTCCTGTCTTCCTGAGGAAGTCAAGAGGCTTAAACACCCCAAGGAACTTAGTTCTTCAGCACAGCTGGGTCCAGGACCTAGGTCATTCTTAAACTTGTGCTCACTTTAGTGGATGAACAAAGAAATCCTTGCAGAAGATAAAAGCCCTCCCCTATTCATTTCCTCTTTCCTCCCTTTTCCTAAACACACATGTACAAGCAAGGTATGGTGCCAGTCTGGGACCTGAGCTGATGCTATACTGGGCCAGCCGTTGTCAGAGAGATGGGTGTGCAGAGTGCCTTCCCCTCTTTTTGAAACTTAGCTGGCAGGTGCTACTGCTTTGTCTTATGACACATTAATTTCTCCTGGGCAACAGGTACTCAAGAAGTTCCCTAGTTGCCAGCCAAGATTGGGCTTGGGTGGGCAAGGCAGGAAGCCTTTCTTCTTCCACAAGGACCCAAAGACAGCAGTGGGAACAAGTAGATAGGAAGCCTCTCTAACTACTGGAGTCAGTAGGAGACTTAGCTTAGTACTCTGACCAACAAAACCCACAATCTGCCTGTCTCACCTCCAACTCTGAGCCTCTAATCCTCTAGTGTACATCCTGTCCATCCACAGAAGGCGTTCGTCCACTTCTAAACCACTGGGACTGTTAGCTTTGCTCTCTTGTTCATCCAGCAAATATTGAGCAGCCAAATCATTCAAGGGGCCTTGTCTTTGAGTCTCAGGATTGCTGTGTGAAGCTGTGGGGTTTTTAGGGAAGTAATTTCACATTTCTGAGCAAGACAGCTTCATCTCACAGCTGGAAGTGTGAGTTGCGGTCTCAGGCCCGCAATGATTCTAGGCCTGGTCTGTGCTTCCTTCCCCAGCTCCTCCCATAAGGGGAGAGCCGGGCACCAAGTCTGAAATGGGCAGTGGTGCAGGGGATACTGTGAAGTTAGACAGTTCTCCATTGTGGAAGTTCCCTCTGCATGGTGATCTGGGGACCTTGAAGCAGAGTTCCCTGTGACTGTTCTCCTGTCCTCCCCTGTGCTAGGCTGTACCTTGCAAAGTTAGGACCCTGTCACCAAGACCCCATCTCTCTCTCCACTGCAGGGAGCTGGGTACTCGGGATTCCTGTGGGACACCACAGCCAGTGTGGAGCTCAGAGACGTGGCCGGGCAGGAGAGCTCACCCAGCAACGGACACGGGAAGCCTGTGGGCCCCACCCCATACCTCGCCAGGTTCAAGGTACCTGATCCTTGTCCTCTGTGTGGCCCAGTTCCTTTTAAAAAGAGGACTCTGTGAAACTGTGAGCCAGAGAAACATTGTTTTCCTTGATCTTGCTCTCTTAAGGTGGACCTCTTCTGAAGATTTACTTGTCAGGTAGCTGTACAGGGCAGGAGTGAAGGGAACGTTGAGGGACTTCAGCTCCAGCAAATCAGACATCTGGCAAGAAGGATCTGGGCTGAGTGATGTACACTTGTAGTTCCAGCTAGAGGAGGCTGCAACAGGAGGATAGCTGAGCCCAGGGATTTAAGGCCATCTAGTAACCTCTTTTCAAAAATGCATGGGTAGATGATGGATGGATAGATAGATAGATAGATAGATAGGTGGATGGATGACAGGTAAACAGATGATTGAAAGATGATAGATAATAGATAATAGGTAGGTAGGTAGGTAGGTAGGTAGGTAGATAATAAGTAGATAAAAGAAGGAAGGTTGGGTGGCCAGTGCATCCCAAACCTGATGCACATGAGAATCATCTTTTTTGACTCAGGGATTTCTAGAGCCAGGCTGAGAGTTTCTAGGATAGGGCCCAGGCTGTTTTTCGAAAGCCCTTTTCAGCAGTTCTGCCTGCCTGGTGCTGACTAGCGGGGTATTTTCCTAATGACTAACTTTGGAGAACTGCTCTGTGGAACTGTGAGGCCCTTCTCCTCAGCTGCCCCTTGGGACCGAATCTTTGGACAGAAGAGAGAAAGGGGTTCATTGGGAGGTTGTGTGGGGTTCAGGAGGAACTCTGTGCTGAGCGGTCGGGCTCCTGCCCCTGGCATCTCCAGATCCACTGCTCGGCCCGTGAGGCAGGACTGTGTGTCAGCAGCGTGGGAGCAGGTGGGCAGTGGCTCTGAGGACCACTGTCCTTCTGCTGTGACCAGCAAGACCCTGGAAAGTGTTCCTGAATAGCAAATCAGAAGGTGGACGGCAGGCGGGGGCGAAGCCAGAAGGGCACCGCCCTGACAGTGAACCCCATTTCAAGAACATTTAACTGAGATGTCCTTGTAGGGTAGAGTAGTCTCTCGCGAGAGCTCTTCATTTGCAGGGCACCAAGACCTCTTCTGTCTGTGTGCCTCCTCGTAGCCCTGCAGCCTGACAGTCACCCCTAAGCCCAGCATAGCTTGTTGGAGCAGGGCGTGGGGCCAGGGACAGACCTTGTCTTCAGGGCAACAAGCCTATGCCCACCTCCCTCACTCATGAAGGGGTTGGGGTGCGTGATAGACATATGGATATTGCTGTGGCACCCTGTGACTCCTCTTATTCCCCCGCCTGAAGTGTTGATGGAGTTTTGTCTGTGGTACTGACATTGTGTAAATGAAGGTCATCGTGTCAGTAAACCATCCACACCACACTGAACTCCTTCTTTCTATGTGAAGTGGGTCGTTCTGATTCTGGCTGATAGCCAGAACTAGCTAGTGTCACAGAAGAAATGCTGGCATATTTGTTGTTGTTGGTTTTATTGTTTTTTTTTTTAAATGACAGAATCCCACTATGTGACTGAGACTGGCCTTGAAGTGATGATGGGATTAGAGTGGCTTATTGTGCCTAGTTGTTTAAATAAAACACTTTTTTTTACTATTGTTTTTTAATTAATATACAAAAGGCAAGCTATATTTAACAGGCTAATGAGAAAATGCTATGACATCATGAAGGCTGGCCCCAAATCATCTGAAGCAGTCACCTAGCAAGGCATTTGCCTCCTTGTTCTTCAAGTCTCATTTGAAGCCAGGAAGGAGATAGGGTGGAGATAGCCCTTTCCTGCCTCCAGATGTTTTCTCTGGCAGTAACCACAACAGCTGCAGAGCTGGTGGCCCTTGTGGTGATAATGGTGAACTAGGGTCATGCATGACTTCAGGACATGACCATCTGCTTCCACTTCCTGGGGCTCCCCTACGCCCTCTCAGCAGTGTTTGTGTCTGTTGCCATGACAAATGGAAGGGCAGAACTGCCACACTCAGAGGGCTGAGCAATGGTGTGATGACCCACAAGATAAACTGTATCTACACACTTGCAATCTATGACACCTCTCCTTGGGGATGCAGGGTCTGGGCATGCGTGCCCCAGGAATGGTGAGCTTTGGGTTTTCACATGTGTGAAGTCAGGTAGAAGAAAGCAACGAGACATACTGAGTCCAGAAGAACAAGGGTCCAAAAGGGAGCAGTGGAGGAGCCTGACTGACCCTGTAGAGAGCAGCCGCCATGTCTGCAGTACCTAGAGAAGTACCTTCTCACGTATGGTTCTTAGAAGGTAAAACAAAAGTGAAAAATAAAAATGCTGCAATCCTAAGGGACTGGTGTTTCCAGGTATCTGCAGTTTTTTAGGTTGTAAGGAAGAGTAAGGGTGAGAGGCTAGAGAGGTGCTGGGGCGGGCTTTCAAGAAAAATCGGTCTTGTGTCTTGAACTCTAAAATGAAACATCTTGCGTTGCCGCCTATGTGTTTTTTGTTTGCTGTTGTCACCAGTGTATGTGGAGCTATTAATGAGTTGGTTGTAACAGACAAGAAATCCGAGACTCTGAGCCTTTCCCTGTTGCTTCATTTCCTGCTGCTCAGGTGGGAAGTAATGACTTGACCCTGGTTAATCTTCATCTGGCAAGACTGGCGCTTCCAGGGGCAGAGAATCCCAGCAAGAATCACAGTGATGGTCACCGCTTGTTGACTTTTGCAATGACCCTTCAGGAAACGCTGAAAGGTAAGATGTTTTCTTTCTCTGTGATTGGGCCACATTTCTTCAGGGCATGTAGTTGGGCACCTCTTTCAAGACATCTTTCTAATCACTCAAGCCAGCCATTATCAGTAGCTCAGGATTCAAGGGATGTCATACTCCTTGCACCTCATGCAGCCTATGGAACCTCGTGCATGGCCCTGTCTTTGCCTCTGAAGATTGTTCAACTAGTTTCCTAGGTATCAGCTCTGTGGTTTATCTACATCTGCTGTATGGAGACAATCAGAGGGAAAATATATATGGTGACACTCTTCCCCATGACAATCCATCCTGGGTCTAGCATCACTCTCTGGTGGTATCACTTGCAGAATTGCACATGCTCTTGTGAAAGAGATTATTGCAACAGGATGAAATGGTGCATTCTTGTAGGGCATGCAGATCTCGATCTCCTCTACTCTAGAAATTGCTGCACTTCAGGAAGTCACTAAAACACTGTACTTACCCATCTGATGGAGGAAGGGGTAGCACTTGCCTCCTGGGAGTGTATGGAGGAGAGATAACACAGCAGGATACACATAAAGTAGACTAAGCATCAGCATAGTTAAGAGCATACTTGCAAGGAACAGGACCAGCTGACACAGACAGATCTGTGCTTGGATTACCAGAAAGAAAAGCTGTAAAGACTAGTGTTTTCAATATGGCTTGATGTTTCACAACAACTCTCTTTTCCTGGTGAAGGATTTCACTGGAGTCCTGGCATTCCTTCCAATACTCCTGAGTCTTCATCAGTGTGTCTAAAGCTACAAAGCTTGTTAAATCATCCCCGTCACAGTGGGAAATGTAGGAAAACGAGGCAACAAAAATGTTTCTGTCACTGCTACTGTTTTACACTTAAAATGCTTTTTATTGTAGTAAAGTAGACATACATTGTAGTAAAATACCATTGTGTTGACTGTCAAGTATGCAGTTCAGGGGCATTTAATGTACTCACAACTGGTGCATCTGCCTGCCATTCATCTCCAGGTAATTCATCTTCTTCAACTGAACCTCTGTATCCAGTTGACCCTAACTCCCATTGCCTGACGGCTTTTTGTCTCTGCCAATTTGACAGCTTACCTCATACAAGAAGGATCACACAATGTTTGTCCTTCTCTCATTTAATTTTTTTTTAAAAATTTAAACTTTATTATTACAAAGAAAAATTTAAAATAGGAACAGACTTTACAGCATTGTATAGGAAACAAAATTCCCAAACCATAAACAGAGATGCAACATCGCAGTGCATTCCACAACACATAAAGACAGAAGTTCAAAGAGACTCCACTTCATCCATAAACCTAACCAAATCCACAGTTCCCAGCTATGAGAATCTTCCAACATAGTAGGCAGAACTCATCACTCAACCGTGTACAATGTCATTCTCCATCAGTCCTTGAGAGCTTCTGCTGTGATTATACCCAACCCTGCCCCGAATTTGTCAGCTGATCTCGGCATCTCAGGACCACTGACTGGCTTTTTCACTTAGCATGTCTCCCAGGTTCACCCTGTTGTAACATGTATTAAGCTTTCCATCCGTGTAGAGACCGAGTAGTGTTCTGTGGTGTATGTGTGCCGTGTCCTATTGTTTATCCACCCATCTCCTGATGGGCCCTTGGGCTGCTTCCATCTTTAGGTTGGTGTGAAGAGTGCATTTTGAGCCAGAACCTACTCTTACTCAACATTCTGTTTAAATGTGGACTGTATTGGTTACTGTTATGTGTTGCTGTGAGAGAGCACCCAAAGTAAACAACTTAAGGGAGAAAGGGAGATTTATTCAGTTTATGGTTCCAGTCCTTCATGGCGGAGGTGGTATGGCTGGTTAAGTCACTCCTATCCTCGAGGCTGAGAGCTTCAAGACTGCTTGCTACTAAAGCAGACTTCTCCTGGAGGTAGGGTGGGACTCATCTATCTTAAGGCCTACCTTCTGTGACCTCCTTCTTCCAGCAAGACTCCACATCTGAAAAGTGCCATGACCTACCCAAACACATGAGACTGTGGGGGACACATTTCAAACCATGACAAGTACTCAGGCTGAAAAACAGTAGAAGAGATGTTTAAACTGAGATACTCCATTTACAAGTAACTGTGAAAGGAAGCTAATACCCCAAAGCTAATGTCTTACATATTAACAAGACAGCTTGATAGCTTTTCACACCTGTGAATATTTCTAATCTTCTTATCTCAAACTTTATGGAAAAGCAGAAAAGAGAGGTGCAGGTTCATAGTTTGTCTGTTGGCCTTAAGAGAAACCATTTTCTCTTGCAATCCGAGGAGTGCTTGGGTTTTGGTCAGAAAACTTCATTTACGTTTCTATTCCAAGTTACCAAGGGACTATTGATTGACCAACAGCCTGGCCCGACCTTGACATGTTCAGATAGGGACAATGACTCAGTGCTCCCTGTGTCCCCCTCCTTGTAACTAATACACAGTTAATTGCTAACCTGGGGCTCACGCACGGTCCAGCCTCAACAAGAGAAAATCAATTAGCACAGAAGGTCGTCTCAAAGAATGACAAAGCCTTCTTTTCCCAGAGCCACAGAAACGATTGGCAACAGGTCCTGTGTCTGCCTTTTCATGAAGCTTTCTTTCACACTTGACAGGGGTTGAGGACAGGATCTTCTGTGAACAAAGAATAGACTAGGATGCTTACCTACAGTGGTATCTGGTAGGAGAGTCCCTCGGTGGGAGCCCAGTCCAGTGCTCGTCACTAGTATTATAGGAAATCTCTCAGGACATTGGCTCCAAGCATTCTTCCTTCTCTTCTGAGAACTGTCCAGGCGAGCAGTCAAGAGGAAAGTTTGGGCTTCTGTGCCTGCAGATTCTCAGACACCAAATTGCTTCCGTGTAGTCAGTGACAGATTTGTCTAGAAGAACAAGTGGTAAGAAGTTAGGATGTGCCCATTCAGAAAAAGAGAGCCTTTGTTTTCATTCATGGAGCTACACAGAGCTGGTTGATTGACCTTTGACACCAGCCTATCTCCGGCTTTCTGAGTTGTCCTTTCCCACCAGAGCTTTCTTGGGTCTGCATTCCTGTGGGAGCTTTGTTCCCTCTTAGGGGTACTGCGTGCCTTGGTCACTCAGAGTCTTAGGCTTTCCTTGGCAGCAAGTAAGTGGAGTGACTTTGCTTCCTCTCTAAACCGGCCTGTGTCTTCATGCTGAGGTGTTCCTCCTGGCCCACTCCTTCATTCAGCTCTGTAGCAGGCTTTGCAGTAGGTTCCATTCCAAACTCTTCCTGTGTGACCCAGTAAACGAAGCCCGCATCCAGGGGTTCTTCCTGCCTAGGTCTTTGTGAGGGGCCCTGGGTTTAAGAGCCCACTCTGACTTTTGGTCTATCTTTCGTTCAGTTTCTCTGAGTCAGAGCATCATTCTGGTGACAGCACCTCCCTCGTGGGGTGGGGACAGTTACGTGGCATGCTGTCCAGAAAATGGTCGATGCAGTGCCTGCTACACAAAGCGGCCTTGGTGAGTGGCTGTAAATGCTGCCCCGGGATATGATTTGTGGTCATTGAGTTGGCTTTACTGTTGGAAGTTGGCACTGATTTCCCAAGACAGTCCAGGGTCACTCGGATGTGCATGTGGATTGCTGTGACCCAGGAGGTGTAGGGCTCCCAAGCAGAGCAGCCGCGGAGGTTTCCATCCCCGCTCCTTTGTTCCTGGTGTCCGGCAGAGGAGGATGCCCTATGCAGCACACACGCGCCCTCTGCTGGACTTTCGTGCCATTTGACTTTTCACTTTTCCTGTGACTGCTGTTACTAAAGCCTGTTCACGCCAAGGAAAGAGCTTTTGTGGGAGGTCTCAGATCCTGCTTTTTTTCACATGTCCCTCACAGAGCGTGGCAGAAACATCACTCCCTGGGGCCATGTGGCGTCTCTGCAGTGAACTCTCCCCAAGAACGGTCAGGTCACGACCATGGGAATCCAGCTCAGTCTGGCTGAGGGCCATTGTTCTTTTAGAATGCCTCCTCGCTTTACTTGGAAAAATGCTTCGGAACTCTCCCATTTCCTGTAGGCTGTGGGAGAAATGTCTAAAACACTTCAAAGGGAGACCCTTTCCACTTTGCCCCAGCCTTCACTCTGTAGCCCTTCTCCGACTTGGTCGTTTCTGCTGCTGTTTCTCAGGAAGACTCTTGCTAACGGGGCTCAGGAGAATGGAAAGGAAGGAGGCCTGATTACACAGGAGACCCAGTGCCAGGCACTTACCATAGGCAGCACCTCCAATCTCCTCCAGTAGGCATCCACCAGTGGAAACGGATTATTCTCCCCCTCTAATAGACCAAAGTCTTGCCTCAGGTTCCCAAGCTGGGAAGTGGCAAAACTGAGTTTCATCTCAGAGTCACCGGGCTGTTTTTCCCTAGCACTTGGGCAAGGAATCACTGTTTTTTTTTTTTTTTTTTTTATAGAATTTGGTATCATTTTCAGTGGCCACTCTTTCTTCTAGCTGTTATGGGAGAATAAAGTGGGATGATCAAGATCTTCCTGGGCTACAGAGTGAGATCAGAGTCAGTCTAGACTCTTATCTCAATATAAAAAGTAAACAGAGGAATGGGGAATGTAGCTCAGTTGCTGATCAAGTGCTTGGCATGCACCATGTCCAATCCCCAGTGCAGGGGTGGAGGGGATGTGGTTCATGCTCATAATGCCAACCGTGGAAGATGAGGCTGGAGGATCATGAGCCTGGGCAACTTGATGAGATCCTGTCTCTAAATGCAAAGTAAAGAGAGGGCTAGTGGTGTAGTATAGTTCTGTGACAGAGGGTTTGCCTGTTGTGCACTAGGTTCAATTCCCAGCACAGGGAAAAAATACAGTAGTTCATGCCCAGAAGGTCAGTCTGGAGGCTGAGGCTGGAGGATCATGAGTTCAAAGTTGGACTTAATAGCAAGACCCTGACCACAAGACAAAACCAAAGAATGAAGAATAAGACGTGAAGGCATAAAAAGAATGTATGGCATATTTAGCTTTGGATCCACCCCAGGGAAGACTTGTCAGAAAGTAACTCCTATGTCAGATGAAAGGTTACTATTGTCTTGATGAAAAGTTTCTAGAAACCTGTGAATGAACTATTAGTGCTGTGAATGCAGAAGAGGCTCAGCAAGCTTGTGTGTTCAGGTCTCGGTTTTGCATCTTGCCGCCAAAGGAGTGGGGTTCTTCTTTGGAGAAGTAGCCACTTCTAGATCTGGGGCAGGAAAGATGCAGAGCATCTGTCTGTATCTGGAACATGTCGGTGAGTCACAGAGCATGAAATCACATAGGCGCAAGGACATGGGTGGATGTCAGGTGACACAAGAGGCAACTCAGAATCCCTAGCTGGAAAACTTGAGCCACAAAGTCAGTAATAAAGCAGTAGATTATGCTCCAAAGATTAATAAATAGCCAGGAGCTTGAATATGCTCTCATACAAACAAGTAGTTGAATAAATTAATGAATTTTTATGTAGCAGAGTTCCAAATAACTTGTGTAGGTACTGCTTCCTCAAAGATGGGGGGGTGGTGTTTTATTTTTCTCTATATAGAAAGAAGACACCGTCTTGACTTATCAAATTAATCGTGTGAGGGAGAATACTGAGAAGCCTGTTGAGAGGTGCTTCCTTATATTTCTGGAGATAGTTGAGGTGGGTGTAGTCTTTGGAAACAAGGTTAGCTGTTCTAGCTAGGTTCTGAACAATGGTTGTACTTTTAACTAGTTCTTTATACTAAGGACAAAAACTAGGAGCAGAGATATTTAAATGAAAGTCCCATTTCAGCATTGTTTAAAGCAAGAAATTTTGGGGGAAAAAAGGCTTTAGAAAAAAACCCATAGCAGAAGAATGGCAAACTGTACTTTACCATAGGAGTGAATGCTGTGGGCTGCTGGGAAGATACCTAGCCTTTCTCATGGTTCGCTGATCCGGTCTGATCTCCAGCATATAGTGCACACCCACCTATCAGAGACTAACTGCTGCCTGCCTCTTGGGCTTTCTCTTGACATCTAGTTTCTTGAAACCCTGTACTCTGGAAACATCCCTTTTTTCGGGCTCTACCCTGCTATTACAGGAATGACATTATTGTGTTACTCTCTGTCCACGAACAATCAGGACAGATAAGTTCTCTCTTATCTCTCTGTCCTGATTGTTCCCATCAAAGTAACTCTTTTATGAGACATAATTCTATATATAAGGTGGGATAGTATCCAAAAAGATTGATATCGAGAACGCCATCATATACATAGTTTAAGAGTTAATGGAAGGAAGACATTTTTTAGTATGTATGTAAGTTGTTTCTCTCAGAATGGAAGGGTATAAGATGCATGAATTCATAGGAATGAATTTGGTAATGAAATTTTAGGTAAAAGTTTCTGGTGAGTAGGGGATGTAGAAGGGTTTTGGGGAAAGAATAGTTGTTAGGGCACTTGTTACAGTAATGTTAGTATCTTCAGCTATAAAGAATAGGGCAACTAGTCCTGATGCGTGTTCAACATTGAACCCTGAGACCAACCCTGATTCACCTAAATCTTCTTAGACCCAAGGCAGCCATCACCTCCTCCAGGGAGCCTTCCCCAGCCACCACCCCCATGCTTCATTGCAGGTTTTGTCCAGACAGCCTGTTCTCAGGGGTTGTGTTATATTCAGCCCTTTGTGTCCTGCACTGACAGGCCCCCTGTAAAGGTTTGCTGAGCTTTTGTTGCTTACCCGAGCAAAGCCCTTTTGTCTTTTCCTACTCTAAGATTAGACCCCAGTGAAAAATGAGATTCATGATGTGTGTCTGTCTCACGCCACTCCTCGCTTGCAAATGAAACCATTCTTAAAGTTCGTCGCCACACAAGAAATCAGGACAAAGCAGGAGGATGAGAACTATGCCAAGGTTTTCACCCGGGGAGTCACATCAGGGATTGGCAGACCCTTTCAAGGGGACAGTGTCGGGTTTTGCTTCCTTCCTGCCCTTTCCTCCTTAATTTTCTTTCTTCTACTTCCAGGAGAAAAAGACGTTGTTATTTTAGGAGATTTCGGCCAAGGGCCAGATAGCAGTGATTATGATGTTCTAAGGAAAGAGAAGTTCTACCACCTGATCCCAGCGCACACCTTCACCAACATCAGCACCAAGAATCCCCAGGCTCCAAGTCCGTGGACAACATCTGGATCAGTAAGAGCTTAAAGAAAGTGTTCACAGGTAGGAAAAGTTTCACGCCTGCTCTCCCCACTCAGCAGTGGGTCAGGGACATGCAGGCGCCTGAAGTGACAATCATCTTGTCTGCTCTCCTCTGTAGGCACTTACAGCATGCTGGTTTAGGTAATGACCGTGCAATTACCACACACTAGACATTTGTAAGAGTGAAGAGAGTGACAAGTAGTTAAAAGTCACACACTGAGCTACAGAAGCATTTTACAGGTAAACTTGGTTGTAGTTACCTGTGTAGCAAGGTTGTGGCTCAGAGATGAGCAGATAACTGGTCAGAATCTCAAGGACAGTCTGTCAGTCATTCAGTAAACATTCATCAAGTGTTCCCATGGTGCATTGTGGAATGAAGTTCACAACACACTTTCAGGAGTGAGGAGTCTTGTCATATAGGATTTCAGTTTTCTGTCCCTGTGACAAATGTGACCTGAGATCATCAACTTCTAAGCAACAAGGGTAACTTTACCTCAAAGCTGCAGTCTGTGGTCACTCAACCTAGTTACCTGTACGCCTGTGCTGGGGCAGTACATGGTGGAAATGCATGGCAGAGGGGACTATATAAAGAGAGAGAGAGACACAGAGACAGAAAGACAGAGGGGGGGAGGGGTCTCTGCAAAAATATGTACCCATTGAACTCTCTCCAGTTTGACCCACTTCCTAAACTTGCCACTGCTTCCCAATGGCGCCATCAACTAAGGACCAAGCCTCCCACTCATGAACTTTTGGAGTACCTTGGCTTTTGAGTGCATGCTTACCTCACAGCTCACTGAAGTGGGCTATCAGGCACTCTGGCTCGTAGGTGAGCAGGACTGGCCATCCCTGCCCTGATTTCTGGGTTTCTTGCCTCTCCTCAGGTCACTGGGCTGTCGTGAGAGAAGGCCTCACAAACCCCTGGATTCCAGATAACTGGTCCTGGGGCGGAGTAGCCTCTGAACATTGCCCTGCGCTTGCAGAGTTTTACACAGAGAGGGACTGGAGCAAGAAGGAAGGCCCTCGGAATGGCGGTGGAGTCACGCTGGAGCCAAGTGAAGCCAACACTAAGCATGAGCGATGATACCCACATTTCTGCCTCGTGACCCAGGAAAGAGTTGGCACTATTGGGTGAGAAGATTCCGGGCATTCTAATCATCAATCTGAGGATCGCCAATCATCAGCCCTCTAGCTGAGCCCTGTCTCACCCCTCCTTTGTGAATATTTTAAGAGCTGTCCTGGTAGGAGCCTGTTGGGCACTGGCTGGACCAGGACATCGTGGTAGAAGCTGACCACAACTGCGCTGTCTTGACTCTGGACTCAGCACACGGGGGCCGGTTGCACTGATGGCTGGTGCGGCCAGTGCGAGAACAGCAGCAGCAGAGGCAAAGTGGAGACACCGAGATGTCCCCGGAAGTTTATCCTTGCTTGAGTAATGCCAGAACTCATTTCCGGTCTGCCAGGATGTGAAGTTCTGGCTGCAAATTCCAGGAACTTTTAACTGTGATGAATGTTCTCAAAGATTTTTAGTTTTGTTTTGAAAGAAAAAAAAAACAATAAACAGATTAATATGCCTTGCTGCAGTGACGGTGTGGGCGGGTCACACTATCATGAGCTTTGCAACTGTGGGCAGATCGCTCTCAAATGCCTCTTCCCACCGTGCCCTTTTTATGTATGCATCTGGGACTCTGCACAGAGGCTTCTCATACCCCTATTTTCTCTCCTTGTACCTCTATCTCTTCCCTCCCTGCTTCTCCTTTATCAGGCCTTTGCCAGACCATTTGCCTGTGCTTCTGGGTCTTTAGCATCTGCCATGAATTCTATCATAAGAGTTCCCAAGTGCTGCCCACCTTCTTCCCACCTTCTCAACCCACGCCAGGCTCCTATCATATTCTTAGCCTATGACTCCCTGCTGATTCTGAAACCAAGACTGCCTTTGCATCAGCAGGTTCTCCGCATTTGTGGATCTAGCCAACCATAGATTATGTTTGAACTAAAGAAATACAGGCTTGGGCTGGAGAGATGGCTCAGGGGTTGTGACTCTGTCTCACAAGCAGAAGGTTCTGAGTTCGGATCCCAGGTCCCACATTAAAAAAAAAAATACAGGCTTTTACTTCCTAACAAGTATGACAAGTATTTACATAGTTTTACATTGTATTAGGTGTTTATGTATCATCTAGGAGTGATTTAAAGTGTGTGGGAGGATGTGTATAGATTCAATGCAATTACTATACCATTTTATATAAGGGATTTGAACATCCTTAGACTTGGTATTTTACAGGGGTGAGTTCTGGATTCTGAGACATGATTGATGATTCACGATATGTACAAAACTAAATCTGAGTACATTCAAGGAGGGTGGACCCTCAGTAGTTATGGGACAGGTTGGAGGAGAACAGAACATATGAATTACTGCTAGGTCCTCTACCCAGGACCGAGCCAGGTTAGGTTCTTTCTCAGGCATACCATCATACCACTGCCACAGCGACCACAAGGTTATGTGCCTAACTCACAGCTCCTGACAGCCATCACTCAGCCAGTAAATATACAAATGGTTCAATCTACTAAATATAAAAACCCATCCTCACATATCAGCTCCATGACTTAACATTTGTGTAAAGGTATAAAAATAAACAATAAATCTGGATCTTTACATTACGTAGGTCATTCCAGTTTCCTATGGAACAACACTCAACAACAAACACTTGTAGATTGTGATCTCTCTTCATAAGGAAGAAGTCTCCTTGTAAGAGTCCTAGCGTATAATCCCAGCTGCTCTGATAGCAACAAACATGCCCTGACAGCATTCCACACAGGTCTTGTTGTAATAGGGGCCTGTTTTGCAACAAAGACCACCTGGCTTTAAGGACTGTCACTTATCTTAGGCATGGGCAGAAAGCCCACTTCTGGGGTTGGGACATTTGGGGAGCATCACTTGTGCTCTTTCCAAGATGGCGGTGTCTCCCTAGTGGAAGAATGAGCAGCAATCATCCTTCAAGTGAAGCCTCAGTGAAAAGCCATTGAGTCAGTGTTAGGGTTCCCAAGTGCTGCCCAAGAAGACTGCCCAGTTAAAGAGCTTTTGTTCTTGTACCCTCCTCTGAAGTTCACAACCAGGTACCCAAATCCTTCTTGCAAGTTTACACCAAAGCTGCTGATGAAATTTGCTGGGAGAAGAAAACCACCTACGTGATCTCTGTAAAGGTTTGGGGTAGAGGCTGGGGAGCTAACCTGTGTCACGTCTCTGACCTTTTTGTTTCTGACATTGGGCTTCCAGGAAGTTGACCTGTGGACCACTGTTACTCTAACTTGGGTCTCTTGGTTTGGGTTCTGGGTTTGACTTTGGGCTTTGTGTAAATTTTTATGTATTATAACTTTGTTTTAGGCATAAACACAGGACACTTTCATATCCACTCCTTTCTTCTTTTTTTGATACTAGTTATTTATTTGTATAAGCATATTCATGCATATGTTGAGGTCAGAGATGCAAGTCCAGTATAGTTCTTGATAACTCTCCATCATTATTATTTATTTTTTGGGAGAATTATTTTTTTATTTTAATACATTTTATTATTATTTCCGCTCATACAAACTTAATAGGTACACCAGTTACCTCCCTCCCTACTCCTCCCCCCCGAGCCCCCTACTGCCCCTCCCCTCACCCCTTCCTCCCCCTCCCGCCCCAATTCCCAGAGAGTCCTTTATTGTCCATGCCTGACTCTCCTCTGGGCCCTCCTCTCCGATGACGTACAAGGACCCAGTGGCATTTCCCTGAACCCTTTTCCGTGTTCCCCTTAAGCATAGGAACACTACTGTGGCTGTCAATCCCTTGCCTCCAAGGATCTTGGTGCCTTTAGCAGATGCTAGACTTTGTGAGGTCAATAGTGTGTTGGACATTGCGCTGGGCATGTAAAGTCCAATTATGATTGCTTTGGCCCTAACTTGTGTGGAGTATCTTGCAAATCATTGCTCCTCCCATCCTTTTGCTCTTACACTCTTACCACCCCCTCTTCCGCAAATGTCCCTGACCTTCAGGATGGGGAGAGATTAGTCTGGCCTAGTTCTAGGTGGTTGATATAAAATCTCTGAAGTTCTGGATTGTGGTTTGTTGATTTTCTTTTGCAGTTTTGCTGCTCCTGCAATTATTAACATGTCACACTATGGTGCAGACCATTGCAATTGCTGAATAAACACTGGTACATTATTATTGGCAAGAGTGCATAGTTCACATTAGTTCTACATTCTGTGTTGTGCATCTTGTAGGTTTTGATTAGTATACAGATTCCTCTTAAGTTACATTAGGATCATATTCCAATTAATTCTGATATGTGGCTTTTAACCATGGCAGGTTGAAAATACGTGTAATACTTACTGAACTTATTTTAGCTTTACACACCTTAAACATGTCAGCACATGTGCATTAGCCTACAGTTGGGAAAGTTAACTCACACATAGCCTGTTTATAATGCAGTTTTAAATTTCTCATGTAGTTTATTGAATAACTATAATGGTAAGCTTTAGGCAGCATTACACACTGGAGTGTTCATTGTCTCCCCTTGAGATTGCTTGGCTAACTGGGAAATATAGCTCACTGCTGCTGCACACCGTCATAAGAGAGGACTAGGCACCCATTATTAGCACTGCAAAAGGGAACAACTCAAAATTCAGATCAGTGTTTATGACACAAGAGGTAACGCAAAGGCTCTATTTCCAAAGAGTCCCAGTGGACTAGACTGAGGTACACATCCCAGAAAGCAAATCAGAAATACCAGCAAGGCTGAAGATAGGAAAGGAGCGTTGTTCTCAGTGTGACCACATTGGAAAGAATTAAATCATGACCCAAAAGTTGTTTCCTGGGTATCAATTGAAGGTTCAGGGTTCTGTAGGACAGGAAAAGAAGTCATAATTTGGTGTTCTGTAGAATAGATGAGATTGTCTTTGTCTAATCATGGTCTGATTGGGCCCTTTTCTCATGATCTCCCCCACGCAAAGCTCTGTTGGGGCCAAGGATTCTTACTCAGAGGGAGGGTTGGTTCTTTGGCTTAAGATGTGCGTCTGTAAGGTCTGCTGTTGTTCTTTGGAGCCAAGGTAACTTAGGGGATAAAACCTTAGGAGGAGATGCACTTAGAGATGGGGAAGCGACCCTTAAAGAGAATGCAGAGGGAAGGAACTGAAACAAGATGGAGTTCACCAGATCATTGATGATTTTGAATCTTCCTTGTTCCTTTTCAGTGGGATTGTGGCTGAAGGTAGACACATTTCATTTTCAGCAAATACAAGTCACTCTTGCATCACCAAAAAGACAAATCTTAAGTCAAATGAATGTTAAGTTTGGACCACTTTTAAATAACATTGAGCACATTACAGTGTCACAGAGAATATATCGCTTCCTACATAGTCCTGGAAACCACTGCTCTCCTCTCTCCATGGTTTTCCCTTTCCTAGAGCATCATAGCTTTGGAGTCATACTGTAAGGATCCTTTCAAAGTGGCTTCTTCATCTAAAGAAATGCATTTGAGGTTTCTCTATGTCTTTTCATGACCTGGTGGCTCCATTTTGGTCATTGAATCCTATTCCACCCCATGGAATTGATCTGATTCTTTAAATCTCTGTCCTCTCCAGTATCTTCCCACTTGTATAACTGTGTCAAACTTTTCTCCTCCCTTCTCAGTTCCTTCTGCCTTCCAACATCGATTGATAGAGGAGTCTATTGTGAGAGAAGCCAATGGGAGTCTTTGGCCATGTCTTGGTTTCTTTTCCTGATGCTGTTATAAAACCCACTGATCAAAGCAGCTTACAGGAGGGTTTATTGTGGCTCACAGTTGGGGGTATGGTCCATTATGGTGGGGAAGTCACTTCAGGATGAGTCTTCCCACCTCAGTTAACTCAGGCAGCCCAGAGATTAGTTTAATACAAATAATCCCAGAGGCTTGTCTGCTGGGTGATTCTAACTCCTGCCAAGTTGACAATTACCAGCAACAATTCTTTCATAGATTGTTCTCTGAGTCATTTGGAATGACCTTTATCTCTCCCGACTAGTTTTGGTTTGAAGCCTGTTTTTCAGATAGTAGAATGGTGGCAACTGCTTGTTTCCTGGATCCATTTGTTTGGAATACTTTTTTTCTCTATCTTTTCACCCTAAAGTATCACCTGGCAAAGATGTTGCTTAGAGGCAAGAAATGAAAGGACCGTACATCTAAATCCATTCAGCTAACCTATGTCTTCATATTGGGGAAACTACTGGTACTGAGAGCTACTATGGAAAAAAATGTCATTTTGTCAAATTTGTAGTGTTTCATGCTTTCTTATTCCTCTCCTACTCATCCTAGCATGGTTTAGTCTTTTCTGTGACCTTAAGGACGTGGTTTGCTTTCCCTTCAATTTGAAAAATTCCTTCAAGTATCCTCTGTAGCGTTGCCTTCGTGGTCATGAATTCCTTCTGTCCATTTTCATTGTAGAAAGTTTTATTTTCTTCTTCAATTACGACAGGTGTTTTGCTAGGCATAGTAACATCCTTTGGCAGTTGTTAGTTTCCAGAACTTGGAATATATTATTTTAAGTCCTCTTGGTTTTTAAGTTCTGAGAAATCTGTTGTTATTCTGAAGGGTCTGCTTTCATATGTGGCTTGGCGTTTCTTTCTTGCCATTCCTCTGTGCTTTCTTTTTCTGCTTATTTAGTGGTTTAACTATAATATGATGAGGGAAAGTTCCTTCCTGGTTTTGTCTGCTTGGTGCCTTCTGTATCCAATTTGGCCTCTCTTTCCCCAAACTTGGGTAAGTTTTGTTTTTAATTTTGTTCAACCTACTTCTATTGCTTTAGAATAAAATTCTTCTCTTTTTTCTTTGCCCATAATTCTTAGATTTGATCTTTTTGTAAGTCCCGTATATCTTGGAAGTACTGCTTGTACTTTCTGGTTAATTTATCTTTGTTGTTATTTGAACATTTCAATTCCTCAACTTTTACTCAAGCTCAGATATTCTGTCCTCTCCTTTCATTTTACTGGGGAGGCTTTCCAAAGAGCTTTATATATATATTTGATGTATGTTTTCATTTTCAGTGTTTCAGCTTTTGGTTTTTGTTTGCCACTTCTATTTTTTATTGAACTATTCTGTCATATCTTATATTAACATTTTGTTCCACTCAGGTGTTTGTGTTCTCTTGTATTCACCCAGTAATTTATTTTTGTCTTTTTGACTTCTTTCAATATCCTTATAATCATTCTTTTGAGGTGTTGTTTGGAATTTCATTTAGCTCACTCTGGTTGGAAGCTATTGCTGTGAGATTCATCTTACATTTTGAGAGTCTTGCACTGAACTTGTAACTCATTAATTTATTAGGCTGACTGAACAATGAGCTCTAGGGATCCATCTTGTCTCACTATACCAGTTCTGAGTTACAGTTATACCTGGCTGTGCCTAACTTTTATGTGGGTGATGAGGATCCAAATTCAGGTCCTAATGCTCACACGACCAGCACTTTACTGACTGAGCCATTTCAGTCCCCGAGTTGTAACTTTAAAAAAAAAGTTTAAGAAGACAGATTTCTTTTCTGTTCCATTATTCTGTCCTTAAGACACAATCCTTGATATGCGCCTAATTTGGAAACACGTTTTTGCATATAGTGTCTTTTCAAGTTACGTCTTTGAAAACCTACACAGATGCACATAAATTAAACAGTGTCTTACTATTTACCTCTACAAAAATATTGTATTATGAAAATTAGTTGACAAGGAAATAGAGTGCAAGGCTCAGGCACTTGCACATCTCAGCTGCGGAAACACTACTAAGCAGAAGATTGATCGCAAAGCACAGCTGGCTGCAAATACACGAACTGTGGCCAAGATGTGCAACCCTTGATAATTAAGTAAGAGCTCTTACTTGTCTTTCAAATAGCATCAAATGTCTATCATCTACAATGGTAGGTTAAAGCATTATTGATAATGATAATGGCTGTGCTTCATTTGCCAAGTCACAAGCACATGGAACATTCAATGGTACCAATTCAACAGTGTGCATTGGGAAGTAGAACACTAGAAGCCACACACTACTATAAACCTGTATCTATATACACACAATGAGCATGTACATTTATTTTATATCACATTGTGACACACTGTCATCATTGAGGGAACAAGTAATCAAGCTACAAAAAATTGAGAAAAAAGCCTCATAATATTTTAAGTAACTCTTATGATTTGTGTTGTGTTGTATTTGCATCCTTAAGGATTAATAACCAGAATATAGAAGAAACTACAAAAATTTAACAAAAAAGAAAACAAACCTCTTTAGCAGTTTGCCTGCATGGTTGCTGATAAATGACCATCGACAGCTTAAGGGAACAAGGGGTTTATTTCTTTACAATAGTCCGGTTACAGTTCTCAGTCAGCTTGTTGGGAGAGCATGCACCAACACCAGGGCCAAGGGAACTGGCCACACCATCTCTACACATAGCTGAGAGAGGGACGATCCTTACATGCCAGAACAGCATGTCTGGCCAAGTGTACAGAAGAATGCCAACTCTCTCAACCAGCTGTCCGTGATTTATTCCAGGGTCTAATCCCACCCACCAAAGGCTGGGCCTTCTCCATTAGCTGGACAATCTCCAGCAGGTTTACTCGCGGCCTAACTTAACTAATAATTATCTACAAATGTGCCCAGAGCTCAAACCCTCAACTGTCAACTTGACACCTGTGCCCAACTATGACAGTACTTCTTTTGCCAACTGCAAATTCGGGCATTCTCCAACTCCCTCTCACACTGAGGAGACACTGGAAAGATTTAGAAAATTTATTCAAAGCTGCTGCACTCCTGGTTGCATTTCACTATAGGGAAAGGATATAGATTAAAATCAGCTAAAGATTCAAAGTACGGAAGAGACCCACCTTCAGGTCTTCTGCTGTGCTGTCCTTAGGGTCAGTTGTATTATCCCTGGCATCTATGTGTGACAAGATGCAGATATGTTGCCAATTAGAGATATTTACTTGAACTTTGGGGCTTAGACTCGTTACTGAAGTTTTGCTGCATATTGTGATCAATTGATTGTCACTATATTTGAGCATAATATGCAATGTGAGCCAAAGCTTTCCTCTAAGTACCTGTGTCTGGCTTTTCTAGCATGGCCAATTCCATTCTAAACAAGTATTGCTACTGAAAAGATAAATTATTTCTCAGAAGCCATAGGTATAGGACAGCCCTTTCTTTGGTCAAGCTGAGTTCTTTTCTCTTGGGCCAAGAAGATGACAGACTTACTTCTCTCAAGGCTGAAGAATTTAGTTTAGGGGTAGAGGGTGTTGTCAGAGCCATCAGTGTACCTTTGCCATTCTTTCCGTGACAGCAGTATGTCTGGCTTGAGTGTCTCGTCCTGTGAGTTCCTTCAGTCTGTGCTGGGGAATGATGATGTCTACAAGTGGGATTCTGAAAGTGACGGTGGCTGTACCTCTGTGCATGTCAGGCTGAGACCATCCTCTTCCGGGCAGAGGCCTCTCTTCAGACACCACCAGGGAGCAAACACTGCCTTTCTTTGGCTCTGTGTGAGAACTTGTTTCTCATTTAGACTAAAAACTCGGCCAAGCAAAAATCCACAATACAAACAACACTAAAAGTTAGAGAGGATGTGGAGAGAAGGGAACTCTCATGCATTGCTGGTGGGAATGCAGGCTTATGCAACCACTCTGGTGATCAGTATGGTGATTTCTAAAAAAATTAAATATTGAAATGCCATATGACCTTGCTATACCACTACTGGGAATAATCCCCCATAATGCAGAAATTCACTACAGGGACACTGAGCACAGCTATGTTCATTGCAGCACTATTTACAATAGCAAAGTCATGGAATCAATCCAAATGCCCAACAATTGATGCATGGATAATGAAAATGTGATACATTTATACATCCATCAAAATGATGAATTAATGAAATTTTCTGTGAAATAGATGGAATAGAAAAAATTATATGAAGCGAAGTATCATAGACACAGAAAGTTAGATACCGTATGTACTCCCTAATAAGTGGATCCTTGTTCCAAACCCACTCAATGACATATTCAAAGATAAATCTCTGTAATACCCACTGTAATTGAAAAGGATTATAAATCCAGGAGGAAAGAAGAAGGAGGACCTCAAAAGAAAGGAGATAGGGAGGGGATCATGCTTCAGTAGAGAAAATAGGCCACAGTCAAGTATTACATGTAAGTAGTGAGACATCTGGTGAAGCTCACTCTAACTTCATTTCCTGGTCACTTGGGACTGAACAAGTTTGATCTCACCAATCAGGGAGAATATAGGGACCAGCAGATTCTCCCCCCACTCCTACTGCTGTGTCCTACTCCTATTCTTCCATCTACCTTTGAGTCTCCTCTTCATTTAAAGAGTCTTTTGTCTTTGGTTAGGAGGTGACCTTCGATACCAATTGGGATGCAGCCAAGGGCAGTGCAGGAAAAGCAAAACTGAAAACAACAGCAAACCATAATTCAAAACACCAAAGACCCTACATTATTCACCTGGAACCAGACCAGCCACATCTCTCCCCATCCTAAAGCACAGGGAACCTTGCGGAAGAGGGGGCAGCGAGATCGTAAGAGCCTAAAGATAGGGAGGAGCAACGATGTGCAAGATACTTCACACAAGTTAGGACTGCAGTAGCTAGAATTGGACTTTGCCTAACCTGCACAGTGGCTGACATGTCAACGACCCCCTTTCCAGAAATCTAGCATGGATCACAGGGGAAAAGGCTTCAAAGAGTAGGATCCTTAGAGGCAAGAGATTAAGCAGTCATAATAGAATTCCTGTGCTAATGGGGAGCCCAAGAAGGGGTTCTGGGCTATGCCACTGAGTCCTGAACCCTCACTAGGGTGGAGGTCTCAGAGAGAGGTTTGGCTTTCATTCAAAATGATGCTCCAGGGGATAGGAGGGGAGAAGGAAGGGAGAGCACTGGGAAAGGGAGAGGGAAGGAGGGAGGTAAAAGGAAAGGGGAAGGGGGGAGGAGAGTGTAAGTGGAGATGACTGGGGAGGGGAGAGGGAAGGAGAAGACAGGGATACCTATTGAGCTTGTATGATTAGAAAAAAATAAAATGTGGGAGGAAATAAAACTTGGCCAAGAACAGCAGCTTGTACCTCTGCTCAGTGACTATCTAGATTTGAGTTCAGCAGAGTTTCAAGGTCAAAGCTGGGAGTTGCCAGAAGGTTTGTGGAAGACAGTGGCACAAGGAAAGAGCTTGCTTCGGTGTTGGGAGTCTGACAGAGCAACATCCAGATCCCAATTTTGCTTCTTACACAGGCTTCAGGGGTCAGGCTGATGGCCCCTGGCCCCTGGCTCCCGGCTCCAGGCCCCTGACAGCAGGTGGTGTTACGGATTGCAGCCTGGGTTCTGAGACTAGACCCTTGGTTCTGACAACGCGACAGTGCTTGGGATTTCTTCTGAAGACAGTACCAGGAATCAGAAGAGGTTTCAAGGCACCGGGCAGCAACAGAAGTGAGAGATTCCCATAGCACTGGATCAAGTCGCACTGGAGGCTGCAGAAGATTGGCTCTTGCTCCACTATATTTACTCTATTCACTATTGCTGCTGTTCTTGACTGTCTTATTGCTTATTTCTTTGTTCTGTCTGCAATACTGAACTTGGGCCAGGGAAACCCACTTTTGAAAAGACTTTATTTGACTTGATGTTATAATACAGAAAGCATAAGACGGTGTGTTCCAGTGGCCTCACTGGGTGAGCCTAAGCTCCTTCTTTTCTATGCAGCCCAAGAAAGTGTTTTAATCATTCACAGCATTTAGTTGCCAGTCACAGCCTTGCCTTTAGCACCATTTGCAGTTATTAGGAAGTTTGATTTACATCAGTCGTGGTCTTGCCACCATGTTGGACACAACAGTCTCTCCTCAGCAAAAGTGCTTCTTGTTTAGCCCAGGTGGAAATGGTTCATAATGGTTCATTGAGGTTTGTGATATATATATATATGTGTGTGTGTGTGTGTGTGTGTGTGTATATGTATATATATATATATACTGTTGCTGAATCCCCGCCGGGCCAGCTGGGAAGGGAGGGGGAAATTCCGTGGGAGCCTTGGAGCTCGAGGCCAGGGGGCGAGCTGTGGTCGAGTCACCACAGACCCCGGGAGTCAAGTGAGAAGCAGGCAGAGACTCAATTTATTTAAGGAAGTTTTTGGGCTCATATAGGGTCAGGGGTCCAATCAGGTGTTGCCATCCCTCCTCCGGGGGACAGCCACCAATCATTTGGCTGTTTACTAGGTATCCATTGAAGGGGCAGGTTAGATGGCTTCCCATTGGTTGTTCATCCCTCTGCCTGCATGGTTCCTCTATTGGAACGTGTTCCAATTTGTGCAGGCTTGTCCATGGCCAGACCTCGGACCTCTCAGGTTCAGGAGCCAGGCTAGGGTCTCCCTGAATTGATAGTGTCACAATATACTGTTCTACAAACAGTTTGTACTTTCTCTCTCTCTCTCTCTTTCTCTCAATGTGTGTGTGTGGGGTGTGTGTAGTACAAACTGTTTTTAACAATGTAATTGAAACTGTGCCTTCAGGAGCCAGGGAAACCAGCAGCAATCTTTTGCATTGTTGGCTCAAAGCATCTGTAGAGTGTTCACTATGGCTGGTGGCACTTAAGGGTATTTCTTCTGGCTGTTAGACTGGCAGTCCTTTCACTCAGATTGGTCCTGGCACCAAGAGAGAGTTCGCTAGTTGCTAATTACGGAGTCAACTCACCCATCTCACTATCTGCTCTCGTTTATAAGAAAGCGACCATCAGGAGACTTGCTTACCCTGGAAATCTGGAGAGCTTATGATAAACATTAACAGTGACTTAAAAGGATTTATGACAAGAGTGCTTTACGTATTTCCAGTGGTCAGGTAATGCCAGGTCTTCTCATCTATGCCAAGAATCGTATCTGTTATATTTGGTATTCAGTGTCTTTTAACTCTTCACAAGCAGATTCCCCTTAGAAAAACAAACTTTCCCACCATCTAAGAAACAGAATTCAGGTGCATTCTGAAACCGTTCCATCCAGGATGGTCTGATGGTGTTCTGGGTTCCTTTTACTATGGTAAGAAATTACCTAAGACATAAACATGATCGGGCAGGAAACAGAAAAAGAGCCTCATAAATCTAGTCAGATATCAGAAATCTGGCAGAACCTTGCAGAATCTGCAACTCCCCAGATTCATGGGCTGGTGACTATGTCATTCCATTCTCTACCTCTGTCTTCTCGTGTGTCTGGAACCCCTCTGCCTCTGTCTTGTAAGACTTCATGTGAGACTCATCAAGATAAGACAGGCTAAACATTTCCAGTCTACAGCCTTAGCTTAATAACAGCTTTTGCATGGGAAGCCACATTTAATTGCAGGGATCGGGCAATAAGTATGTCCTTGGGTCACTTTTCTGCTCATTAAAACAGGTCACCAAATGGTCTGTTGGCATATCACTGGAACACATATATGGCCTTATACTTCATTAGAAGAGGAAATTGATATGCATTTAATCATACAAATGTCATTGTGCTCAGAAAAAAAAAAAAAAAAAGAAATTTCTTCTGCCCAATAGTCATTTTCTGTATTGTGGAAAGATGCTTTGTTCAGTGAACGTACAAACACAATGAAGCACCACTAAACAACACACTACAAATAAGAAAAAAGTGTTCTTGAGACATTATTTACCTTAATTACAAATTTCTGTGTGTCAACAGGTGTTATTTGGGAGTTACACAGAACTCATACATTCCAAAGCCTCAGAGTAAAGTGACTTCTGTTTGTATAAAGTCTAGGAACAGACTTTTTAAAAGTGTGTTTTTTGAGATTTTATTGTAAGAAGTTAAGAAACGTCACTTACAGTAGCAAAAGTGATGGATATCAGGAGTGCATGAGCCAGTCTGAGACCTCAGGGTTAAGGATTCAGCACTTCATAGTAATTGACTATGTCAGCACTAGAGGGCACTCTTGTCCCACAGAAGCGGGAACGAAACCTCTGCGGAAATCCTGGAGCAATTGCCTGAGCTGAGTTTTCAATGTTGGTCACAAAATTATAGCTAACATTTACCAAGCGCTTACCAGGCGCTGTGCTCACTACTTAAACATGTCCTCCTGCTTTTCTCAACCCCCTCCTTTTCCATTGTATCAGCACAAAATCCTTCTGTGATAACTTGCATTGACATCCCATTTTGCCATGAGGGGACATTGAATGTCAGCAAGTGCCTTCATTACTTTTCCACAGCTATGATAAAGCACCCTGACAAAAGCAAGCTAGAGGAGGAAGGGCTTATTTTACCTCATAGATCTGGGGGGCGGTGTGTATGTGTGTGGGGGAGGAGACAAAGTCCCTTCTGGCAGGGAAGGCATGGCAGAAGGAACAGGAAGCTTCCTGGTCACATCGCATTAGCACTTAGGGACAGAGAGGGAACAGGAAGCAAACCTGGGTTCTAAAGTCTCAAGTTTTCCTCTAGTAATGTACTTCTTCCAGTAAGGCTTCACCTCGTCAATTTCTATAACTTTTCCAAACAGCATCACCAGCTGGGCACCAAGTGTTCAAACACATGAACCTAAGGTGGGGGCATATTTCACGTTCAAACCAGAGCACACATTGCTCTGGTGTTTTCTGACATTTAGCTGGGGGTGGGAAGTGCTGAAGCACAGCCTGGAGGTGGTTGTATCAAAACAAAAGAACATTCCAGGTATGTGTAGTATCCAGATCTTCTCTGCTTGCTTCACTTGTCACTCAGGTGTCTATACAAAGACTGCTGTCAAGGTAAGGACTAGAAGTTTCCTGATTTCTGTGCCTCCCAGGGAAGGGGGATGGGGGGGGCATGAACAGGCTCCCCCAGCCTTGAGTCCTCATGCATGTCCGCTGTAAGACTGAGACCCTCATGGATGAGGGATTTGTGATCTGGGACTAGGATCTTTCCCAGCCCTGGACCTGGTGGCAGGGAGCAGGGGATTTCGGGATGTTCTGCTTGATCTCTTCGGTTTGTTCTTCCTCCAGCCCTGCACTTCCCTCAGCTTCAGGCTGGATATGCACAGCTGTGAGGAAGCAGAGTGCAAGTCTAGGGCTTCTCCATCATGGAGGTGGAGTGTACGGCAATTGGTCTTTTAGGAGTATTGGTGGAAATGAAGAAAGTCTGGCAAGTGGTGGACTCTCATTGGACATGCGTTTATTCCTTGGTCACTGCCTACCACATTGTACATGAAAACATTTGAAGATGTCATCTAGGGACACATGGACATGCATACATATGGGTACTCTGAACCCTTCACACCTCTTTAAAAGTTTATTTCTTTCTGGCTTTTCCCCCCCCAACAAATGGAGCACTCTGGCATATGCGTGTGCACACACACGTATACATACATATACACTCACATGCACACATGCCATTTTCACCAGTTTGAAAGATAATCTATGATTGCAAGTATCTGTCAATGTCCAGGGCAGTGATCTGTCTCAGTATTTTAAACAGAATTTAGGACTAAGCATATCCCTTCAAATATGCCTGTCTCATTCTCTTGGGGTTGACCTCCTTTCCCACTTTCCTGATACCTCTGTTCTTTCAGGAACACTATTAAAGCACAACTTGGGATCAATTGGTTACCTGTTGCCTCAATAGAGCAGAAGGCCATGAAGTCTTAGTTCAATGCATTAGGATACTGGTTGGTGCCCAACAAGCAGGTCAATTCTGAAGAGCCCAGGGGTCTAACTCTTTGGTGTAAGCTGCTTGTTCTTCCACTGTGAGTGAATGGAGAAGAGGTCTCCTAGTCTAAGCACAAAACTGTCGTTGGTGGGTGACGCAGTTCACCTGCATGGTTACTGATAAATGACCATCAAACAGCTTAAGGGAACAAGAGGTTTATTTTCTTTTACGATTAGTGGTTACAGTTCTCAGTCTAGCTTGATGGAGGAGCTCACGCTAACACCAAGGCCAAGGGAACTGGCCACATCATCTCTACATAACAGCTGAGAGAGGGACAAGCCTTACTTGCCAGACCAGCATGTCTGGCCAAGTGTACAGAAGGATGCTAACTCTCTCAACCAGCTCTCCGTGATTTATTCCAGGGCCTAGTTCCACCCACCATGGGCTAGACCTTCCCCATCAGCTAGACAATCTCTTACAGGTTTGCTCTGGGGTTAACTCAACCACTAATTCTCTACACAGAGCTCAAACCCTCAACAGTCAAGTTGACACCTGTGCTTAACTGTGACAGTGGGGTTTTCCTCTGATCATCCTGTCTGGAAGGTAATTCCTTGCTCTTTTTGCTACATATCACCAATGTGTCTTATTACCACTTGCCCTGATTTAATTTATTTCTGATTTAATCCCAGAAACCTCACTTACTCCTTCACATCATTTGTCTAAGAACCAGGTGTCTGGACCTTGAACTGTTCCCTTTTCACCAGGATTCCTTTTCCTTTCTTCAAAATTAAGGGATAAATAAATCCTGTAGATTTTAAATTGCTTGGGCTAGGGAGATGGCTCAGACGTTAACGTTTTTGTCTCATAAGCAAAAGAACTCACGTTCAGATCCCAAATACCATGTAACAATGCCAAGCTGAAATGGCAGCAACCTTCACTTCTGACCCTAGAATGAGGAACCAGGGAAAACTCCAGAACAAAGCAATAAGGAGGTAAAGCAATGCAGGATGATTTAGTATCTCACCTTTGGCTCTAGTATATACACTTAGTTGCCCTCTAGTACATACACACATGAACAAAATAAAGAAAGAAAGAAAGAAAGAATAAATAAGTAAATAAGTATATAAACAAATAAACTGCTTCACCTGCTCTTAGTTAGGATAAGGATACACTTCTCTATGCGTTAGCCTAGAAATAACCTCAGGTCTAGGATACATGAGATAGAGTAAATTCTATTGATCAGCATACTGTGTGCCAGGCAGAGTGAACGAGATACATCAATACCTTCACCATCAAGCTGCGCTGACCCTGGCTCAGTGGGTTTATGATCTAATCGGCAATGCTGGAGCAGGATGCAATGATACAGCATTCACCCCAATATCTCAAATACCTATGACTAAAATGATAGAGCTGTGCCACTTGCTTCTTCTCTCAGGAGTATGAAACCTTTCCGGTGACTTCTGGAGACATGTTGCTACAAGTGGATGGCTGGGACCACATGTTTCTCATCACCCTCTCACTCTCTTCTGTGATGGTTATTGACCAATGCAAGAGAGTATAACATGTTCAGGTTTCTGCTACAGACTTTTGACTTTACATTTATATTCTTCCTTTTGAACTCCTTCTCCAAAAATCATGGATTGTAGGGATCAATCAGGGACACCATGTATCCCCCAAGACCTGGGCAATGGAAGTCAGTGGTAGGGAATTCACTTTCTTGGGAGTGGTAGCACTTTCCCCTGTAAGCTCCCATGGAGCTGGGTGAGTGAAGCACTCAGAGAAGGCCTTACACCAGTCAACCACTGTCTGCTTCTTCTCTGGGGCTTTCATGTGGCAAGTCAGGGTGTGACTTACTGACTGTGTAGCAGCTTCGAAGATGCCAGTAAAGCAATGAGAGTGGGTGTTATGCATAATTAGAACATGCTACAATGCGTTGAGATCGCTGCTAGTGCTGAAGATTATTTCTTCACATTGACATTGTAAGGACTCCTTGTGATGTTCATTTTCTTGTAAATAAGCAAAGACGCTTTGAGAATGGGGCAATGTGGCTCTCTCATTAGCAGTTAGCAACTCTCTTGCTGCCTGGTTTGTCTGACAACTGGTAGCAGTTATTCTTAAGTGAGCACCAGTCATCTTGAATATTCCACAGATACTTCGAAACACAGTGAAAAGACTGCAGCTGATTGCCCTGGCTCCTGAAGGTGTAGCTTCATCCAGGACTGTTGGAAACAGTTGTCTTTACCAGGCTTTTGTCATCATAAGCCTCAATGAACCCATTTCCACCCTTGGTCAGGGGAGTAGTGGGGGTAGGGTGGAGACTTACTCTGTTCGAGGGATTACTGTGATTGGGGCTCAGAGGTAAGGCTGTGATTTGCTCAGCATACAAAGTTGTGATTGGTGCTAACAGGTAAGGCTCTAACTGACCCAAACAATTAGCTGATGTGGGTTCAAGCATCCCTTCCTGAGTTATATAACCAGGCTGCTTCCCTCATCCGTGGAGATTGCTGTCAGGTACTCTACCGTGCGGCTTCCTGGTGTTGTAACATCAGCTCTGATAACTGATGATTCTCTCTAGTGGCTTGCCTGCCCATCTCCCTTCCTTCCCTTCCCTGTATGCACATGGTTGTTAATCCCTAGCACTAGGCTTCTAAACAGGCTGCTTTACATCCTGCACCTGGAATTTGAGTCGGAGCCTTGGATTCCAAGTGCAGAATGTTGGAAATTATTGCCTCAGACCTGAAATGTCATCAGAATCTGGACTCACCCAGTGATGTATGTGTTGACCTTAACCTCTTGATAGGCGTCCACATCTGAGTGATTCCTAATCAACCACACTTAATCCTGGTTCCTGAATGGCTCCTCAGTCCTGAGTAGTATTGAGCATATAGGTTCTCAATGGCTTCTGAATACAGTCTTTGAAGAGACAAGCATTGAAGCTATCCTGGCAACCATTAGGTTGTGGAAGACTCAAGCAATCAGCTTCCTGACACTTGAAGGAGCAGGTGAACATATCAAATATTGCTGAGAAGAGGAAGAAGGATAAGAGGAACAGAGAGGAGACGAGAGAGCAGGAAGCTGGTAAAGGGCTGTAAGAGAGGAGAGTCTGCGGGTCCTGATCACTGAAAGAGTTTCAGAGAGCTGACAAGTGTTCAGGGCCAAGGGTCTCAGAGTCCAAGCTGAGAGGCGTGACACTGGCTGCAGCCAAGGGTGAAGGATCCTGATGATTGCGACTTGTAGAGAGGCTGTAATAGCTGTAGGGCACCATGTCCCAACACTCGAGGTGTACATAGGGGCTATAACAAACACTACAGGGTGCTGCTTGCTTCTGCTTCTACCTGCCAAGTGCTAGAGAACAGCCTCTAAATAATTCCTCCCTGCCCACCAATGACTTCTATCCAGGTGGAGTAAAAAATACTCATTCAATTGATCAGTGACACCAAGAGGGAGGACTATCAATAAGGTACTTCTAGACCAAAAAATACACAGGGCCATTGGGGTAATCCAGGAACTTGAATATAGAGTCTGGTTATGTCTATAGGTATGTTTGGTTATGTTTACATTTGCTTGTTTGATAAAGACATGACATATGCTAAAAATAACATAGGAGCCTCGTGACTCAAGCAAACTCCGCTGCTGCAGAGGACAGAGTAATGACTGCTCAAGTCTCTCTTGAGCTTGAATTCTTGAATTCTGGGTGTTCTTAAAACAGACACACTCAGATCAGTTTTCAAAAATGAATCTGAACTGAGAAGAAGCTCATTCTGTTACCCAAACCTCAAGAGATAGGATGCCAGTCACTGGAATGATTAATTGATTTATTATAAAGAAAAATCCCACATGTATCCATAGAACTGTCTTATCCTTAAGATCAGAAAGGTAAACAGTACAGGGGTCACCAGCCCCTATTTCTCCCAGAACCGAGGGGAAACCAATGCTGTTTCCCCACAGGAGGCTTAAAGCTAGGTCCTCAGAAAGATTGCTGTTCTTCACGATGGAGAGAGGAGAGGAAGTACCTCCCTGCCCATTAGGGAAGCCTCTCGCGGCTTTCCAGCAACTTCATCTAGTCTGGAACAGTGTTCTGAGGAAGAAAGGAGACACTCCTGGTGGAACCAGCTGGCACGCTAGCCTAGAGGATCCAAGGCAACCATTGTGAGTGTGGGCTCGCCTCCCTGCCCAGGCAACAAAAGCTTGCTCTTCCCCATCGTGAAACATCCTTTATTCAAATTTGATTTGAAAGCTGGTCACTTCTGGTTATTGATCTCACTTCCATTACTGAAAAGTTTCTAAAAATGAGTTATGAATCATTGGATTTCCATAGACTTATTTTAATTCTCTTTACTATGGTTTGCTCAAATCTCACCCTCTCTCTGTCTCACTCCCACCTTCCACAGGATGAAACCAAGGGCTTTGCAAAGACTCTACCATGGAGCCACTTCCCTGCCCTCTTCTGTTTTTTGAGGGGACAAAGGAGCAGTGATCTGTGTAAGAATCTCTGAGTGCTCTAGTCCCATCTAAGTCACATTTACTTGGAGTCTTAATGAGGCACCTGCTCGGAGCAGAGCTGCCTTCTCAGATGAAAACGGTACTGACTCACTTTCATCTGTGGTTCTGCTTCCATCTCCTGCATCCCCAGTGTTGTAGTTACTGTTGCTATAGGCCCACTTAAACCCTTTCAAGGAGGCAAGAAAGTGGGATGGAAATCAGGTAGATTTCTATCAACAGTCCATATTTATGGACAAGACTTTCCAAGTTCATTTGGACTTCATGTTGTTGCTTTTCTCAGAGCCTGCTCCCTATCATCAGATACTCATTTATGTACTACCTGCTGAGACTCTTTACAAGGTGAAGACACAATTGTAAAGCACTTTCATTAACATAAAAGTCATGAAAATGTTTTCACAGCAAGTTAAGTGCATTTTGAGAAAGCAGCCTCAATAATAACTGGATTTAGAACAGTATCAAGCAGAGAGCCCCAGAGTCAATAAGCAGAATCCCTACCACTTAGTTGCACTTTTGAGCTCAGCTGAGCTCTTTTCCAAGTAGACAACATTTCAGATCTGTGTTCAGAGGGAGAGAAGGAAAACATTTGCTCTGATCTCTAAGAAGCAAGTGGCAATAAGGGTTCATAGAAGAACAATAGAATCAGTCGGTATTTGTGTGTGTGTGTGTGTGTGTGTGTGTGTGTGTGTGTGTGTGTGTGTGCATGTGCGTGCATGCGTGTGTGTGCATGTGTTGTGTACATACGCATGTGTGTGCAGGTGTGTGAACATGTGCATGTGCAGGCATATGTGTGGGTGTGTGAACAGAGACAAAGACAGAGACAGTGAGCAAGAGTAAGGTTAATTATAAGGAATCAGCATTATCATGGGCTCAGGAAAGTCTGAGGCATGTGGGGAGACAGGCAGATCAGACCAGGAGGAGTGATGGTGCAGTCTCATGTTGGTGGAGGCTGTCTGTTGAAAAGATTTCCTCTTTCTTAGCACCTGGATCTTTTCTCTTAAAACCTTCCACGGATCTGACAAAATCCATTCAAATTATTAAAGGTAATCTGTTTAGTTCAAAGTCTGCTGGTTTAAACATTGATCTCATCTAAAAAAATCACAAAGTTTTTAGAATTTACTGTGCATTTGGGAAATTAGTGGCAAAACATGCTTTATAAAAATAATGCAGTATATGGTTGCACTTAAATTCACAATAAAGAGCCTTTTATGGCCATATTGAGTGAGATGTAATGTTTTTATACAGGTCAACAAAATCTGTCAAGAAAACAAAGCACTGGTTTCAACAAAAGTGATATTTTTAGAGGTATAATAATGACTTAAAAATGCTGTTTTTACTAATGATCACCCATTTCTAGGTCAATTAATTACACCAGGGGAACTTCAGGTTGTAAAAATGTAGCTGTGCTCCACTGAGCCACTTATCTGTGCTGTAGAGTAGCACTTGAAAACCTAAGGTAAGAACACTATGAAGATTTTAAAGGGGGGTGGAAATAGCATTTAGGAAGGGGTGCCTAGGTAACAATAGCAAAGCTCTTTTATTTTAGCAGGCCTCAAAGCGGGTAAGAACTGCACTGTGAGTAGAAGGAGGGCTGGATTTGCATAGATTTGTAATTAAAATTTATTATACTTTAGTTTTTACCAGTTCCCTCCCCCGCCCTCCTCCCCCTCCCTTAGGTCAATTCCAATTTATTGTGTACGCCACTCTCCGTCCTCCTCTCCTTACATATAAGACCCGTCTGCCAATGCTCTACCTCCCCCTTAATACCACAGGACAAATGCCTGGTACTGTAAAACTGTCTAAATAATGGTGGAAGGGGAGAAAAATTGACACTAGACAGGAACAGATGTCTTATTATTGACTATAAATATCAGATAGTAAACCACCGTCTAAACAACTCTCACTGTATCCTTAGTTAAGGAAAGGTCTCAGCACTCAGCCAAGATGCAGCCTATCGCAGTGGAAGAGAAGTGAGACAGAACACCACAGCTGACCACAGCACAGAGCATCGGTGACCCTAGAATGCTCAGTCCTAAAACTAATCAGGCCGTCAAATCTCTCCTTATCCCAAGGCTCAGGAAACTTGATTGAAGAGGGGGCATTATGATTGTTAATGCAGCCAGGAGCACACTGCAATATCTACTACCACCAGATCTACACAGTGGCTGACATATCAGTATTCCCCCCCCATTGACCAGTGAGGATCCCATGAGAAGCAACTACATGCAGTGGGAACCCTAGGGGCCGGTGCTGGACAAGTGAAGGGGAGCATCCACTTGTGGTTTACCCACCGAAAGGCCACTTATACTGCCACAGAGTACTTCTTTCAGGTACTCTGAAAGAAGTCCTATGACACACACATGGAGAGAGACAGAGGGCGAGAGGAACAGGGATGGATTGGTGAAAGGAGAACTGGAAGGGAACAGGGGGAGTGAGGAGGGAGCATGGACAGCAACCCTTTTGTTTGTTAAAAATAAATAAAATTAAAAAAAAAGCATTTTAGGAGTGAAAACCTTCTGTGTTTTCTAACCCCTTCAGAAGAGTTACTGCTCCTTCCCCCAAACAACCAAAAATTAGAAGGTTGATGGTATGTGAGGTTTTTTCCTCACCCTGTCCTCAATTCAAAATGTGATTAGCATTGTCAGCAGTCTATATCCATCTGATCAGCATGAAGGATTCCAGGAAGTGGGGTTTGAGAAGGAACACCCTCTACTCATCAGGAGGAGGCTTTCCTGATACAGCCCACACACCAGGCTTCATCCCCCTGATTCTGTAAGAACAGCTGAGTTCCTTGACATTCAGTAAACTGTGATGGAGTTGGCATTATAAAGAAGTGAGACGTGGGTGTCAATTACAGAAGGATTGTGAGTCTGAGGCCCAAGCCCCAGTGCTTAGTAAGTGAATAGTAAGACCTTATTTCAAACAAATCACAAAGAAAAGAATTCAAGAACTCTCACAGGATCTGAAGAGATCAAAGTGAAATAGGATACAAGCCAAATGGAAACAGCAAGCGATGTGCACAGGGGAGGAAGGTACTTATTATGAGTTGCTTGCAGTGATGAAATCAGGTTAAGAAAAACTTCTCCCTTAGATAAAGGATGAATAATGAGGAATCGAGATTACCATCCCTAGCTCCTTCTTGTCTTCTCTCCAACCTGTTTGTTCTTCACTTCTTTCTACCGTTTGGTCTAGAGTTCACGCGTTCCCTCTGGCTCCATATGGCTGCATATCCTGATTAGTAAGACTGACCTGGCATAAATCTGCAAATGGAATTGGGTCATCAGCTTCACACATTTATTTCTATTTTTTACTCAGTTGTAAATACCCAAGGACCTTGAACACCTATGAATAATCAAGAAAAGTATATCTGGAAAGAGGTAAAGCTGTCAATATCATTTCAGATCTCCTTGATATAGCTTGACATGTAATCACCAGAGAAGATGAGTGTTGAGAAAGCAGCAAGAATTAGACTGGTGAGGATCCATCATCTAGACATTCACCAGCGGTACCAACTTCCTGCTTGAGCTTTTCTCTGATTAGGTTGAGTCCCTGGAGACCTTAGAGTGGATGCGATTCCTTTTTCCTGCTCAAACAATGTAAATCCCACATACAGAATATTGTGAAGGTTAAACCTGATTGCCAACTTGAGAAATGCTTAGGCGTTTAGTAAATGCACTTCTGAAAGTTTCTAAGAAAATGCTCTAGTGGGATTCAGGCCTTTGTGGAAGACCACTTTTGCCACCATCATTTTTGAAGATGCTGTTCTTTTTCCATTGGGTTTTCTAAGCACTTATGTCAAAAATCAAATGGCTGTAGGTGTATGAGTTTATATCTGAGTCTTTGGCCCTTCTCCATTCATCTATGTGTCTGTTTTGGAGCCAGTACCATGTCGTCTTTATTAATATGGATTTGTATCACAGATTAAGGTCTAGTATGGAAATTCCCCCAGCAGAGTTTTTATTACTCAGAATTGTTTTTTCTATCCTGGGTCTCTTGGGCTTCCGTATGAATTTTGAAATTGCTTCATCAATTTCTGTAAAGAATTGCCTTCGAATTTTGATTGGCATTACATTGAATGTATATACAATATACATTGTTTTTGGTAGGATGGTAATTTTTATTATGTTAATTCTACTGATCCAGAAGCATTGGAGGTCTTTCTGCCTCCTGGTATCTTCTGAAATTTCTTTCTTTAGGGTTTTAAAGTTTTCCTTATACAGATCTCTTACATTCTTGGTTAGATTTATATCAAGGCATTTCATTATTTTAGGGACTATCATGAATGGAATTGTTTCTCTTAATGCTTTCTCACTTTATTCATCCTTGGTATGTAAGAAAACCAGTAATTGTGAACATTTTGAACCTGCCACTCTGCTGAACTCATATATTAGTTCCAGGAGGTTCTTGGTGGATTTTTTGGGGTCTGTCAGGTATAGGATCATGTCATCTGCAAATAGGGATAACTTGCTTTTTCTTTTCCCCTTTTATCTTGTGTTAGGACTCTAGTTAAGACTTCAAGTGCAATATTGAATAGAAGTGATGAGAATGGACAGCCTTGTCTAGTTCCTGAGGAAAGTGGGAGTGCTTCACCATTTATGGTGACCCTTGCTATAAATTTGTTGTATAGGACCTTCATTATGTTGATATAAGTTCCTTCCATTCCAATTGTCTCCAGGGTTTTGATCATAAAGGGATGTTAGATCTTGTCAAAAGGTTTTTCTGTATCTATTGAGAGTATCATGTGGTTCTGCTCCTTGGATTTGTTTACATGATGGATTACATTTATTGATTTGTGTATGCTGAACCAACCTTGTGTGCCTGAATTAAATCCTACTTGATCATAGTGTATGATCTTTTTGATATGCTTTCAAATGTGCTGTGTGTAGTGTGTGTGTGTGTGTATGTGTGGTGTAGAATCATGGGGGAATTCAGGAACCACCATGGACCACCTCCACCTCCTTGTTTATTCTGCCCAGGGATTCACAGGCTCCACCCCCCCACCAGCTTCCGCCTGGCGTCTATATGTGGGGTCTAGGATCCAACCTTCCACCTGCAAAGCAGAGGCTTAACTCCTGAAGCCAACTCTCCAGCCCCTTCATCTATATTTTATTTATTTATTTATTCATTTATTTATAAATTTATTTAACATTTTTATTATTATTTCTGCTCATAAAAACTTAATAGGTACACCGCTTCCCTCCCTCCCTCCTCCTACCCCTGAACCCCTTGCTCCCCCTTCCCTCATCCTTCTCTCCCCATCTCCCAGTGCCTCCTCCCCAATCCCCGGAGAATCCTTTAATGTGTCTGCCAGTCTCTCCTCTGGGCCCACCTCTCCGTTGACGTACAGGGACCCCGTGGCATTTCCCTAAACCCTTTCCTGTGTTCTCCTTAAGCATAGGAACACTACTGTGGCTGTCAATCCCTTGCCTCCAAGGATCTTGGTGCCTTCAGCAAATGCTAGACTTTGTGAGGTCAATAGTGTGTTGGACATTGCACAGGGCATGCAAAGTCCAATTATGAATGCTTCGGCCCTAACTTGTATCTTGCATATCATTACTCCTCCCATCGTTGTGCTCTTACAATCTTACCACTCCCTCTTCTGTGAATTTCCCTGAGCTTCAGGATGGGGAGAGATTAGGCTGGCCTAGTTCTAGGTGGTTGATATAGAGTCTCTGAAGTTCTGGATTATGGTTTGTTGATTTTCTTTTGCAATTTTTCTGGTCCTGCAATGTCCTTCACTCCATCCTGATGGGTATTGTATGTCACCCCCTGGCCAGAGATAAAAAGCTATTAAACTAGAGTCTTGTTATAAGAGTATATTCAAAGGCAGATGTAATAAAAGTAGGAAACCACAGTGAGGGAGGGGTCAATTACCCATTTGCAAAATGGTTACTTTTTATCTGCCAGACTATATGCCCTCCCCTTCTGGTGAGATCATACCCCCTCAGTTGTAAATGATCAGGAATGAAAGTCTGTGAACTTAACCAGATGTCTCATTACTTACTTGCAGTCCTTGATGGTGGCCTATTTTCTCTGCTGTAACATGGTCTCCTCTCTCCTTGTTTCTGGTGTGGTCCTCCTACCCCATCCCTCCTGTTCATAATCCTTGCAATTACTGTGGGTATTACAGAGATTTATCTTTGAGTGTCTCTAGGTGGGCTGGGTGGGTTTGTACTAGGAGCCACCTATTAGGGAGTACATACGGCGCTTAATTTTCTGGGTCTGGGATACTTCACTTAATATAATTGTTTCTAATGACATCCATTTCCCGGCAAATTCCAGTAATTCATCATTTTTGATGGCTGAGTAGTACTCCATTGTATAGATGTACCACTGTTTCCTTATCCACTCGTCAACTGTTGGACATTTGGGCTGATTCCATGACTTTGCTATTGTAAACAGTACTGCTATGAACATGGTCGTGCTTGTGCAATCGAGGTGAACCTCTGCTGTATGGGGGGGCTATTCCCAAAGCAGGGAATATGGCATTTCAATCTTTAATTTCTTTAAGAATCTCCAGACGGCTCGCCAGAGTGGCTATATGAGCCTGCATTCCCACCAGCAATGTAGGAGAGTTCCCCTCTCTCCACATCCTCTTCAACATTTGTTGTTGTTTGTATTGTGGATTTTTGCCATCCTGACCGGGGTGAGATGATATCTCAGGGAAGTTTTGATTTGCATTTCCCTGATGGCTAAGGAAGTGGAGCATTTTTTCAGATATTTGTTAGACCTTTTAATTTCATCCCTGGTAAAGTTTCTTTTAAGTTCCAGGGCCCATTTTTAATTGGGCCATTAGTTTCCTTGGTGTTTAATTTTCTAAGTTCTTTGTGCACTCTGGACAGTAGAGCTCTATCAGATATGTGGTTAGTGAAGATTTTCTCCTATTCTGTGGGTTGCCTTTGAGCTCGTGTTACAATCTCTTTATCTGAACAAAAACTCTTTAATTTCACAAGATCCCAACTGTTGAGAGTTGGTAGCAGTGACTGTGCCTTTGGATGTCTGTTTAGGAACTGTTGGCCTAGCCCAATCAGCTCTAGGGAGTTCTCTACCCTTTCGACTATGATTTTTATAGTCTCTGGCCTTATATCAAGGTCCTTGATCCATGTGGAATTAAGTCTTGTACATGGTGACAAGTATGGGTCCAGTTTTAATCTTCTGCATGTGGAGATCCAGTTTTGCCAGCACCATTTGTAGAAGATACTGTTCTTTTTCCATTGAATTTTTTGGGCCCCTTTGTCAAAGACCAAATGGCTGTAGTTTTGTGGGCTGATATCTGGGTCTTCAACCCTTATCCATTGATCTGTGTGTCTATTTTGGAGCCAGTACCAGGCTGTTTTTATAACTATGGATTTGTAGTATAGACTAAGGTTTGGTATGGTGATACCTCCAGCAGTGTTTTTGTTACTCAGGATTGTCTTTGATATCCTGGGTCTTTTGTGCCTCCATATGAATTTTGAGATTGTTTGGTCAACTTCTTTGAAGAATTGCTTTGGGATTTTGATTGGTATAGCATTGAATTTGTATATTGCCTTTTGTAGGATGGTCTTTTTTACGATGTTGATTCTGCCAATCCAGGAACATGGGAGGTCTTTCCACCTTCTGGTGTCTTCTGCAATTTCTTTCTTTAGGGTTTTAAAGTTTTCATTGTAAAGGTCTTTGACCTCCTTGGTTAGGTTTATACCAAGGTATTTCATTTTTTTAGGGGCTATATTAAATGGCATTGTTTCTCTCAAGGGTTTTTCACTTCTTTCATTCTGGGCATATAGGAAGGCCACTGATTTGTGTACATTTATTTTGTATCCTGCCACCCTGCTGAACTTCTGTATTAGTTCCAGGAGCTTCCTGGTGGAGTTTTTGGGATCACTCAGGTAATAAGATCATGTCATCTGCAAATAGGGATTGGCTTGACTTCTTCCTTGCTAATTTGAATCCCTCTTATGTCCCTTTCTTGTCTTATGGCTTCAGCTAAGACTTCAAGTACCATATTGAATAGAAGTGGTGAGAGTGGACAGCCTTGTCTAGTTCCTGATTGAAGTGGGAATGCTTCCAGTTTTTCCCCATTGAGCATAATCCTTGCTGTGGGCTTGTTGTATACTGCTTTTATTATATTGATAAAGGTTCCTTCCATTCCTACTGTCTCTAGCGTTTTGATCATAAAAGGCTGTTGGATCTTGTCATAAGCTTTTTCTGCATCTATCGAGAGTATCATGTGGTCTTGGACTTTGGACTGGTTTATATGATGAATTACATTTATTGATTTGCGTATGTTGAACCAATCTTGTGTGCTGGGGATGAAGCCTACTTGGTCCCTGTGAATGATGTTTTTGATATGTTTTTGAATCCGATTTGCTAAGACTTTGTTGAGAATCTTTGCATCTGTGTTCATCAGAGAGATTGGCCTATAGTTTTCTTTTCTAAGTGAATCTTTATTAGGTTTTGGGATTAAGACGATATTAGCTTCATAGAAGGAATTTGGTAGTGTTCCTTCCTTTGCTATTTGATGGAACAGTTTAAGGAGTATTGGTGTTATTAACTGCTTAAATGTCTGGTAGAACTCTGTGCTGAATCCATCTGGTCCAGGACATTTTTTGGTGGGAAGATTCAAGATTACTTCTTCAATTTCCTCATATGTTATAGGACTATTTAAATAATTCACAACTTCCTGATTCAATTTAGGTAAGTTGTGTTTACTTAGAAATTCATCCATCTCTCTCTTTGTGTTGTGCAAACTTCACAGAGTATAAGTTTTTGAAATATGATGTTATAATTCTCTGGATTTCTTGGGTATCATTAGTAGTAACTCCATATTCATTTCTAATTTTGTTAATTTGGGTTTTCTCTCTCTTGCTTTTGGTTAATTTAGCTAGGGGTGTATCAATCTTACTGATTTTTTCAAAGAACCAGCTTTTTGACTGGTTGATTTTCTCTATCGTTTTCCTAATTTCGATTTCAGATATTTCTCCCCTTATTTTGATAATCTCCTCTCTTCTACTACTTTTGGGATCAGATTGCTCTTCATCTATATTTATTAATGAGATTGTTCTATTGTTTTCTTCTTTATTGTATCTTTATTTGGTTTTGGGATCAGTGTAATATTAGCTTCATAGAAAGAGTTTGGAAGTGTTTCTTCCTTTGCTATTCTATGGAATAGTTTAAAGCATAGTGATGTTAGTTATTCTTTAAATATTTGATAAAATTCTGCACTGAATCCATCTGATCTTGGGCTTCTTTTGGTGGAAAGATTTTTAATTGCTTCTTTAACTTCTTTAACTTTAATAGTACTTGTAATTGGACTATTTAAATAATTCAGTTTATCCTGATTCAATTTAGGTAAGTTGTGTGTACTTAGAAATTCATCTATTTCTTTGTGATTATCAATTCTTTTGGAGTATAAGATTTTTAAGTATGACTTTATGATTCCCTGAATTTTTTTTTGCTATCAGTTGTAATAACTTTATCTTCATCCGTAATTTTATTAATTTGGGTTTCTCTCTTTTGGTTTTTGGTTAATTTGGCTAAGGGTTTATTAATCTTGATAATTTTTTTCAAAGAATCAGATCTTTGTTTGTTGATTTTTTTGTATGGTTTTCCTTATGTCAATTTTGGATATTTCTTCCATGATGTTACTAAGCTCTGTTCTTCTACTGCTTTTGGGATTGGATTGTTCTTGTCTCTCTAAAACTTTAAGTTGCATTGTTGAGTTATTTACTTGTGATGTTACTATTTATTTTTTGATATAGGCATTGAGTACTATAAACTTTCTTCTTAGGACAACCTTCATTGTGTCCCAGAGATTTAAATATTGTATTTTCATTATCATTTATTTGTAGGAATTTTTATATTCCATTTTGACTTCTGCCTGAATCCATTATTCATGATATTCCATGTTCAAGAATTTGTATATTTTCTGTTATTTACTTTGTTGTGGATGTCTAGCTTTATTCTATGGTGGAGTGACAAATTACAGGTTATAATTTCAACTTTCCTATATATGTGGAGGCTTGCTTTGAGAACTATATGTGGTCTATTTTGGAGAAAGTTCTGTGGACTGCTGAAAAGAATGTGTATTCCTTGGAGTTTGGATGGAAGGTTTGGTAGAGGTCAGTCAGGTCCGTTTGGGCATGGTTTTATTCAGCTTCAGTGTATTTGACCTGTTAACCTATCCAATGAGGAGAGTGGGATGTTGAAGAAGACCCCTACTATTATTGTTTTTGGGTTGATTTGTTCTTTTAGATGTTGGAAGTGTTTGTTTAATGAATATGGATGAGCATATTAAGTGTGCATATGTTTAGTATTGTGAATTCCTCCTGATAAATTGTTCCTTAACTAATATGTAGTATCTTTCTATATCTCTTATGATTTCTTTTGGTTTGAAGTCTGTGTTGTCAGATACTATAATTGCTACTCCCACTTGTTTTCTTGTTCTCTTAGCTTAAAGTACCTTTGACCAGCCTTTTGCTCTGAGAATGTGCCTGTCTTTCACGGTGAGATGTGTTTCCTGAAGGCAGAAGATGATTTTTTATTCATGCTTGTAGCCTATGTCTCTTGATTCTTGAGTTCATGCCATTGACATTCATTGACATTTAGGGGCATAATTGAGAAATGTCTGTTGGAATCCATCATTATGGGGTTGACTTTTTTTGTAGGAGATTTTTTTTGTCTTGGTTTTTGTTGTATCTCATGAATTTACAGTGTGACTTGGGCATTTTGTGTTTGATCTCTACTATCTTTCTTAGGTGTGTTTTTTTGACTCTTGAGTCAGACAGAATTACCATACTTGGACAATTGTTTTGACTGCTTGCCTGGATGTTAAAGGTGTCAGTCTAGGATTCCTCGGTGCTGTTTCATTGATAAGCTTATTACAATGTCAAAAAAAGTATGTAAGTCCTGCTCTAGTTAAGGGAGTGACAGAATTTTGATCTAGTTTTAACTGAAAAGTTTAAGATTGGGTATCAAGGTTTGTTATGTGATGTTTGGATTAAGTATCAGAGAAGCTTTTGGATTATAAAATGGGGTGGGTTTAGGAGCCAGGAGTTAGAGATAACTGTGATAGTCAGGTTTTAGTTCCTTTAAGTTATGTGATGGTGAATGGTTAAGACCCTGATGGGTAGATGTATGAGGTTTTGAGTGTGTTGTACAGAAATCTTAAACTGAGGTGAATATGGATTGACATTAAAAGGAAAATAAGATGGTTTACTTATCATAGGATTGGATGTGAAGATTCTCTTCTTTTGATGGAAAGATTATTGCTGTTTTCAGTTGTATGGTGTTGATCCACTGGTCCCTGGCTTGTGGTTTCTGTGGACTCTATTAAATTCTTGTAATTTTTTTATGATTAGTAGAATATGTGTGTGTGTGTGGGGGTGAGGATGGAGGCTGTACGAAAAGAGATTTGAGCTGCTATTCACAGCTAAAAAGTGCTAGCTTTAGGAGGCGTGGTCACAATGACTACCCATTCAGCTGTGGGATGGGAGCAGCTGTGGGATGGGGACTGGAACCTATGCTTTGCTGGTCTGGGTCTTGGGACAAAGCCTGGCATGTGAGAAAGAGGCCCATTTATTTTTGTTGTTGTTGTTAAACAAGTAGGCAGATTCCATTTCCTTGCTATTGTAAACAAAGCAACAATGAACTTGGATTGTAATTATCTCTGTGGTAGGTATATGTCCAGGGGTGCTGTAGCAGAGGCATGTGACAATTCCAATTATAGTATTTTGAGAGGCCTCTATAATGATTCCTACATAGCTACACAAGTTATAGTGAACAGGGTTCCTCTTTCTCTGCATCCTAACCAGCATTTGTTGCCCCTCATTTTCTCCAGGGCAGCCATGGTTGCGATGGAGTATCAAAGCAGTTTTCATTTACATTTCCCTTATTGGTAAGGATATCGAACACTTTAAAAGATATTTATTGGTATTTATGTTTTATGTTATTAATTTCATTAGCATTGATTAGCAGGTTTTTTTTTTTTTTACTTGGTGTTGAATTTTTACAGTTCTTTATGTGTCTTAGGCATTAATTCCTGATCTAAAGCAGAGCTAGAAAAGATTTTCTCCCATTCTGGGGACTGTCTTTCTGCTCTGATAGTGTCTTTGCTGTACAGAAGTCTTTTAATTTCTTGTAAGGATAAAGCATGCACTGCTTTTTGAGGATTTAATAGAAAAGAATGCATCTTTGTTTGTAATTCATATAATGTCTATAATTCTTGTGGGCAATTGAAATTCTAGAAAATATAAGTCACCATTTTACTAATTACTGTAGCCACAGGAAAACTTCCATTCATCCATTCATCCATCCATCCCTCCACTTACCCTCCACCTGCCCATAAACCTGCTCACCTACACAATACCCATCCATCTGTCCACTCATATGTCTACTACATCTTGGCATATACCAGGGAAAACTGACATACTGAGTTTTTCATTGATTAGGTTATAAATCTTTTTTTAAATATTTATTTATTTATTCATTCAATTGTGCATATGTGTGCATGTATGTGTGTGTATGTAGAACCATGGGCGAATTCGGGAACCACCATGGGCCGCCTCCACCTCCTCCCTGTTTACTCTGACCCGGGATTCACAGGGCTCCGCCCTACCAGGACCAGAACTGCAGGCCGCCCCTGCTTCCACCCAGCTTCTATACGTGAGATGTGGGATCTGAACTCAAGACCTTCCGCCTGCAAGGCAGAGGCTTAACCCCTGAGCCACCTCTCCAGCCCCTAGGTTATAAATCTTAAGAAAGATAAGATGAGGGTTGGGGAGATGACTCTGGGGAGAGGCAGTTGCTGCTAAGCATGGCAACTTGAGTTGGATTCCTGGAACACACATGGAGCAAGGAGAGAACTGACTCCTACAAGCTGTCCTCTGCCCTTCAGTACACCCCCCTTTAACACAATAAATAAGTAAAATTAAAAAAATAAAAGGAGAAGGGAAAGAAGTGAAGATAGAACGATGACAGATGGAAAGAAGACAAGGGCTATTAGGCCTTAGTTCACCCTGCTTGTTTTCTCGGTTAGTCCTCTCAACATTACACTTAATGTCTTTGTAAAATTTACCCATGCAGGGATGATCCTATGTTATTTTTTATACGGTCACTAAATTTCCTACCAGATTTTGATATCACATAAAATAATTTTTCTCTTAAGGGCCTTAAGAAATATAGTTTTCTATTTCTCAGCAGCTGATGGTATTGTTTGCAAAGTCAGGTTTAGTGGTTCTGCGATTGATTTGCCTTTTCTCACACATGTGACCTCATGTTCTGAAGATTTCACATATACCTCTAGACAGCATTCCCAGGAAGAGTAAGAGTTGGGGGCCTTTGGAGTAACTTTGGTCTTTTCTTGGAAAAAAGAAAATCTATTAACAAATCGTCTGTCGTGTGGCACGTTTTCCCATGGGTAGGCATTGTGACCTTTGCCCCAGTCTCTGCCAGTAAACAACGGCTAAGGCTCTGGAGGTTCTGGAACTGACAAGCTGGAGAGGATGAGGGGCTCACTCCAGAATAAAAAATAACAGCTGGGGGAGGAGTCTCTCCCTGCCAGTCAAACAGGTAGAAGGGAAACTGTTTAGCAGGTAGAGGCAGTGTGAAGGAGACCCCCAAATAGAGAAGAAGCCTTCAAGAGACTGCTGAACAGCCAAGTAGCTGAGATAGAAAATCCCAGAGCAGTCAAGGGGAAGAGAGAGAGAGAGAGAGAGAGAGAGAGAGAGAGAGAGAGATCCACCTTAGGTGTTCCAGGGACGTTGTCAGTTGTGCTATGATGAGCTGTCTGTGAATCATCTCTGCTTCTGTAAGTAACCTCAATAAACTTGTTGGTTCATGGCCAATTGGGTCTGTCCTGAAGCTTCTATCTGGGATGGGAAGATGGTTGTATGTGGTGTTTCCCCAGGAAAAGTAATTCACACACCATCACAGTGTGTACTTTTATTTCAGTGATTTGACAGTGAAATTGGTCTTTGAGTTTCTATTCTGTATTGTAAATAGTAGAGGATAACAATTACTTGAGAATTCCTGCTAGGCTAGGCAATGATTGTCCTTATCAGAATGGTAGAAAAAAGAAACTGACTCTCAGGATTTCATACGTTGTCTTTCTCAAAGACCTCCTACTTTGGGAGATTACTGGTTTGCCGTCTGAAGGAGCATGTTGGTTAACCTCACTTGTCAAATTGTCAAGTTTATAATCACTTGAAAGACCTCCCTGGGCACACCCATGAGGGGTTATCTTTCTTACGTTAATTGTGGTGGGAAATCCATGCACTGTGGGTGGCACCATTTCCTGGCTAGGATCCTGGACTATATAAATAGAGAGGGAACTGAGCTGCAGAACACATTCACATCTCTGTGTTTCCTGACTGTGGATGCAGTAGTTACCTGCTGCCACGACTTCTTTGTCATGATGGACACTCTTGATGTGTGAGCTGGAATAAATCCTTTCTCCCTTCGGTTGCTTTTGTCAGAGCATTTTTACCACAGCAACAGGAGAAAAAACTAAAGACAAGTGGTATCTGCTTCTCTACAAAAATTTCATTCCATGGAAGGGAACTTGCCTTCATATGAGGTAGATACGGACCTCATTACATTATTGTAACATACTAATTACATTGCTAATCATCAAGAAGCATCATGGTCCCATAGAAATTATACAGGCTAGGGAGTCATAGGACCTAGATTTAAGTCAGATTTGGATGCAGTTACCAATGGTTTTATCCTATATCTTAGCTTTCTCAAAAAGTTGGAATAATTTTCACTACTGCTCTTAGCATGCAGAATTTTGTGACATGCACATTAAATCCTCTTGGAGGTTTTACATGAGTTATAGTGGGTGAAACAATGTTAAAGTATCACTAGTATGATATATATATATATATATATATATATATAGACAGATATGGATATAGATATTTGTATGTAATATTATAGGTTAAAATAGCTTTAAGTCAGGCATGGTGTGTACATATAATTCCAGTACCTGGAAACCTAAGGCAGGAAGATTGTGAATTTAAGGTCAGCTTGGACTACATAATGATACACTTTTCCAATACCTCTCCCTGAATAGTTTTAACAATGTTATTTATTGGACTTCTTTATACTCACCATGGCCTTGCTACAGTAGTAAGTAATGCATACACACACACACACACACACACAATTTCTAGTTACAATTTCTTTATCTTTGATGACCCCTAACCTCAATCTCAATGAGGGATATTTGGTTTCCTACCCCTCCTCACCCATCTGTCTCTGCTAGTGGAATACATAAGCAGGAGGAGTCTTCCACTAGGGTGCTAAAACTTGGAGAAGGAAATGTGCTTCCTCTTTGGTTATCCCAAGTATGAGATCGTAAGCTCATCAGTAGCAGCTCTAGCCGGAGGACTCTGTGAAGGGACTGCTTTCTCACAGTGGAGGTAGCGCTAGTAGCAGGTAGCTTTGCCAACAGTCCAACCTACCCTTATGCCAGACCAGGCTCCCTACAGTCTCTGCTACTTCCCCAGGAAAATGGCTTCTGTTTGCCTATAAGAGCTTAGTTACTAAACATGCTGATAAGCTTTGCACATGTTTGACCCTAGGAGGAAGCTGAGGGAATGTGACTATGCTGAGAATCAAGATATAGGAGATAGATCAGCTTAAACTATTTGTGACACCCTATGACAGAGCCAGTGACATAATAATTAATAGAAACTTTATGAAAAACTTTATCAACTACAGCTTTAATAAAGTCTGTGAAGCATATCTTTCTATTCATAAACCAGGACCCAAAATGGTTTGAAAGAATGCTCCTATTTGTAGTACAACTCTCAATGTCCTTCAGTTTTGTATTCATGGAGTAAAGCAATTGCTAATTTAAAAATTATATCAGCACCGAATGAGTACAGACTCTTTCTGAGTTATTCCTTAAACAATGTGGTATAACTATTATTTTTATAGTATTTGCATCACATTAGGTATTATAAGTGATTTAGAGGATGAATTAATGTATATTGGTGGTCATGCATAAGTTAGAATTATACAATTTGATCTTAATATAGGGGACCTGAGCACCCATAGATTTGGGTATGCTAGTAAGTTCTGGAACCAGTTTCCTTGCAACTACTGAGGGACAAGTGCCTGCACACACATGTATATCTACCCACATGCAGACACACACACACACACACACACACACACACACACACACCCACACCCACGAATGGGTTTTAGAGGTGATAAGAATTCCCATTGTGGAAATCAGAGACTACAAGCAATGAAAACTGCACATGTGTAAGTAAAAGCCCAATTGTTCACAGTGAGAGGTGCTACAAATGCACAGTCAAGGAATGCACAGGAGAATGCAGGAAGATTCATTCTGAACAGTGCAGTCAGGATGCCTTCTTTTCTTATGGGTAGAAGGATTCATCCACGGTGGAGTATAAGAAAGAGTGTTTTTTTGAAAAAGAGTGTTGCAGTTACTTTTCTTTCTGCTGTGACAAAACACTCACACACAACTTAAAGGAGATTTATTTGGCTTTTGGTTTCAGAGTTGTTGCAGCTCATTATGGCAGGAATCACATAATAGAAAGCATGGCTGGAGACAGAAGCAGGACATACCACAGGCCTCAGAAGGCAGAGTGAGCAAGAGCAAACTCAGAGGAGACAGAGTGATATTACCAAACCTCAAGGGCTCACTTCGGTGACAAGCCTACTTCCACCTCCTAAAAGTTCATGACTTTCCCAAACATTAGTGCCAGCTAAAGGTAAAAATACATGAACCTATGGTGTTAACTCACATTCAAATCAAAAGAAAGAGTTTTCAATCCTGGAACAGGTAAGAGAGTGTGCAAGATGCTGGGACAGGAGTACTGAGGATGCTTAAGATAGTGAATAGTCATTGCAGTTGGAAGTCTGTGAGCAGTGGAGAAAGTGTGTGATGATATTAGAGTGGAAGGGATATTGTAAAGCAGGTACTATTTATCATAGCAATAAAACCAGTGGGGGAATATGAAGGAATACATAGAATAAACCATATTCATCTATCTATCTATCTATCTATCTATCTATCTATCTACCTATCTATCTATCTACTATTTTAGTTACTTTTCTTTTTTCTGAGACTACACTCAGATTCAAGCAGCTTAGTAGGAGAAAAGAAGTATTGGTCCTGCAGTTTCTCAGGCCTATCATCTTACATTTCCCACAGGTTTTCAGGAGAATTACAGAGGTTTATGGCAGTGGGACATCTGGATACGAACTCTGATCCTTCTACTTGCCTGGCAAGCACTTTATTCACTAACTCATCTTCCTAGTCTGATATCTATTTTTTTAAACATTTATTATTATTATTTCCACTCATACAAACTTAGTAGGTACACCAGTTCCCTCCCTCTCTCCTCCTCCCCCGCCGACCCCCCGGCTCCCCTTACCCTCACCCTTCTCTCCCCATCCCCCAGTGCCTCCCCCCCCATCCCCGGAGAATCCTTTAATGTGTCTGCCAGTCTCTCCTCTGGGCCCTCCTCTCCGATGACGTACAAGGACCCAGTGGCATTTCCCCGAATCCTTTCCTGTGTTCCCCTTAAGCATAGGAACACTACTGTGGCTGTCAATCCCTTGCCTCCAAATATCTTGGTGCCTTTAGCAAATGCTAGACTTTGTGGGGTCAATAGTGTGTTGGACATTGCACTGGGCATGCAAAGTCCAATTATGATTGCTTCGGCCCTAACTTGTGCGGAGTATCTTGCATATCATTGCTCCTCCCATCCTTGTGCTCTTACACTCTTACCGCCCCTTCTTCCACAAATTTCCCTGAGCTTCAGGATGGGGAGAGATTAGTCTGGCCTAGTTCTAGGTGGTTGATATAGAGTCTCTGAAGTTCTGGATTATGGTTTGTTGATTTTCTTTTGCAGTTTTGTTGCTCCTGCAATGCCCTTCACTCCATCCTGATGGCATTGTATGTCACCCCCTGGCCAGAGACAAAAAGCTGTTAAACTAGAGTCTTGTTATAAGAGCCCATTCAAAGGTAGATGTAATAAAAGTAGGAAACCACAGTGAGGGAGGGGTCAATCACCCATTTGCAAAATGGTTACTTTTTATCTACCAAACTATATGCCTTCCCCTTCTGGTGAGATCACACCCCCTCAGTTGAAAATGATCAGGAAGGAAAGTCTGTGAACTTAACCAGATGTCTCATTACTTACTTGCAGTCCTTGATGGAGGCCTATTTGACATCTATTTTTTTTAAGTGGTTTAAAAATAGAGAGAGGAAAAAAGAGGAAGGAAGGGTGGGGAGAAGAAGAGAGGAAAACATGGAGAAAAGGAGGAAGAATGGAAGGAAATTAGATTGGTTTCAATCCCAGTCTCCAACTTCAGCTCTAATTGTTGTGTTAATGCAAGTTGTTCTTCCATAAAGTTCTAGCGATTGACTAGTATCTTCTATGTATTTTCCTGTGTGGTATCTAAGGCCTCCAAGAGTGACCACAACATTAAATCTGATTCCAGATATTCTGAATTTTTTTATATTTATATTAAGACATTAAGGCCTACTTGACATATTAATTGTACATATTTATGGAGTATTTTCAATAAATGTATTCAACATATAGTAATCAGATCAGGAAAATTGACTTTGTTTTCATATAAAATATTTATCTTTTTTATTATTGGTAGCATTGAAGTTACTCTCTAGTAGCTATTTTTAAATATGCAATTAGTTGTTATCAATTAATTATCCTATGGTGTTATAGAACACCCCTAACTTTCTAATGTTTGAGCCAATCTTCTATTACTATAACTTCATTGACCTTAATGTCAGGCTGGTGTCAACTGACCACTAATGTAGCCTTAACACCCCTCTTTCAGTTTTTATATAATGAAGTCCAGGAACTGAGCTCAGTACCACCTCGGTAAGTTTGGAAACTCACAGATGACACAGGCCATAAGCTAGGTCCAGCACAGGGCTTAGGGGATAGATTGCATTTGTCTGCAGATCCCCCATGGGTGGCTGTTTGCTTCCTGATAGTCTCCCTCTCCCTCTCCCCAGGTGGCAAAGTCTCCTCTTCTCTCAGACTCTTTCTTCCTCACTGGGCATGACTCAGCCAGACAATTGTCTTCTCCTTTTTTTCCTCTCTCATTAGATCCAGGCTTCTTTCTTTACCTTTTACTCTCCATGAGTAGCAGGTTTTCTCTCTTCATTGCATCAAAATTCTTTATAATCCTCTGGTAAATGTTAGACTAAAGGTATATCTGTGTGAGAGGGGAGGGCTGGAGAGTAATCCGGACAATGTGTAGGAGCCATGTGGAAGTCCGTTAACAAAGAGAAACTAACATGAGGAAGAGGAAGAAATATGAGCTTATATAGGGTTGAGGACCTGGTGGACAAGAGAATTGTAATTAAGCCTTAAGGTGGGAAGACATCAGAGCAGGAGAGAGAGTTTAAAGTCAGAGAGGACAGGGACTGAGGAAGAGAGCTGCTATGGCCACAAGGGATTGGGGTGGGGGAGGAGACACCCCTACAGAGGAGGCAGTGCAGGGAGAGCTCTGTAAAAGAGAAGAGAGGCACCCCTACGCAAGACCTTGTTCTTTTACAGCCTCAGACATTTCTAAGGAGTTGCTACGGAGGAAGGGCAGTGGGTGGGAGAAGGTTTCCGTCACAGCATGTCTTTTGTAGGGATAGTGTGTCCTGGGGTCACTAAGCTAAATGCTCAGCCCTCGTTGCTTTCATCTCACCAACGCTGGAGTTTTAATTGTTCAATCAGCTCTGTAGAACGTTTAACACACTGTGGCCTTTTTTCCCCTTAGGAACTTCAGTTTATGAGGATTAGGGAGAAAAGAGCAAAATATCCCAGACAAACAAAGCGTGTTTTAATTGATGGGAAAATGAAATTCCCACTGTGAAAATACTTTTCAAAAACAAGTAAATAATTAAATAAATGCTAATCTGAAGAAAATGGAAGTTAACTAATTGGCTATTTTCTGTTTGCCTTTGGAAACGACCAGCTGATAAATTTAGTTTTTGTTTCTGTGTGTGCTGACCATCTTTGTCTACAAAAACAACCCCCTCTCCTTGGTTCATCATGACACCCTGTGCCTGGCTCTGTGGACAAGGTAAGGCCTCTGCTCCCAAAGCTGCTGACCTGAGTTTGATTCCTGAAAGCCCACATGGTGCAAGGAAAAAGCTGACTTCTAAAACTTGTCCTCTGCCTCCACTCATGTTTCTTTCTTTCTCTCTCAAGTAAATAACATATTTTTAAAAAGAATGCCATATTTTGGCTAGTCATCAAAATCCTTCAGTTTTAACTCTTGGTTTTATAAACTGCTGATAATGAGGAGGGATCCATCTTCAGTGACCTTTAACCACACTGATTTCTGACTACTTTACAAAACTACCCCAAGGGTCCCTGTTTAATGAATGGTAGAATCATACTCCTCAGAATAATTATTATATTTTATCCCCTAATAAACTTAGCAATTCTTCTCTTTCTCTCTCTCTTTGTCTCTCTCTTTTTGGTTGACAGTTGCCAGAAAGAGGTGGGGAGAGAAGCTAATGTCACCTTACCTTGCAATCTTAAACATTAAAATGAAGAAGGAAGAGTGAATCTTTTTTATTATTTATTAGTTATTCAATTGTGCGTGTATGTGTGTGTGAGCATGTGTATATGCATGTGTGTGTGTGTAGAACCACGGATGAATTCGGGAACCACCATGGATGCCTCTACCTCCTTGTTTACTCTGCCCCGGGATTCACGGGCTCTGCCCTACCAGGACCAGAAATGCAGGCCGCCCCTCCTTCTTCCTGGCACCTATAAGTGGGTCTAGGATCTGAACTCAGGACCTTCCACCTGCAAGGCAGAGGGTTAACACCTAAGCCACCTCTCCAGCCCTGGAAGAGTGCATCTTGATGCGCATTATGCACACCAGGATTTTGGGAAACGTTTCAAGAGGGTTGGTAATAAATAGAATGTCTACCCCCAAATAATGGGGATGCAGGTTCTGATCACCAGGTGACAGGTGAAGGACCTTGAAGAAAAGTCATTCCACTAGTACTTGGAAATGGATTGGCTCATTGAGATTGGCTCATTGAGATTCCCAGATTAAAATTAGAGAAAGAATCCCAGCTAACCACCTGAACGTAGATAGGATGTAATGACTACTGTAGGTTAGGGAGACATGTAGAGGACAGTGGCTGCATTCAACCTGATCTGACTCCCAACATCTTCACTAATCCTGTCTGGCCTTCTCTTATATAGTTTCTCAACAAATCATAAGAAACTAAATTAGAGTCATATATAGGGCTTGTGATCAGACAACTGAACCTTTAATTTTTAAGTTCAACTAAGTACATCCTATAAAGGATGTTACAATTTGTCTTCATGATGCTGATAAAACATGACCAAACCACTTAGGGGACTGAGCAGTTTACTTTAGTTTACACTTCTGGTTATAATTTATATTCCTGTGTAGCAGAAGAATTCATACCAACATCAGGAGTTAAAAAGACCTGGCCTTATCATATTAATAAACTAAGCATATTAATAAACTTAGCAATTCTTCTCTTTCTCTCTGAGAAAGGGCGAAGTTTTATCACTTGCCAGAATGTCTGCATGCCAACATGACAAAGTACCTACTAGCTCCTTCCATCTTACCTACCTACCAGGCAACAATCCCACCCATTATGGTCTGGGTTTTCCTATATCAATGAGTTAATTTCTTGCAGGTTTGCTTAGGACGTGCCTTAACTACCAATTCTTCACAGATGTGCCCAGAACCTGGTCTTCAATTGTCAAGTGGATATCTGTATCTAATTGGCACTCAAGATGAAGACACTTTTCTCCTAGCCCAGCAATTTGATTCTTTCTGACCCAAACTATAGGAATCCAATTGACCTTGCTCTCCTTGCCCTCAACCATGGTTCCATTGTTAACTCCCTGAATAAATTGCATCTGTGTAGCTCTAGATCTGTTCCCTTGTTATGGGTCTCATGATACCTTGGGGCTGGTCCTCATATGTTAGGACTGGGTTGTTTCGCAATAGACAGAAAGCCCTGGGCAGTACAGATAAAGGCATAGACCATGACACCTGACCCACAATCTTGTCCACTCACAGGATCCCACCTTTTGGCCCTCTGTTTAAGTTGTCTGGTAGATCGATCTGGTAGATGGAAGTATTAATACTGAACTCATAAGGCTGTTGTGAGAGAGAAATATACTCAGACATGTAATGTTCAGACATATTCTTCATAGTGTCTGAATATGTGGCGGATATCATTCTAGAAATCAGAGCCCCAGCTCACAGCAGACATAGAGCAGATAATGAGGAATGGGGACAGAAGTTCAATTAAATAAATTTTTATGAATAGTGAATGCCCTGCAGGTTGAGTGAGGGTTCCTCTGACCTGGGTGTAGCTTTCTCCCTCAACTGCCATCAAGGCCCTAGAGTTCTGGCTAGGGGGGCAATAAAGTACTTCCAGAAGCAGAACCTCCTTCCTGTCTCAGGAGCTGATGGGAGGTTGTTGGAGTGGCAGCAGGGACCAAAGACCTGCAGGGATTCCACCCTAGTACCCTGTACACTCTGCTCCTCTAAATAGACAGTATTCCATTCACAAGGGTAATGAGAATTGCAAGCAAAATAAAACAAAGCCACAAAAATTATGAAGGCTATTTTTGAGCTTTGATCAGCTTAAGTAATCACAAGGACTCACCAGGGCAATTTGACATCAGGCTATACAAATAATGCTGAGCTTCCTGCAGGGTGATGGATGGTAAGTACAGGATTCAAGATCGTAAACTTTATGAATGTATTCCTCAAATGCAAGATGAAAGAGCAAGTTGGCATTTGACTATTTATATATCCATAAAGCATCTTAAATACTCACAATGTAGCTAATCCACAGTAACATTTACCATCTTTAAAATGCATAAAGAAACCTCTTTGCCAATAGAAGAGTCAATAATCCATATGTGTCACCTTTAAAGAAAGGCTTAAAATAGAAACTTGACAAACTGCTTCAAAATATACATTCCATCCTTCAGTTCTGAATGACAGTTTCCTGAAAGGTAGCTCCTTCTTTTCTTCATCTGGAAAGATCTGGAAGCAGCCTCTAGCATCTATGTTACTTTTGTGTACACATTGTAGGGCATATGGGGAAATGATTCAGTGTTGGATCTCTATAATTGGTGAGTTGTTAGGAGAAAAAGCAGTGCGATAGAGGCTGGTGCCAACTTGGCAACTGAAGGCTTTGAGCTCTGGGCACAGCTGTGAGAAATTAGTAGTGGAGTCAAGCCCTGAGCTTGAGTCGAGCAGGTAAATGAGATGGAGAGAGTTGTTTGAGGAAGTTGGCATCCTTCTGTACACTTGGCCGGGCATGCTGATCTGGCAAGTGAGGAGCGTCCCTCTCAGCAGTCATGTAGATTTGTTGTTCCCAATTCCCTCGGCCCATGGTGTTGGTGTGAGCTCTCCTGTGAAGCTGGACAAGGCATTGTATGTAACCAGACAGTTGTAAAGCAAAATAAAACTCCTTGTTCCCCTAAGCTATTTTCCCATGAATTTATTGGCAACAATACAGAAAACTGCAATGAGCAGAATTCACAGATCTCCAACCACAGCACAGCACAGCACTCTGATATGGTGTTCATGTGAATGTATGCATGTGTGTGTGTGTGTGTGTGTGTGTGTGTGTGTGTGTGTGTGTGTGTGTGTGTATCTTGTATCCTTTTGAGTAACTTTGGGGATGAGCTGCCTTTTCATTGGCAATGTTGAGTTTGTCAGTATCAGTTTGTCTGTAATAATTTATTGTCCTTCTAGTCTGAGGATCTAGTCCTGTCTCCTCTTCATTACTGACATTCATATTTTTCTTGAGTTATTTAACCAAACCAAAGCTTATTTAGATTTTAATTTTTTCAAAGAGCTGCTTAAAACATTTTCTGTTATTTTTACCTTTCTGTTTTATTTTCATGGCATTCCGTCACAACAGGAAGAGATACGTAGACCCTGAGAGCCAGTGTGTAACAGAGTCATGACTGATTCCAGGCCACAGACCTTACACTGCCTCAACCCGTGTTGCAGGCAGTGCCTCAGACAATCTGGCCACTCGGTTGCTCCAAAAACAGTTGGAGCAAAAACAGAAGGTGAGCTCACCTTCTCACCTGAGCTGAGGGACCCTCTCGATGGGGCAATTTTCCTGAGCAGCAGATTTTCATGTTCCAAGGTGTTTAAGGAGCATCTCTTCTCCAGTGAGAGCCCTTTGCTATCTAAGACTGTCTGCTTCTTATGGTGGATCATCCCATCTGATCACTAAGGTTTCGATCCCATTCTTTTTCCTCCCATGGCTATTAGTGACGAACCTCTTGATGATCTCGCTGATGTGGCTGGTTTCTCTTCTCTGCCTCTTGGCATCCCCCCGAGGCTGTTCCTGCCTTAGATAGAAGGATGTCGGGAGTCATGTGGAGGCTTGCCCTGTCCTAGTCTTTGAACTGTCTGAGGACAGATGAAATGCCTCACTTAACCTCTCTCTTTCATAACACTTTCAAGCACAAGACTCCTATGTCTGAGATATGTTTGTCAACACAAAAGAAGTCCCTCCCACCCCTACTCCCCCCCCCGCCCCAACTATAACACATCACTTCCATCTCCATTACTACTTTCTTGTAGCACTAAATGGATGGTGTTGTGGAAGACACATTGCTTTAGTTTTATTGTTTGTTGCCACAGTAAAATATTCCAAAAGAAACAACAGGGGGCAGGGGGAGCGGAGGATTAATTACCTCATGATTCCAGATGACTTCCATCAGTGTGGGAAAGGCAGAGCGGCAGGAGCTTCAGGTAGCTGGTCATGTCACATCAGCAGTGAGTGGATGGCAATGCATCAATGTAGATGCATGCTCACCAACTTGCGTACTGTCAGATCACCTGTTGAGGGAACGCCCCCCACCTGCTATTAAGGTGGATCTTCCCACCTATAAATATACAACCCAGACATCTCCTACAGGGATGCCCAAAGGTCTCCCTCCTAGGTGTTGAGTTGACAATCGCCTTCACACACATATTCAGTGTGTGAGGCCTCAGTGATTCTAGGGTCTTCCCCCCAATAGATAGTTAATGAGTTCCTGCTCTGTAGTAGAAGCAAATGAAAATAATTCTTCTCTCCAATTCTGACTTAGAGCCATGCACAGTACTTCTTTGGCCAGAAGAGGGCAAACCGCATGCAAAGGAAGCAGGCAGTTTCCTAGTGGTGGTTGCGTACATCACAGTGACAGGCTCACTAAATCTGTAGTAACATCCTGTTGTCTGGCCACCTGCTTAGCCTTACCCCCAACATACTTCACCTCACAAATAGCAACTAAATAATTCAAACCATTGGTGCAAGTCTGAGACCTCAAGATGCTATCTCCTTTCTAGTCTGCAACCCAGAGGCCTTGGAGAGAACAAAGTGGAAAGCCACGCAGAGGATAAAACAGATCCTGAAGCCCAGTGTTTTATTCCTCAGGACAATTGTTTCAAGGGCTGATGAAAGAAGGGAGGTAAATGAGGCAGGTGGAGTAACAGGCCCCCAAGGTTTCCGTGTTTTCCCCCCAGAACCTGTGAACATGTTCCCATCTGTATCAAGAGCAACTTCGTATGTGAGCACCTTGAGATGGGAAGAATGGCTTCTATTACCCAGATAGGCCCTATGTCATCACAGAAAGAAGTTGTGATGTTAGAGGGAGAGTGGGAAAGAGATCTGCAGGTGCCAAGACGCTGGAACAGAAGTCAGAGGAAGAAGCTGAGATGTAGGATGCATGCCCTCTAGGAGGAGGGAATTTGATTGTCCTCTGGTTTTAACTGATTTTAACCTAGCAAGGCCCCTTTGAGATTGCTGAGCTCTGGAGCTCTTATGTTCTTTTAAGCCAACCTAGTTGTGTAATGTGTATGACAACCACAGGGATAAATGTGACAGGACACACTAACAAGAATTTCATTGCAGTTTCAACTGAGTTTATTTTTAAACAACACAGTGAAAAAAAAACCCAGACATTCAGACAGAGCCTGTTAAGTTGATTTTCAGTATTTCTATAAGTGTGAAATTATCCAGGCGTACAAAAAGTTTTCTCTTAGTTTTTTTTTTTAACAGAAATAGTGTACTGTGCATGTTAAGAACGATGATGATTTGATAAAAGCCATATGTGACAGTTAGTATTAGTTTTCAACTTAACAACTAGGAAGGATGACTTTAGGTACAACTGAGAGGAGATCTCTAGATTAAGGTAGGACTTTGGACAAGTGGTAGAAAGGAGATTGTCTTAACTGATTTGAGTTGAGGTGGGAAGACCTGCCATTGTGGGCAGCATGATCCTCTGCATAAGAAAGGGAGCTGTCATATGACCCTGCTCCTCTCTGAGTAATATTGATAGTTTATGCAGGGAGGAAGGGGACCACCAATATATCTTTACCTGTTTGCTGGCACATTCCCAGACAAATGCCAGGTCAGACGATACTTAAGCCCTTATTAAAATCAGTGATACACACACATACACACACACATACACACACACACACACACACACACACACACACACACCATGAAAATAGCAGAACAATTTATTGAGAAGAAGATTCTCAGTGGGAGGAGGAGTAGGATGATATAGAGTAATAGGGAGAGAAAATGACAAAAATTCATTGGATATATATTAAAAATTGTCAAACAAGAAAGAAATAAAGAAAGCTAGCTGAGCAATGGCAGGTAGGCAGGCGGACGGGTCTATATGCATTGCTCCATTCTCTCTGCTCTTGCAGGCAGGCAGGTCTGCATGGATTGCTCCATTCTCTCTGCTGTTTGCTGTTTGCAATGGTCCATGTCCTCTGCTCTTGCAGGCAGGCAGGCAGGTCTGCATTCAGCTTTTAGACTGGGTTAAGTCACCTCCAGGTGGTGTAAGCACATGGTCCATGCCCTCTGCTCTTGCAGGCAGGCAGGCAGATCTGCATGCATTGGTCTGTGCCTTCTGCTCTTGCTGTGGATGTGATGAGACAAGTTTCCTCAGTTCCTGATGTTGTGACTCTCCTGCTATGAAGGGCTGGAATTATAAGCTGAACAAAAGTCTTTCCTGCCCCCTAACTGTCTAGGTCAGGTGTCTTGTTGAAGCAATGAGTTATTAAATGGTATCTAATCCATGTTCTGTTTCTTCTAACCACTTGGGAAAGTAGAACCCAGGAGAGGGAAGTGGAGAGAGGGGGCCTCTGCCACTGTCTACCTCTCCCTGCAGCTCCTGTTCTTGGAGCTCTCTTAGTCAGACCATCCATCTCCAAGGAATCTTGTGGACCATGTGCCAGCTCACAGAAGATAGGAAATTTAACCAAGCCTATCCTATGTGAGAGGAGAGAGAAGATGGAGAGAAAGGAGAAAATTTTAGGTAAGAACAGATGCTGAGTGAGTTAAAGGAGTGTGGCTCTTATTCTTTTTCTCATCGCAGAGAGGACAGAAAAGGACAGAGCAGGAAAGGACGGAGAACAGTAAAAGGAGGGAGAGTATGAGATAAAACAGCAGCCATGAAGGCATTTAAACCAGCTGCAGTCCAGGTCCTGGTGAGGTGTGGTCTTGTGGTGGACAGATGTGCTTCTACACTGCGAATCTGAGCCTGTTGTCTCTGCTTCAGGAGCTGCTATGGAGGGGAGAATCCTAAACAGCCTTGCTTTCAGCACGGAGTTCCTCCACCTCAGATGATGCCTGTATGGAGCCAGTACGAAGGAGCAGCAGGTCCTGCCATGGTCAATTTTTACTTTTGCTTCACCGCAAGCTTAATCGGATGTGAATTTAGGAGTCTTGACTTCCTATCACAACCTGTGACCTGTCCTCAATGCAGCCTGCCAAGTTGCTTGTGGAGGGAGAAGGGAAACTTCACGAGACTTATTCAGCTTTTAGACTGGGTTAAGTCACCTCCAGGTGGTGTAAGCACATGACCTTTACAGTCAACAGGAGAGAATCAAGGATTAAAATGCCTTGGCAAAGGACCGTCAAGGGGTGACTGGAAGCCAAAGATTTGATTACCTGGCTTTCGCCTCTCCTTTTCCTTTTGTGACCCAGAGGAAAGCAGGTCTGAATTGAGAAACAAAAGGGAATCTGAGGATGGGCTTTCCTGGGCTATAATAATGATATTTCTCTTTTTTTAATTTATTTTTTATCCAGCATCACAAACTCAATGGATAGGTATCCTCTCTCTTCTCCTTCTCTCCTTCTGTCCCCCCATCCTTCTCTCTCCCACCCCCTTTCCTGCATCCCTCATCTCTTGGTGTTTCTCCCCTTCTTCCTCCCATCCTCCTGAACATCAACTTATATGGGCCCTGAAGTTCCCTCTGAGTTGTCTACACTAGTGAGGGTTCAGGACTCTGTGGCATACCTCAGGGCTCCTTCTCGGGCTGCCCACTAATATGGGAACTCTGTTACATCTGTCTAACCCCTTGCCTCTAAGGATCCTATTGCCTGAAGCCTTCTCCCCTGAGATCTGTGCTAGTCTATGGGGCTTGTTGACATGTCAGCCATTGTGCAGGTCAGGCAAAGTCAAATCACACTGCAGCAATATCCTGGCTGCTGCAGCCCAGACTTGAGTGGAGCATCTTGTCTATCGGTGGTCTTCCCCAACTTTAGGGTCTTACAGTCTTGCCATCCCCTGGTCCACAAGGTTCCCTGAGCTTTAGGATGGGAAATGATTTGGCTGGTCTTGTTCTGGGTGAACATTGTAGGGTCTTTGGTATTCTTAATTATGGTTGGTTGTTGTTTTGAGTTTTGTGGTTCCTGCACTGCCCTTGGCTGCATCCTGTTTGGGTGTTGAAGTCTTCTCCTAACCAAACAAGCTGTTTCAAAGAAGGTCTTAATATAAGAAGAGGCTTAAAGGTAGAGGGAAGGTATAGGACATAGTAGTGAGTGGGGTCAGTCTCCTGGTTGTGCCAGTTGGCTACCATCTAACTTCAAGCTGCCATCCCATCCATGACTGAGGCAATATGCCCAGCTCTTCAAACCTGTCCAAGCCCAAGTGAAGAGGAAGAGAAGTGGTAATGAGCTGTGTCAGATGTCTCGCTACTTATAGGCTGCTCATGACCATGGCCTAACTCCTCTATAGAAGTGTGCTCTTTTGTTCCCTTTCTCTTGAGGTCTTCTTTCCCCTTTCCTCCTAGTTATAATCCTTTGAGGTTATAATGGGTGTTACAGTGATTCACTTTTAAGTATGTCATTAAGAAGGTTTTAAACTAGGTTCCACTTATAAGGGAGAACATGCGGTGTCTAACTTTCTGTGCCTGGATAATTCGCTCAGTATAGTTTCTTCTTATTCCATCCATTTACCAAAAAATTTCACTAATTCATTTTTTGATAACTGAGTCAATAGTCCATTGTATAAATGTACCATATTTTCTTATCCGTTCATCAATTGTCGGGCATTTGGGTTGATTCCATGACTGCTATTATAAATAGTGCTGCAATGAATATGGACGTACTCATGTCACTATAGTGAAATGATGCATTTTTGGGGATTATTTTCAGTAGTGGTATGGCAGGGTCATATGGCATTTCAATCCGTAAAATTTTTAGAAACCACCATACTGATCTCCAGAGTGGTTGTAAAAGTCTGCATTCCCACCAGCAACATATGAAAGTTCCTTTCTTCCCATGTCCTCTCCAGCATTTTTTGTTGTATGTATTTTGGATTTTTGCCAACCTGACTGGAGTGAGATGATATCTCAAGGTAGTTTTGATTTACATTTCTATGATGTATAGGGAGGTGGAAAATTTTGTAAGGTATTTTTTTGACATTTCAGTTTCATCCTTGGAAAAGTTGTTTTTTTTTTTTAAAGTTCCGTTGCCCAAAAGGAAGGAACACTACCAAATTCCTTCTATGAAGCTAATATCGTTTTAATCCCAAAACCTAATAAAGATTCACTTAAAAAAGAAAACTATAGGCCGATCCCCTGATGAACACAGACGCAAAGATTCTCAACAAAGTCTTAGCAAATCGGATTCAAAAACATTAAAAAGATCATTCACGGGGACCAAGTAGGCTTCATCCCCGGCACACAAGGTTGGTTCAACATACGCAAATCAATAAATGTAATTCATCATGTAAACCAGTCCAAAGTCCAAGACCACATGATACTTTCGATAGATGCAGAAAAAGCTTTTGACAAGATCCAACAGCCTTTTATGATCAAAACGCTAGAGACAGTAGGAATGGAAGGAACCTTTATCAATATAATAAAAGCAGTATACAACAAGCCCACAGCGAGGACTATGCTCAATGGGGAACAATTGGAAGCATTCCCACTTCGATCAGGAACTAGACAAGGCTGTCCACTCTCACCCCTTCTATTCAATATTGTACTTGAAGTCTTAGCTGAAGCCATAAGACAAGAAAGGGACATAAGAGGGATTCAAATAGGCAAGGAAGAAGTCAAGCTATCCCTATTTGCAGATGACATGATCTTATACCTGAGGGATCCCAAAAACTCCACCAGGAAGCTCCTGGAACTAATTGAGAAGTTCAGCAGGGTGGCAGGATACAAAATAAATGTGCAAAAATCAGAGGCCTTCCTATATGCCCAGAATGAAAGAAGTGAAAAAGCCTTGAGAGAAACAATCCCATTTACTATAGCCCCTAAAAAAATGAAATACCTTGGTATAAACCTAACCAAGGAGGTAAAAGACCTTTACAATGAAAACTTTAAAACCCTAAAGAAAGAAATAGCAGAAGACACCAGAAGGTGGAAAGACCTCCCTTGTTCCTGGATTGGCAGAATCAACATCGTAAAAATGACCATCCTACCAAAGGCAATATACAGATTCAATGCTATACCAATCAAAATCCCAAAGCAATTCTTCAAAGAAGTTGACCAAACAATCTCAAAGTTCATGTGGAAGCACAAAAGACCCAGGATAGCAAAAACAATCCTGAGTAACAAAAACACAGCTGGAGGTATTGCCATACCAAACCTTAGTCTATACTACAAATCCATAGTTATAAAGACAACCTGGTACTGGCTCCAAAATAGACACACAGATCAATGGATAAGGATTGAAGACCCAGATATCAGCCCACAAAGTTACAGCCATTTGGTCTTTGACAAAGGGGCCCAAAGAATCCAATGGAAAAAGAACAGCATCTTCAACAAATGGTGCTGGCAAAACTGGATCTCCACATGCAGAAGATTAAAGCTGGACCCGTACTTGTCACCATGTACAAGACTTAATTCCAAATGGATCAAGGACCTTGATATCAGGCCAGAGACTATAAAAAACCATAGTTGAAAGGATAGGGAACTCCCTCGAGCTGATTGGGCTAGGCCAACAGTTCCTAAACAGACATCCAATGGCACAGTCACTGCTACCAACTCTCAACAGTTGGGATCTTGTGAAATTAAAGAGCTTCTGTTCAGATAAAGAGATTGTAACACGAGCTCAAAGGCAACCCACAGAATGGGAGAAAATCTTCACTAACCACACATCTGATAGAGCTCTACTGTCCAGAGTGCACAAAGAACTTAGAAAACTAAACACCAACGAAACCAATGGCCCAATTAAAAAATGGGCCCTGGAACTTAAAAGAAACTTTACCAGGGATGAAATTAAAATGTCTAACAAATATCTGAAAAAATGCTCCACTTCCTTAGCCATCAGGGAAATGCAAATCAAAACTTCCCTGAGATATCATCTCACCCCGGTCAGGATGGCAAAAATCCACAATACAAACAACAACAAATGTTGGAGAGGATGTGGAGAGAGGGGAACTCTGCTACATTCCTGGTGGGAATGCAGGCTCATACAGCCACTCTGGCGAGCCGTCTGGAGATTCTTAAAGAAATTAAAGATTGAAATGCCATATGACCCTGCTATTCCCTGCTTTGGGAATAGCCCCCCATACAGCGGAGGTTCACCTCAATTGCACAAGCACGACCATGTTCATAGCAGCACTGTTTACAATAGCAAAGTCATGGAATCAACTCAAGTGTCCAACAGTTGACGAGTGGATAAGGAAACAGTGGTACATCTATACAATGGAGTACTACTCAGCCATCAAAAATGATGAATTACTGGAATTTGCCGGGAAATGGATGTCATTAGAAACAATTATATTAAGCGAAGTATCCCAGACCCAGAAAATTAAGTGCCGTATGTACTCCCTAACAGGTGGCTCCTAGTACCAAACCAACCCAGCCCACCTAGAGACAGTAATTGCAAGGATTATGAACAAGAGGGATGGGGTAGGAGGGCCACACCAGAAAGAAGGAGAGAAGGGACCATGTTACAGCAGGGAAAATAGGCCTCCACCAAGGACCCAAATAAGTAATGAGACATCTGATTAAGTTCACAGACTTTTGTTCCTGATCATTTACTACTGAGGGGGTGTGATCTCACCAGAAGAGGAAGGCATATAGTCTGGCAGATAAAAAGTAACCATTTTGCAAATGGGTGATAGACCCCTCCCTTACTGATGGTTTCCCACTTTTATTACATCTACCTTTGAATGTGCTTTTATCACAAGACTCTAACAGCTTTTTGTCTCTGGCCAGGGGGTAACATACAATGCCCACCAGGATGGAGTGAAGGGCATTGCAGGAGCAGCAAAACTGCAAAAGAAGATCAACAAACCACAATCCAGAACTTCAGAGACTCTATATCAACCACCTAGAACTAGGCCAGCTTAGTCTCTCCCCATCTTGAAGCTCAGGGAAATTTGCGGAAGAGGGGGCGGTAAGAGTGTAAGAGCAAAAGGATGGGAGGAGCAATGATATGTAAGATACTCTATACTAGTTAGGGCTGAAGCAGTCATAATTGGACTTTGCATGCCCTGCGCATTGTCCAACACACTGTTGACCTCACAAAGTCTAGCATCTGCTAAAGGCACCAAGATCCTTGGAGGCAAAGGATTGGCAGCCACAGCAGTGTTCCTATACCTAAGGTAAACACGGGAAAGGGTTCAGGGAAAGGCCACTGGGTCCTTGTACGTCATCAGAGAGGAGGGCCCAGAGGAAAATCAGACATGCCCAAGAAAGGACTCTCTGGGAATTGGGATGGGAGGCACTGGGGGATGGGGAGGGAGAGGGGTGGGGAAGGGGAGCAGGGGATACGGGGGGAGGAGGAGGGAGGGAGGGAACTGGTGTATCTAATAAGTTTGTATGAGCTGAAATAAAAAAAAAAATGTTCCGTTGCCCATTTTCTAATTGAGCTATTTATTTCCTCGGTGTTTAATTTTTCAAGTTCTTTGTGCACTCTAGATATTAGGTCACCATCAGATGTGTTAATAAGATTTCTCCCATTCTGTGGGTGGTCTTTTTGCTTGGTTTACAATCTCTTTAGCTTTAATTTTGTAAGATGCCGTTGGTTCTAGTGCCTGTACCATTTGGGTTCTATTTAGAAAATGTGGCCTTGCCCAATCAGCTAGAGGGAATTCCTACTCTTTCCAATAAGGTTTTTATATTTTCTGGTCTAGTATTAAGGTCCTTCATCCATTTGGAGTTGATTTTCATGCATGATGATAAGCATGGGTCCAGTTTCAATCTTCTGCATGTGGATATCCAGTTTTGCCAGCACAATTTGTTGAAGATACTGTTCTTTTTCCATTGAGTTTTTGGCCCCTATGTTAAAAAACCAGAGGCTGTAATTATGTCTGTGTCTTCAACCCTTATCCATCTATGTGTCTATTTTGGAGCAGTACTAGGCTGTTTTTACTGTTTTTATTACTATTGTTTTATAGTATAAAGTTTGATATGGTGATACCTCCAGCAGTGTTTTTGTTAATCAGAATTCTTTTTGCTATCCTGGGCCTTTCATGCTTTCATATGAATGTTGAGATTGTTTGGTCAATTTCTATAATAATTACTTTGGAATTTTGATTGGTAGAGCATTGAATCTGAATATTATTTTTGGTAGGATGGTCATTTTTATGATATTGATTCTGCCAATCCAGGAACATGGGAGGTCTTTCCAACTTCTGGTGTTTTCTATAATTTCTTTCTTCAGGGTTTTAAAGTTTTCATTATAAAGGTCTCTCACTAATTAGATTTATACCAAGATATTTCATTTTTTAGGGGTTATGGTAAATGGAATTGTTTCTCTTAGGATTTTCTCACTTTTTTCATCCTTGGTGTATAGGAAGTCCACTGATCTTTGCATATTCATTTTGTAACCTGCCACTCTACTTATGTATTAGTTCCAGGAGTTTCCTGGTGGAGTTTTTAGGATCACTCAGGTATATGATCATATCATTAGCAAATAGGGATATCTTTACTTCTTTTCTGATTTGAATCCCTTTTATCTCTTTCTCTTTTCTTATGGCTTTAACTAAGACTTGAAGCACAATATTGAATAGAAGTGGTGAGAATAGACAGTCTTGTCTAATTCCTGATAGAAGTGGGAATGCTTCAAGTTTTTCCCCATTTACAATAATCCTTGCTATAGGCTTGTTTATATAAGTTGATATCTCCTTCCATTCCAATTGTCTCTAGGGTTTTGATCATAAAAATATGTTTGATCTTGTCAAAGATTTTTCTTCATCTATCAAGGTATCATGTGGTCTTGAATTTACTTATATAACATATTACATTTATTGATTTTCATATGTTTAACTAACCTTGTGTGCCTGGGATATCCTACTTTATCATAGTGAGTGATTTTTTGATATGATTTTTAATCTGATTTGATAAGATTTTGTTGAGAATCTTTGCATCTGTGTTCATTAAAGAGACTATGCTATAGTTTTCTTTTTAAAATTTTTTTATTATTTATTCAATTGTGCATATGCATGTGTGCGTATGTGTGTGTATGTATGTGTGTGTGTAGAACCACAGATGAATTCGGGAACTACTCCACCCTACCAGGACCAGAAACGCAGGCCATCCCCGCTTCTGCCTGGCATCTATACGTGGGGTCTAGGATCTGAACTCAGGACCTTCCACCTGCAAGGCAGAGGCTTAACCGCTGAGCCACCTCTTCAGTCCCTACATTTTTCTTTTTTAATTGTATGTTTATTAGATTTTGGGTTTTGTATAATATTAGCTTCATAGAAAGGCTTTGGAAGTGCCCCTTCCTTTGCTATTTTATGAAATAGTTTAAGGAGTAGTGGTGTTAGTTGTTCTTTAAATGTCTGGAAGAATTCTGTACTGAATCCATCTGATCCTGGATATTTTTTGGTGGGAAGATTCGTGATTATTTATTTATTTTCCTCATTTGTTATAGGACTGTTTAAATAATTTAATTTGTCCTGATTCAATTTAGGTAAGTTGTGCTTACTTAGAAATTCATCCATTTCTTTCTGATTATTGAATTTTATGGAGTATAAGTTTTTTAAATATGACCTTATAATTCTCTGAATTTCTTGGGTATCACCTTTGATAACTCCATTTTCATCTCTAATTTTGTTAATTTGGGTTTTCTCTCTCCTGATTTTGGTTAATTGAGCTGGGGGCATATCAATCTTACTGATTCTTTTCAAAGAACCAGCTCTTTGTTTGATTTCCTTGCATCATTTTCCTTATTTCAATTTCGGATATTTCTCCCCTGATTTTGTTAATCTTTTGTCTACTGCTTTGGGGTTGGATTGCTCTTGTGTCTCTAAAACTTTAAGTTACATTGTTAAGTTATTCACTTGTGACATTATCTTTTTTTTTAATATAGACATTGAGAGCTATAAACTTACTTCTTAGGACAGTTTTAATCATGTCCCAGAGATTTTTAATATGTTGTATTTTCATTATTGTTCACTTCTAGGAATTCTTGAATTTCTTTTTGATTTCTTTCTCGACCCATTCCTCATTCAGTGTCATGGTATTTAATTTCCAAGAATTAGTGTATTTTCTGCTATTTTGTTGTGGATGTCAAACTTATTCCATGGTGGTCTATAATTTCAACTTTCCCATATGTATGGAGATTCATTTTATGGTTCAGTATGTGCTCTATTTAGGAGAAAGTTCCATGAGCTGCTGAAAAGAATGTGTATTCCTTGGTTTTTAGATGGAAGGTTCAGTAGAGATCTGTTAGGTCCATTTGGGTATTGGTTTGATTCAGATCCAGTGTGTCTCTGTTGAGTTTTTGGCCAGTTAACCTATCTAATGTTGAGAATGGGGTATTGAAATCCCCTACTATTATCATTTTGGGATTGATTTGTTGTTTTAGGTATTGTAGTGTTTGTTTAATGAATGTGGATGAGCTTATATTAGTGGTGTATCTGTTCAGTATTGTGAAGTGTTCCAGGTGAATTATTTCTTTGACTAAAATGTAGTATCCTTCTGTGTCTCTTATGATTTTCTTTGGTTTGAAGTTGATTTTGTCAAATATCATAGTTTCTACCCTTGTTTTTTTGTTCCATTAGCTTGAAGTATTTTTGACCAGCCTTTTACTTTGAGAATGTGCCTTTCTTTTGTGGTGAGATGTATTTCCTGAAGGCAGCAGATTTATGGGTTGTGATTTCTAATCTGTATTTGTGGCCTGTGTCTTTTGATTGGCGAGTAAATTTCATTGACATTTAGGGTTGTAATTGAGAGATGACTGTTGATTTGTGTGTGTGTGTGTGTGTGTGTGTGTGTGTGTGTTTAGTGGCTTTTATATGTGTATTCCTTAGCTTGGAGGTTACATTGATATTATACTTCCCTTATGTCCTCTTGGATATGTTTGTCTTTTCTTCAAACTTGAGCATCTTTTGTAGCATTTTTTTCAGGCCTAGATTGGTGGTCATGTAAGCCTTCAGCTTGTCTCTATGGTGGAAACTTTTTCTTTTACCTTCAATCATGACTGATAGTTTTGATGAGTACGTCAGCCTGGGTTGACATTTGTGCTCATTCATGACTTCAAGTACATCTCTCTAAGATCTTCTGACTTTTGCCATTTCTATTAAGAAATTAGTTGTTGTTTTAATAGTTTACCTTTAAAAGTGACTTGGTTTTTTTTTCTGTTGAAACTCTTAACATATTCTCTCTGTCTTGTATCTATAGTGTTCTGACTATTATTTGCCATGGAGAGTTTTCTATTTTGGTCATATCTGGAGTGCAATATGCCTCTTGTATTTGGATTAGCATCTCTTTCTTTAGCTGTGGAAAGTTTTCCTTTTATGAGAGTTTGAAAAATTTCCTTGGGTTTGGCATTTTGGGTTTCTTGTTCTGGTATTACATGAATACACAGGTTTGGCTTCTTCAAGGTGTTTCATAACTCTTGAATATTCTTCTCAAGTACCTTTTTGACTTTTACAACCTCTTTGATTGAACTAGTTTGTTCTGTCATTTTGTCTTCTAGTTATGATATTCTATTTTTTGCTTAATTAATTCTGCTGATAAAACCCTCTGTTGAGTTCTGGATTAAAGCTAGTTTGTTTTTAGTTCGACTTTAATCTCTGCTTGAGATATTTTTCAACTGCTCCTTGCCTATTTTTGTTTCTTCAATTGCTTTTCTCATTCAAGTGCCTATTGTGTTCCTTTTCATAGTGGTTGATGTAGTTATTTAACTTTTCTCAGATTTCCTCTTTTTGTTTTGATCATAGTAAAGATCAGGCTTTGAAAACCATTATCTCAGGTTTAGCTTTCTTGGCTATTTTCATGGGTTTATTCTGGTTGATTCTACCATTATGGGGTTTATGTTTTTGTAGTGGATTTTTTTTTTTGGGTTTTTTTGTCTTCATGGATTTGCATTGTACTTTGACATTTTTTGTTTTATCTCTGATGTTTTTCTTGGTGTGTGTTTTTGACTGCTACAAGTTAGACATTATTACTATGCTTAGATGGTTATTGCTAATGTTTGCATAGGTGTTGAATATGTCTGTCTAGGGTTCCTTGGTGCTGTTTCCTCGATGAGTCCTGAGTCTGTTATACTGTTAGTATATCAATTAGGTTGGGTTTGGTAGATAGGGATCAAAGATAAGTATGATAGTGCAGTTTTTAGCTTTTACTTCCTTGGAGATGTGTGAGGGTGGATGGTTAAGTGCCTGAAGTTGTATGAGTTTTTGGGTGGGTTATATGGAAATCTTAAGCTGTGGTGACTATCAATTGAGAGTAATAGGAAAGTAAAAAGGCTTTACTTATCTTAGGGCTAGAAGTGATCTCTTGCTCGACTGATAGGATGATTTTTGAAGTCCTTACTTGTATGGTTGTTGGTCCATTAGCCTGTTTCTTGGGCTTTCTCTGGACTCTGCTAAATTCTTGAAAAGCTTTAAATCTTTGATGACTACCCAGGGAGGGTAGAAAGTGGGAAGGGCAGAACGGGTGGTGTTGGTAGAGGCTGCTAGGCACATGGACATGGTCACAGAGATCTCTGCCAACCTAGCAGCACGGTTGGTGACCTGGGATCAAAAGGATTTCTCTAGTTTTTTATTTGTTCTAGAAGTAAATCATTCATGATGAAATCTAGAGACTGAATATTTCCTCTCAGGTTGGAAGGGAAAATACTCAGACTCTAGAGTCACAATATTCTTCCTGGTGGATGTTTCTTTTTTCACAGGGAAGATGGGGGCAGACAGGGGTAGACATGAGGTCACAGAGTCAAGGAAACCTAGACTGGGGCAGACACAGCAAAGCTTCCACTCTTTGTGACCTTTTCTGCAGAAATCCTAGGGGTGAAGCCTCTCAACATGGCAGGTCCTTCAGGGTATGAGAAGTGCATTCATTCAGTTTAGTAATTCAAGCAAATAAGGTTTTTGGTTTGTATCTTCAGGCAATGCAGCAGGATCCACAAGCGCAGTGAAGCAGATGTCTCTGAATGGTGAGTGATCAATCACTAGGTGATGTAGTCGTGTTATACAGTTATCTACACAGGCTTGTTAGGAGCATGACACAGTGGCCAGCTGACCCATAGTACAAAGAGAAACTGTCAGAATAAAGAGTCGGACCTTGTGCTTCCTGAGCCCAGATGAGTTGGAGAAAAAGTTTCTGTTTAAGTGTAATCTGTGGTAGGAAACATGGCTGGAAGTATGGAAAAATGGAAAAGCAGAAAGAGCATCTCCCTCAGGCAATACCTTATGCACACATTCCTGTGTATGCGTTTCTCTGATCAGGTTACAAAATCCTGAGACTGAAGTATTAATATGTTGCCAGGGCTGTGTATAGCTCCTACAGTGTTTCTTTGTGTCTCTTACTCTTAGGTGCTTCAGAATCACATGGCTGTGATAGTTTCCCCCAGCTCCCTTTTCCAGCAGAACTGGATGGGCTGTTCTTGCAAACTGCTGTGCCTGAGTTCACAACCACCTAGAAGGAAAGACAAACCCTTTCTATTGCTCTATGTGACCACAATGATAGGAACTTCAAAGTTACATTCTTCTAAAAGCTGAATGATTCATTTTGAACAGCACTTTCCCATGAAGTACTTTCATTTCATTTGAACATCAGAACAATCTCATAATATAGACAGGCAAGGACTTGTTATTCCCATGTTGAAGATGATAGAAATGATGCAGCTTCTGTATGCCCATGTAGTTTAGTGCTTTCTTTTTCAGCCATTCCCTCAGCGTTCTCTAAGGGTCTAGTGTAGACATTGCCTTCTATGCTGATCCACAGAGTGAGCCATACTTTGCTCTCATCTGGTTGCAACCACTGGACTCTGTGGACCCTCAAATCCAGTGTACTATGAATATGACATTCCTAGATCTGTGATTTCACAGGTCCTGGTTTGCTATGGAAAATTCAAGGTTATGTCTGAAGTCTCAATAACCACTGATTATACCATCTTTCACTGCTAAATTTCCCAGATGGAACAATAAATTCATTGTCACTCTTCATGAGCATCAGTGAAAGTTTCTTTTCTGACTCTTAATCTGAGAGCCTTCATAATCTTCTAACTCTCTTTGAAGCATTCCTTTGGTACGATGAAATTCTTGCATTTCTCTTCTGGCCTCAAACACATGTGAAGTCTGACTTTGTTCCCAACGTCTCCTAGATGTCAGGGCTTACCTGAATCCTATAGAAGAAAAGCCCTTACACTTCCTCTGGATCAGAATACACCAGCCCATTCTTTACAGCCATCATTGTTGACCTCCTACATTCCACCTTCATAAGTAGGGTGGTTTTTTTTTTTTGTAGGGATCTAGATTTCATGGGTATCCTAGGGAATAATACTTAACTTATCCTTTTTTATATTTTCACAGATCTCAGTATCAGAGAGCTGAGGGACCTTTAATAGCTAGTCATCTCTCAGAGACTCAATTTTTTCAGGCTGTAAAATATGGATAATGGTGCCAACTTCATGGGGTTACTGTGATGGTAAGTAGACATTTAATGTGACAAGTTACCATGAGAAGGTCAGAGTACAAGATGTGTGTTATCTTTTCACATACCCAAGTCCTTGTTCTATCAAGGACCCTATGATCAACCATCCCATAAACCCTGTCATCTTGTTGTCCATGCCCCAGCCTGGCAGCTTTCTTCTAGCGAGAGGAGTTCTTGCAGTGACCTTTCTAGCTGGTTACTGTTTTGTGGGTTAGCCTTTGATTGATTCTGCATGGTTTTATGAGCACCTGCGACTTGCCAACCTTTCACAGTTCCCTCTCCTCTCATTCATTTAGCATTGCTGGAATCTGAAACGTGCCTTTGAAAGAGCACTCAAGCATCAGGTAGTTGGTATGGGATGACAAAAAGGTCAGGTGTTCATGTGGACTGAAATCTATATACTTGGTCTGGGAATGATGTTCTAACCTGCCATGTCCAGTCTGGCTTCCAGTGTCTACTTGCTGTGTCATCCTCATTGGTCATTTAGCTTCCGTCGACAAAAATGATCAGCCTTATAACACATGTCCTTATAGGAGAACCTTAACTTTAGTGCCACATAATCAGAAACTTGATATTGAAGATATCTTATCTTCTGTCTAGACTCATTGCCTTAATTCTGATATGGGTCATTTTCTATCCTGGCCTCTAACAACGGCTACATTTCTGTCCCTGACCCTTATTTAGTGCTGGAATATTTCAAAGCTCTTGTGAGTTTTAAAGTACTGCTTTCTGATCACCAGCCCTTGTTGAAAAACAGCCCTCCATTCTATCCTGATGGCAGGTGTTCTGCCCCGTGTAAGGAACCTCCATAGGCTCTGACTTTCTGGACTTCCAAATTCTAGCCCATCTGTGTACTGTGAGAGCACCTTTTTTTTCCTGATTTATCTGGCCCACTATTTTATGCATGATTTTGTGTCCTCTTGTTTAATAAGATGGAGTTTTATCAGTTGCTTTCCAATAAGGATGAGAAGTTCTTCTGTGAGGAACAGAGATAGAGAAACTCTAAACAGGACGGGCAGTGACTTGGTTTGGCTGTGGGGATGTCTGACTGCTATTTGCTCTGCTTTTTACCTTTACACCACATTGGCAAATCTTAGGAAAGTCAGTGAGATTAAGCATGTTCCTATGGAAAAACCAGTCACAGAAAATGTATGAAACATGAATTTAGCTGAGTGGCAGAAGACAACAGAATTCTGATGTCTGGTAAAACAGAAGGAAACTTCTAGTAGCAAGTCCATGAAGGCAGGATCTTCCTTTCAAAACTGCAAATTATCCAGCAAGGAAAGAAAGTGCTGGCAGAATTAATTACTACCTGGGAAATAATTTCACACTAGAATAAACAGAGAACACATGAAGTAATAAATACATTGTAAAATCCAGAATTTGAGATGGGATACTTTTTTTTAAAGTAAATTGTTACCAAGAATAACAAAAATTCTTATTAGTTAGCAAAATTAGAAAAAGAGACTCAGGATAAAGAACAGGTTACTGATGGAACTTGTGCTAAAGATGAAGAGCTGCTATCACTACATGAACTTCTGGCAGAGAGATACCAGACAACTTGACTTTTGACTTTTTTAGTCAAGGAGGTATAGGATAGGTTATTCCTGTGGACAGGCTAGGTGGAAATAAGATAGGTTATCCCTAGATTAAGTTATGGGCTGAAGACATTTTTCAGGACTTAAAGTACTTTCAGCAGTTAAAGTACAAGCAAAAGAACCAAAGTTTGGATCTACATATTGCATGTAAAATACTGGGTGAGTATGGTGGCCTATCTAATTCCATCCTTAGAAGGTGGAGACTGGGAATTCCCAAAGCAAGCTGTCTAGCCAGACTGTGCCTATAGGTGAAGTCTGGGTTTCATTGGACCATATCTCAAAAAAAAAAAATAAGGCAGAAGAGTGATTTAGTGTGTTTATATACCTTTGAGGGCCTGGTAGAAATCTTAGAAGAAGGAAAAGTGATTAACAATGATTCCTGATATCAACCTTGGGCATTCACATGTACATATATACATGTAAACACACATATATACTTATATACATACCTCTGCATACACACAAAAATAGAGAAAAGTAAGATACCTTAGGTTACAAGTTGGAAGGATGTAGTAATAACTAGTGGCAGACTATAGAGAAAACGATATACCTGAGGTAGAAAAGAAAATGAAAACTCCACTGTAGTGTGTGTGATGGTCAATATCAATAGTTAACGTGGAGGAATTTAGAATAATCATAGAAAACAAATCTCTGGATATGTCTGTGAAGTTATATCTAGATTAACTTAATTGTAATGGGCAGGCCCACTTTAAATGTGGGTAGTATCATTCCATGGATTGGGGTCCTTGTTTGAATAAAAAAAAGAAGGTGAGCTGAGCATAAGCATTTATCTTCCCTTCCTTCCTGACTTGGATATGATATGACTGTGACTTCTTTCTTATGGATTATACCCTTGAACTGTGAGCCAGAATAAGCTCTTCCTTTCTTAAATTATTTTGTCATGTAATTTTCCCCCCAGCAACATGAAAAGTAATGCAGAAAATTGGTGTAAGTTGTGAGATCATGGCTGTGGAAAATCTTGCCATGTGGTTCTTAAACTTTTGGAACTGGTTACAGGAAGAATTTGGAACTTTGAGTTTCAAAGCCCTTGATTACTTTCAGCAGTATTTAGTGGGCCATTCTGATGGAAGCTTAGAAGATAAGAATGTTGAGAGAAATGTTGGCAATGGAGGTGAACAGACATTCATTAGGAACTGGAATTTTATGGAAGCTCACAGTTAGAGGACTGCCTTGAGTCTCACATGAAACTTGGACTGCAAAAAGCACCAGAATTATTAAAAACTATGTAAGGATGTCCACTTTCACCACTTCTATTCAACACTGTACTTTTTTTTGTACTCCTCAAAAAGAGGAGAAACAAAGGATACAACTTGGAAAAGAAGAAAGTAAGCTATTCCTATTCACAGATGACAAGATCTTATACCTCAAGGACCCTAAAAATTCTACAAGGAAACTCCCAAAACTAATGAGTAAGTTCAGTAAAGTGGCAGGATATAAAATTAATATTCAAAAATCAAAGGCATTCCTATACAGAAAGAATAAACAAAGTGAGAAGGAACTGAGAGAAAACAATACCATTCACCATTGCTCATAAAAAAAATGAAATACCTTGGAATAAACCTAACCAGGGATGAAGGGTCTATACAATGAAAACTTTAAAACAATAAAGAACAGACTATGTAAACATTTGAAGTTATATTAAATTCATTTACATTAAGAGATGGCCCAGAGACTATGTGAATAAGGGATGGAAAGTTATGATTTAAAAGTGATGTATTTGGGTGTCCAGTAGACAAGGGATAAACCTTTTTTTACTTGAAAAAATGTTGACAAATTCTATTTATTCAAACTGGAAACTTCTTTTCTGCACAAACACTCCTAACAAAATGAACAAACAGAGGCATATAATATTTGTAAACATAATTACCAATGAATTAAAGTTGGAATTTATGACAAATACTACAAATTTTATTTTATTTTTTATTATTTATTTATTTACAAACAAACTGGGTTTATGTGTTTGCCTAGATCCCCTCCCTATCCACTTCTCTCCTCCTACACCCTCTCTGTCCACAAACCATTTTCCCACCCTCCCTTCTCTTCATCCATCCTGCTCTGTCTCCCCCCAGATCCCCTTCTTTGTCTCTCTGCTTGTGTGTATCACAGTACTCTCTTTGGGGTATCTGTGTTAGTAAGGGAATTAGATTTCATTTGAACTTTATGTAGCTCTTCAGTAGGCGAAGTTATACATGGGGAGGTTCCTCTTCCCTTGTCCAGAACCTGTTCCTGAGATGCTCTCTGAGAGCAGATGTTTCTTCTAATATCTTGGATAGTCCTCAGGGGAAATGTTGGTACATTGGTTGTTGTATAAGTTTGGTAGTAGTTTTCCTGATGGTTAATCTTGACTGTCAACTTGATGAGATTTAAAATCACCATGAAAGCAAATCTCTGGTTATACCTGTGAGGGATTAGCTAGAATAGTTGTGATGGGAAGTTGCACCTTAAATGTGGGTGGCACTACTGGTAGTTTGGGATGATATAAGGGAGAAAGTGAACTGAACACAAACATTTATTCTTATTTGCTTCTTGACTGGGGAGACATGTGATCAGCCACCTTAAGTTCCTGCTGCCATGATTTCATTGCCATGATGGTCTATACTCTGGAACTGTGAACCAGGATGAATTTTTCCTTTCTAGAATTTTTTTTTAATCAGGTATTTTGTCCCAGCAACACTAAAAGTAACCAAATATCTAGCATGTTTTCCTATTCTCTCATTCAATACCACAAAAGAATTCTATGACTTCTGGTTACCAAATTACATGGAGATTTTCTTTAATAGGGGAGAAAGTTTCTTTTTGATTATTTTGGCTGTAATTCCAGAGGAGATGCAGTCCATCATGGTGGGAAACACATGGTAGAAAACTGGGAAAGGCACAAAGGCAGGAAGAAGCAAGAGACTGGCTCATGTTGTATCAGTAGGGGGAGAGAGAGAGAGAGAGAGAGAGAGAGAGAGAGACAGAGACAGAGACAGAGACAGAGACAGAGACAGAGAGAAGGAAGTGGGACTAGGTTATCAAACTTCAAGGCCTGATTGGAGAGATGGCTCAGAGGTTAAACCTAAGGACCTGAGTTCAGATTCCAGATTCTATGTAAAAATGTCAGACAGAAATGGTGACATCCTGTACTTCCAGCTCTGAAAGGTGGATCCTGAGAAATCCCAGATGAAGCAAAAAGAAGGTTGAAGCAATCCAAGGTGAATCCCGAAGTCCCCCTTGGGCCTTCCCTAAACACTACGAGTGAAGTGCCCTCTGTTTCACTGAGACAGATGGACAGACAGACAGACAGATACACACACACGCATGTGCACACACACGCACACATGCGCACACACACACAAACCTTCAAACCTGCTCTCCCACCCTATGATATACTTCTTTCAGCAAGGTTTTACCTCTTAAATGTTTCTGAACCTGTAAGGATAAACTCACATTCAAACCATGATACCTCACTTCTTGGCCTCCATAGACTCATGGCTGTCTCATGATGCAAACTGTCCAACATCAAAAGTCCCATAGTCTATAGCAGTCCAACATTGTCAAAAAGTCCAAAGTCTAAACTCTCTTCTGAGATTCAAGGAAATCTCTGTTTTTCATTCTTTGATATTTCTATATTGACTTTGAGAATCTTCTTCCCAGTAAGTTTCCCCATACTCTTGTGTCTTTCATGTGTGTATATGACCCACCAAGTTTAATAACAGTTGTCTGTATCCACATGTACTTGGGCACTCTGTGCAGCTTTGGCGATATATCAGTGGCAATATTGCTGAAGCAAGTGGTCCTTTTCCTAGCTACCATTAACCCTAAATATCTCCCCAGAAAGATGTGTGGTCACTTGGACATGGGGATTTTTTTTTTCTCCAGGTAACTTTGCAGATCCTACAGGGGCACCAGGTAAGTGGGCTTCACTTCCATTCCTGCTGGCATTATTCTCCTGGAGGCAGAGCTCAAGGGACTTATGGGCTATTTTTGCTAAAAGTACTGACTCCTCACTGAGGTCTGCAGATGTCAACGCATAACTAAAACAGGATAAAACAGGATAAACCTTGGCACATCCATTTTCATGCTGTATCTACCTCTGTTGCCTTAAAAATTGGGTGCAAATCCTATTCCAACAGTGCCTATAGACATCATTAAATCATTAGTCAATCAGTAATCATTAAACGAGTGGTATCCAGAAAAAATTGGAGTAACTAAATCATATTCAAGATTTACAGCAGCATTTACAATATCCTGTTTTAGACATGTTATGATGGAGTATAGAAGTTTTTATTTATTGCCCTATGCCTACGGACTGCCCTTTCTGCAGGAGTAATCATCTTGTGGGAACTGAATTATCACCTCCTTCTTCTGTCACAGCCTGAAGGATAGATATCCTAGGAAGTAAATAGAGATCATCTCCTGAGCAGCAACAACTCCCTTAGAACCAGAGACAATTTCTACTTAAAACTCAGAAGCAGACGGCACCTCCCTTCAGCAGCCGCCATGTTGTCGCCTATAATTGTGACTTTGTTCTTGGCCTTTTTATAACCATGAAGCTGCTCCTGACAGCTTTTACATCTGTCTTCCTAGTGTGGTCACATCAAAATTAGAGTAACCAAATCCCAATAAAAATTTCTAGTCTCACCATCAACTTCTCAACCTGCTTCCCCTCTCCACCTTTTACAGGAGAGGTAAGTTGCATCTAGTCAGTTGGGAACCTATGTCTGTCTTTGGCTAGGGACTCTGGTAATAGCTTGAGGATGCAGTCCTTCAGGATTTTCCCCAACTTCTAATACCAAGGACACAATCACATGTCCCATATTGTGAACTATGCTTCTGACTAACCAGGAATAGATAAATTTTCCCATAGTCCCTCCTCACCTTCATTATTTGCTAGAATCATATACACAAATCAGGACCATATTGAGTTTCATTATGTCCCAAAAGCTTCACCTGAAGAGATGAAGAGACTGAGACCTGAGAGTTGGGGGCTATCATGAACTTGCTATAGTTGAGTAATATATGAGCACTTTTGTGTCTTTCCGTATTGATGCTAGAATTTATCTAATTTCAGTGATTACACAAGCTATGTTTGTTGTTTCACAACCAAACTGAGTTGGTTGAAATGTACCCAGTACATCTGGTTATTGGCGGTCATAGTTTCCATTATTACCATATTAACTAGTAACATTAGCTATCAGATTGCCTATTAAATTCACAACAATAGTGTATGTGTGTGTGTTTCTCTCTTTCTCTGCTGTGTGTGTAGAGTACAAAATGGCTGAAAGTTAAAGAGGCTGTAGAGTGCAAGAGGCCATCCTGATGGCAGTGGCAGATTGCTATTACAGATGAAGTGGGAACCAATACAGCGTGTTAGGTGACGTATTAGCAAGCTTAATTCAAGAGATGCTGGAGACTCTCAAAGCTTTGCTGGTGGTGGCTCGAGGCAAGTCAGCATGGACAGTAAATGGATGGGTAGATGGATGGCAATTAGATTGGGACAAGTCAAGCACTGAGACTATCCTAAACCAAAGCCCTAGAATCATTTGGGAGTTCTCTACCCACCAGTCTCTTGGTAGCATACACCAAGTGTTGGTTAGTAGGAAAACAGGCTAGTGAGGCCTTTGCCATCACTATGGTAGGTAGGCTTTCTTTACTTTATGGTGTCCACGTAACAAGGCAGCCTTTCATTGGTATGGTGCCTTGATAAGTTCACAAGTCTAGTTTTTTTCCAGACACAGTTTTATTTATTTATTTACATTTCCATTTTTTTTATCATTATTATTTCTGCTCATACAAACTTAGCAGGTACACTGGTCCCTTCCCTCCCTCCACCTCCCCCCAACCTCCTTGCTCCTCCCCTTCGCTCCCCATCCCGCAGTGCCTCCCTCCTATCCCCAGAGCATCCTTTAATGTGCATGGCAAACTCTCCTCTGGGTCCTCTTTTCCCATGAGGTGCAAGGACCCAGCGGCATTTCCCAGAACCATTTCCTGTGTTCCCCTTAAGCTTAGGAACACAACTGTGTCTGTCAGTCCCTAGCCTTCAAGGATCCTAGTGCCTTGAGTCCATGCTAGACTTCGTGGGGTCAATAATGTGTTGGACATAGCGCAGGTCATGCAAAGTCCTATTATGATTGCTTTGGCCTTAACTTGTGTGGAGTATCTTGCATATCATGACTCCTCCCATCCTTGTGCTCTTATAATCTTACCGCCTCCTCTTCCGCAAAGTTCCCTGAGCTTCAGGATGGGGAGAGATTAGGTTGGCCTAGTTCCAGGTGGTTGACATAGAGTCTCTGATGTTCTGAATTATGGTTGGTTGATTTTTTTTTTTTTTTAGCTTTGCTGCTCCTGCAATGCCATTGGCTCCATCCTGATGGGTATTGGATGTCACCCCCTGGACAGATATAAAAACTTGTTAAATTAGAGTCTTGTTATGAGAGTATATTCAAAGGTAGATGGAATAAAAGTAGGAGACCGTGGTAAGAGAGGGGTCAATCACCCATTTGCAAAATGGTTACTTTCTATCTGCCAGACTATATGGCCTCCCCTTCTGGTGAGATCATACCCCATCAGTTGCAAATGATCAGGAAGGAAAATCTGTGAACTTAACCAGATGTCTCATTACTTACTTGCAGTCCTTGATGGTGGCCTATTTTCTCTGCTGTGACATGGTCCCTTCTCTCCTTGTTTCTGGTGGGGCCCTCCTTCCCCATCCCTCCTGTTTATAATCTTTGCAATTACTGTAGGTATTACAGAGATTTGTCTTTGAGTGTCTCTAAGTGGGTTTGGTACTATGATCCATCTATTAGGGAGTACATATGTTGCTTAATTTTCTGTGTCTGGGATGCTTCACTCAATATAATTATTTCTAATTCCATCCATTTCCGAACAAATTGCATTAATTCATCATTTTTGATGGCCGAATAGTATTCCATTGTATAGATGTACTATGTTTTCCTTATCCACTCGTCAACTGTTGGACATTTGGGGCTGATTCCATGACTTTGCTATTATAAACAGTGCTGCTATGAACATGGTCATGCTTGCGCTATTGAGGTGAATTTTTGCTGTATGGGGGGTTATTCCCAAAAGTGGTATAGCAGGGTCATATGGCATTTCAATCTTTAACTTCTTTAAAAATCTCCAGATGGCTTGCTAGAGTGGTTGTATGAGCCTGCATTCCCACCAACAATGTAGGAGAGTTCCCCTCTCTCCACATCCTTCCAGCATTTGATGTTGTTTGTATTGTGGATTTTTGCCATCCTGACCGGGGTGAGATGATATCTCAGGGAAGTTTTGATTTGCATTTCCCTGATGGCTAAGGACGTGGAGCATTTTTTAAAGTTATTTGTTAGACCTTTTAATTTCATCCCTGGTAAAGTTTCTTTTAAGTTCCAAGGCCCATTTTTTAATTGGGCCATTTGTTTCCTTGGTGTTTAGTTTTCTAAGTTCTTTGTGTACTCTGGATAATAGAGCTCTATCAGATATGTGGTTAGTGAAGATTTTCTCCCATTCTGTGGGTTGCCTTTGTGCTCGAGTTACAATCTCTTTATCTGAACAGAAACTCTTTAATTTCACAAGATCCCATCTGTTGAGTGTTGGTTGTAGTGACTGTGCTATTGGATTTCCATTTAGGAACTATTGGCCTAGTGCCCTACTCTTTCAACTATGGTTTTTATAGTCTCTGGCCTTATATCGAGGTCCTTGATCCATCTGGAATTAATTCTTGTACATGGAGACAAATATGGGTCCAGTTTTAATCTTCTGCATGTGAATATCCAGTTGTGCCAGCACCATTTGTTGAAGATACTGTTCTTTTTCCATTGGATTTTTTGGGCCCCTTTGTCAAAGACCAGAGGGCTGTAGTTGTGTGGTCTTATATCTGGGTCTTCAACCCTTATCCATTGATCTGTGTGTCTATTTAGACATAGTTTTAATATGTCCATATATTTCGCATCTACTAATTGTAGGTGGTATCTTTTTAATTGTAAGACAAAGTTGTTTATCAGTCTGTGCCTTCTGATTGAGGCTGGACAGGTAGTGATATCTATGTGGATAAGTAAGAGCAGAGTTATTCTGCTTAGATTTTTGCACTCAAAATGGAGCCCACTATGTTTCATGGGATGTAGCCACCTGGGGCAAGGCATAACCTGGAAGCCATATTTTCATGTAATTTAGAGCTTGGCAGTAACTCAGAACAGAGTACAATAACCTAAAGCAGGGCAACAACTTACAGCCATAACTTAGGGCAGAGCACAGCCTAATCTGCCAAGCCTCTACCATCCTCCAACATCGTCCTCTGGGACCCTCCATGTGTTTAGTTACCTGGAAACTCCACCAAGTTATTTGTGACTGACTTTTGTTTGTTTGTTCTTATTTTATTTGTGGTTCTGGGGTTAGAACCTGGGGCCTCATACACATGTACGTAAGGCAAGTCCTCAGTCACTGAGTTTATCTCTACCCTTTGCTCACTTTTGGTTGTGAGACAGGTTCTCACTAAGTTGCCCAGGCGTACCTTAAATTTTACTCTGCCTTGGAATTATGATCCTCCTTCCTTACCTGTGTTACCAAATTGGCCATTTTAAAATTAATTAATTAAGTAATTATTATTCTAGTATGCAAAGTAGCAAGTTGATCCTTTCCTACCTAACATGTCCCTGCCCCAAATCCCTGCCTAAATTCTTCCACCCTCCAATATTCCCCCTTTCACCTTCATATCATAGGTGTTTCATTATTCACTTATCTTTCTTCCCCCTTTTTAGTTTCCAGGCACTTATACACACTCAAATCCCACATAAATGCACAAATATAAAATTTGGAATACAGGAGTGGCATATGAAAGAAAGCATGCAATACTTTTCTTTTTTTTTTAAAGTATGATTTTTTTATTATTTATTCAATTGTGCATGTATGCGTGTGTGTGTGCGTGTGTGCATGTGTGCGTGTATAGAACCACGGACGAATTCGGGAACCACCATGGACCGCCTCTACCTCCTCCTTGTTTATCTGCCCCTGGATTCACAGGCTCTGCCCTACCAGGACCAGAAACGCCGGCCGCCCCGCTTCCACCAGGTGTCTATACATGGGGTCTAGGATCTGAACTCAGGACCTTCTGCCTGCAAGGCGGAGTCTTAACCCCTGAGCCATCTCTCCAGCCCCCATGCAATGCTTTTCTGAGCTTGAGTTGTCTCACTTGATAGAATATTTCCAATTCTACTCATTTTTTACAAATTTCATTTGTAAAATGATTAAATAAAGTTCCATTTCATATATGTACCACATTTTCCTTATACATTTATCAGCTGATGACATCTTGTAGTGTTTCATTGTTGGCTATCCTGAATAGACTAGCAATAAGCATAGCTGAGCAGCTATCTCTGTGATAGGATATGGAGTGCTTTGTATTGGCCCAGGAATTGTACAGTCAGATTATATGGTGCTTTCCATAAAGACTGCACCAATTTACACTCCCAGCAAGAGTGGATAAGGTTTCCCCTCTCCTCACATTTGTACCAGCATTTGTTATCATTTCTTTTCTTGTTAATTTGATGATAGCTATTCTGACTGCGATGAAATGGAGTCATGGAGTAGTTTTAATTTATACTTAATTTGGATTTTTATGCAAGATTTAGGACATAGTGAAATAATTGGTCACTGGTGATCACCTTAATCTTTAACCTGTTTTCCAACTCAAAATGGGATCTTCTGGGGCTGGAGAGGTGGCTCAGGGGTTAAGCCTGTGCCTTGCAGGCGGAAGGTCCTGAGTTCGGATCCTAGACCCCATGTATAGCTGCCAGGCGGAAGCGGGAGTGGCCTGTGTTTCTGACCCTGGTAGGGCAGAGCCTGTGAATCCTGGGGGAGAGTAAACAAGGAGGTGGAGGCGTCCATGGTGGTTCCAGAATTTGCCGGTGGTTCTACACACACACACAGACATACATATACACAGACATGCACAATTGAATAAATAATAAAATAATTTAAAAAGCTTAAAAAATGGGATCTTAAGTCTGAGATCCTGTGGAGGTGTTTTTGAAAACAAAGTGAAGCTACTTTAGGTTAATTTTCACTCCACAAAAACACAGCATTTCACAACCCTTTTCTTATCTTCTGACTCTTTTCTACCTGGCTAGTGGTCAGCTATGAAAAGAGGAGATCATGCACAGTCCTATTATAATTGCTTCGGCCCTAACTTGTGTGGAGTATCTTACATATCATGACTCATGATCTGCTCAATAACCAACATAGCATTGACCCCCTCAAATTCTAGCATGGACTAAAGGCACTAGGATCCTTAGAAGCAAGGGATTAATAGTCACAATAGTGTTCCTATACTTAAGGGGAGCACTAGAAAGAGTTCTAGGAATTGCCACTGAGTCCTTACACCTCATCAGAGAGGAGGACTCAGAGGAAAGTTTGATATATACATTAAAGGATGCTTCAGAGATGGGGGGAGGGGCACTGGGAAAAAGGGAGGGAGGGGGAAAAGGAAGGGGCAAAGGGGGGAAGGAACAGGGAGGTCCAGGGAGGGGTGGAAGGAGGGAGGGGACAGGGGTTCCTATTACGTTTGTATGAGCAGAAAAATAAATAATAAAAAAAAAGAGGAGAAATCCATGGTGGCCTACAAAGTACCAATGAACAATGGACAGCTAGTAGACTTGGTGGGGGTAGTGAGGAAGGTCAAAATATGCAGTTATATAACCACAGAGGAGCTACTGGACTCCAAGAGATAATCAGTCTCCAGCCCAGGAGTATAAAAAAAAAAAAAAAGATTCTGGTTAAAGCCAATGCAGGACATAAAACAAAATAAGAGTTCATGAGTATGGGAAAATTTGTAGGGAAAAGGGTCTGGTAGCAGGAAGGGAATGAGAAAAAAGAGAGGAAAGAAATAAGAATGTATTACACACACATACACATATGATATTGTCAAAAAAGCAAATATGTAAATATATCAGTAAAGTAAGAGAAAAGTTACTAGCACTTTCACATTCCAAGAATGTCAGGAATTACATGCCAGAAAGTGGAGGTGAAGAACAAATAAAATATTTTACAGTATTACCCGCCCTAAAAGGATTGATACAGAGAAAGAAAAAGAGAAAGCATAAATTATCACCATCAGGAATTAAGAGAAGTTCTCATTGTCTGCAGTGTTTTCTTTCAAAGGTTAAGTTGCATTTTAGAGGCAGTTAAATCATGGACTTCTTGGATTTATCAGGCTTGGTTTGCTCCCTTTATTTCCATTTTCTCTTTGTAACTCATTCTAGGACTGCCCTTCCTGTAGGATATGTTCTGTATGTGTACAGTGATGCCTTTGTGTGTTTGATTGACAGGGGTGAGGCACTCAGTGAGCTCCTTCAGCTTCACTGGGCTGAAATTGAGGCAGGATTAGAGCAGCCATGCTGGGATGGGTCTCTCAAGGTCTTTGGAATTCCTGAAAGCCATCCCCCACTGCTGGAATCACCCTGAGGGAACACTTCTGCTGAGGAACTGACTCCAATCCTCCTAGAGATAAGATGGCCAACTTCCCCATGAAGTGATTATGAAGATGAGCTCTCCATATCAAACAACTTGATCTCTAGCCCTCATGGGCCCAAGAGCAACTGGGTTGGGCCCCCGATAGGAATTAACCAATGGGAAAAAGCCAGTTCCCCTGGGCTTGTCTAGGTGTATAAATATACCTAGCCCTGGCAACCATCTTTGGCGATCTAGCCCCTCATGGCCCTCTAGTGCCGTGAATCTGTTTCCAGCTGCCTACTTCTCTTGGAGGCTCCCTAGCCCCTCATGGCACTTCAGTGCCATGAGTCTGTGTCTTGTTCCTTGCTCCTCATGAATTCCATGCCTAGGCACTGTGAGTTCTCATGGGCTCCCTAGCCCCTCATGGCACTCTATTGCCATGAGCTCTGTTTTATTTCTGCTTCTCATGGAGGCGCCCTAGCTCCTCATGGCACTTCATGTCTGGAGCCCGTGAGTTCCAACCTTTCTCTTTACTAATAAACTCTACCTTAATTCTCTACACGTGTCCTAGTTTCAATCTTCGGCTCCGGAACACAAGACGGCCCAAACATTGGGACGGCCCAAACATTGGGACGGCCCAAACCGTTTTCCCTGCAACAAAATTACAGCATTTTACAGCCCAAGGTGGCTCTCTTGTGTCTACATTCATCTCCAAATCCACATAGGCCTCTTCTGCCAGTGGGGTTGATAAGAGCCCAGCCACCCTTACCTTGAGGACCAAGGATAAAGAAATTACCTAAGCACACTTCTGTCTCCTCAGTTCTGCCTCTGACAGCAGATCTGCTGGATCTTTGCCTCCTGGGCCTGGTGCAGTAGCTACTCTGCTCCCTCTGCTTTCTTTGTTATAAATTCAATAGATACCCCAAGCCAGATAGCCATGGTGGTTGTGGGACTCGCCTTGTGCATGTTGTAAGGTGCCATGCCAGAAACATAGGCAAATATATTTGTGTTGTTCCTTGATGTCAGAATTTATTGAATAGCAATAAATTCACAGGCTATGTTGATTTTGTTGGATATAATTTGTCAAGCATACTTGATTTCCCTTGATAGATGACTGTTGGCAGCCATAGATTCTTTTATATTATTTTTAGTAACTAACATAAATTTTCAGATCATATATTATGCACTTCCTGGTGATTATATTTCCAGCTATCTAATCTAATCTAATCTAATCTAATCTAATCTAATCTAATCTAATCTAATCTATCTGTCTATCAGTTACAAAATGGTTATAAAAGAGTTAAAAACAATGCAGAAGAGTTCAAGGAGTCCAAAGATGCCTTATTGGAGGCAGAGGTAGAGAGATGATATGGATATAAAGTCACTGCAGTGATCAGGTAAGATCAGAAAGGCAAACAGTTGGCAAACTTTGGCAGTGCAAAGCCAGGCTAGAGGGTCTGTAGAGCCATGGGATTGCTGGACCGCAGAATTGAGTTCAGTAGAAGAGGCAAAATGCAGAACTATGGAGGTTATAGAGACAAGGTCTGGAACCAGATCTGGAAAATCAAATGGATAGAAGGTAGATGGATGATTGGATATAATTTCAGTAGTCATGATAGCTGTGAGGACCAATGAACTGAAGCCCCAAGGTCAGTCAGCAGTTCTCTGACAGATGGTCAGATGACAGGCTTGTAGGGATGTTACCATAACAATATTAGCTGTGTTATCTTTATTGGGTCAAGGTGAGGGTGTTGCATAAATTATCACCATTAGCAATGAGAAGGTCATGTCTGTAGTGTCTTTCTTTCAGTGAGCTATTTTGTATCATACATGCAGTTAAATATCAGATTCCTTGGATTTATCGAACTTGTTTTACTTCTTTCTATAGTATTTCTTCATAATGTACTCTAGGGTGAGATTTTCCTATAGGTCATGTCTCTTGTTTATAAAGTACAGATTTCTCTGTGTCTAATTGAAAGGTTAAGTTAGTTCATTGGTCTGAAGTGTCTGATAAATCTTCGGGCCTGCTCATTTTGATACATCTTGAACATACCCATGTGTTCACATGGTCTTAATAGACTTTGGTAAATTTTGACTTGTAGGAATAAGTTATCTAGATAAGCCTGTGCCTCATAGATAATACTGGGCAGGTGATGGTGTCTACTTGCAACATGAGAGACATAGTCACCCTGCCTCTTCATTTATACTCAAAATGGAACCAAACACTTATAAAATGGAGTCGTATCCTGAAAGCCACTATTTTATACAATATAGCATAACCTGGAGGATAACACAGTCTGATCTTAGCTATGTTCCTTCTGTGACCACATTTCTGTGCCATTAGCTGATTAATGGCAGAAGACATTTTCCTCATTTTATCATACTACTAACCATACCATTCGCAGAAGCAGAATGCCATGTGTGCATAGGAAATGCTGCTCCAAATATGGGAGTACACCAATGGGAAGAGAATTATTTCCATAGAGGATACTACTATAGAAAGATGATCTCATATTTGCTGGTCCCAGTGCCTTGTCCATGTGGGAAGCAGTCGTCTGGAGGACTGTATTCTGTACTCCATGATATCCCATGCACACCTGATTCTGTGATTAGCCACCACAGAACAAACTCACAATCATGATATGACATCTGGCCTTCGCACACTGAAAGGATCCATGCACCTGGAGTCTGTCTGCAGAGGATGGCATTCTGCAGCTTGAAGAAGCCGAGGCTCAGAGTAAGAAGAATTGGTTAGTCATAGATCTAGGCTGGGGCAGAGTCAAGCCCAGCAATGGTCTCCAACTGTTGAAAGAAGGGCTGAGACCCGCAGAACCCTCTGTAAACCAAGCCCTTGTCCTTTGTCTGATTTCTCCACCAGCTTGGCCTGGGGTGTTTACCAGTCCTCAGCATGCTCAGTCCTCAAAACCAATCTCATCCATCTCTCAATTCAGGTCTCATGGGTTACTTCTCTGGCCTGCAGTGTTGTCCCTTGGACACAGTCACATCTTCTTTTTCTCCCTGGGCTGCAAACTAATGAGAGCAGGAGAGGCCATTTATCATTTTAATGAGATGTTCACATTCAGATATTAGAGGCGCTTACTTTAGTGGTGCTCCAGGATAAAACACAAAGGAAATCATTACCTCCCACTTCCAATGGATTATGTGAGAGTCATTCATGTAACCTACAGAGAGAAGCTGAGATCAATCATCCCATAGCCCCTCGCTCCTCCATCTCAGATAGAAGCAACCCCACATCTTTGCCGGTCTCCAGTATGGGTCTTACTCCTCCTAATGTCCTCAGCACAGACTCCACAGCTGCAAGTATTCTGACCTCTTAACATAGCTGTGTGTCCAGCAGCTCAGAAGACCTCATTGCACATGTGCCCCAGTTCTGCAGACAATCGGGACTTTTCATCTTGCATAATGTTGCAGCTAAAGGAAGCTGAGACTTCCATGCCAGCTGATACTGCTTTTTTACCTTCAGGGGGTGGCGTGGTGGCTGCTGGGAAGCTGACTCCAGTCACTGACCAAAAAAAAAAAAAAAAAAAAAAAAGGGCTATTGCAGCTTCTGAGAGAGCCAGGAACTGTAAGGACAGCTACTGCTTCAAACGACTAGAGTCAGGGAAGTGTCTCTTGCCAACCTGTCCCTGATACCTCAAGAGAGCTTGGCCTCAGACTCAGAGGGACTGAGTGAGAAAACACAAGCTGAATAAGGCCAGAGGACACATCCTGGTACCAGTTTTGCCACGTACCAGACATCACACTTCTCTTCTGCATTGCAAATCCCTTTGTCTTTCTGATTCTTGGGTTCTGCATGGTGATCCTGGACTTACCATCACTGACATAAGAGTATAGGAATGTCACTCATGTCTCCCTTACTCAGGATCATTGAGGTCCCAAGAATGTTCTCTCAACCTAATGCTCTCTTTTCACTATCTCTTTTGCTGTGATCCTTAGCTTCCCCTCCCCCCGACTAACCAATCCTGCCATGCTATCCTGGTGGCTATTGTTCCCCAGAGGTCAATTCAGCTGAAATGAGGGCACAGCTGGGCACCAGTAAATAAGCTTTACAATATGATAGGAATATATGATGCTGGTTCCTTTAATGTACCAATGGATTTGTGGGCCGACTTGTTTAAGCCCTGCAGTATCTCTGCCTGGAGTCATTACCCATGTTTTCGCAGACGCTGGGCACAGAGTCTCTCTGAGGCAAAGTGCCTCCAAGATAGTGGATGATGGGAAGAGCTGCATCAAGACGGTATGACCCCAAGACCTGAACCACAGATGCTCTGCTGTGTAGAAATGGTCTCTTGAGGTTGGTTGTTCTCAGAACTCATGAGGCCTTTCTTGATGCCACTTCTTAATGCCAATCTAACACTTCCTCAAAGTTCAGGAAATTCTGCTTTAAATATTGCTTCAGACAAGAAGCAAGGCCCTTATAGGCACTGACCGGGGCTTAACAAGTCCCAGCTGGACCCTTGCTGTACACCTCACATTGCTCCTCTCAGACTGCATGGGTGTGTTCTGTTGCCTGTGGTTGGTATGTCAGTGACATATGGGAATAATTAGAAGAAGAAAGCAACTGTCTTCCCAAATTAATCCAATGTTGCCTGTGACATCCATTGCCTTAAACTTTAAATGCTTCCTGTTCATTCAAATGTTAGTTTTTACAAATAGCTTGTAAAATATGTTTAGAAAATAAAAACAGATTGTGACCAATGCTGCTGATGGGGCTCTCACCCTGTGTCAGGTATGGGCTGGTGATAATATATTTTAAGCAGCCAGCTCTTACAACTACACCATAAGGTAAATGTGAGGGGTACATGCTGGGAGTTTCTGAGGTAAAGGAGCTTAAAGGTGTTATGCATCCAGGTGGGTCCAAAATGAGTTCTAGACCGAGGTCTGACCATAGAGCCAGTCCTATTGATACTGTGTCCCTTGAGGACAGAGCACACTTATAAAGTGTTATTTCCTGATAAAGGCTAACACAGTCCCTCCTAATATGTCTGAACATCTTGGCTCGTCTCTGAAGAGCCTCATTTGCTTTTCTTTCTAGATACGCGTGGGGGTGAAAGATTGGTATAATCTGATTGTTTCATGTCTACCGTAATCCATGTGTTAAAATCCATACCCATTACACAATTCCAAGCATTGACTCAAATCCCCACCTGTTACTGGCAAATGAAGACAGATTCCTCTTTTCTAGAAAAACAAACAGCTTAGCTACCAGAAGTCGACCACCAACATAAATGGACCAACCAGACAAAGACGGACTAAAAATACACATTTAAAGAAATGAAAACTGACCAATAGAAAAAGATATTTTTCATGCCTGCCTAGATGGACTACTCTTTTCAATGGCTTCCTCTTTATCCCTTTCAGACCTAACATCTGAGAGTTTCCTCTCTTTCTTTCTCATTCTCAATAAATCCTGCTTTAACCTAAAAAAATCCTTATGTTCAAGGCGATAGTATTAGGAAATGGGCTTTTGGAAGGTGACAAGGTGATGAAGGCAAAGCCCGCACAATCATGATTAGTGATCTTCTGAAAGGGGTCTGAGAGACCCTTGGACCACTCAGATAGAGCAGGAAGGCACCTTTTGTGCATACAGAAGAGGCAGTCATGAAATCAGTCTTGGTGCCTTCATCTTGTACTTCTACCCTTCAGAAGTACAAGTAAAATATGTAGTCAGTATATCGTATCATGCAACATCGGCTAGAATAGACAGCACAAGGTAGACAGCCTCTTCCACTTTGTGATTTACTCTATTGAAAAAGGATGTCTAATCTTGGAATCTCTTCTACTCATTAAAATCTCATGTACTCATTAACACTTTTCTCCTAGAAGGCCCCAAATACATCAGGAGTGCGCTACAGAAGAAGGCCTCCCTGTTGACTCCAGATGTGAACTGTCCTTGATACCTCATGAAAACTAAGGAATAGGCTGGACTTCAACTCACTTCCAAAGCAGGTGGGGGTTTTGGTGCCCTCCTCTCTGCCTGGCCCAGTTAGAAACCCCTCACAGCAAACCCCATTTATAAAAGACAACACTGATGGGGCTTCTCTGATGGCTGTTTTCCCACAGCTGCCATTAATCCATTCCCAACTCTCTACTGCCATATGCTCACATGCATCCAACCACAGAAAATATAAACAAGGAGTCATAACCTCAATAATGCAAGCTCTTTTAATTTAGACTTTGCGTTCTTTCAATTGCTAGTTTTATCTTTCCATTATGTGTTTTAAAAAGATTTTCCAAACACATTGAGAGAATAAATGAGATTTAGTAAGAACACTTAGATGGTTTAAAAGAATGGCCATATTAAGCTTGTTAGGCATGTGGTTTTACATTCTTAAGATCCCTCATTCTTAATTAGGCATTAAAAAAGTCCTTCAGAGACCTCTACTGGACAGTATTTTATTTGCATGGTTAACATAAAATATATAGACACTGAAATTTGTTTAAGTGGAAAATTACATGATGAAAATTGAGATAAGTATAATAACCAGAAAAGTCAATATAGATACTTTGAGCAATAAATCTGACATGGTTTTCTGCATATAATGATCTTGGCAGGAGAGAAGATACTGAAGACACATTCATGCCCCTCCCTTCGACTACAAGACAGTTGAAGAAAATGATCCCCAACAAAACAGAATTTTCTCAGGCATCTTAGGGATGATCACATGCTGTGAGAAAGAAAAGGATAGCATTCCTATGCATTGTCATATTGGATGGGTGTTTTGGAAAATGTCTTCCAGAAAGAGGTTTTACAAGATTCTGACAATTTTTGGGGTCATCTTGCAAGAAAGACTGGAACTGATGCAATGATGTTTGTTGGGACCACAGCTTACTGGGACAGCTTAGCTCTGCATATCTCTGGCTCTCTGTTTAAACTAAAACCTCATGTCATGGCCAAAAGATAGATTTGTGTGCTGTCACTGACCTCTTTGTTTCTCTTCCTAATGTGGCTACATTGAATATTTTATCGAATTAACTGTCCTATTGAGGGTCTGTGGCAGAGCCCAGCTTGTTAGGGCTCCCAAGCTTTGACATTAGCAACTCAGGTAATAATATGAAAGGGGGAGGGATCTAGTAGTAGTAGGCATATCCTTCCCATCTTTACTGCTGGTCATTGCAGCGGCCAAGCCAGGGCTATTCATGGGACATGACAGGGTTGAGAACGATGATGCCACTAAGAAACAGAGAGACAGCACTGGAGACACCATGCGGGGGAAAGATGGTGTCCACTTTATTGCGCAGGAACAAAGACTTATACAGGGGGAGCTGGCCAATCCAGCCGCTGACATGTACACAGGGGGACACGCAGACCATATGTTCTGACTGCCATTCTAAAGCACCTAGAGCAGGGAGATTGCATAGAGGTACTGGAGTCTGGCTGGGAGTGGGCCAAGTCACTAGTAAGTGTGCTTAACTGGCATGTGAACAGAGTGGCTTTAGCTCACTCAGCAGTTTCGGCTACAGCAGTCAACCAAGCCTGAACCCTGTGCTTCCCTACGAGAAAAGATACCAAGAAGAATAGAAGCAGGAAAAAAACGTGTTTGGACATGGAAATCTCAGAATGTTCTGTTCCTGCCCATGAAGAGTTTCATAAATTTTTCAAACAAGGTGACCCACTGGAATCCATGGCATGGATACTTTATCCACAGAGGAGATCGTAGTGGCCATGTGAATCTAACTCATCTTTTTGGCCAGATTATTTTAGTTTTCTTTTACTTGTTCAGAGAAAATGCTAAAGTTTGGGACTCTTGTCTTCGATCAAGGAGTGAAGACTTGAAGAAACAGGTGATGAACTCCGAAGGTTCTAGAAGGTGGTGCTAGGCTTGCTGTGGCACAGCAGACTGTGGCATGCTAAGGACACACTTGTATAAGCCACGTCTCAGCATCTTAGAGCAGCAAGGTTGACAAGGAAAGAAATTGGCCTGCCCCAATGGTGCCCCTCTGGTTCTTTCTTGGGTATATAGACATGCCCCACATCTGGCTCCACTGAGTCTTCCATGAATACAGGTGGTGTCAATAGATGTTCCCTTGGACAGGTTGATTGAAGTCTTTGTGCAGATGCTTGGGGCTGCCATCGGTGACCAAAGGCCCTGGATAACAAATATGGCTGAGAGGTTTGATGACTCCTAGAAGACAGCTGACTCTTGCATGGTACTGTAGAAGAGAAAGTGCTTTGAACCTAGGACACTGCATAATGTTCTTTATAACTAATCACAGCTTGGTCAGGTTCAGGGCTTGTGTAAGCAAACATATCTCTGTATAGGTGTTCAGTGACTCAGGGAGGAGGGCTACATGGCCTCTTCACAGTATACAGCAGAGTTACAGCTTGAGCCCTTCCCATAGCATACAGCAGAGTCACAGCTTGGAGACTCCAAGAGGACAGCAGCAGTTTAATTGCTGAAACTGGTCTTTGAGGAGATCAAGAGGACTTGAAGTGCCTGCTTCCCATGTTTTCTGCATTTAAGTGTGAAAAGGAACCCAGACCCTTGAAGATGGGAGAGGATGGCCCGTGACAGCTGACTGACTATGTATTAGAGATGGCCAAGGCTCTGGAGCAGGATCAGGACTCAGTGTTTGCCAGGTGCTTTTGAAGAAACAGAGCATGACAAGCTTATACAAGCTTGCCTTTGCCCTCCGAGGCTACTGATTGGTGGGTATGTACTTGGCAGGCTGGGCAAATAGATATGTCGAGGGATAGCCATTCTTGGAGGTCAGAGACCTCCAAACCCACAATGTCTTCTTAGGGATGTTTAGGCCAGATTTTTTACTTAATCTATGTTCATTTTATGACAGTCATAATCTACTTCATGGGGCAGGACTTATCATTGTGAGTTCACCCTGGGAAAACAGGCTATCACAATAAACCAATGTCTTTCTTGTGAGGGTCAATGGATGGATGTAGTGGCTATTTTGCCTAAACATCTTCTTGGAGAAAGCTTGTCTGATACTGATTTAGAGTTATTTTTGTTAGCTTTGCCCTCTTGATCACACATCTGGAATATATCATCACTTCACTTTGCAAACAGGGAACTTGAAGCAAACCATGCTTGAAGTCAAGTAACTGGGGTTTGCACAACCACAGCAAGTCAGAAGAGACTTTTGTGCATTTTCTGTACTAGTCTAAAGCATTTCTGTATTGGTTTAAAGCATTCCTGAGGTATATGATCATGGTTTTGTCCTTACTAGGAGCTCAGCTGTGTAGTTTTTTCATGTTTATTCTTGTCTAACCAAAGTAGGTCTGTCATGGTTTTAAATGTGAGTTGCCCCCTACAGACTCTTGTGCTTGAATCTTTAGTTTGGGAAAGTCATGGCTCCTTTAGGAGGTGGAGTCTTGATGGAGGAAGGCAGTTAGAGTGTGGACCTTGAGATTGGGTAGCTCCACCCTGCTTGATCTTAAGCTTGCAGCAGTAACTTAGCCCGTCTCCAACTTCTGCCAGCCAGCCAGCCAGCCAGCCATGTTTTTCCCAGTATAGTGGACTGTGTCTCCCCTTTGGAACAATAAGTTAAATAAATCCCTCTTTTCTCCCTTAAGTTGCTTGATTTTGAATGGTGTCTCACAGCACAGAGAAAAATAACCCGTACAGGGTCTAAATTTATAGCTAGGAAAAACTGACCTCCTCTTCTGGAGTGAATTCATGCTCAGCTTAATAAACCTGCAGACCTGGGGAAGGTGGGCAATGGTGAAGGCAGCCTTGGTATAGACAAAGTGAAATATTCTAAAATGTTTCTACTAGGTCTGTTGGCTAGGTCATTGAATCAGACACTTCAGATGTATAATATATAATTTTGGTGCATGTGTGTGTGTACATGTATGACAGAAAGAGAGAGACAGAGACAGAGAGACCCCTTCTTCTTTTCTGAGTTACAATAAATATTGAAGCTCAGGTATGATTGGCAGGAACTGAGAGCATCAGACCTGACCCTTTCTTTCTCTTCCTCTGATACATCCTCTCTTTCTCTAGATTTTCTTTCCAGATATTAGTATATTTATTCTTGTGGGTTGCCAAGTGGAGTGGTAGCAGGTTCAGAAATGTACATCCTTTGCTCTCTCCTTTCCTAACACATAATTCTCATGCTCCCCCAGGTTCCTGGGAGGCCTTCCAGCTCTCTGCTTCCCAGTTATCATTGTCCTTGCATCTCCACCTTGAATGGCTGTGGTGTACAAGAGCTGCCATAGGCGCAATTCCTAGTCTTGAAATATCACTGCTAAGGAGGGGTAGTAAAATTCATCATAAACATCTTAAATCAAAAATCTCTAATGTGGGAGCCAAAAGCCATCTCTCTTTACTCAGTGTCATCTGAAAATATGTGACAAGCTATTCACATTTCTGGGCCTTGGGAGTAAATAAATAAAACACCTCATTAGACAGGGTAGACACGGTTTCAAAATCAAACCAAATCAATTACACACCAATCATTATCATGAGAACAGAACAAACTAAGGAAAATATTATCAAGCTTAAAGCATATAAATTGCATATTATGTCACAAAAATTGGCTTGGATTTAGTAATACAAGGGCAATTTAACATTTTAAAAAATCAATAAGTATAATTCTCTTTATTAATAGAAAACTTATAAAAAGCTTATACTGTAGAAGATGGAAGGCAAACATTTCATTAAATTCAAAATCAATTCAGAATAAAAACTTAGTATGGTAACAAAGAAAACAGGAAAAGTGTTTGATAAAACCACAATATCAATTCAGTATAAAGACTTACATAAATAAAAAGACCTTTGTCCATGGCTCCATGAGTCAAAATCTAAATCCATTGAATTTCCCAGGTAGCAGTTTAGACATCTCTGTTCATGATTCCCTGTATCTAAAGAAATGAACACCTAGGTATCTTCAGAATGGGGGTGGTCACCAGGAAAACCAAGAGTTTGGTCATCAGTCCAGCCCAGAAAACTTTTTTATTTTATTTCTGATCATGCAAACTTAACATGTACACCGGTCCCCTCCCTTCCTCCATCCCCCTCTGACCTCCTTGCTCCCCCCTTCGCTCCCCCCCTCCCCATTCCCCAGTGCTTCCCTCCCATCCCCAGAGCATCCTTAATGTGCATGACAAACTCTCCTCTGGGTCTTCCTTTCCCATGAGGTGCAAGGACCCAGCGGCATTTCCTAGAACCCTTTCCTGTGTTCCCCTTAAGCATAGGAACACTAATGTGACTGTCAATCCCTAGCCTCCAAGGATCCTAGTACCTTTAGTCCATGCTAGACTTTGTGGGGTCAATAATGTGCTGGACATAGTGCAGGTCATGCAAAGTCCTATTATGATTGCTTTGGCCCTAACTTGTGTGGAGTATCTTGCATATCATGACTCCTCCCATCCTTGTGCTCTTACAATCTTACCGCCCCCTCTTCCGCAAATTTCCCTGAGCTTCAGGATGGCGGAAGATTAGGCTGGCCCAGTTCCAGGTGGTTGATACAGAGTCTCTGATGTTCTGAATTATGGTTTGTTGATTTTTTTTTCAGTTTTGCTGCTCCTGCAGTACCCTTCAGCCCAGAAAACTTATAAAGCATATTGTCAAATAAAAGAGATCATCTGAAAAGGTAACATGTTTTGTGATTCCAGTTCTAGGGCAATTTGAAATAGTGACAGTAAAAGCTCAGTGGTTACCCAAGGTGTGTGTGTGTGTGTGTGTGTGTGTGTGTGTGTGTGTGTGTTCAATGCAGGGCATTTTAAGTTGAAACTGAGATCTTAATCAAACCCCATTGTCATAGTTAGACACAGGCGTGAACCTGACAGTTGAGCGTTTGTAGAAAATTAGTGGTTAAGTCCAGAGCAAACCTGCAGGAGACTGTCTAGTTGATGGGGAAGGCCCAGCATATGGTGGGTTGGATTAAGCCCTAAATAGGTGAATAAAATACAGAGAACTGGTTGGGAAAGTGGGCATCCTTGTGTATACTTGGTCAGACATGCTAGCCTGGCAAGTAAGGATCATCCCTTTCTCAGCTGCTATGTGGAGATGGTGTGGCCAGTTCCCTTGGCCCTGATGTTGGTGTGAACTCTCTTGTCAAGCTGGACTAAGAACTATAACAGGACATAAACCCCTTGTTCCCTTAAGCCATTTGATGGTGATTATCAGCAACCATTCAGTTGAAAACTGCAGTACCCATAGAATTGTGATTTCTCATACATACCACAGACTTTTTAATTAGCAACTATGTAACATGGACAGTGGATGTTATAATAGGAGTAATTTTTTTTAAAAAAAGGTGAGAAGCCTTTGTATTGTCCTGTTTTTCATCAGGGAGCACATTTCTGGTACAGTAAATCAGGCCAAGAAACTATGAAAGGGGTGGACATAAGTCTTAGAGAGGTACAAAATATTATGGTTTAACTGCCTTTTAAATGTTTATTATTATAACCATAGATTAGAAGAGCACTCAGCACTCAACCTAGATGCATCCTTTTGCAATGAAAGGTGTTTATTACAGAAAATCACAGCTGGCAAAAGTGCAGAAAATAAGTTGCTATGGACTGCTCAGTTCTAAACCACATCTAAATCAAGTCCCTCCCCCATCTCAAGGCTCAGAGAACATCTATGAAGAGGGTGTAGGATCCTGAAAGGGGGCAGGGTTGTGTTAGACATTATCTTCTGGACTTGACAGGACTGCTGAATCCATGAATTCACTGCAGTTATGTACTTTTCGAGAATACCTGCATGGGATTTGCCCTATCAATATTTATTTCATCATGGGGTGGGGGGAGATTTCAAGAGGCCCCACACCTCCCTGAACAACTGTTGAAAGTTAATGATAATGAGGGTGTGGAGAGAGGTATAAATAAGATGCTTTCCTAAATAGTATACTCACCATATATGATGTTCCAGCAAGTGCTCAGTTATGCCATCAAAAGCAACCCTAGATGAAACTCAGTGGGTCACACATATGAAAAGAAATGAAATAGGAAAGAGAGTGGTAGGGAAGAAGAAGCATTGTAGTAAAAAAAGGGATGGGATGGGATTGAGGATTAAAGTGTAGAAATATTATAAATATACTATATTCATCTATGAAACTCTAAAAGAATAAAAAAGAAAAGTGATGAGGGGACATACATTACTTCTGCCTTTTTTGTACACGTTTTCTGCAAAACTCAATCTGTTCTAAAAATAAAAGCTGTTGAATCTTAAAGAAATGCATAATAATGATGCAATTTATATACAACTACACATGTGGAGGATGGTCCTGCATAATTATTCATGTGGGTTCAGACGCCATTGGGTGCATTATTACCTTGATTTCTCTTAGGACAATGTTATTTTCATTGCAGCCAATGTTTGTGGTGGCTCCTTTTTTCTTTTACATTTATCTTTTATTAATTTTATAATCAGCATACAAAGCAATGGAATTCATTATGATTTCACACTTACACCATCATCCTTTGATCTTGTTTGTTCCCCCTACCCCACCCCTGGCCCTGGCCATCAGTGCTCTACCCCCTCACTAGTTCTCTTCACTCCACCTCCAAATCTTTCTTGTCACATATGTTTCCTTAACCCTCTTAAGTTCCTTCTGCCACCTATCATGCGTCTACATGAATTTAAATCTAGATTGTTTATGTGAGAGAAAATATGCAGGCAACTTCGTACTTTCTGAATCTGGCCTATTTCATTCAACATGATGATCTTCATTCCCATCCATTTTCCTGAAAATAGCACAAGTTCACTCTTCTTTATGGCTGAATAAAATCCTATTATGTATAAAATTCTATAGTGGTTGCTGTTTTTTTCATCCCCATTAATCTTGTGCCTGGTTGTAGAACTGCTAAAGCCTACAACTATTATAATTGAATGGTCCATTTTTCTCTTCCAATCTGTTTGGTTTTGCTTCATGAATTGCAGAATGCTGTTTTGAGTGAATATGTATTTATTATTGTTATATCATTTGGGGGCATTGACTCATTTATTATGTAATGCATTCTTTATCTCTAGCATAACTTTTTGTTTAAAGTTTATTTTGGCTAATGTTTGTGCAGCCACTTTGGTTTTCTGGTTCATGTGTGCTATCAACTGTCTTACCCAGCTGCTGACCCTGTTTACCATACTACTGACTTGCTATCGCAGTTCATCGCATGGTTGCTGATAAATGACCATCAAACAGCTTAAGGGAAGGAGGGTTTATTCTCTCTTACGATTCCTGGTTACAGTTCTCAGTCCAGCTTGATGGAAAAACACACACCAACACCAGGACTGAGGGAACTGGCCACATCATCACCACATAACAGCTGAGAGGTGGACAATTCTTACTTGCCAGACCAGCATGTCTGGCCAAGTGAACAGAAGAATGCCACCTTCCTCAACCAACTCTCGGTATTTTATTCACCTATTCAGGGCCTAGTCCCACCCACCATAGGCTGGGCCTTCCCTATCAGCTAGACAATCTCCTGCAGGTTTGTTCTGGGCTTAACCTAACCACTAATTTTCCATAAATGTTCCCAGAGCTCAAAACCTCAACCATCAAGTTAACACCTGTGCCTAACTATGATACTCCACCCCTTGTCAACTTGACACAAAAACATAGTACTTTTAAACCGTAACCTTCAATCCTTGTTTCCATAGGTGTTAAAAGTTATCTTAAAAATATAAATACATTTAATTTTATTAACTCTAAAAGTCCAAAACTAAAAATTTCTATAATCCAATTTAAAATGTCAGTCATTAAAAGTTCACTTATTAAAATGTTGGAACTGAAAGTTTTTTAAAAATGTTCCAAATCTTCAGGGAAAGGCCACTGGGTCCTTGTACGTCATCGGAGAGGAGGGCCCAGAGGAAAATCAGGCATGCACAAGAAAGGACTCTCTGGGAATTGGGGCAGGAGGCACTGAGGGATGGGGAGGGAGGGGAGTGGGGAAGGGGAGCAGGGGGTACGGGGGGAGGAGGAGGGAGGGAGGGAACTGGTGTACTTATTAAGTTTGTATGAGCTGAAATAATAATAAAAATGTATTAATAATAAAAAAGAATGTTTTCCTTGCTAGATGTTTTTCATAATTAAAAAAAAGTTCCAAATCTTTTAACTGTAAGAATCTATCAAATCAAAATATGTTAAATACTTCAACAAGATAAGAAAACATTGCATTAAAATCAAGTCCAGCAAATCAATTACTGCATCCTGTATTTCAGTGTCCATCTTCTGTTGCTTATCATGTAGTCAAGATGACTCAAAGATTCTAGGCATTCCCAGTCCCTGTTTGCAGCTCAAAGCTGTAAAAGCAGACTTCCTCTGAACCAGGCTGAATCTCCATTCACAGACGTCCTCAGCAGCAGTCCCACAGTTCTGCCATCTCAAACACCACTCTGGGTTCTCCTCTGCAGCTCTAAGCTTCACCTTCTCTTGCAGGAACTCTACGCCTTCCGCTTGGTGCTGAGCTATTGCTGCTCTCCACAAACCCTTCAGTAGTATGCCCAAACCAGTATCACTTGGAGGACACTGCCAGATTCCAAAGCAAGGTTGAACCATAGCTTGGTCCACTCAAGCCACAGCTGTTTCAACTTTAGCCAACTGACTCTGGAAAAGCCTCTTTACTAGGAGTCAAACTTCTGAATGAAGGTCAAGAAATATAAATGTATTTATATTTTTAAGATAATTTTTAATACCTATGGAAACAAGGATTGAAGTTTACAGTTTAAAACTACTATGTTTTTGTGTCAAGTTGACAAGAGATGGAGTATCATTCAACTTGGGCTTTCGGCCCCTGAAGGAATCTGGGTTTTCAAACCACAACATTGCCATATGGTGGTATTCATGTTTTCCACTATCCCAGTGCAAGTCACTAGGTGTTCCTTCATTGATACTCATTTCTCCAACAATGGCAGCTATTCTGCTGCCTGTCCTTTCCACATCCAGAGTTTCACAGCCCTCAACACAGCTCTCCTGCATAAGCAAACCAGTCCATCATCTTTAAATTCAGCTTTACCAAAGCCCTCGTTTCCCTCATCACAAACTGGGCCCAAACAATTCACAACTCTCTCACCATTCTCATTGTCCAAATGGCCCATTAAACTCTGCAGAATGGTACTTGTAATTCACAAAGTGAAAATCTTTAAGCAAATCTATCCAGCAAAACTGTTCAAAAGCCACAAAATCCACATAGTCAGATTTATTAGCAACTCCCCATTCCTGGTACCAAATTCTGTTGCAGTTCGCCTACATGTTTGCTGATAAGTGACTATCAAACTGTTTAAAGGAACAAAGGTTTATTTTCTCTTATGATTCCTGGTTACAGTTCTCAGTCCAGCTTGATGGGAGAGCAAGCATCAACACCAGGGCTGAAGAAACTTGCCATACCATTACCACATAACAGCTGAGAGACGGATAATCCTTACTTGCCAGACCAGCATGTCTGGCCAAGCAAACAGAAGGATGCCACCTTCCTCAACCAACTTTTATTCACCTGTTCAGGGCCTAGTCCCACCCACCATAGGTTGGGCCTTCCCCATCAGCTAGATAATCTCCTGCAAGTTTGCTCTGGGCTTAACCCAACCACTAATTTTCCACAAATGTGCCCAGAGCTCAAATCCTCAACCATCGAGTTGATACCTGTGCCTAACTAGGACACCTGGCAGGCAAAATCTGGTACGATAGTGGCATAACTATTATGGGGGCAATTAATGCTTTGTTATTGTTTGGAGGCTCACTCTTATCCTATTATTTCACTTCAAATCTCTTCATATCTGTAAATTTGATGTATGTCTCCTACAGACAGCATAAAATATAGTAAAAAAATAAAAATAGTAAAAGCTAACAATACCTCCCCTTTTAATTTTTGTTTATATTAATCTTATATAATGTATCTTATTATGACATTTTCATGCATTTATATGATGTATTTTGATATAGTCACTCTCCCATCATCCTCTCTTGTCTTCTTAAACTCCAGTGATCCTTTTCATTGTTCCAACCAGTTCTTCTTATACTTTCATGTTTTTTATAGATTAACTAGAGTTTCTTACTGGGAATAGATGAGAGTTCATTTATAGGCACACGGGCAACTTACTGGTGGTTACAATACTGAAGAAAGCATATCTTTTTTCTCTAGTAACCAATGATTATCATTAATTTGTCAGGGAGGGATGGAACCCTTGTGAGTCCCCATTGTCAGAAACCATTAACTGACTAGATAATTCTCAGGGACAATGGGGTCTTGTGAGCCCCTCTCCCATCCATGACTAAATGTTGATGGATGCCTAGTGTCAGTTCAAATATTCAATGATTCTGGTGTGTTCAGAAGACAGTGTTTTGTAATATCTCATTTTTATATTATTTCTACTTTCTTTTCTGGAATGTCTCCTGAGCCTTGGAGGGGATGATGTGAATATCCTATTTGAGTACTCAGTAATCACTTATTCTCAGCACTTTGAGTAGCTGAACTTCTGCAATAGTTGCTAACCACCCCTCGAAGGTAAGAGGAGCACAGAGCTATTAGCATAAGTATAAATAGAAAGAAGTTTATCATAGAAGATTTTTCACATCATGTGTATTTATTTATTATGTGTGCTTTGTGTGTGTGTGTGTGTGTGTGTGTGCGCGCGCGCATGTGTGCATATGTCTTGTTATACATGTGGAAGTCAGAGGACTGTTTTGCAGGAATTGGTTTTCTCCTTCCATTATGTGTGTTCTGAGGATTGACCTCAGGTCATCAGATTTGGTGGCACACACCTTTTTCACTGAGCCTCTCACTAATCCTACCATGGAAAGTTTTTCTTTTTTCTATTATGACAAATAACTTTGCTTGCTACAGTAGTCTGGGTGGCTGCTGTGGCCTTTCAGAACTTGTAACACATCATTCCATTTCTCTCTTGGATTGAAAAGTCTCTGTTCACAAACCTGCTCCTCTTATGGTGGGGCCTGCCTTCTCCTGGCTTCCTCTTTATCTTGATACTTTCTTTGTTCTTTATATTTAGTGGCTTAATCATAATGTGATGAAGGGAGGCTTTTTATGGTCTTGTTTGTTTGATATTCTAAGTGTCTCTCATATCTGCATAGGCATCTCCTTCCCTAGTTTTGGGAAATTGTTTTCTATAATTCTATTGAAAATGTTTCCTATGCTTTTGAATACAATCCTATCCTTTCTGTAACCATGGTATTTAGGTTTGTTCTTACCACACTGATCCAAACACATTCAAACTTCTGCTTTATACCTTCTGATTAATTTATCTTTGTTGAAATGTTCCAATTATTCTACTTTGTCTTCATGCTTAGATGTTCTATCTTCTCCATGATTAATTCTATCAGTGGCACTTTGGATGAAGCTTTTATTTGACATATTGCATGCTTTCCTTTCTAGTATTTCAGATTGCCTTTGCTTTGATATTTCAATTGCTTACTAAATTCGTCTCTCATGTCTTATATTCATTTCCTTATTTCATTCAGGTGTGTGTGTGTGTGTGTGTGTGTGTGTGTATGTAGAACCACGGGCAAATTCGGGAACCACCAGGGATGCCTCCACCTCCTCCTTGTTTACTCTGCCCCGGGATTCACAGGCTCTGCCCTACCAGGACCAGCAAGTGGGCCGCCCCTGCTTCCGCCTGGCGTCTATACGTGGGGTTTAGGATCTGAACTCAGGACCTTCCGCCTGCAAGGCAGAGGCTTAACCCCTGAGCCACCTCTCCAGCCCCCAAAAAACACTCTTCTTAGTACAGTCAGCTCATTAAGCTCCCCCTTCTTTTGAGTTGTTCATTCACTCACATGATGTCTGGCTTTTCCTCTGTCGTGTTGCTTCTGGCTTCCTATTAGTCTTGTATCGCTCTTCTAGTTTTCATCTATAGTATTCTGTTATACAAGTGGATAGTTCTTAATATATACATTCTTTTCATGTTTATTGAATTACTTATTTTGAGAAATTTTCTTCAGAGCTGTTCTAAGTCTTATGATATACATTTCAACCAGAAAAATCTCTAGTATGGTCTTGCTGAGTTAGTTCTAATGAAATATAGACATTTTTCTTCTATATAGGTATGTTGCCTCTCTATTTTGCTTGTGATGATACTGTTATATGTATTAAATTTGCATGTTACAAGACCCACAAATTCATTAAGATGATTATAATTTCTTACATTTTATTATTTATTTAGTGTGTGTACATGTATGTGTGTGTGTGTTTGTGTATCAGAGGGCACTCTGCATCCCTGTGGAGAACCAAGGATGGCTTTGGGAATCATCCTGGATTGCTTCTACCTCCTTTTTGCTTTGCTCTGGGATTTCTCAGCTCCACCCACCAGAGCCAGAAGCGAAGGCTGCAGCTGTTTTTGTCTGGCATTTTTATGTGGGACCTGGGATCTGAACTCAGGATCTTCTGCTTGTGAGGCACAGTCTTAAACTCTGAGCCATCTCTCCAGCCCCCAATTTCTTACATTTTAAAGGCGATACAATTGAAGAGAGCAGGTGTGATAACTAATATTGGCTCATTTGATAGGCTCTCTAATGGACTAGGAGACAAGCGTCTAAGAACACTCCTGGGGGATTGTGTTGGTTAGGTTAATTGCGGCGGTATGGCACACTTAAACGGGAGACAGCATTATCTTCTGGCCTGGGTCCCTGGGCTGAATAGAACGAGAAAGTGAGCTTAGGACTAGCATTCACCTCCCTCTGCTTCCTGCTGTGCAAGCAACGTGAGCAGCTACCCAAGTTCCTGCCTCCAGGACTTTCCCACCAACTATGTGGGACCAACATACCAAAAGTATGTTTGGGCTATACTTTTGAATGGTTAGCCAGAACCAACTCTTTGCTCCTTAACTTGTTTTGTCAGTGCATTTTGTTATAACAGGAAAATTAACCAAGATCGCATATATATATATATATATATATATATATATATATATATATATATATAATTTTTTATATTTAATTACATATAATATATATGTAATGTTGAGTCTCACTTTTGACTTTTTGTTTCTCTTCCTTTTTTCATTTAATTGATTTAGAAGGCTAAAAATTTCTTTTTACATATTTGCCATCTGGACTTTTCATCTGTTATTTCTTTTAATATACAAAATCAGGTAAAAAGAAGAAGAAGCATACATATATACTATGACCTGTAATTATATAATTACTAAGCGGGATGATCTTTGTTACCTTTTTTGTGCATCAACTTTTATTATGGTTTGGAATCAGCTGCATGCAGAGCATGAAGAGCATTACCTTCAGTATTTCTGAAGTGGTGGGGTCAGGCAACAATGAATTCTTCCAGTATTTGTTTATCTAAGAGTGTGTATTTTACCATCATTTTAAAAATAAACTTTTATAAAGTATAAGATTCTTAGTTCACAGTTTTAATTTCTCCCTCTTCTCTCTTTCAGACTTTGGGATATTCCCAATTGCTGCCTTCTAAGTACATTTTGTTGCTATTGCTGTTCTACTGAGATGCAGGCAGGTAATCTTATTGGATCCTGATTGACTTTTTTCTTGCTTTGTTCAGGATGTTTTCTTTGATATTCTGCATTTCGACTATGCCTAGGTGCAGGGTTGCATGGTCTTTGAGTGATGTTTTCACCTATGCTAGAAGTTTCCTCCACCATTTTTAAGCATTTTTCCAATTATTCTTTTTCCTTCAAATGTATGATTGTGAGTAAGGCGCGCACACAAGGGCATCGTCACACATTTCCCTGAGGGCCTGTTCCTTTTTGGTATGACTTTTGTTTCTCTTCCTTAAGTCCCATAGTCTCCATTGAGCTATCTACAAATCCATGTATTCTGATGGCTCACAATGAACGTTGAGCTTCATTTTTTGAGTTTTAATTTTGTTTATTGCACATTTCTATGTCCTACCTCCTGTTGTTAATTTTAAATTATTTTCTTTTTCTTTATTGAAATTTCTTCCAACTAAGCCCACCATCTGGACTGTTCACAGGCAGCTTCTGTCCCACTTATTTTCTGTTGTATATTCACACTTCTTTCTTTTTTCTTGTGCGTAGTGTTTCTTGCTTAAAAATTGTACATTCCAGATGACCACATTCAGCAGCTCCACATTTATACCATATACCTCAAGGATATAGTTTTTTTCTCAGTTGTTCATTTACCTAGTGACTTGCCTGAACTATTTCAAAGAATCTGGGTCCTTCCTCTGTAGCATAAATAGACTTTTTATGTGCTCAATTTCCCTTCCCCACCCCACATATTTATTTTTGCATTTCCATCTAGGTCCTAAGTCTCCACAAACCGAGACAACATGAACTACTTACTTGTCACGTGTTGTGCTTAAGTCCCCCTTACATGGTTATATTTTATTTTTTAATGTTACATGTGAGTGTGTGAGTGTGGCTTGGAATTTGTTATCTAGTGCAGGGTATTCACACACTCTGTGTGTGTGTGTGTGTGTGTGTGTGTTGTGTATTCTAGAGGGCACTTGAGTGTGTATGCCTGAGGAAGTCCAAAAGTGACATACTGGAGTCATTCTGGATTGCTCTATTTATGGGTTGCTTTGCTCTAGGGTTTCCCAGGCTCCACATCAGGGCCACAAGTGCAGGCTGTCACCACTTCTGCTTGCCATTTTTACATGGAATCCGGGATGCAAACTCAGGTTCTTCTGCTTGGGAGGCAGAAACTTTAATGTCTGAACTATCGCTCTCTGATCCTAAGTTCACGTTTTTACCAAGACACTGTTGGCTTGGAGAATCTCTCTGTGACTACTTCCGAAAAATACAGCTTCGAGCATGCACATCATCTTCCTGTCTGCCAGGGGAGACTGTGATGTTACTTTCACACCAAGCTTCCTGTTTAATCAGAGCTTTGCTGCTCCTCTGTAATTTCCATGTGATGATGGATCTGTGGTACACATCTAGAAGAATACATTCTGTCCTGATTGGCCCTAATTGGGTATAGCCTGGTGCTGCACTTGGTGTTCATCATCCAAGTTAATTGCTGTCCCAGGTAGACTCTTCCTTCTGCTTCTTTCAGGTCCTCTGCTACAGTTCTGGCTTCTCCCGTTTCACTTGTATCGGTACTTCTGGATAGATGATTGCCCTCTAACAACCTGCCCTTAACTTTGGCAAATCTACCTTGTCTGAGCATTTCATTCGTTCCTCTGCCTTTTACTCTGGGTAGAACTAATACATTTGTGATAGCTAATCCCGGGTGTTGACTTGACCACACCTGGCATTAACTAAAATAAGCTGGGGGCCAATCTGAAGAGATTATCTGCATCAATACATTTACAATACAAAGACCAGCTCTGGATCTGATTGGTATCTCCCAGTAGCAAACCAGGTAAAAGGAACCATAGAACAGAAGACTTTGAAGAAAGACTCTCTGCTTCTTAGACTCTCCAGGAATCTTCTAGTCGTCACCCACTGGCCTACTGGACTGAGCAACTCTGGGCCTCCAGGATGTTTGCAGTGACTTACCATGCCTCCAGCTTCAGCCACCAGCCATGTCACATCTGCCATGAAAGACTGTTTCTTCCCTGTGGAACTGTAAGCTGAACAAATCTCTCTTTCTCCCTTAAGTTGATTGACTTTGAGTGCTCTCTCACAGCAAGAGTTAAGGGTAACTGTTACAACATTGTACCGGGGTTGATGGTAGGGATGTGATGTAATGAAATGTCATATCATAACCAGGCACTGTTTGTCAGTCTCTCTTCTTGGCTTGATCCTACTAATACATACTCTTCAGTAGTGTTTATTTATTTTTTTTAAACATGTGTATGCATGTTTATACAAGAGTGCACTTGTGTGTATGTACCTGAAGAGGCCCAAGAATAACCTCATGAACCATCCTGACTTGCTCTACCTCCTTATATCTTTGGCTCCACCTTTTTGGGGCTGGAATTGCAGGCTGCTGTCATTTATACACAGCATTTTTTTGGTTTGAGGGATCTGGGGATTTGAACTCAGGTCCTTTTGGTCATGAGACCAAAGGCTTTAACTGCTGAGCCATCTTCCCAGTCCACGACACTGTTTTTGACCTATAGTGTCAAGGGTAGTTTCCTTCTCTCAGGGTTGGGGTGGATTGAAATTGAGTCCTCCCTGCATGCTTACCTGATAATAGACCTTTTAAAGCATAGATGTCGGGCTGGGAAACTCCACTGGCTAGCAGCCTTTCCCTGGAGTTCTAGACTGCCAGTCCTTGGGGCTGAGGGAAAACAGAAACTCATTGTCTTGACTTACACATGCCAAGAGGAAAGGTTTTATGGCAAGGGGTTCAGGAAGGAAATCTTGCAAAGCTGTGAATCTATGGGATTTGAGCCATGAGTCTTGCTTTTGTTTTCCTGTGGATGTAATGAAATACCCCGAGCAAAGCAACTCCAGGGGAAAGGATTTAATTTGGCCTGCAGTTTAAGAGTAACAGTCTATGGGGGCTAGAGAGGTAGCTCAGGGGTTAAGCCTCTGCCTTGCAGGCGGAAGGTCCTGAGTTCAGATCCTAGATCCCACGTATAGATGCCGGGCGGAAGCAGGGGCGGCCTGCGTTTCTGGTCCTGGTAGGGCGGAGCCTGTGAATCCTGGGCAGAGTAAACAAGGAGGAGGTGGAGGCGGTCCATGGTGGTTCCGGAATTTGTCTGTGGTTCTACACACACACACACACACACACACACACACACACGCACACATGCACAATTGAATAAATAATAATAAAAAAGTTTTTAAAAAAAAGAGTAACAGTCTATCATAGTGGGGAAGTCAAAAGCTCGAAGCAGCTGGTCACATCGCATGCACAGGACAGTGGGGAGCTTGGGTGCTCACTCCTACAGAGCTTTGTCATTTTACACAGTCCAGGACTCTGGGCACAAGGAGCAGTGCCACCCACTTTAAGATTAGGTTGTCTTCCAGCAATTAATATAAGCAGGGCAGTGCCTCAGGGACAGGCCTAGAGGCTAACCTTAATCTAGATGATGTCCCACAGTGGATTCAGAGGCCCACCTCCTAAGCTTCGAGTTGACAGTTAATAGAGATCATCACACCACGATTCAATAGAGTTTTGAGTGTGTTTCCTCCTTCTGTCATGGAAGTCATTAAGACAGGGGCTGGAGAGATGGCTCAGGGGTTAAACCTCTGCTTTGCAGGCGGAAGGTCCTGGACCTCACATATAGATGCCAGGTGGAAGCAGGGCGGCCTGTGCTTCTGGTCCTGGTAGGGTGGAGCCTGTGAATCCTGGGGCAGAGTAAACAAGGAGGAAGTGGAGGCGTCCATGGTGGTTCCCAAATTTGTCTGTGGTTCTACACACACACATACACACACGCATACACGCACAATTGAATAAATGATACATAAAAAAGTCATTAAGACAATTACCAGAGACAGAGACTTTAAGTGATTGTATATTAATCAGCTACACTGTATTATTGAGTACAATGCCTTACAGGGTCCTTATTCTGTTATTCACAAGTCCATTTCTCTACCTGAGGTTTTATTTTGTTTGTGGTGAGGGAGATGAAGCCCAGGGACTCATGAATGTCACATGAATGGCTCTACAGAGCTCTGTCCTTAGCTAGGTTTTGAAGTAGCTTCTTGTATAACATTATCCAATTTTGTGGAATTAAAAATGTTAGTCGGTTGGCTGTGACATTATGGGATGCTTGTTATTTCTTAACAGGATAAGAAGACTAAGGTTGTAGGTGCTGCTGCTGTGAGAGCCTTGGGAAAGACTGTCCAGGACTTGCCATCCTAGTGTGATTGGAAGAGCGTGGGCTTGATCATCTCTTTTATACCCAAGATCTTCTCTTCTAAAATCGTGATTTTATTTTCCCTCTTAGAAACAAAAACCATAATGCAAAAAAAAAAAAAAAAAAAAAACTGGAATAAGTAGGGTCAAAAAGTAAAATACCATCTTGTAAGTCAATTGTAGAAAAAGAAGCAAACTGCAGAAGTTATTCAAAGATTCATGAGCCATGTTTTTAAGCTTTGAATGTTTCTCTCTCTGCTGCTCCCTCCCCCTTGTCAGCGTGAGTACAGGTGCAAGCTCTGGAAGCCAAGCTCTGGGCCAGCGGAGCACGGCTGCGGCTGCCGCGTAGCCGCCTGGGTGCTGTAGATCGTTTGGAGACCACGGAACGTATCGTGTCTCCACCCTTTGCCCCCAGAGCAGGCTTAATGCTTCACTTACACGCCACTTTCTGAGCTCTTAAGGAAGGTTTTTCCCCTACTGCTCACGATAGATGGATGACAATTACTGCTCCCTGAAGTGAATGAATATTAAGAAATCTTTTCACCAACTGGAGGAAAAATGGAGACAAAGAGAAGAGGCAATTATTGGAGTGAATAAATAGAAGTAGAAGGAGCTTTATCACCTCAGGGGTACGTTTTAAAGCTCTCAGCATCTAGCTCTCAATTAACAGATCCACAATTCAACTCCCAGGTTAGGGTTTTCTGTGGCCAGATGAAACAGAGTTATTGGAAGTGCTGAAAAAATTGTTTTAAAGGATTTTGTGACTAGGGAGTAACTTTCCCATCAAGCAAGCCAGAGCTGGCAGACCAAGAGCACTGGGGAGTAATAAGTCTCTTTCAAATGGAAGACGTGTTTAAAGGGCTCTCCCAGCCCTCCAGGCAAACGGAATATTTCTTCAGTGAGAACTTGCTTGCTTTCGAAAAACGAAATGCAGCAAACACGAAGGCCAGGGTCTTGGGGGAGAGGCCATGCATTCAGGGCTCTGTGCTTAAGAATGACAGTTTCAAAAATGGGCTTCAGAGATACGTTTGCAAGAGAGTGTTTTTCATGCATCTTCAGAATTGCTCTTCTGAAACATGCACATACATTGAAATTTGCCTTTATGAAAACTCATGCAAGTGTGCATTTGTGAAATGAACACTCTCAGAATACACCCCGCACTTTAAGTAGAAATGGTCCCTTCTTTGTCTTTTGCCCTTAGCTTTGCAAACATGTTTACAGCCCAGTATAAATACATATGCCTATCCGGCTGTTCATTTGCAGCGTATAATGCATATGAGTCACTAGCTGAAGGACTCTGAAGCCATATTAATTAATTTCCTTCAAGATCCATCTCAATCTAGGAGCTATTACCTCCAGGAAGTTATTCAAGCTCTGCATGTGCTGTAGTTTGGATCTTGAATGTATTCCAAAACCCCATGCATTAAAAGCTTGTTTTCTAGGAGGTGGCGACACATTTAGGGCTGGTGCCTAGAGGGAGGTCTTTCAAAATGTGTGTGTGTGTGTGTGTGTGTGTGTGTGTGTGTGCATGTATTCCAAGGTGACAGGTTTCGCTCTGCTACATAGCCCTTGCCATGCTGTCTAGTACCTTCAGCAGAAGCCTGGAAGCATGGATGTGACCAATCACAAACTTTAACCTCTCAGGCTGTAAATCAAAAAGAAGCCCTGCCCTTTATGACTGAATTGTTCAGGCGTTTTGTTTCAGGGATGGAGAGTTGACTAACCTACGGGGTCATTTCATTACAGAGACAGAAGTATGAAACTAAGACCACTGCCAAAGGACAGGAACTGTTTCCAAGTTAGTTTTTCTAACTGGGACCTGGGGCATCAACTGATTCCTTATCATCAAACAGTATCTACCTGTTTGTCTTTCTATTTGCTTGTTTGTCTTTCTACACACTATGCATTTCTACAAATGACAAGTGACCAAAGGGCAGGAAGACCATTTGATGTGCTTAAAAACAAATCGTTCCATATGTTTGTATTCCTTGGATCTTTAGCATCCCTGGAAAGCAGTGCATGGTCAGCAGCACTGTGGTCCCTGTTGGTCTGGCTGTTTCTCTGCTGTTTGACTTTACTAAGATGTCCAGGGGCAGATTTTTATATCCATACAACCAGAACCTGTGGTTCTTAATGTGTTTTCCTCTTCTTGAAGAAAAATATATGCTTTCATTTGAGAACACAAGTGGTATAATTCCATATGGTTTACGCCAAATGTTAGAATCTTAATGGGTCAGAAAGATTTGATCCCAAGCACAAGCTTGTGAAACATTTAGATAGAGGCAGATTTCATGGGTTCATTTCACATTCCTTTTACATACAAATCTTTGGGAGGTATTTTTTATTAGCAGTATCAAAAACAAAACTAAACTAAAAACACATCAGGGATAGAGAGATGCGCATTAACTATTAAGTTTAAATTGGACATAAAAATAACTTGTGGACCTGTTTAGGACAGTACAGTTCAGACTTTGCTTCTAGCGATGCTGGTTTTGTTAGGTTTGGCACAAAGCCCAAGCACCTTTACAGCACACATACCAGGCAATCCTCCTGTGGCTGACCTAATTACAGTGTGAGGAGTGATGAATGTAGCACCTCTAAATCACTTTCATACCCAATGTATCCCTTGAACCTCAGAGGCTGGAAAGGAAGAGATGTAGGAATACTCGTGCCTCTTGCACAGCATCTGCATTTGGTAGAAGCTCAATAAACACATGTTGGTTGACTGATTGATACATTTTTAAGTACTTTTTAAAAAAAACACTGGTATTACTTTTTATATTTTTTATTTTTTGCATCTGTGTGTGTGTGTGTGTGTGTGTGTGTATGTGTGTATGTGTGTATGTTTGTGTGTGCCTCAGAGGGCAATATGAGTGCCTGTGGAGGGCCAAGGGTGACTTCGAGAGTCATCCTAAATTATTTCTAGCTCCTTACTGCTTTGCTCTGGAGTTTCCCAGGATCTACTTCCAGGGTCAGAAATGCATGCTGCTGCCATTTCTGCCTGGTTTCTTACATGGGATCTGGGATCTGCAGAACCTAGTTTCTTTACTTGCAAAGTCATTAAAACAGTGTCTGGTGCAGTGTTGCTATAAAGAATAAATATGAGATAGCAGGGTGTGTGTGTGTGTGTGTGTGTGTGTGTGTGTGTGTGTGTGTGTGCGTGCGTCTCACATGTGGGACATCCTTTGATTCTTTATGTGCAAGTAAGTGTACTGGTTACTCTTTCTGCTGCTCTGAGACAACACTCAAAGTTAAGCAACCTAAGGGAAGAAAAGGGAAATTTATTTAGCTTATGGCTCTAGAGGGGAGATACAATCCATTATGGTGGAAAATGCATGGCTGGCTGGTAGAAGCTGGAGGTGGTTTAGGTCACTGTAGACATCATGGAGGCTGAGACAGCCAGCTGTAAACTGCAAAAGCAGAAGCAGGGCAGGGCTAACCAACCTCAAGGTCCTCCCTCTGCGACTTGCCTTTTTATGGCAAGGCTCCAACTCTTGAAGTTGTCATGACCATCCCAAACAAGCTAAGGATTCAAACATATGAGCCTGTGGTGGGGATACCTCACTTTCAAATCATGACAGTGGAATTGGCCGGACACTCCAAGGAAGATCTTCAGGATTGGAATCTGCAACTTTGGTTCAGGGGTACAGTTCCAGAAGGGGAACCAAGTGAGTGACCCTTGCTGGAGGATATCTTTGAAAACTATCAAATGGCCCTAGGCTGCTATTAACAGTGCAGTGCCAACACTAGTTTTGGGTGACTGTCACTTGCAGGATGAGTTTGTTGAAATTCTAGGCTCCAGATGCTGCATCCGTATGGTTAGATTCAAGTGTTAGCTTGACAATTGTAGGCTGTTTGGGGCACAGCTGTGAAGAATCAATGGTTGGAGCAGGCCCTGAACCAGCCTGCAGATGCTTGTTTAATTGATATGGAAAACCCAGCCCATCCATAGTGGGCGTTGCTTTCTAGTGGTGAACCAGATAAAGGGAAGTGCCAGGAGGAGGGACTTGCTCTTCTCTTATCCCAGGTGGGCTTGCCGTTGAGTTCACTATCTGAGCATTGCTGTGTTCTTCAAGCCTCACTGCCTTCTTGTTGCTGCTGCCACTCCTGCTTCTGTCCTTGGCTGACTCAGAGCTCAACCGTTTCGACCTCACTGCTGCTCTCCCTGTCTTTGGGTCCTGGTCTGGTAGGCTTTGCTGCTGTTCATCACTTACTTAGGAGCCCAGATGTTCTTTGAAGACACTGGAGCCCAGTGTCTTCAGCCTGGCTGCTGTCTATTCCTGACATCGGAGCCCAGCCTCTCAACCCTCCAGTGTGGTAGAGACTTGAGACTTTCTCTGTTCTTCCAGAGAACCCTGACTAATACAGCTCCAGATGTTGCACCTCTTCTCCTTGGACTTGAGTTCCAATACAGCAGATGTTCTGGTTTAGTTCTAGTTTCTGGTGTGTAGTAGTGCAGCAACATCACTTGTCCTATATATCCTTTGTTCTATCTATAGGATGCATGAAAATAATCTCTGTACACAATGGTCCTGCCTCATGCTTCTGACAGTGTTCTAGGCATGGTTTTTCTCATCTGCTTGGAGGACTTTGGAGGTTGTGACTCCATCACACATATAAACCCTCTGCATTATGCTATCTCCTGCTTTAGGTTGATATAGTGGGCTAATTTTCTATCCCGGTTGTTCCCTGTTTGCCTGAACAAAAAGACAGGTATTTTCCATGCTGCTATTTCTCCCTCCTAGAAGGAGGCACAAAATTACCTGGGAATGAAACATCTAGCAATAAAGAAAAAAGAACTCGAAAAGAAAAGATGGTGCCACACACCGCCAGAATCTTTGCTTACATGATGGAATGAGAAGCATATCGTCAGGCATCTGTCCTGTAACTTAAAGTATGTGTGTGTGTGTTTGATGAATCCTCTTAATGTCATCTGTGCCCACACATCGTATAATGCATTCTTCCATGAAATGAGCAGATGAGGCCTACGCTGCAGGTGGCCATCATGAGCAGAATATCGAGGGTTTACAATGAGACATAAGAATGTGTCATAAAACTGTTTTGAAGTGTAAGCACTGGAGGATGAGCACTGAAGGTCACGTGGCCTGGTGGATGACCACAAGCCACAGAGTTCTGATTCCCCACTTGCTGGCTCTCCACAAGGTGTCTGGCCTAACAACGACTCATGCTGAGAGACAAGGGCCCTGAGCAGCTCCCTGCTGGCTTTGTTTGCCTGTTGAAAGTCCTTCTGTTGCCATCTCACTCGCTGATTGTCAGAAAGGTCAAATTTGCATAATAAATTATGCCGAAATAGTCAAGTATTTCCTAATAGATCTCTTTTCATTTCACTTTTTACCTTGAAGACTCCGCTTTTCCCTTTTATTTTTAATTCCTTCACCTGTAAAATCAAGTGGTTCTACCTGCTTTGCCTTCCAGAGCAATTATCAGACTTAATAAATGTGATACACCAGTAGTTATGTTAGTGCTAATGTTATGTGAGTGATGTTGGTGATGCTGATATTGGTGATGCTGATGCTGGGGAGGATGTCATGTTAGTGGTGATGGTGAGGATGCTGGGGAGGATGCCATGTTAGTGGTGATGGTGATGATGCTGGGAGGATGCCATGTTAGTGGTGATGGTGATGATGCTGGGAGGATGTTATGTTAGTGATAATGGTGAGGATGCTATGCTACTAATGATGGTGGCGATGCTGGTAAGGGTGTTATTTATGTTTGTGATGACTCTAGTGACACCGATAAGAATGCTATGTTGGCGATGATGGTGCTAATACTTAGGAAGTGTTATGTTAGTGGTGATAGTGATAATGTTGGTGAATGCTTTGTTAATACCCTAACTTCCTACTTACCTACTCACTGAGACCTCATACTTCTAAATGTCACCAGAAACGGTTGTTTATCTGGACAAAGAAAGAGTTTATCTCCTGTCCTGGATTTACCAGTCTACAGCTCTTGACTGTCTAACTCACCTCCATCCAGACATGGCAGAGTACAGACCACCTTAGATAGAAGGCCATCCTTGGAAGCTCTCTCATTCCAGGTCAACTTTATCAGTCCCCCTATAAACTCTGACACTGTTGCTCTCATCCCTGCATTGTACTGTTGCGGTTATTGCCTCTGAAAGGGGAAATCTGCAAAGATGGTAGGTTCACTGCACCTCAGCTCAGTGGAGACTCAAATGAGAGATGTAGACACATGCATCCATAGGATGAGCAGGGCTTAGGAGCAGGTGTGAGGTGGGGGCACTGGCAGAGCACTCATCTGCCCTCACCCCTATGATGAGAGGACTTGGGGAGGGAGTTCAAGCTTCTTCAATGAGAAGAGAGAAAATTTGCCTAGATGGGAGGAGGGTTATAGACACATGCTTTCCTAGGAGAAGATTCTACTTGGAGCCAAGCTACCTGGTTGTTTCTCGTTATGACACATTGGGGAGCTAGGTCAGAATCTCATTCGTTAGTTTTTATATTTATGCCTACAATCCAGCATCATCACCATCACCACTAACACAACACCGCCATCATGACCATCACCATTAGTGTAGCAACTCTATCATCATGACCATCATCTCTAACATAGCATTCTCCCTTCTCAGCATCACCACCAGCCTAGCATTCCTCTAGCATCACCATCCCATCTCCTTTGCTACCTCTCAGAAACAGGGCAGTAATGGATGTTGAAGAAGTGTAAGTGTAAACATGGGAAGAATATCTAACTTTAAGTGGTTCTGGCCCCTCACTCATTACATCTTCCTCTCATCATGAAATCCTAGGTAGCGGTAGCATGTGAGCCATGCAATCAAAAAATAAGGCAGCACAGGCAAGGGACAATGGAAGCTTTATGTGGGATAGTGTGAGGTTTAAGTCTTATCTTGATGGAGCTGTTCAGACCTGCCCACAATACAGGTAGCCTCAGCCTCAGCGACTACACAGAGGGACTGGAAGAAAAACTCTCTTGGGTCTAGAGCAATAGCTCAGGGGTTAAAGCCTTTGTCTTACAAGCAGAAGGAACTGAGTTTATATCTCCAGATCCCATGAGAAAATCCCAGGGGGATATGGCAGCAGCCTGCACTTCTGGCTCTGGAAGTTGGAGCCTGGGAAACCCCAGAGTAAAACATAAAGCAGGTAGATCAATCCAGGGTGATCCTGATGTCACCCTTTGGCCTCTAGACTCAAGTGTTCTCTGGTACACACACACACACACACACACACACACACACACACACACGTGTGCATGTGTGTGCACGTGGACAAATGATTTCATGGCCACTCATAGAATTAGAGTTATAATATCTGGACAGCATTCTGAAAAATGAACCTTCAGGGAAGATCAGGGTTGGGCATGCTACCCTGACAACTAAAGAGCTGGGGCTCACTTGTTACAGAAAAGGGCTCCATTTCTCATGTCTGATCCTGCTACTGGACACCCTGGTCCCCCTAAGCACTGAGGCTGCCAGCCCAAGCCGGTGAAACTCTCGTGCCTTCCTGGTATGGCCATGGCATGAACCCAGCCTGGGTCCTGGTGCCTCCTGTGCTGTTCAGGACCATGGGTGACAGACTCGACGCTGGGCACTGTGGAGTATCCTCAGCTCCCAGGGGTAGGTGGCTAGTGAGAAGCCCAGGTTCCAGGACTCTGCTTCCTGCAAGACCATTGGGATTATTTCTTGTGCTTTGTCCAGACTGCCATGAATCACCCAGCTAAGGGGTCTTGATCCAAAACACGGTCCTGTCCTGTACTTACTCCCATGTTTACTGTAAAAAGGAGGAGTAGGTAGTGCATATGTTCTTCAAGATCATCCATGTAAGCAAAGACTGCCACCATGGCTTTGTGATAAAGATAAATGGACCTTAGGGACGTTTGGCTTCCCAGAACACCTTCAATATTGCATTTATTCCTTCTAGTAATTGTGAGAGGCACACAATGCAGGTAATTATATTCTCTCTTTCTCAGTTTCAGAAACTATGAGGATGTTAGTGACTTGTCTCGGGCTTTACAGTCATGACTGTTGGGAGCTCAGGCCATCAAGTAGAACATATCTGCTTGGCTTCCCCAAATATTGACCTTCTTCCTCCGATGTTGGGCTGCTCTCTTGGTCCTGGCCATGTAGAACTGAGCTGACAGGTGCCCTGCCTGAGCTTGCCCATAGTTACCACTCCACACCAAGTCATGCTTCCCCTCTGCCACATGGTGTGAACTGAGGAGTCCTGATAAGGGGGGGATGGCTACATTTTCATCTGATGCTTTTAGTCTTGTATTTCTTTATCTCTACAAAGCAATAGCAAATGAAAATATTCCTCCCTCACTGGGACTATAATAAGGCTCAGGGTTGAATTTAGAAGGTAAAGATTTGTATGAGAGAAATATTCCCCACAGTCATACACTGATAAGCTAAAGGTGGTGAGAGGTGGGTTCACTGAAGAAAATTATTCCATCTAGTTATAATGATGTGTTCTTACATTTCAAGAATGAGGATTCTCTCTAGTAGATGCAATGTTAAAAGACTTGGAAAGGAAAAGCTACCACAAAACAAATTAATCAGTTGAAAAAGAGAGTCCATGCCCCTTTGCAAGCTAAATGACTGCCAGTAAATCAAGTAAATCTGCCTGAATGAGTTCAAGACTAGAGGAAAAGCATGAAGATGTGGGTCAGCACATTTCTGGGGAGTTAGGGCTATGACACCTCTTCTGTTTCTTTTTTCTATCTGCCTAATCCTTTGGGTCCCTGCTCAGTGTGTTCCCAGGGACAGCCACTCCTATGACCCCCTCTATCAGGTATCCTTGGGTCATGCAGAGTCTTGGCCAGGCCCAGTGGAAGACACAGCAACCCAAGGAGGATTCTTCATTCCTTCTAGTAAGGGAGATTTCAAAAGCTGAGTAGCAAGAAGAATCAGTCCTGAGGGAGAGGTGGAAAGAAGGTCTTTAGCGCCTTCTAAGTCCTGGTCCCGAAGATATTTATAGAGGCTCCTGTACAGGGGATGTGCCTGAGACTCACACCAGACCTCCCTCACTCTTGTCCTCAACATTCCCATCTGCACCACATGTCAGTTTGACAAGACCAGGTATAGATGGCTCTGAGCAACTACCTCATATGGGCATTCCTGACTATCCCGCTCAGCAGTACAGTTGACATTTGACACAGTGCTGAGGGGCAGAGCTGACCCTAGCGAACAAGCTGGGGATCAAAATAGGACAACTAGGGGCAAAGTCAGACAGAAGGACAGAAGAGCAGATCAGGACAGTCAGAAGGACAACAACAAAGATGCAAAGATAGCATGTGCGATCAGGAGAGGAAGAACCATCACACTGGGGTGAGCAGCTCACTGCCCTGTTGGGGACTCTCGGCTTCCTTTTCTGTATTTTATTTTATTTTCCAAATAGACCAAGCCACCAGGATATGATGCCCTGTCATGTGGCTTGCAAGTTGCTGCTTATGACAGTGAAGTGAGTTTCATCTACTCTTAAACTCTCCTGAACGAAGATCACCAAGTCAGAACCCATTCAGGACACACCGTATCTGCTACACAGATGCTGCAGAAACCAAGTGAACTTTCTTAAACAAAAGAGCAACAGGAGGAGAGGATAGAAAATAATGCAGGTGTTATCAGGTTAATTAGTTTTTGCATCGAAGTCAGATCATCAAGTGTGTTCCTTCTTTCCACGTAGAGGAGGAAGTTCCCACTTGACAAGGAGAGCAGAAGAAACAGTATGTTGAGGACAAAGGAACAGAGCCATCTGTGGGCAGCAGGAGAGCTACAAGAGAGCTCACCACAGCCCTGGGCAAGGTGACCACAGCTCCCCAACATTGTGCTTGCTTCATTTGTTACACAGCAGTTGAAAACTAATAATGAACAGAGACAATGAAATTCTCAGTATCTTGATATTCCTCCGGCTCCCAGCTAACAGGGTTCATAGCCTAGTCTGTTCAACAATATCCAGGACTGACTGCTTCACATGCATAGTGTCACTAGTGGCCTATTGGAATGTGGATGTGGAGAGAGAGAGAGAGAGAGAGAGAGAGAGAGAGAGAAGAGAGAGAGAGAGAACAGTGACCTTGGCTGATGTGCTTCTTTGTGAGTATTCTTAGGAAATGTTTCCCATGAGCTGCTACTAGAGGTTTGCACAGGCCTCACAGTAAGAACTAGAAGAAACAGCACTTGTATAAGATACACTGAAAATGGCTTTCAAAGTTTATTCACCTACACTGTAGGCAGGCTTAAGTTCAACCACTCTGTGATTGTGGCAAGTTCATGGATTGGAGACTTGGGAGGTTTTGTGGGGGAATAGGGCTATAAATCTAACTCTGCAGGGATAAACAGATAGACAAAAACAATGTTTTCATTCGGTTTCTACAGCTTTAAATGCTCAAGTCACAAATTGTTGGATTATGCCTCTGTTTCCACAGAAAATAGGGCTGTTACTTAATGCTTCCCAAGTAGTTCCAGAAGGGCGCAAAGTTCCAGTGGTTCCAAAATACTATATTGAACTTGCTTCTCCATGAAGGTAGTGCTGTGAGAATTTTCTGAAAGCTTTAAAATGTCTGGGCATGCTCAGATAACTGGACACAATACAATGGCCCAGACAAAAGAGATAAAAAACTAGGGAGCTCTTTTGTGTGCTCAGTCCTCACTCCTCATGCTTATCAGACAAGCCAATGGTAGGTTTTCAGTCCCTTCATTGGCTGAAGCCTTGGGGGATGGGGTTATGTGGCTAGATCATGGGCCACAGGCTTTCAGAGCAGAGAGTAATTCACAGTGACTTGGGAGGGATGTCTTAGCACCACCCTGGCAGGTGAGAGATGTCTGGTGCTTTTATTTGAAAAGCTTTTGCTTCATGTCCTTATTACTTACGTTATTTTACACTGTTTGCACTAATTTAGTGCAAATCATCTGACTACAAAATGTGTTAGGAAATGAATAGTTATGATTCCATTAGAATTGGATAAACTATCTCACTGCCACCTCTGGATAAATCCTTTGCTAAACAAAGGAGTTTGGAGACAGAAAGGAAATCTTAGAGGGAAAAAGAAAGAGAAAATGGGGCTGCTGGTACTGGAGGGGAAAAAATAGAAAAAAGAGATGAGTGACCCTGTGGTGAGGTGGCTCATGTGTAAAAGCACATGTCTTGCAAGCCTTATGTCCTGAGTGATTATCAAGAACTGACAGTATTATGACTATATCTAATTTATGTGTTAGAATTATATCTAATTCAACAGAATACCTTGAGACTAAAAAAAGGGATTTTTTTTTTAGTGTGTGTCTGAATGAAGGGTTCTATACTTGCTAAGTATGTGTTTTATTATGAGGTATAACCCAAATTCCAAGTTATACCTCAATAGTAAAATACACACTTAGTCTGATGGCCCTGGATATAGAGATGGATACTGGTCTGGGGTGAACACACCCCGTAAAGATGAAGGAAAGGTGAAATAGGGTTGACCTGAAGCTGAATGAGAACTTTATACATTTGTCATCTCATCCATGACAACAAATGAGCTTGACCTTTTCTGTGCCCAATGGTAATTACTAATGCAAAACTGCTGTATGGTATTTGTATTTGCAAAACTGCTGTATGGTATTTGTTACATAGCATTTATTGACAATCTACCCTCAAGAAGGTAGGACACAGTGACTTGTGATGGATTGGTGTAGTTGAGGATATCATAACAATTATTATTGTTTTACTATGTTGACTAATGAAAATGATTACTCTAGACTGGATGGCTAAAGATAATAAGTTTACTTCTCATAAGTTCTAGAGTATGAGAAGTCTAAAGTCATGGCTCTAACATGGTTCTGCACTGTCGAAGACTTTCTTTCCAGATTTTGACAGCTCTCCTTTCTTTCTTTGTATCCTCATAGGTCGAAAGAGGACACTTTATACACATACCCAGAGGTGTGTTTCCATCATTATTTAATCACGTTTACCCATCACAGAGAGCCCTTTGTGTCTCTCTCATGAAAGGTTTCCACCTTCATGAACTAATTACTTCCTCATAATCTACATCTCATACCATAGTTTTGGGGATTAGTATTTCAGTGTGTAAACTTTAATGGGATACAGATACAGATATTTAGTCCACGACATTCTATCATGGCTTTCTGAAATTCATGTCCAATTGCAAGCAAAATACATTTACTCTACATTAACAATTTAAAAAACTTTAACTATTTCCAGCAGCAACTAAAGTGTTTTGGGTGTCATCTTAATACTATCTGTTTAGCTTTTTGTTGCTGTGGCAAAAACCTAATTTTAAAGGAGGAAAGATTTATTCTGGCTCAGAGAGGCTGACTTCATTACTTTTATGTCCATGTCAAGGAGGAGAACAAGGTGGAAGAAAGTTGTTCACATAATGGCAGCCAGGAAGCAAAGCAGAGACAAAACGTGTCTCTTTGTCAGCGCGTGCATCAGATGGACTACTTCCTTCAGACAGACCCAGCTTTCCACTTTTTACTATATTCCAGTAAGACCATTGGATTGTGAATACAGCAGAGATTAATCAACTAAGTTATAGCCCTTGTAATTTAATCACCCGTCAGTTAGCAATCAAGTTATATGAACCTTCAAGGGTACATCTCAGATGTAAGCCATAAATTGCATCATCCAAGTAAGATATAAATAAATGAGGACAGCAGAGATTGCTCAGGGGCTAAGACTCTGCCTTGCAGGTAGAAGGTCCTGAGTTCAGATCCCAAGTCTCACGTAAAAACAGCAGGCAGAAACTGTGGTGGCCTGCACTTCTTTCATTTTGTCTGTTTTATCACTTTTAATCTCGGTGGGCAGTGTTTCTGTTGGTACACTCTCAACTGTGCTTCTTGCTTTTGTTTTATTTTGAGGTTTTTGAGATACTCATTTTACATCTACAGTAACCTCCTTGACCAAGGATTATTTGTATAAACCCTTACTATTTTTGTTAATATACTTTCTCTGAATTCTCAATTATGATAGACTGGGGATTTTCCTAGTATTTGTTAGAGTTTCTTCTTGCTTAACAATTTGCTTTTTCAATTCCCTCTTCCTACATTTGATTATATATCTTTGTTAAGTTGCTCTTTCCACAGTTTGCTTAGGAATGTCCTCAGCTATATATCCAATTCAATCACACGCATGCTCTACTGCCCATAAAACACTAGATGTCCTTTGCCAGTCTCTTTGCCATTTGAGGCAAGAACTACCTTTCTTCCTTGATCTAAGTAGCACATTCCTCATTTCCATCTGAATGATCTTTATTGTCCATATTCCTACCAATATCCTGCATATGATTACTTAGGGACTCTCTAAGCAGAAACATTGTCTAATACTCTCCTTTTATTCTGCAACTTTTGCAAGAATTTTATTCTAAAAAGCTTATTTTATATATCTAAGGTTTTTGCAACATACATCTCAAAATCTCTTCTAGCCTAGTTTACCCAGTATACAAATCTAAGTTTGCTTCCACATTTTAGATACCTTTAAAAAATTATCTCGGCATTCAATGCTTAGTATCAACTCTTGTCTTGATATAATACCTATGATAGTTAGGGTAGACATAGCCGGCATCAGACACAGTAAGAATAGACATCATCATGTAGCAGGTAAGCAAGTCATCTAGGAGCCCCAGGTCTTGGAAAAGCTGACACTGGGGGGCCACTGCACTGGTTTTACATTCACCCTTCATCCTTGGGCTTCCTGCAGTATCAAGAATAACAGATTTGATGCTGCATCTAGTCAGACTTCCAGCTTCATACGTGCCTAACCTAAGACCCAGAGGGGTTGTGGGATCAACAGAGGTCAATGTGATTTGACTTCTCTGTGCCACTTTCTCCTCTTCTGCAAAACCTATGAGGGATTGAGAATGGGTCTGAGAGAATGACAGTAGATGCTAGCCATAGCCAGACTACTTTGCAAAACTCTTCCACCCTGGCTGGAGTATGACAATTCCTGAAGCCACCCTAAATGACATTCATTCACTTCCCACCCTACACTGACCTACTTCTCTGAAGGTCACAAAAGTCAGACATCTCCTTTTGTCCAGGGACTCTGCAGATCTCCCTGCTGCTCAGGTGGCCGTGGCAGTTATATCCTCATCCTCTCCAATTTCAAGCTATTTCTTCTGTTCTAATACACTCCCCTCTTAAGGCTAAAGTATGTTTCCCTTGGCCACTAGGCTCTCAGTTCTAATAAAACTTGCATTGCTGTAGTTATTCTTCTTTGCTGATGTGAGACAACACTCATTCACAACTTGAGGGAGAAAGGGAAATTTATTTAGTTTTCATTTCCAGAGGAAATATGGTCCATTATAGCAGGAATCTTAGAGCAGAAGACGTGGTGGGGAGGAAGAAGCAGGAGGATGGTTCAGGTCACTGAAGACATCATGGAAGCAGAGAGCAAACTCGAAGTAAACAGGGCCAGACCACTGAACCTCAAGGCCCACCCCCTGTGATGAGCTTTCCCTCAGCAAGCTCTACCTTCTAAAGATGTACCACTTTTCCAGGCATTAAGAACAGCTAAGGGTGTAAACATATGAGCCTGTAGGGGAGAACTCATATTCAAACCATGACATACATTTCTTAAGTCTCTCCCTTGTGTTAGCTTCTTTTTGTCAGTGAACTTCCACACACTGACCTTATACATTGTCATAGAGTCACTTTCCATTCCATTTCCCCTCCCTTCACTCTTCTCCCAAGACCTAAGAGTAAAAGCTTAGACACTGGGCACATGGATACTTATTTGCCTGTCCTTTTGTCCCATAAATACTGGAAAGTTTCAGTATTTGGACATGGTCCACTGTCCTTATTCCAGCTAGAGACACTTGCAGGGAGGTGGAGTAGCACATTCTAGATCATACAGTGGAAAGAGGTTTGTAAAGACAATCTTGGCATCTGGCTTTGAGCACAACTATATCTTTCTTTTTTCAGAACCTCATAGAGGTGACCTATGTTGACTCTCTACCACTGCTCTGGCCCATGCCACCTTTGGGCTAGGTACTGTAACATCTGCTCCCAGTTTATGTTCAGACAAAGGCCTGAGAGCAACCTCAGCCAAACAACACACTTTAAAAAATGCCCAGGGCAAAGATTGGCAGGTGGGGATGGGCAGACAACACAAGTCACTGTAATGCTACCATTAACAATCTTACCGTGTCAGGCCTACCAGTCTGGTTCCATCTGCTACATTTAACTCTCTCCGGAAAGACCCCAGATGTATTCACTTCTTTCTACTTAGAAAAAAATTTCTTGGAATCTGCAGTGATCTCCTATTACAGATAAGAATTGCAAATTAAAACTCAATCAATAATAAAGGGGAGACAGTGAGCCAACTTTGTTAGCCTACAATGGCTGCAAGTTGCCAAAATGTGAGCACTTGCTAAGCAGCTGGGAGGGCAGCTGTGGAAGAGAACCGAAGGGTGTTGGCTGGTGGCAGAAGACAGGAGCTGAGGTTTTGAGGAAGCATGAGGAACCAGCAAGTCACTCATCAAGACTCCAGGGCCAGTTGCTCTTCAGGGGTTCCAGTTTCTGATATTGACTTGGCAAAGAACTCAGCCTTTCCTGAGGTCCAGAAGAGGAAGACAGAAGCTAGGGCCTACAGGCAGCCAACTAATTGCATTTGACTTCTCCTTTAATCAGCATCATCATCTTCAGCAGTAATGAAATTTGGCTTCCCCTCCATTCACAGGGAGAAAAAGTGACAAATATTCTTGGGCAAATAATGACTTCTCATTGCTGTACTGTCTTCTTGTATCTGAACCTTCACTCCCTGTGTAGGTAGCTTTGCTTCCTCACATTCTCTGACAGGTAAGACAGAACAGACTCTGAGAAGGACCTTGACTAGTTGGCCACACAGATTATACAAACAATATCAGTAGGGCTATTTAGGAGGCTTTTCTTCCTAGAATCCTGACAGCATTCTCTGGAGTATATGCATAATGCAGCAGCCTGCTCGATGGATGTCTAAGGAATCAATTATTACCAGAGTTCATTCATGTAGCCAAAGGCAATCTTGTGGCTCAAGCCCTGGGCTGGCTGACTGACTCTAAACTGCTTCCCAGTAACTCATCCTGTGGTATGCATGTGCTGGGGAAATGGTGATCCCACCCTACCCTTGCAGAGCTTCCCCAGGGAGCATTGTCTGGCCCTAATACATTTCTGCATTCCTGAATTAACTGCTGATGGCACATGAAGAATGTAAAATCCCAGTTCTTGAAGTCTACAAACAAAAGAAATTAATAGGTCATTATTGTGAATATAGAGAGTAAAATCCAAGTTTTTACAGTAAAATGCATGAACAAACAAAGGAAATTAATGTTCATTGTGGTTTGAACAGGAAAGGTCTCCCAAGAGCTCACACATTTGAATACTTGCCTGGGTTGGTAATACTGCTTGGGAAGGTTGTGGAATCTTTAGGATGTGAAACCTTGAGAAGCTTGCAGTTTGATAGCCTGTCCCACTTCCTCTTTTTATTTCTCTCTCTTTCTCCCCTTCCCTCCCTCTCTTCTTTTCTCTCTCTCCCTTCCTCCTTCTTTGTCTCATTCTCCTAATTGTTAACCAATGTTATCTGCCATGTCTTCTCTGAGAACTCTAGAAACCACTGGAACTATAAACTAAAACAATACATCATTCCTCTCGGCAGTTGCTTGGGTCAGGGTATTTTTTCATGGCAACTAAAGAATAACTGGTGCAATTACTTTCTTCTTCGCTTTGTAGTTGGCAGGTGTGAGGGATACTCGATTGTCAACTTGATTGGACTCAACTGATAGATACGCATTAGGGGGGGCAATGAAGGCATTTCTAGAAAGCATTAATTAGGTGGGTGATGCTCCTCTGGAGTAGGTGGCACTTCTGGTGGCCCGGCTGCTTACCCGCTTTCCTTAGCTCCTTGTTGGTGAGTACGCCTCTCCCGTCTGCTGCTGTTGTTGATGCTTCTTGATGTTGTTCTTCATGTTCTTCTTCCTTTTCCTCCTAAGGCAGGATTAGAGCAGCCATGCTGGGACGGGGCTCTCAAACTCTGTGAAGGTCTTTGGAACTCCTGAAGGTCATCTCACATTGCTGGGCTCACCCTGAAGGAACACCCTTGCTGAGGAACTGACTCAAATCCAAGAGATAAGATGGCCAACTTCCCTAGGAAAGGATTATGGCGGCGCCCCCCTTTCCCCATGGCCTGTGCAGTACCCGCCGAGCCCCCTCCCCTCGGATGTGGCTGGGCTGAGGCGCGCAGTCGGCAGACGCTGCAGGACCCGCGGCCCGAGCATCCCAGAGCGGTGAACTCTTCCGAGCCTGTGATTTTAAAAAATGGCCTCCAATAAAACTACATTGCAAAAATGGGAAAGAAACAGAATGGAAAGAGTAAAAAAGCTGAAGAGGCAGAGCCTGAAGAATTCGTGGTAGAAAAAGTACTGGATCGACGTGTAGTAAATGGGAAAGTGGAGTATTTCCTGAAGTGGAAGGGATTTACAGATGCTGATAACACTTAGGAACCAGAAGAAAATTTAGATTGTCCAGAGTTAATTGAAGCATGTCTTAATTCCCAAAAAGCTGGTAAAGAAAAAGATGGTACAAAAAGAAAATCTTTATCTGACAGTGAATCTGATGATAGCATATCTAAGAAGAAAAGAGATGCCGCTGGCAAACCAAGAGGCTTTGCCAGAGGTCTTGATCCTGAGCGAATAATTGGTGCCACAGACAGCAGTGGAGAGTTGATGTTTCTCATGAAATGGAAGGATTCAGATGAGGCTGATTTGGTGCTGGCAAAAGAGGCAAACATGAAGTGTCCTCAAATTGTAATTGCTTTCTACGAAGAGAGACTGACTTGGCATTCTTGTCCAGAAGATGAAGCTCGATAATCGTTTGCAATTTTTATATATATTTATACATATATATAAAAACTGGATCTTGGTTTTTCAACTACTAGTGTGAAAAAATAACTACATTCTAATGAAAATCAAGTTTAATATGTTTGTTTTGACAAAAGTATTGACAGTTGTTGGGATTTTTGTTTTGCATCAAAAGGCACTGGTTACTTTGAGCAAATGAAAGCTTTCTGTAATTGCTTCCTTTAACAGAACAGAATATCTGATATCATGGTATATTCCTCTGCACTTGGAGAACATTTTTTCTAAATGTTGGAAAGTTCCTGGTCTTTACTCAATCAGAATTTATTTTAAAAGGATGCAGAAGGACCATTCTGGGTTTTTGTTTGTGTGTGTGTGTAGACATGAGATGCTTATGTAACTGGTTGTTTTTTGCTATTGTTCTTTTTTTTTTTTTCACTGAAACAACAAACCATGGGTAATACCACGTGATTATAAAGTTCCATTGTGAGTAACCTAAGAATCACTTCAGATTAGTCTGAAAGTGTTCCTGAAGCCATAACCTTTCAAGTTAAATGGGTGGTTCTCTCTAGTTCATAGAGCAGTTTAAGTTAGGTAATTTAAAAGCGCACCATGTCACAATTCAGACAGATCAGCTATACATGGCAGTAATTGATTTGCAAAATTTTGTCACTACCAGCTTCCTATTCAGACAAGGAAATTAGACAAATCCTTATTTGTTTTAACTGGCTAAATGAGACTTAAATGCACAGTTCTAGATTCCTCTAGTGAGGCATTCCTTGCCTGAAAATTAAAATCTATGCTAAAAGGTTATGATTCAAGGAATGTACATGGTAGCTCACAAAGATGTAATCATGTGGTTTGAGATGTTGGCAGTTGAAGCGTAAATGGGCGAACAAAATTTGATGATACCAATTATCGACCTGCATGCTTTTTTTCTTTCCCCCAACTCATTCCTTACTAATAGGCTCAATCTTTTCAGTATTTGGATTACTGGTTCAGCAGAAACTTTGTAGTATCAGAATGTTATCCAGCTGTATATTGTTTACTTTATTGTAAATAATGGTGAACAGTGGTCAATAAATAGTTTTATATTCCTTAAAAAAAAAAAAGAAAGGATTATGGCGATGAGCTGCCCATTCAAACAAACGACTTGATCTCTACCCCATGTGGGCCCAGGAGCAAGTAGATTGGGCCCCAATGGGAATTAACCAATGAGGAAAAAGCCAGTTTCCCGGGCTTGCCTTTCTGTATAAATATGCCTGACCCTGGCAGCCATCTTTGGCACCATAGCCCATGCTGGCACTTGGAGTGCCACGTCTTTCTAGCTCCTTGCTTCTCATGGATTCCATGAGTTCTCTGGCACATGCCCCTCATGGCACGCCACGTCTGGAGACCATGAGTTCCAGGCTTTCTCTCCTCTAATAAACTCTACTTAATCCTCTACATGTGTTCTGGTTTCAATCTGCAACTCAGAAACACAAGAACCCCGCAACACTGGGACGGTAGTTTCTTGTAACATTTGGCGACCCACATGGGACATTTGAACAGAGGAAATACTGTTGCTGTATCACTCCTTCGTCCTCTCCTCCCATCCCTCCTCCTCCTGCTGGCACCATACTTCCCTGACACTAGAACTCGGCTTTGTAAGCTTTCCAATGTGATCAGTCACTGATGTGCATGGAAAACTGTGTTGCCTCCCTTCTGCGTTTCTTCCTTAAATGTTTGGTATAATTTCCCAGTAAAGTCATTTAGGCATAGTAGTTTCTTTTTTTAAAGGTTTTTATTAACAAATTTAACTTATTAAGTATATGTAGAACAATTCAAATGATGGACTTTTTTCAATGTTAATGGCTTTATATCTTTTTAAAGATTAGCACGCTTTCCATAAGATGACTTATTTGCAGACAAATTATAATTCTCATCATTCATTTATCTGTTAATGTCTCTCAGATCCATAGTGATGCTCTCTGTTTCATTCTTTGTCATATTGATTTTTGTCCCTCTTTTTTAATTGGCCAGAGAGTTACCCATTTTATTGATATTTTCAAGGAACCAGGTTTTTTTTTAATTAAAACTTTTTTTTTAAATTTTTTTCTTCCACTCATACAAAGTTGATAAGTACCCCATTCCCCTCCCTCCCTCCCTCCACCCCTTCCTGGATCCCCTTTCTCCCTCTTCCTTTTTCCCTTTTCTTTCTCCCCCTCCCTCCCTTTCTCCCAGTACTCCCCCCCCCACATTTCTGGAGCATCCTTTATTATGCATGTCAAACTTCCCTCTGGGTCCTCCTCTTTGATGAGGTGTCAGGACTCAGTGGCATTGCCTAGAGCTCCTTTTTTGTGTTCCCCTTTAGTATAGGAACACTATTGTGGCTGTTAATCCCTTGCTTCTAAGGATCCTAGTGCCTGTGATCCAAGCTAGACTTTGGGGGTTCAATGATATATTGGTAATTGCACAGGTCATGCAAAGTCCTATTATGATTACTTTGGCCCTAACTTATATGGAGTATCTTGCACATCACTGCTCCTCCCCATCTTTAGGCTCAGAACTGGTTTTTATTTCATTATCTTTTTTTCCACTTTCGTTTTACTTTCATTGATTTCTGTTGCAATTTTAATGATTTATTTTCTTCTATTACTTAGAGTTGAACTTGTTTTTCTTTCTCTAGTTTCTACAAGTGAAAGCCAAGACTATTGCTCTTAAATCTGCTTTTCAAAGATAAAAAATAAATGCTGCTTTTTTCCTCTAAGCACTAACTTAGCTGCACATTAATATGTTTCCATGCTTAGTCTTCATTTTTTACTTCATTAAAAATAATTTTCTCCACAACTTTTGTTTGACCTTGTGGCTTTGAGGTTATGGTTTCTAAATTTGAAACAATATACTCCTGATTTTGAAAAAGTATAATTAGACAAATAAGTATTTAATCCAAATACTTCAGAATGAGCTTCTAAGATAATTTTTTTTATGAGACCAAAGATTAATGTCATGATGGTTCTGAAGACTCTCCCACACTGAGGAAAGGAAGTTCCTCTGATAGGCAGTACTGATGTGCTGCTAGGAAAACAAGAACACACACACACACACACAAAGGAAAAACAGCAGGAGGTGAGGCTGTGCAATTTCCATTTTGTGTTCCGTGATAATCTGAGAAATTAGTGACTCCCAAATCTAGTTCAAAGACAGATGCTAGACTGAAACAGTGGGTCTGTTGAAAAAACTGTGGAGTCCACCCAAGAGTGTATATATTTGGTAACTTTAGTAACAGTCCAGAAATCTGCATTTTTGGACCTTACTAGGGCTCAGGTTTGGTTGAACAATGCCTTTTTTTTTTTTTTTTTTTTTTTTTGGTTTGCTTGTTTGGAATTCATTGTACCAGAAGTTTTCAAGATGGCAACAACTGGTTGCAGTCTTTTTTTTTTTTAATTTTTTCCCCAGTTATACAAGCTCAATAGGTACTCTGGTCCACTCTCTCTCTTCCTACTTCGGTACTCTGGTCCACTCTCTCTCTTCCTACTTCCCTAGTCCCCCTTGCACCCTACCTCCCCTTTCCCCTTTCTCCCCCCTCCCTTCCCTTCTCCTAGTGCCTCCCTTTCCCCCGTCCTGTCCCCTGGAGCATCCTTTTGTGTGAATGCCAAACTTCCCTCTCAGTCCTCCACTCTAGTGAGGTGTAAGGACTCAGTGGCAGAGCCAAGAACCCTTTCTTGGGCTCCCCCTTAGTATGGAAACACTATTATGACTGTTAATCCCTTGTCTCTAAGGATCCTATTACTTGTGAGCCATGTTAGACTGTGGAGGGTTGTTGACATGTCAGTCATTGTGCAGGTCATGCAAAGTCCAAATATGGTTACTGCGGCCCTAACTTGTGAGGTGTATCTTGCATATCGTTTTAAGCTCTTATAGTCTTGCCACCCTCTCTTCCACAAGGTTCCTTGAATTTTAGATGGGGAGAGATTTGGCTGGTCTTGTTCCAGGTGATCAATGCAGAGTCTTTGGTGTTCTGAATTATGGTTTGTTGTTGTTTTCAGTTTTGCTGTTCCTACACCACCCTTGGCTCCATCCTGATTGGTATTGGAGGTCACCTCCTAACCAAAGATAAAAAGCTGCTTAAATGAAGATTTTACTCTTAAGTAAGATCTCTTACTCTTAAGAGGAGATTCAAAGGTATATGGAATAGGAGTAGGAGACCGCAGTGGTGGGGGGAGGGTCTGTGTCCCATTTGCAGGATGGTTACCATCTATCTTCCAGTCTCTACACCTCCCTGACTGGTGAAATCAAACTTTGAGTAGGGAATTTCTTGAAATCCATGAATTACCTCCCAAAATAGCTCACCAAAGACCTTTTGTGTTTGAAGGAATACCAGCACATGCATTGCATTTCACATGTCAGGTTACTAAAACTAGAGATACAATGAATTTTTATGGTATTGTTGCTCTTTGGGACCTTTTTTCTTATTGATGATCTTATCATTTGTGTGCTTCATGACTTTCATGAACCAGTTCTAAAAACACTTAACTTTGTTGTGTGGCCACAATAGTCTTAGTGGTAAGCATGGCTGTGAGCTCCTTTAATGCCTTGAACCAGCAAGTCTCCATACCATTGTCCAAGATTTTTTACATGTCTATTAAAGCAAGCTTCTGATACTTCCTTGTCCTGTGAGTTCTGCTCCTGAGTATTGTCAAGGTAAGTAAGAAGGAAAACTTGAAACTTCCAGTGTGGATTGAAAACCAGTGGCTTTGAGGATATTCCCAATCCTCCAGTGCTAGGTTGGGTTGGCTGAGGCATTCATCCCGTAGAGGGAGTAGTGACTAGTTTCGCAGTGTCCAGTGTGCATATGGACACTGCTTAACTACTTAAATGGTATTGTATGAGCCAATCTAATGAATTCTCATATACATTTTCAATTTATTTGATTCATTCTGTTCCTTTACAGAGCCCTAATACATCCCCGCAGCCATCTGCGACATTTAAAATTCTACTGATTACTTACAACGAATGTCCTACTAGCAAAGATGTCACAGGGGATAAGTTCCAAGTTGAGTCAGATGAATACAGATATTAAGGACGGACCTTTTCAAAGAGCTGCCTGATTCAGTCTTCTGCCATTGGTGACCTGGGGGTAACTTTCCACCTAGTCTCCCTACGCTAAGAAATAGATTGCTAGTTTTCAGTAGCTTAGTTACACACCTGCTGACCTTTAACCCAACTACAGAGCTAGAAGAAGGGAATGTAGTATGTTAGAGCAGTAAGAAGTATACCATTCTGGTCAGCAACCATACAATTCCTGAAAATATGAGCCTTGAGTATAAGAGATTTTCTTAATTTTCAGAGTTCAGATAAAAAGTAGTTTGCCAGTGTTAACATTCTTTTTTTCTCTCTCTCGGTCTCTTTCTCTTCCTCCCCCTTAATTCTGCTCTCTCTCTTTCCTTTCTTTGTGCTTTGTGTGAAACCCAGGTCCTTCTGTCTGCTAGGCAAGCACTGTATCCCCGAGATACATCCCAAGCATCTTTACCACCACCATTTTCTTTTTGAAGAAAAACTTTGAATCCATGACACTTTAAATGATGAATTCTGCCATTTCGGGCTTTGAATATTATGAGTCCTTTCGTAAAAGTTCTATTCCATTCTATACTTTGGTCATAATTTACTTGCCTGAGAATTAAGTTTTTCCCATTGGATGGCGAAGAGCCTGGGTGTATATGGCGAAGGACTTCAGGGAGATGGCTGTCTGTCAGGCAAAGCTTGCTGGGGTCGGGGTCTTCCCTGTGAGAGTCTGACATGGGCAATATCTATGTATTTTACTGGATGCCAGACCTCTCTCTAGGGATGGGTTCCAGTTCCAAATGCTGCATTTCCTACTTCTGACTACCTTTACTTCTCTTTTTGTTGCTAACAAGAATTGAATCCTAAATTCAGAGGGGAGCAAGGTCTGGACTTTTCAAACCCATGTGTTCAAATTTAGTCAGTTTTAGAGCTGCTATGCTGGGACCATCTCTGTAGGTCTTCAAAGGTCATCTCAGGGACTGGGATTATCTTGAAAGAATACACCCTATTTTAATCCTCCACAGAGATAGGTCTCCAACTTTCCCAAATCCTCTGTTCATGAAAGGATGTGGAGGTTAGTTCTCCATTGTAGATAAGTCTCACCATGCAGTCTCATACATGTTCAACTGGATCGTGCCCCATTATGAATAGACCAATGAGATGTAGAGGATCTAAAGTTCCTGTCAGGTTTACAGAAATTGTAGCTAACCAATGAGGAAAAGCCACTTTTTCCTGGGTCTGCTTAGACCTATAAATATTCCTGGCAGCCATCTTTGGCTCCCTTCCCTTTCATAGGTTTCCATGTCTGGAGTCTGTGAGTTTCTTATATGTCTTTCCTTTGCTTTCATGGATTCCATGCCTGGAGTCCATAAGTTCTTGGTGGCTCTCTTGCCCCTCTTGGATTCACGTCTGTGAGTTCCATTCTTTCTCTGCTCTGAGGCAGCCAGCTTTGGCTCCCTTGCTGCTCATAGTACTGCACATGTGGAGTCCAGGAGTTCCTATCTGACTTCTCTCACCCCTCATGAATTCCATGCTTAGAGTCCATCAGTTCTCCAGGACTCTCTTGCCCCTCATGGATTATCCTCTGTGAGTTCTGTTCTTTCTCTCCTCTAATAAATCCTGCCTTAATCCTCTACACGTGTCTTGGTTTCAATCTTCAACTCCCGAACACAAGAACCTGGATACATAAAGACCTTAGAAGGATCCTGTATCATTTGGTAAGCACATCCAGAAGATTAAGACTCTGTATGAAAATGAATCCCTCTTCTGTTATCCTAGTTAAATTCTCTTTACCAATGCTGATGTTATCTGGTGCCCATGATACTTCTAGGAATGAGCAGTGATGTTCATCTTGGACATTGGCCTTCTACACCAGATGGGTCCTTCTCTCCAGACTGGGTAGTGCATTCCAACATTCTCATAAATCCCTGAAGTTATAGCCTTTACTCTGAAGGAAGGTCTCTGCATCCCCATTAAGACAGCTCTAAAGACTTAATAAATATTTGTTTACTTTAAAGGGGTGGTCATAATTAGATTTAGGTATCAACCTGATGATTGAGGGTTCAGGTTCTGGGGACATTCATAGAGAGTTAGTAGTTGAATTAAGCCCAGAGCAAAACTGCAGAAAATTGTCTAGCTGATGTGGAAGGCCCAACCTGTGGTGAGTGGAACTAGTCCCCAGGCATGAACTGTTTGAGAAAGGAGTTCCTATGTATACTTGCTGGTCTGGCAAGTAAGGACTGTCCCTCTCTCAACTATTGTGGGATATGGTGCGGCCATTTCCCTTAACTCCGGTATGCATGCTCTGCTGTAAGATGGACTGAAAACTAGAAATGGTCAATTGTAAGAGAATAAACCCCTTGTTTCCTTAGCATTTGATGGTAATTTATCAGCAACAATGCAGGTAAACTGCAATGTTGCTTGTCTTTATGGAATCTCCCGATTCCTGGCATTCCCATGGCAAAGCTGTGCCTCTTTTGAATCCTCTGAAAGAAACCTTGGAGTTAGCAACTTTGTTTCATTTCTGTGCTACTTGTGCCATGGCTATGTTTCTGTCCACAAAGGACAGATGATTTCATCCATTCTCAAAAATATTTCCTAACTCAGAATGATCATCTTGTATATCATTTAATGCAAAGAGTTTTGAAGAGGAAATAAAACCACACACATGAACTTCTTACTAATGCCTCTCTACTCTGCTGAAAGTAAGCTAGTGCTGCTAAGTCACCCAGTTTATGTTATGATGTGGCTAATTAAGGACTGTGTAACACTAAGCAGACTTGATTCATTCTATGGAAAAGACCTTTTAGTTCTTCCCTGCAGAACCATCCCAGGTTGGCTTCAGGGTGGGTCCTCAGGGAAGCTAAAGAAAGGGCGGAAAAGGAAGCCAACTGAGAAGTAGAGGTGAGGAAAAGAGGGTAAGAAGTGAGAGGAGCTGAGAAAGAAGGTGACAGGAGAGCACAGAAGAAAGAAAATTCAAGGGAAAATAGATTTGTTTTCTACGTAGGGATGGTCTGAAGTTAAAGCTCATATACAAAGCTGGTCTTATCCTTTTGCCCATCAGTGTCTGGCTTCTTGCTTTTCTAGTAGCCTCCTCTGCACTAGTTCTCCTCCATTACTGCCCCTTCCCACTGCACAGGTCTTTCAGAAAGCTGCCTATAACAGTTAGGCACAGGTGTCAACTTGATAGTTGAGGGTTTGAGCTCTGGGCACATTTGTGGAGAATTAGTGGTTGGGTTAAGCCCAGAGCAAACCTGAAGGAGATTGTTTAGCTGATGGGGAAGGCCCAGCCTATGGTGGATGGGACTAGGCTCTGAATAGATGAATACAATACTGAGAGCTGGTTGAGGAAGTTGGCATCCTTGTGTACACTTGGGCAGATGTACTGGTCTGGCAAAGTAAGGATCGTCACTCTCTCAGGCATTACATAGAGATGGTGTGGTCAGTTCCTTCAGCCCTGGTATTGGTGCATAATCTCCTATCAAACTGGACTACAGATTGTGACCAGACTATCAGTAAGAAAATAAACCCCTTGTTCCCTTAAGCTGTTTGATGGTCAGGCTGACTGCTACACTGCCCCACCTCTTCAGCCACACCCATCTTCTTGGGCCCTCCCCCTCTTCTACTAACAGTGAGCCTCTGTCTCATTGAGAGGGTCTTTACCTACTACTTCCTTGTTCTCTGGTGCTCAGGCCTGCCTGGGTGAAGCGTTAGTGACCTGAGAAGGCTTTAGCAAAAACTCATATGTAGGATTGGGGCTTGTGTCTGGCTGGCTCATAAGCTTCTGGATTCTTCTCTCTCTACCTCCCATTAGTTGCACAACAGATGCTCGTTGTGCTGTGTCTGGCTTTTAAAAATTATTGTTATTATTATTATAGTGTTTTATATATTCTGGGTTATATATTTTGATGTAACTCAGATTGGTCTTTAAATTGTACTGTAGGCAAAGATGAGCTTAAGCAACTTGTCCTTCAGCTTTTGACTCCAGGGTGTTAGCATCGCAGCTACTATACCAGGTGATGAGGTGCTGGGAATTGAACCCAGAGATCTGATCACGCTAGGTGAGTACTTTACAAACTATGCTACATCCTTAGCTATACATTATTTTTTAATTTTTAACTTTTTGTTTTTTTGAGATAGGTTGTTACTATAACCCAAGTTGGCATCAAAGTTATGATTCTCTTGTTTCAACTTTCCAAATAAGTGGGTTACAGATGTATTAGTTACTTTTCTCATTGCTATGACACAATTCCTGACAAAAAAAGAAACCTAAGGTTTTATTTTGGCTCACAGCTTGGAAGGCATGTCAGTGGTCACATTGCATCTGCAGTCAGGAAGCAGAGAGAGATGGGTTTTGGTGCTCAGCTTACTTTCTCCTTTTTCATTCAGTTCAGAACCCTAGCTCATTGTGTAACACAGCTCACATAAGGAATGGGTCCTCCTGATCAAGGAGCCTCTCTGCAGGACATATGCAGAGGTGTTTTGGATCTAAGTGTCCTGTGCTTAGTTTCTCCCACCTCAGTTAATGTAATCTTACCCATCTAATCTAATCTTTCTTATAGACTTGCCTAGAGATTTCTCACCTTGGTGAGTTCAGATTTTTATCAAGATGACAATCAATTTTAGTCATCACAACCACTGTGCCCGGTTTTTCTTTTCCACCCTATTTTTAAAAGACAAATAAATAGCTGAGCACATTTGTGGGGTATAATGTAATGCTTTGATAAATGCACACATTATGCAAAGATTAACCAATCTAATTAACATACTTAACACCTTATTTTCAGCTTTTCTTTGTGGTAAGGGCATTTGAATGAAACTTATCCCTTTAGCAATGATGGAATATAGGATGCATTATTATTAACTATGGTCTCTAAAACTCATACCTTCTATTTACCTTTCTATCCTTTGACAACATCCTTCCATTCTTTCCATCCTCTATCACCTTAATTTTGTGGTAATTTCTACACTATTCATTCCTGCTGTACATTGGACTGTTTTAGATTTCACATGTGGGACCATGATGAAATTTCTTTCTGTGCCTGATTTGTTTCCCTTAATATAATGTCCTTTATATATATATATATATATATATATATATATACACACACATATACATATATATACATACACATATAATATAATAAAATGTCATTTAAAGACTATTCCACTGTGTGTAGGTAGCACATTTTCTTTATCCACCATCCTATTGATATACACTTGATTAGTGCTGACATAAACATAAAAATGAAGCTAGTGCTTCAACATACTAATTTCATTTCTTTTGCATATATATGAAGTGTTATATATATAGCTGTATTGTATTGTATGTAGTATCATTTTCAACTTAATTGAGGAACTTTCTTGCCATATTTCACTGCGATAAAAATCAAAATTTTAGTAATATTTTACTAATTTACATTGCTGCCTCTATGTAAGGATTCCACTTTCTCTGCATCCTCTGCGTGTCCCTCATTTTTTATAAGAGATATTTTAACAGATGTGAGGGCGGCGTAGAGTTTTGGAGTTGCAGCTCTCTGAGGATAGCGTGTGGAGTATAGACAAAGGGTTTCAGGGCCAGAGAGAAGAAGGGATTCCTGCTGTGGCTTCTTGAAGCTTTTGAAAACACTTCCAGGAGTGAGGGGCTCATGAAGTCAAGGTCTCCCCTTTCTGCCTGGCCTTGTGTTTTTGTTGCTGCTCTAGTTGTGGTTGGGCTTCAAGACTCTTATCTTTATAGTTCATTCAAAGGTGGAGAGATGCTCAGCAATGAAAGTCTGGAACACAGCGCCTCTCATTGCTGGCGCTCTTTCCTAGTACACGTGTTTTGAATGACTTGCCTTCTGCTCCTACAGCCCAGGATGTGGGCTCCCAATCCTTTGCTAGGTGAGCTCTCCACATCTACATATGTGAGCCTGGCAATACAGAGTTCATCATACCCAGGATGTGGAAGCAGTGTCAGTATGATTCTCAGTGACATTACAGGTGAATGTTTTACCACTGGCTGTCTTTATAGGCCTACCCTAAAGGCAGTTTCTACTTCTTCTCTGTAAAACTGTAAGCTGGGATATTATATATTAAGTATGTATCTCACAAGACCCACCAGGCCAGTTGGTTTTGGATTCTGCCTAGTTCAGATGTGAACTTGGCTCCTGAGGCCTCACCAGTGGATGGGAAATGGGGGAGGGGGCGTCATATCCACAGGTCACTCTCAGATGAGATAGTGGTTCTGGTTTTCAAGGAAACCCCAGTCAACCTTTGTGGTCTGGGTTCAGCTGAGAGAGGAGAGCACATCTTCCATCAAGGAACTATCTCCCATGCTCAGAGACTGATTGATAGCTGAAAGGGGAAGAGGCTTTGCAGCAAAAATGTCAAGTCTAGATGGTGCAGGAACTCTCAGGAAAAGTGGTAAAGCAGTCTTGCTTGAGTAGCTTTAACAGAGGATAGTGTTTCTCTGGCAAGAAAGTTAAAGCACTACACTGTAAATGAAAATGCTCAAGATGTAGCTCTGTAAGTCTTTTAATAAAGATCCTTGTTCTGGGAATGTAGGGGAACTTTAAGGGCAAGTGCCCTAAAGAGGGGGACAGTAGACAATACCCCTCTGGTTCTCCTTAAGGCTCCAAGTCTAAGGAAGAAGCAAGTGATGGCTAAGATGGACAGGTTCTAAGGGAAGCAACTGCTGGGACGTGTTAACCCTGCAGGGATGCAGCAGAGATGCCAGGAGGTGCATCCATCTCCTAGAGAAGACTGTCAGTGCTGAAATGTAATCTAATGGCATTACTGAGCATCTGCCAGTGACCAATGCTGAGGTTAGGAACACACAGTGAGTTCCCACTGGATCCTTGGAACTCAATACCACTTGATGATTCCTGAGGTGGGGCTTCAGGTGCATCAGCAGGGATCAGAAGCACGAGGAACTTCTAGCCCAGACTTGGATCGATGTGGTAGGGCAGGGATAATTGCCCGTCAGAGAGGAAGGCTAACACCATGGAAGAGGACACGATAGGCGTGTGAGCAGAGGGTTTCCTGGTGTGAGGCCCAGAGCAGGACAAGGCCAGGGTAGCTACAAGTTACAGTGTGTATCTTAGAGATGGAATTTAAGGTGGAGAAATCCTTTTTTTATTTATTTTTCCCCAATCATACAAGCTCAGTAGGTACCCCAGTCCTCTCCCTCCCTCCACCCCTCCCCAGTCCCTCTTTTACCCTTCCTCCTTCTCCTTCTTTTCACTCTCCTCCCTCCCCCTCTCCCAGTGCCTCCCCCTTCCCCTCTCCCATCCCCTGAAGCATCCCCCTGTGTGAAGGCCAAACTTCCCTCTGAGTCCTCCACTCCAGTGAGGTTTAAGGATTCAGTGGCATAGCCCAGTTCCCCCCCAGTTCCCCAGGTTCCCTCCTAATATGGGAACACTATTATGACTATTAATCCCTTGCCTCTAAGGATCCTACTGCCTGGATCCAAGCTAGACCCTGGAGGGTCATAGATACATCAGTCATTGTGCAAGTTATGCAAAGTCCCACTGTGGCTACTGCAACCCTAACTTGTGTGGAGCGTGTTGCATATTGTTGGTCCTCCCCATCTTTAGGCTCTTACGATCTTGCTGCCTCCACTTCCGCAAGTTTCCCTGAGCTTTAGGATGGGGAGAGATTTGGCTGGTCTTGTTCCAGGTGATCAATGCAGAGTCTTTGGTGTTCTGAACTATGATTTGTTGTCCCCAATTTTGCTGTTTCTGCACCACCCTTGGCTCCATCCTGATTGGTATGGGAGGTCACCTCCTAACCAAAGATAAAAGGAGATTCAAAGGTATATGGAATAGGAGTAGGAGACCGCAGTGGGGGAGAGTCAGTGTCTCATTTGCAGGATAGTTATCATCTATCTGCTAGTCCCTATACCTTCCCTGATTGGTGAGATCAAACCTTCTCAGTCTTAAGTGCCTAGAAAGGAAAGTGAGAGTGAGCTTCACCAGATGTCTTGCTACTTACTTGCAATACTTGATGGTGACCTATTTTCTCTACTGAAGTGTGATCCCTTCTCTCCTTATTTCTGGGGGAGCTTTCCTTCCCCTTTATCTCCTGTTTATAATCTTTTGATTACTGTAAGTATTACAGAAATTTATCTTTCAATATGTCATTAAGTGGGTTTGGTGCTAGGATCCACCTATTAGGGAATACATACTGTGCTTAATTTTCTGTGTCTGGGGTACTTCACTCAATATGATTTTTTCTAATTCCATCCATTTCCTGGAAAATTTCATTAATTCACCTTTTTTGATGTCTGAGTAGTATTCCATCATATAAATGTACCACATTTTCCTTATCCACTTGTCAACTGTTGGGCATTTGGGTTGATTCCATGATTTTGCTATTGTAAATAGTGCTGCTATGAACATGGTTGTGCTTGTGTCATTGTAGTGAATTTTTGCTTTATGGGGATTATTCCCAGAAGCAATATAGCAGAGTCATATGGCATTTCAATCTTTAACGTTTTTAAAAATCACCAGACTGATCGCCAGAGTGGTTGTACAAGCCTGCATTCCCACCAGCAATGTAGGAGGGTTCCCCTCTCTCCACATCCTCTCCAGCATTTGGTGTTGTTTGTGTTGTGGATTTTTGCCATCCTGACCAGGGTGAGATGATATCTCAGGGAGGTTTTGATTTGCATTTCCCCGATGGCTAAGGGTGCGGAGCATTTTTAAAGATATTTGTTAGACATTTTAATTTCGTCCCTGGAAAATTTTCTTTTGAGTTCCCAGGCCCATTTTTTAAAATTCTTTATTATTTCCGCTCATGCAAACTTAACAGGTACACTGGTCCCCTCCCTCCCTCCACCTCCCCCCACCCCCTTGCTCCCCCCTCCCCTCTCTCCTCCCTTTCCATCCCCCAGTGCCTCCCCCCCACCCCAATCCCCAGAGCATCCTTTACTGTGCATGCCAAACTCTTCTCTGGGTCTTCCTCTCCGATGAAGTGCAAGGACTCAGGGGCATTCCCCAGAACCCTTTTCTGTGTTCCCCTTAAGATTAGGAACACTAATGTGGCTGTCAGTCCCTAGTCTCCAAGGATCCTAGTGCCTTTAGTCCATGCTAGACTTTGTGGGGTCAGTAATGTGTGGGACATAGCACAGGTCATGCAAAGTCCTATTATGATCGCTTCGGCCCTAACTTGTGTGGAGTATCTTGCATATCATTACTCTTCCCATCCTTGTGCTCTTACAATCTCACCCCAGGCCCATTTTTTAAAGGTGGAAAAATCTTGAGAAAACTTACACAGGACCTTTGATCACCTTGCCTTGGCAGCTGTGACTTCTGGAACAGGACAGGTGTTTCCTCTTGAACAAGACAAGCAGAAGTTGTGTTTTCACTGTGTTGTAGGGCACTAGCCAGAAACAAAACTCCAGATGCTAATGCTGAATAAAAGCCTGTTTTTTAATATTCACTGGCTAGTGGACTCCCCGCTAAGGATTATGAATCCAGAATAAAGAATGCTGAATAGCATTAAAAGGGGTTATTTTAGGGTTCATGTCCTGTTTGCAAAAAAAAAGCAAGAAGAGAGAAATCCTTTCTAGTAATTTTCTGCCTTACGGAATCTAACAGCTTTTCTGGGTATTTGTTGAGAACTAAGGATTTAGGATGACATGGGTATACCTGGTGTTTGCTGAAGGCAGTTCTGACAACTGCCATTATGCTCTGACCTTTAGACCTTTATCCCTTTGTGCATGTCTCTGTTTCTGTGGGGGTTGTGAGCCTGGCTTGCAGGATGGGCTTCCTATAGCTACTCTGCTACATTCCCCACTGACTCCATAGATATGAGTCAGATCGTGGGCTTACAATCGTCTAGACGACTATAATGTTTTCTTCAGACTATGAACTTTGTTGAATTTATCTGTTTCTTGATGTACTTTAGTAGACCATTTATAATGCATGATCCTATAGTAAGGGCTAATAAGACAAAGGACTTGCTATGGTTGAAATCAGGGTAGTTAGCCAAGGTGACCAGGAGAATAGGGACTGATACCAGTTTTCGGTCTCATGTTTTTTTCTTTGTTTCTATTCCTCACTACTTGTAAACTTTGATGGAGTCACACTGGACTCCTTGTTTCATAAATAGGAGGCTTAGACCTTTCCTGTTTGGAGAACTACTTCAGCAAAGGAATCGACTTGGTTTTTCAGTCTAGACAAAGAATTTTCTAAATGTCCCAGGTCTACATGGGCACTAAGTTCCTTGGAGTTCTCGTCCCCAACTATCAGTGTTAATATCCTGATGGTAGCTGATCCTGTGAGGCTAGCCTTACCTGGTCCACAGGCCAGGGAATAAATCAGCTAGAGTTTCTAGAGTTTCAAGTGTGGCTGGCACCCTACATCATGTCCTGGAGATTCCAGGACTTTGGGGACTGGAGCCCACTGAGAACCTATAACTCTCTGGACCCTTAACCTCCCCACCCACTCTAGGTTAGGAAAGAAAAAACCCATCTGGTTTCTGTCACCTCTAGAGATAGTTCAGAAAAAGTGCCATCTGGGGGCATTTGGAGAAGCTGGACACAGCCATTTGATCCAGTAGCCAAGGGTACTGGGCAGGATGCCCCCAGCCCTCTGATTTCTGTAATTTTTTAGGTGGTCAGTGGAAGAGTTATAGATCTTTTCCTTGTCCTTGGGAAGCAGCAGTCCTGAACCCAAGTCCAGGGACTCTGATAGTGGGAAGCCTAGATTATGGTGTGCGACTTCAGTCCTTTGGGGGAATCAACCCTTGGGGCTTATGATGCCCCAAGGGAGGGCCCAGCCAGTATGTGCATAAGCCTGCTTATGGCTGTATGCATGAGCATCCACCCATCAGTCATATGTCTGCATAAGAAACAGCCGGTGAAGTCTTTGTTTCTCAGTGCTCTGACTGGAACCCAGTAGTTTTAGACCAAAGTCCTCTACTACTGAGCCATGCCCCAGCTCTGAAAGCGAAGATTTAAGTTTATAAAAAAATCGAGTAGGAACACAAAGATTTCCAAATGTTGCTTCTTACATTTCCTCTATTGTTAGCATCTCGTATTAGTGAGACACATTTGTTATCTCTGACAAGGAAAATGCAATCTTATTAATAAACACTATCATCTCCCTTAGAGTTCAGTTTTTGTCTTGTGCATTCTACAGACTCCAAACCATGAGTAATGTCATGAATGCATGATAGATCACACACAATAACCTCACTGCTGTTAAAAAAAAATCTCATTTCACCTACTTATCCCTTCCTTCCAAAGTCTGAATTTTAAGAAAGGAAACCCCATTAGAACAGCTGTTCAGAAGTGCAATGCATTTACATCCAAGCTGTGAGGGAGTGAAGGGTGGGCATGGATAATTTCATTGTCTTTAGGTTTGAGACCTCACTGATCTGACAGTTTTCACTTATGTAAATGAATGTGAAATAAGCTAGAAACAGGGAGGGTATTGCTGAGGGCACCCCGAGCAGCTGCATGCCTGACAAGCTCGAAGCACAGTGGTAAAGGTCTTCAGCTAGTACCGAGGAGAATTACTACTGAAATTTCTTCATCTCAAGGAAGTGTCACTGTGGGCTCCAGATGGCCTTGAAGAGGCTCCAGAAAAGTTGCAGGAGGACTGGTAATTTTTCTTATGATGATAACCACATTCTGTGTGATATGAGTTGAAGTTTAGCAGACATTACTGTGGCTCGGATTTTGTTTTAGCTTAATCTTGATGTAAGTCAATCTTCAGTATCTATAATAACTAGTAATGGAGATTGATCAGCAGAGATCTGCCTACGCCTGGACACTGGCAGATGTAAAGCATTTTATAGCACTTTTAAGTCTTAAAATTGCTGTCAGGGTTAATGATAAGCTGTATAAATTTCCACTGTGGCACTCTTTCATGTTCAAAGCCATTGGGTAGCAGCTGTTAGACTTTCTCTTGTTGCCTGAGCTGCGAACAAAGGGGCTTGTCAGTCTAACAGAAGCCAGACAACCTTTATGCCAGCACCAGCCATCTTGAACCCTTTACAGATGCCTTGAGACAACCGTGCAAAATATTCCAACTGATGTCTGGCTCTTGAAGGCACAGATCAAGCCCTGTTTGGTTGGAACAGTTTCTACCCAACTTTTTGCAGTCCCAAGCCTCAGTGTGCCATTTCCGTTCTGGCCAGAGAGGGAGCATGTTCCCTAGTGGAAGGACGATTACTGATGGCAAGACCGATTGTAAAAATCACAAACCTTTAAGTGTAATTGTTCCAAAAGGAACAACTGTGACCCTCTGTTGCAGTCTGCCTGCATGGTTGCTGATAAATGACCATCAATTGGCTTAAGGGAACAAGGAATTTATTTGCTCACTGATAGTCCAGTTATAGTCTGTGGTCCAGCTGTGATTGTCCAAACAAATGGCATGATTGGTCCCAATATCCCTTCTGAGGACTTAGCGGGTGATACTGTCCTGTACTAACTCCCTTGGTGTTGCCACATCAGGATCCCTAAGGATTTCTTCCATGTCACCTTTTCTTGCTCCTGTTAGTAGTGACAGCTGAGCTGGACCATGAAGGAAAAAGTGGCAGGAGCAGTGAGCAGAGCAGCAGGAGACAGCCGAGAGACCAACACTGGCTTCTGCTGGCGGCTCTGTCTCAGGGTGTGGCCTAACAGCCAGAAGAGTACCAGCCTCCAGTCCAGACTTGACAATGGGAGATCCCAGGGGGCCCCAGGAACCTGGTAGCACAGTGACTGCCTGCTGCCTTGACAGGTGAAGATCACACGGGCACCCAAAATCCCTTGATACCGCACAGGGCTTCAGAAGCCTCTGTTTTCTGTGCCCCGATGCCTGGCTTCCCAGAGGAAAGCACAGGCAACTTCTGGATGACAGCCGAGGAAGGAGCCATCTGGAGTGACCTTAGACCCAACCACTGACAACACTCATTGTCTTGGACCATCTCTACGTAATGGCTGAGAGAGGGACGATCCTTACTTGCCAGACTAGTATGTCTGGCCAAGTGTACAAAAGGACGCCTGCTTCCTCAACCAGTTCTCTGTATTTTATTTATCTGTTCAGGGGCTAGTCCCACCCACTATAGCCTGGGCCTTCCCCATCAGCTAGAGAATCTCCTGCAGGTTTGCTCTGGGCTTAACCCAACCACTAATTCTCCACAAATGTGCCCAGAGCTCAAACCCTCAATAGTTAAGTTGACACCTGTGCCTAACCATTACACCCTCTGATTGCAAATGCTTTTCTGACAGAGGTAGGTACCTTGAGTTCTGATAGTAGCTGTGTGAAAGGAAATGGTGAACAGTTTGAGAGAAGCCAGGGGAGAAGTGAAGTAACTGATGAAAGATTGCAAGGAGCTAGAGAGGAGAACCCACAGTCTTTTCCTACCAGAGCAGGTCCAGGGAACTCTGACGCCTGAGACCCTAGTCTAAGAGATGTAACTCTGGCCACTGCTGAGCGTCAAATAATCCCAGTATCTGAGTTCTGCTCAGAGACTACAACACTTACATAATTAAGAGTTTAATACCCAAAGCCAGCACAGGGACAGTCATCACAGGGTGCCCTGTGCTGCTGACTACTGCCACTCCCTGCTATCTAATGCTGAGAGAAATTAAAACTGTCAGACACCAGCATTGCGAGAGCTTCTTGGGGTGGGGCTGTTGGCCCAAGCAGTTCGGGCCAGGAGACAGCTTTCCCTGGGACTCTGGACCTTATCACTCGAAATGAGGGACATAAAGGCTTCCCCATTCTCCCTTGCCTCATGGGGGAGTCCCCAGGCTGTGTAAAAGAGGAGAGGAGCGCAGGTAACATGGGGATAACCTTGGGATAGGTCTGCAGCCTGGATTCTAACATGTGTGCAGGTGCAACTCCTAGCCTTGGTGTTCTAGTACCTGCACTGGGGCCGACCCATTTCTTCATCCTGCTACTCCTCTTCTTATCAAGTTCTGAATGGAGAGCTGAAAGACCACCCTGAAGGTTGAGTCTCGTGGCTAAAACTGTCCAGGAAATTAGAGGGAAGAAAAAAAAAAAACAAAAAAGACAAACCCACAAGCCAGGTAGGAAGGAGCACACCAAGAAATACCCGAATAACTCATAGGCTCTTATCTCATGATGACAGAAAGCCTTAGGACATTCTCCTTTATGAGCAAAAATCCTTCACAGAAATTTAAGACATTGGTGGAGGCAGCTGGGATTTCCAAGATTCTGCCCACCAGGGCCAGAAGTGCAGACCACTGTCCTATCTGTGTGGCATTTTTACATGGGACCTGGAATATGAACTCAGGACCTTCTGCTTGTGAGAAACTTAACTCTTGAGCCATCTCTTTAGCCCTCAAAGGAAATATAAATGAAAAAAGCTGCACCTACAGAAAAGCAAACATCAGATTCACCAAGCAAACACATAAAAATAGTATTCTTAAATGTATCAGTTAATGGAATAAAGGAAGGAAAATATTCAAATATACAAAAGAATCAAAATCTTAAAAATGAACCAAACAAATTCTAAAGTGGAAAAAAATAACACAGTTTGGGCTAGAGAGATAGCTCAGGGGTTAAGAATGTGTCTCCCAAGCAGAAAGTCCTGAGTTCCAATCCCAGGTCCCATGTAAAAATGCCAGGAGGAAAGGTGGTGGCCCTGGTGGGGGAGCCTGGGAAATCACTGAGTGAAGTAAGAAGGAGGTAAAAGCAATCCAGGGTGATTCCCAAAGTCATCCTTGGTCCTTTACAGGGACATACAGTACTCTCTCATACTCTCTCTCTCTCTCTCTCTCTCTCTCTCACACACACACACACACACACACACACGCACGCATGCACACACACACACACACACACACTAAATAAATAAAATGTTAAAAAATTTAAAAATACCACAGCTTACGAAATTCATGGTTTGGCTAAACTAAGCAGCAGCAGCAGGAAAAATCAGACTGGATTTAAATATAAGTCTTTTGCAGTGAAGAAGAATGGTGAGATCAGAATGATCTCAGGGTGCGATCAAGTGAATCTTATGTGTACCATATGGAAGTTTCAAAATGACAGCTAGCAAAAGAGGCAGAGAGATTATTTAAACTAACAATGAATGGAAAACCCTTAATTATATTAAAAATGTCTTTATCAACAACTCTAAAAAGCTCAATACACTCCAAATAGGATAATTGAGGAATACTAATGCCAAGGCAAATAATAATCAAACATCTGAACACTAAAGAAAACCGAGAAATGTAAAAGGAACACGAAAAAAATGGCTTCTCATCGTCATACAGGAAACCACCCAAGAAAATTATCAGAGAATTTCTCAGCAAGAAACGAGTGTCAAACTGCTGAGTGAAAAATAATCTCAAACAAGCCTCTCTGCCAGGCAAAACTCATTTTCAAAAATGACAGCATATCAAAGGCATGCTCAGAAACACAAATGCTGAGAAAATCATTCACATGCTATCTGTCCTATTCAAAAGGTTAAATGACAGAATACCCAAAAATCAATCTAAGCCCTGGGGTAATAAAGTTCTCTGGTAAATTTAAAGGTGGGTAAATGTTTTGGTTTATAATTCTAATTTTTTCAAAAAAATGCAAAGACTACAAAAATTAAAACAATTTTGAACATCAAATAAATAATAAATGGAGCTATATGAATAGTATACAATACATTGATATATATGGCTTCATAATATGTAAAGATTTAACCTTTTAAATCAATAATATAAATTTAGAAGGCAACACTATAAATAACCAGAAGACTTAAAAATAAAATTTAAAATGATTTGCTTTCAATTTAACAATTGTAAAATGTTGGATAATACCTGTGTAATCCATAAATAAAATATTTATAGTATATACAGAAAAGGAAAATGAGAAGGCAAATGATTTCGTCACATAAATTCACTAAACAAAAAGAGAGTGATAATGGAAGAAATAAGGGACAAAAAACTTTGAGATATAAAAAAAGAAAATATGAAAGTTGGTTCTTCCTTCTCAGTAGTAAGGAAATAGAATACTCAAGCAACACCATACAAATAGTTTCTAACAGACATATTCGTAGCGTTCTATCCAATGGTAACAGAGAATAGCTTTTTCTCTGATGGAACCATACATTGGATACATTTTAAAAGCTTGGCATCATACACAATACTTTTTCTGGTTTGGTAAAGTGAATGAAAAACTAGAAAATATACAAATGTACAGAAATTAACATATTTAAATTAAAATCCCAATGGACCAAAGATGATTAATTTGAAAATGCCTTTCAACAAATGAATATCAAAACACAACTTGCAAAACTTAAAAAAGATGCAATGAAAACAGTACCAGAGGGACATTTGTAATTATGAACAGTATTCTTTTGAAGAAAGGTCTCAGGGTGGGGACCTATTACAGTACTAAAGTGCTTGCCTGGCATGTCCGAGGTCTTGGGTTTGATCCTTAGTAGAGTTGTCTCATATGATATGACAGCAGAACACCACATCCATTGTGGCTTAAATGCAAAAGGTCCCACACAGACTACTGTGTTGGAGCACTGATCCCCAACAAGTGATGCTGTTTGGAGAGATTGTGACTCCTTGGGAGGTAGGTCTCAAGCTCAGCAGACAGAAGACAAAGAATACTAGAGTCCATGTCAGGGGCGAATGAGTCACTGTAGTAGATTCCAAAGAGCCTTCATGTTAGTAAACCAAGGCCCTGTGCTCAGCAGTTTCCTTGGTTCACTGTGCCTTGTTTCTTCATCCTGCCTCTACCCGACCACTGACTTCATAATTAATTGAGGTGCCTTTGCTTACTGTGGTGGATGAGTCCCCCTTAGTTCACACTTCTGGGGGAATGAAAGAGGCTAAATTTTCATTAAAGGTTTAGTAGAAATCACCAGCAAAAACATTGAGTCATAATCTTTTCTTCTCTAGATGATGAAATGAAGCCATTGCTGCTGTACAGGCAGTCAGGGGTCCTGTAAACAGAGTGGTCTCAGACAGATCATGGCCCATCCTGTCTCTGAGCACAAGGTTCATGGTCCAGAGAATCTTAGCAAATCAGGGGCTTTTGTCCTCTTCTCTTCAGGGACACACACACATACACACACACACACACACACACACACACACATGGTCACCTTTATTTTTACCATTACTGATAAGGTAGAAGCCAACTTTCGTTGTCCTAAATTTACATACAAAACCGACACTGGCTGTAGGTCATAGCATGGGGCAAGTTCCCATTTTGGGGTACAAAACAGCTTTGGAAACAGAAGTCTGGTGAGTTTCAATACTAATCTCCCTGCCAATAATAGTGTAATCATACAGGGGAACTTTTACTTGGGCTGTAGGCTTAGGTGTGTTTGTATGCTACGATGCTTGTGGAGCTCTAAGTATGCTTTCGGGGTCTCATGTCCTCACTGTAGGACTTGTTTTGTAAATAGTGCCTTTTAACCCTACATGCTGTGCCCTGTGGGTTTTACCTGTTTTTGTACAGGGTCCTGGAAATACCCCAAGTCAGGGATTCATGAGATTGCAGCATGAGAATGTTCCCAGTCCTGAGCATTCTCTGTCACACAGTTACCCTTCTCATGTGCGGGGCTTGCAGTACAGTTGTTTCTGTCACTGCCCATGATTGGCGGTAGCTCTGTGTATTATGTGCACATTGCAGTTGGTGGTTGGAAAAAATGAAGAAGCCAGGAGTTGGCAAATGATTTTCTAGATTCCTTTAGAGTCAGTGGTGGAAGGAGAGTGAGAAATACATGTGTTCCAAGCCCTCTCACGAGGACATTGAGGATTTTCTGGTCAAAAGTTGCTTTTTTCTTAAATTTTGTTTGGTTTGCTTGTTATGTCCCTTATGTCTCTTTTATCAAGGAATAGTCCTCTACTCTGTGTGTGTTTACAGATCAGAAGGGCCCCATGCAGTCCCACCATCTCAAATAGCCTATTATCTTCCTATTTCAATTAACTTGTTCACCTGCCCTGCCATTTTCTGTTTTAGAAACCAAAAGTTAACTTTCATACCTCAGTTAGACTAGGTTATCTATTACTTTGCAAAAATGACTCATGCAGCTTTTCTTACTAGATCTTATCTGGAAACAAAAGGAATTAGTTGTTATACTATTAGCAGCACTAAGTTCAATACATATACTGAGATGGTTATCTCCACATACTTTTATTTAGAGTAATCTCTGAGGACGATCATTTAGAGTTATGGATTTACCTTTTGTATATAATTTTACTACACACTTAAGACATTTACTTGAATCAATTACATCACTGAATTTCTATCTATCATTTTTTTTTGTATTGACTAGCAAATGACTTTCTTTATTAACTGAAAAACCTATTCCATTTTCTCCCAAAAGGTAGGGGAAATACTTAATTTTCTCTTTCAAGTATATTGGCAGAAATGCATAAGCAACAATTCTCTCTCACAATGAAAAATGATTTTGAAATATTTTTCCTTGCAGTTAAATAATTTAGCTAAGACATTTGTCCAAGTAGACCATGTCATCTTTCTTACTAGTCTGTAGCTTTCCTTTTAACCTATAGATTCAGAGGCCAAAGGATTGTCAAAGCCTGGGATTGATTAAGAACTGAGTAAGCAATTTTATCATAAGCATGTCCAGTCTGTCCAGTTCATTTTATAGCCTTGCAGTGACTGGGATTTTGAAATTTCTTCCCACAGCTGGCTGTGAATATCAAATCTGAAAATAGGCTACTTCAAAACAGTTTTAGGAGAAATGTTGTAACATTAGTTCATGGTATAAACCCCTTCTGTGACAATTAGATATAGGGGTTAACTTCACAATTGACATTATGCTAAGGGGCACATTTGTGAAGAATTAGTAGTTGAGTTAATCCCCAAGCAACACTGCAGGAAATTATATAATTGATAAGGGAAGACCCAGCCAACAGTGGTGGGACCATTCCCTGAACTGGGAGATAAGATGGAGGGAGCGGGTTTGGTAAATTGGCATGCATACTTGGCAGTCTTGCTATTTGGCAATTAGTGTGGCCAGTTCCTTGGCTCTTGGTGTTGGTATGAGCTCTCCTGTCAAGCTGAATTCACAAATGTAACTGGACAATCATAACCAGAAAAAAATCCCTTGTTCCCATAAGTTGTTTGTCACTTCTTGGCAACATGTAGACTAACTGTGACACATTCCAACCTCTAAAATCTAATTATCTTAAGCACCTGAACTCTCCAAATGAGCAGGTAGTTTATGGGAGGCATGACTTTGCATATGCAGTTCATAATGGGACCACACACCCAACGTTTTTCTTAAACTCGGCAGCACTACACTTGAACAAATTAGAATCTATCTGAATAAACAGACAGCCTGGATTAAGGGCTGCAGTACAGGGAGGGTGCTGACCACAGGAACCCTTGGTGCTAGGCTTAGGGCAAAGGTGGAGGTGACAAGGAGATTGCCAATGGTTCAACTCTACTGCTCTCCATAAGGACAAACCTACTTTAATCCACCTTAGTCACTTCGTAAAGCCAGAGTGGGTGAGTTCCTTCACAGTCATGAGTCGTTTCCCCTACCATACAAATTTCCAAGTTCCACAAGTGTTAGCAACTAGCCCCTCTATGGACCCTGCAAACTCTTCTAGCTTTATCAATACAGTCTGAAGAAGCACGCACATGTGTGTGTGTGAATGCGTTAGTGTGTGCACACGTGTGTTTGAGGGATCAGTCTTCTGGCTTAGTCATCATGTGATATTCTCACCAAATTCTTTTTTTAATTAAAACTTTATTATTTCAAAATATTTAAATTAGGAGGACACTTTACAAAAAGTCGTGGGGGAAATAGAATTTCTAAACTAGAAGTAGACATGTATCTTACAAAATAAAAGGACAGCAAAAATTTTGCAATTTTCTTTTGACCCCAATTCATCCAAAAACCTAACCAAATCCACAGTTCTGGGCTTTACCAAACTTTTGAGGGAGTTTCCACAGATGCCTATCATTATGTCATGGGGCATTCCCCTGGGGAAGTGTCCATATGACAGGCTTCATGTGGGAGATAAAAGCACATGGCCCACATCTTTCACGATTTAGTATCTATTTCAGACCAACAGCACAGTAGGAAAGGACTATCTCTTGGCCTCTAACATACAGATGGATATCTCTGACTATCTTAGAAAACCACAAGGATCCTCATGAGAAAGGAACAGGTCAAATAGGAAAGAAGACACCAAGAAAACAGGAAAAAAAATGAAAACTTTCCTGTGTATATAATTACCTGCTAAGGAAATGATATAGAAGATGGACCCCAGAGACAAACGTTTTATTTTTAGAGCTGAAATGCAGACCCTCCCCATCCGAGCCTGTAAGAACAGATATCCTTCCACCTCCATCCATTCAGACATTACTTCTCTTTATTCCACACTCCTGCTTCAGATTGCACATTGTTAGGAAGTTTTCTAATGGTGTGGGGGTTTTGTGCACTATGGGCATTCCTTCTTTGGAATCGTACAGCAGTACAGCAACTGCAACAATGTTGTGAGTGCTCAGTGTGCCTGCATTTAATACTTTGGTCAAATGCTCTGAGCAGAAGCAACTCATCCTAAGAATCCTTTTATCCCGTCCAACCTGAAGCCAGGGAACAGATATGTATCTCCATGATGCAATAAGAGCTGGCCTGGTAATTGGCTTGGGAGACAAGAGATAATGCTAAGGTGAGGATCAGAGCCAAGGCCAGTCAAAAACCATTATGTTTGTCACCAGCTTTTCCATGAAGACTCGTCAATAGATATCTAATTAGTGGGAAAGAGCTCTCTTTATCCTCAGTATGGGTGAAAGCTTTAGAATTTCTTTTCCCAACTCTACCAAACAGTAAATGGTGAAACAGAAGCAATATCCCAAATCAGCGAGGCCAGGTGCTTTGAGACCTCGTTATTTTAGGTTTTGGAAGCCTACTGCCTTCTGGGAATAGTAAGTACTCTAAGGGAAGAAACACATCTGCCTGTGCACATATGTGGGGAAAGCATCAATGTTTCATCCTCTCTAAATAGCAGACAGAGACAGACAGACAGACAGACAGACAGACAAGGAAACAAATTATTTTAAAAGCCTGGTAAAGTTGGCATGCATTGGGGAAAGTAGAATAATGTTGATCCACCATGTTTCTTTTCTTTCCAGGAGTTTATCTCTGACTTCACTTTCCAGAGCTCTAAGGGGACTGATCAGCAGCTGTTTCAAGGGATGAAATCAAGTGGATTTGTGAAGGAGCTGTTCTAGGCTTTCCATAGTCCCACCAGCCCCTGGGCTATGCAGATGATGAGATGGGCATAATGCCTTCCAGTTCAAACTAGCAGCCAAACTCAGGAGTACAAACTTTGGCTACACAAGCCCCTTGGGTATAAGGCTTAAATAGCAGTCCTTCCAGCCACTCTAATCATTTTGCAGATTTGCATATGCAAAGCCAAGTGAGTTTGCTTCAGTGAATGTTCACTCTGACTTTGGAACAAGAGTCTGACACTCCAGGGCGATGCCTGGGGGTGATTCACTTTTTTGTCTTCATTTTTCACACACCTCCCGTGTCTCTCCTTCTCCAGATTGTTGGACGTATCTAGGGCTCAAAAAGACATGCTAATTAGGTGATAGATGAAGATTTACAATCCGCTGCTGAGCCGTATGAAGGCTCCCTGCTGCTTCTTTGGCAGAGAGAATCCTTCATTCCCTGGCATTGAATCACTGATGGCCATTGGATGTATATTGTGACCACCTGTGCATGGAAAATTTTGCAATCAGCAACTGCGCTGCTCTTTATGAAGTCTGTTCTTTCCTCCCTCCTGGTGGGGCCTCTACCTTAGACCTCGTATCTACCTGGGGACCTGCTGTCCACTCCATTGCTCTGTCTCATGTGTTTCAGGACAAGGCAGGGTGTTGGCCTGTGGGGGTCCCTTAATTTCCAAGTGTGGAAATTAAAGCAGAAGGGTATACTCTGTATTAGAGTGGGGATGATGGTTGATCTCCAAAAAAATAAAATCTATGCAAGAGTGCAGGAGAGACCTGGAAGGAAACTCTCCTTTGATGAACATCTGGGACAGCATTTATTTTAAGTCCACAATAGCTTTCTTACCTTTGTGGATGTTCTGGTTTGTATGAGTGTATGTTTCTACTTCCTTGTTTAAACATAGAGAACAGCAATAACAAACCTCGAAGAGCATCATATTAGTTTCCTCATCATGGTGATAAAATGCCTGATAGAAGCAGCTTAAAGGAAGAAGGATTTATGTTGCCTCAGCTTTTGAGAAGGTGCAGTCTGTCGTGATGCGGAAACTAGGGCAGTAAGAGCAGCTTATTGCTGATGTGCAGTACAAGAGATGGCTGATTACATCCTGATGGTAGCCAGAAAGCAAAGATTAGAACCAGAACCTGTTTATAATCCATAAGGCCATAACCATCTCCTCATCCACCCTTTGAGCCTCTCTGCCCCAACCAAATGACTCACTTCCTAAACAGAGGCTCCTTCTACACATTCTATAACCTCCCGGAATAGTACCACTAATTGGGGACCAAGTGTTGAAACCCTATCTGAGCCTGTGAAGACATTCTACATTCAAATCATTGTAAGTGTACAAAAACACTAAGTCAAAGGAGGAGGAAATAAGTGTATTTTAGGATCCCAAAGACAGAAGTCACTGGCTGTGGACGCATAAATGAAAGAAGACAGTTTCTGCAGGGATTTGAGAAGAAAGTTCAAGTATGAGATTGTGGTTCATTGAGGCTGTGGAGTGTTTATTGAGCTCTGTGGGGCAGGCAGCCCTGACTCTGTCAGGCATTTCAAGTCATGGCCTTTGTATGGATGACTATGCCCTTGGTCATCTGTCCAGGCACCCTGCACAAAGACACTCAGATACAGGTTAACAGGACTCAAGTAGTGTGGTTTCTGCTTCCTTGTCTACTAAAGGTTGTTGCGGCTTCTCCACTGACAGAAGACCACTGGTGGGCTTTGTCATCTTCCAGTGCATCACAAACTTCATGGAGCTGCCCTTGTGCCAGATGCTAACTGGCTTCATGTATAGAATTCCACTCAAAAAGTCTGAATAGAAAGCTCCACTGAGAACTAAAAAATATGATCACTGTCCTATTAAGAAAACCATTGGCTGTTCTGTGACCATGGTGACAGGCAACCTCATTTGGATAAATTTGGACATGTGTAGTTGATCAATGATGGCTTTGCATATTCTGCTCTCTGTTCCTCTTGCCAGTAGCAATGCCTCCTCAGATGCTGAATAAGGCTTCCACATGGGGTAACCAATCCACTTGTTCTGCCTTTGCTGCACACCATGGCTAGGAATGAGGCAAAGTGAGGAGAAAACTTCTGGGGTCTTTCTCAGGCTTTCTGATTAAGACAAATAGCCATAAAGTAAGTCTTGGAAAGATAACCATGTTTGTAAATTTGTGAGATTTATCAAAATAGAGAAAACCAATTGAATGTCAGATAATATTTTTTTGTATAGGGATATCACAGTTATTGCATGAGACATACTAACAAACCCTGTGTATTTTTTCCTGATGACTCTACACCCTTGCAGGCCTGGCCTTGTATTTCAGATAATGGCTCACACAAGTCTGGCAGGTATATCTTGGCTCATGGTGGAAGCACAGAAGAACCACTAGGAGTTTTGAAATTTTTCAGTGGAGTATTAATGTTATGACTACTCCCCTATCTAACTGTAGTGTTACAGTGAGAGACACTGAGAGCCAGGCCCTGGCTTTGATTTTGGAAGTGACTGAGGTAAACTTTCAGAGGTTTGAGGTGACCCGTAGCAACACTGTTATTTAATGATTCACACACAGTGTCTCCATTTCTACTGAAATGCATAGTCAAAGGGAATTCTACATGGCTCTTTCTAGAGATTCTTGTGATTTTCCTGTGTCCTTTCATGTTTTCTGTGTGGTGAAGCAAAGCATCTCTTGCTATTCCACAGTGTCTCTAAATAGTATTCCCTAATGTCATTAATCATCCTATTATTCATTGGTTATGCCTGTTACTTGGATATCCCACTGCTCCATTGGTGGATTAGAGCAGTAGGTATAGTAGGGGTGGCCAAACGATGAGAACAATACAAATAGAAATCCACTGTCTCATATTCTTTCCTTCTCATCTTTCCATTTACCCCTACCATTGATTTATTTATTTTTCTACTTTTTCTGCTTTTACAAGCATATTGATTATTCATTCCTGCTTCCTTCCCTCCCTCCTCCCTCCCATATGATTCTCTGGACTCCAGGGTTCACTCTGGCTTGTCTACTCCTGTGAGGGCTCAGGCCTCCGTGGTATATCAAGTTACCTCTCTTCAGGCCACGCCACTAATGTGGGCATTTCCCTTCACTCATCCAGCTTCAGACCCAAAGGTTTCTGATATAAGTGGAAACTTAAACATCCACTGTAAGTGGAAGTAGGTAGTCTATGGGGGCATGTTAGTATGTCAGTTATCATTCAAGTCTGGGAAGGATGAGTCCCACTGCAGAGAGCTCCCAGATGCAGCAGTCCTGTCTTGAGTGGAAGGTCTTGTCTAACAGTGAACCTTCCCATCATTAGATTCTTACAATCTCACCGCCTTCCTCTCCTATGAGGCCCTCAAAGCCTTGGGATGGGGAGAGATTAGGTTGGCCTGACCCTGGGTGAGTTTATACTCTCTGCATTATGATTGGCCATTGCTGTCTACATCACTGCTCCTTTATTACTGTAGGCTGCATCCTGTCAGGGTATTAAGCTCCTCTATCTCTGTTATAGAAGACGACTTCTAGGCTGAATATTAAAGTTCTTCCAATCTATGGGTATAATAACAACTACCTACAGAGCAGTTTGAGGTACTTTGTTCATTATTGGGAAGTTTCGTCAGACATTTAAAAAACCTGCTGTAATGCTGAGTTCTTCCAATCTGAAATTTGAAATTTGAGAAAATAGAAAACAATAGAGTTTAAGAAAAGAAGACAGTATAACATATGATTTTTTTATTTTTTGAGGATGAAATACTTATATAGGTGGTTCAGCTATCAATTGTGCAGGTAAGGACCAAAAAGAGACAGAGAAATTACTCAGAAATATAGGGAAGAGCTGAAGTCTTTCTGGTTGTGCACTGAGAGAATACTGTGCATTTCAATTTTATTCCCCAAACCTTTGCAAAAAGAGGAGAAAATGGTCCATATTAAATGTGGAATGCTTGACTCCATGTTCCAGAGGTACATGATAACCTTATGCTTATCCGACCCTAAACATGATTCACAACTTAAGGTCTTGACTAGAGTCACACTCCAGTTGAGGAGATGGGCCATGTTTTAAGATCGATTGCCTCAGGTAGGGTCTGTCCCATGTCATCTGTCTGCTTAGCATTTTTGGTCTTGGACAAATCACACTGGAAGACTTTGGATATCTGATTCACACACTGGTTCTTCAGTTTATCATTGTGAATGTCAGCAGAGAGCTAGGTCAGCTGAAGCACATGGGTAAGTTTGAAGAGCAAAACAAACAAACGAAAGCACAAATGAACAAACAAACAAATATCCTCTCTCCAAAGAATAAAGAATAATGAGAATATTTCATCCAAGAAAGGACAGGCATTGTCTGTCTTGTTCATTATCATACTGCCAATATTAGACTAATATTGCATAGTAAGAGTTCAAAAGGTATTTATTGAATGAAGAAGTGAACATAAGTTTTACATTTCATACCTTGGGTAGCCCCTTGCCTTCAGGACACTTACAGAAGACAAACTTAGTAATAGTAGTAGTAGTAGTGGCAGCAGCAGCAGCACCCTAAAAACTAGCTGTTTATGGAAACACCAACATATAGAGGGGCTGGATATTTCCATGTCCAGTTTGGAAATGGATAGAGGCAACTCAACAATATTAGCTGAAGAGACACACCCAGAATGCTGATTCTGTGTGATCCTCCAAAGGATCCTTTCTGCCAAGCATCTCTAATAGGGGCATCCCATCTTTGTTAGTTAAGGTTGGACTGAATCACTGAGTCTTTAAGAAGATGCATCCTGGCTTAAGAACACCTTGTTGACTCTGCAGATTCTTGGGTTGACTCTCCAGATTCTCTGGAGCTATAATATAAGAGTTCATAACTAAGGACCAGAGGCCCTGTTCTTGGAAACTGAGAAGCAAAATACAAAGGAAAAGGGAGAATATACACTTAGGAATGTCTTGGCGCAGATTGGACAGCAGTGGAGCTTCAGGCTAGCTTTCCTTCCATGACAGTATTGTGTTACACGACCAGTAGGATGATCTGTTGAATTTAGTTGCATCTCTGCCTCATTTGCATGTCCTAAGAGCCTGCTCTGATTTTGTGCTGAGAAATGGCTGAAATGCACATGATGGCTTAAAAAAAATGCATTTGTTAAGGTTTGACCTAGACCCAGCTGGTTTCTGCTCTCCATTCATTTGTGCTTTTCCTCCAGGTTGTAAATGCCTCAGAGACAGACCACTTCCAAGTGCCACTGGAATTCACACTTCTGCATGGTCAGTGTCCCTCTGGCCATGATGGAAGCTGAGGCATTGTGCTGAATGCCTGAGGACTCTTTTGATATCATTGTGACAATTCTCAGCAACAGCATCTAGAAATACAAGCTCTAAGGCCCTGACCAAGATCCACTCAATTAGAAGCTGTTGCAGTGAAGCCCTGTGCTCTCATTTTAAAAAGACCCCCAGGTATTCTGACACATGCCGAGATTTGAGAGCTGCAGTTGCTGCGGAAGAATCTGGGTCATACAGAGATTTCCAGAACAGCTCACTTCTCAGGAGCAAGGACGCTGGGGAGGCCTGTACGGGTGTAAAGCATGACTTTAGTGGCAAATTTCAGGCAGAAATGGGTCTAAGTCCTCCTCCTGTCTTTCTGTGATGGGCGCATAGAAATGGACGGTGACATTTGATCATCAGTTTCATATACTTTGGTAGCCTCTGCTCTGTTTTCTTTGTAGAGCTCATGGAAGGGTTAAAAGAGTTGAGAGCTTTTTTTTAAAGTGTGATGGCATATAAGGCAAGCTGCCAATGTCAGGATGCAGTATTGTGACTTTCAGTATAAACTATAATGTCTCTGACCAACTATGATATATGATGAGTTAGTTAAGCTCTCTTTGTAAAAATAGCTTTATTTTATCCGTAAAATATAAACTGATGGGTATATGTCAATAAACAGGATCAAATTAGTTTAATAAACTAAGCACTTAGATCTGTGTTTGGTATATGATGTTTTGTCTTGTGATTTCTATTTATTGTTGGTTTCTTCTACCTCGGTTCTAGCTAAGAGTTTTCACACAAGGTCCCTTCTCTTGTTTGTTGATGGTGCTAATAATCAAAGGTATAAGATTCCAGGTGGATATTTACTGGCTTCATTTGAAATCATGAGACAGAGAACCTGGCAGAACTGTAGCCATGAGTGCATCGCTAGGTACTGACTATTCAGTCTATGCCAGGTTCTGCCCCACAAGTCCCTGAGTCCATCTCTATTCCTCACAGTGAATCCACAGAGTAAGCGCTGTTAGCTATACTTTTCAGATGTGGAAAAGGTTACTTAAGGAAGTTAAGGGCTTTCCCACATTCGAATTAATAGGACAAAGATCTGGGATACAGGTCCAGATTTAGTCTAACCCTAATGCCTTCTCTACATAGTGAACTCTTCTAATGTACAAATGTGAAAACTTATCACTAGAGGCAAGGTGACTATATAAGGATAGAACCAGTATTTCTGATTTCCACACATGTGTCTCCTATGGGCTTATACTTTCTAAATGCTTGAGTAGAAAGGGATGGTGGGAATTTCTTTATCTCCAGAGCTTGGTGAACAAGTGAAATGAGATTCTTCCCTCTGGAGAGTGAAAAATGAGATGTTCTTTTTGCCTTAAAACACTACTAGGTAGACAGACAGACAGAGGAAGGAAGGAGGGAGGGAGGGAGGGACAGAAGGAGAGAAGGAGGAAGAAAGGGGGAGCACATGAGCTAGAGTGTAAACTAGGTTTGCATACAGGAGACTTTACCCACTGACTCATCTTTCCATCTTATTTGTCAGTCCTATTACTTTGCAGCCACACCCACACCCAGCTTTAACCCTGTCCACATAACTTGGTCATTTTCCTTGTTTAATTTATCACCGCCACATTAGTTCAATTATTTTTACAAAATCAGATACTTTCGTCAAGAAACTGCCAGAATACAAGACTAATTCACTTCCGAAGCCAATTTTAAGAATGCTGATTCCCAGATAGTCTCAACTATGACTTCACAGGGAGAATACTTTTGAAGAAAAAATGAATTGAAGCACATTGCTTTGAATGTGTGTAAAAAAGATAGCTTAAAATTCTGTAATAGGTTTCTAAGAAACAAGTTAACAACTGGACAATTTGTCCATAAGTGATACAGGGATTTTTAAGTGTTGCTTTATTTTTTTTTATCAATATGATCAAAGTCTATTTACTGACATCATTTCTGAGAACTTCATAGAAGTCTTCTCATTTCTGATCTTCCTGCAAATTAATGTCTTGGCTTAGTTTTTAAAGATCCAGAAAGAGAGACAGAGCCATCACTCAAAGATCACTTTCTTTCCCCTGATGTTTTTACTTTATAAAATGAAGTGCCTAATTTGATCAAAATACTCCATTAAGTTGCTATTGAAAAGGAAACCTAATTTGATTCAGAAGAGCACCAGTTGTATAAGCACAAGATACTGTTAGATTCACCAGGATGGAAAAGATGGCACATCTGTTCAGACGATATTAAATCTGTCAGGATGAAGACATGGGCCTCTTCCATGGAGTGCGAGCAGGGCTGCACTAGAGGGCTCTCTCAGCACAGCGATGTGTCATGCAGCGAAAGGACTGGTTCTGTGGAGCCAACCTGGGCTGTCTTCACTGTTGTAAGAACAAGAATATTTCATGTTCACTGAGCCCCTGCAAGAGGCAGACACTACGCTGGATGCTGGTGTAAACACATTTTCTCATTTCATGCCCACCATGGCCCCAAGACAGGAATTATTACTGTGCCCATCTTACAGCTGAAGACTTGAATAATTGAGCTTACTCTTTTAATGACAGGCACAATTGGGACTCACATCCAGTCCAGCTGCAGCCAACCTGAACTCTTACCCTTGTTTCCAGAGCAGAAGCCAGTCAAGACTGAGAGGGCTGTTTCGAAAAGGCAGAGAGGCATGAAAGAAAATGGCAGATGACATCCAGCTCCTTTTGGTAGAGAAGTTCTTTTCTCTGATGCTTTGCAGAAATGGGCATGTTTAAACCTCAAAACAAGTATATAGGGAAAAGTATTTTCAGTTAATATGTGCAAGAATCTAGAGAAGAGAAGTTAAATACCTGTCAATAGTCACATAGTGAATAACGGCAGAGAGCTAAGTTCATTCCCAATCATGAAATTACCAAACCTGGTCTCCAACTTGGCCCTCCACCAGGGCAGTAGATTTGAAGAGTAATGTTCAGATCTGCAACATAAAAGAAAGGGAGTGACAAATTGGAGGGAGGATGGGAACAGGGAAGAGCTCACCTATGGAGGGGTATGTATCACATCAGTAAGACTGGGTTGTATCCATAGGAGATGAGGGCAGAACATTGAGGGGTTTGAAGATAGCGTGGCCAAATTTGCATCTTAGATACTCTTGGACATTGTACGGTGGACAAACTTGTAAGGATAAGTCTGAACATTAGATGGAGTGCAAACGGCTGCTGAGGAAGGCCCGAGCAAGGCTGTGTCAATGAACAGATGAAAGGAAGGAAGAGAGGCAAGTGAGCCCATCCATTTCAATGCATAGAAGAGCTGACCCTTGAAAAAAGGTCTCCTAAACAAGAATCCCCAGACATGCACCAACAGAGGGAAGCAAAACTGGTCAAATTCAAGTCCACACTGAGCTGACTTACCATCCCCCTCCTTACAACTTTCATTCTTGGAATTTTTCTGACCATACATAGAATTTCTTAATGAGTTGGCCAAATCTCTTCTTAACATCTAATTTCTTCCTCAGTACCCATCTTATACTGTGAAACTTAGAAGGTCCTAGTAATAATAGCAGCAAAGAGCTGCTCTCTACACACCTGCCTTCAGTCCTGATCTTTCAATGCTGTTACGGTGTTGGGAGTGGAGCTTTCCTTGCTTGGCCCTTGCATGTCTTGAAATGGTATCTAGTTGGTTCCTGCACAAGAAAAGTTTTGTCCTTTTTCTGGGGATCAGAGAAAGTCCTTGATAGGCATGGCTGGGATTTCAAATGTACACTTGGTATAGCATCATTTACCACTCACCTGCATATTTCTTTTTTGTCCAAGGCACACATCCATTTGAGTAGCTGAGTCAGGGGTAGGATAAATGGCAGCTCTTACAGTCATTAGAAGTGCTCACTTTCTTCCTATTCCTCTTTAGAGGAATGTCTGGCAAATAAAGGACTCTAGCAGGAAGCATTCTGTTTATGTGAGCAGTTGTGTGAGTTTTGTCTCGGGAGTATGAGGATGGCAGTATCCTCTTCTTCAGGATTGTTCCAGTGTAAGAGAAACTAGCTGCACTTATAGCCTCCCTGCCCAGGGCCAGGGCTTCACTAGAACACACCAAGTAACTTATCAAGTCACTTTCCACATGACCCCATGTAAGTCGGAGACAAGCTGAAGAGACTCCAAAGCAGAAGATGCCATGATGCCATTTCTTCTCCCCCACACCCTAAACAGTTTTCCCTTGACAAGATATGTGAGGAAGGGATGTGTGGAAGGGATGTCTATAATCCCAGCAGTGGGAGGCTGAGGCCAAAGGGTCATGAGTTCAAGGCTGTCCTGGGTCACAGAATGAGACTATCTCAACAAAACAAAGACAGACAACTATTCCTGGGACTAATCCAAATTCTTACAGGGCTTTTTTCTCTGATTCTTTACTAGCAAATGGAGCATAACTGGTCTTCTGCAATCCAAACTTCATCCCCATGATCTGGTCTTAGTAAAATTTTAAGCAAATTTGAAATTCCTTCAAATTCAGCTTCTTAAGGTATGTGTAGCCTTTTTCACTTTGTTGGCCAAATCTCTGAACTAGCTGAGCTTTCCATTATGAGCAATAGCAACCCCACGGATGGTAGTGGCTGGGTCTACCACAGGATAAATGCAGAAATAGGAGCTATTTGAATATAGGCAGCATCCAGAGAAAGCATTCTTAGCTTCTAAAACTCAGTATACCTTCAGTTACATTTTTCAGCTCAACACTGCTTCCAGTGACTTGTCCACTCCTCTGGACCACTGTCAAAACTCCAGTGATTCAATGTAGCATTCTATTTGGGCCCCAGTCTCTTCATGAGTTTTATCCCACTAAGCACCTCACCTCAGAAGCATTTCTCTTTTTCCTCTCTCAGTTCTCCTGATCAAGAGGTTCTTTAATGATTCTAAATTCTTGTTTTTTTCTTTATAAAATGAAAAGTGAGAATTTCTTTAGGCTTGTCGTGGTGAGTTGATGAGGTAGTGTACAAAGAATGTCTGATACAGAGGTAACAGATAAAAATTTTATCAACTCCATTTTCCCTACTGTGGCCACCAAGGCTCAGTAATATTAATGAAATAAAAGTTTTACAGTGTAAAACTTGTCACTAGTAATATTGACCTCTGTGTTTATTTTCTTGAAAGTAACATCATGTTGGGAAATATGTTAGATAATAGGTATCATGTCTGGCATTTGGCTCATCCATTCTGGAATGCCTGAACTGTCTGCAAGCACCTTGATGGCAAAAGCTTCCCTGGTGGCACTGTGAGTGATCCCTTGGTTCTAAGGTGAAAGTTCAGAGATACCTTTGATCTTACTGCATTTTACTGCATCACATATACCCTTTACAACTTCATCAACATTTCCTCTTCCTCCTCTTGGATTTCATATTCATCTCCTTTTTAATTTTTGGGGGGGAAATGGGAGAAGTTAGGATATGAATATATTAAAAGCAATATTAATTATATACATAAATTGAGTCAACTTGTAGCTTATAACGTATAATGTACACTGTACCTGATGTTAAAACTATTAGGCAGTGGAATAGAGATTAGCAGCTAAGAGCACCCCTAATTAACACACTCAGGAGCATGAGGTCATGGCCCATCTATGCCCTGCCCTCTTGCCTTTTGAGTAAAGGAAGTAGACAAAGAACTGACTTGGAATCAGGCTGTCAAAATCTTTACAAAGTGAAGATGACAAGCTTTATAAAACAGTTTACAGCAATATTGACTATAGTCATGAAAATGTTTTTCTTTTTGCAGCAGAATAGGCCAAGAGAAAAACACACAAATCATCAGAATAATAAATCAGAGCTTAATCAGCAATAGAAGAAATGAATTCTAGGAAGCAGCATCCTGTTTACCCTCTTTCCCCATAGGATGCTGTGAATGAAACCAGGGCTCTGGGACAGAAGGAGAGGGGGAAAGAGTTTCTTTCAGGCCCATGAAACTCAGGGAAAGAGTTGAGACCATGAGATCTTACATAACCTTAAAGAAATATAATTTTACCCAAGAAGAGAAAGGCAGAGTGAAGAGTACCAAGACTTTCTTTGGCTTTTATGCAGGTAGTAGAGCTACAAATGATTGGTTCATAGAAAATAACAACAACAAAAAATGTGTGCTCCACTGCTAGAGAAACAAGTGAATGAGATTGGTAAAAGAAAGTGGATGGTCTCCCTTGTTTCTGTCTTTTCCAGTTCTCCAGCCTAAGTGTGTCCGTTTGTACTCTATAGGCCTCATCAAGTTCTTTCCTCACTAAAGAACAAACTAAGATCCTTGCTGCTGCGCAGAAATGGCTCCCTTCCCAGCTGTGATGTGATGTGTAAACTGGAATTATATGATCAACCTTGGAAAATCAGCAAATGAGTCTTGGCTGTCGGAACCAAATATATTTTTTTCTGCTTCAGAGTCCCAGACACTTTATAGTCTATAAATTATGGTGACAGAAATCATAAACAGTTAGGCCATCAGCATCAATTAAAATCCCACAATCTAGGGAATCCACAAATCACTGGCCCTGCATTAAAGTTAGGAGCACCTGTGCTGGTTTCATGCCTCAATGCTTTGTATTCAATAGATCCCTTAGAGTTTTATTGAATGTGGAGTAGACACTTTTCTTTTCCTTCTTCCATCACAAATGATGTCATAATTTGTTATCTTTCAGAGTGTTTGAAAAACGTCTCTACAAAAAAACCTGCTTTGCTACTCTGGTAAAGCCTTTGAGCTTTAGGAGCCCTCTAGGAGCTTGCATTTACAACCCCCCCCCCACCTGCGTGAAGACATAGCCCAGCAAAAGTTGGAGGTAGGACATTAACTGTGGAATTTAGGTGAAGTCCCAGGTCTTCTTGAATTAGGTGCCTACACAGAAAGCAATTAATTTCAGATGCTGAAATAATTAATAAGGCCAAGGGAGGGTCTGAAAGATAAACAGATAGGTTCTAGGAACAAATATCACCCAATTCATCATTTTCATTTGGAACTACAAAGGCTATTTATTTTTCATTCTCTTATTTAGCACAAAGTGTAAATCTGTACTTGACCTTGTAATATCCAGGAAAGGACATTTTGCCAAGTAACATTTTGCTCTGTGTTAAAGAGAAGAAAAAGTGATTGTGGAGAAGAATGCACAGAAATGTTTCCTCTGTGTCAGAATCTGCTGCATCCTTATAACAGTCCTATTTTAGCATAGATATGAGAGATTTGGCTGAAAACCTAGTTTGCAAATCACATAAGTGACACTAAAATTTCAACATACATTAGAATGCATTATTATGAAGTGTTATTTTTCTCAACAGCATAAATCTAGGGACAAGCAGGTGATGACATTATTTTAGATTTAGATGGTCTCCATTTGATCCTATTAGTCAGTTCTTTTAGCTTTAACTCTGCATCAGACCTGTACTATAAGTAGGAAAACACAAGATGTTGTTTCATCAGTTCGGAAATCCTTTTCTACTTGGAAAGAAAAAATGTAAATCCACAATGAGCACATATGATTCGTTAGATTAAAGAAATGACCTGTGGCTGCCCTTTTCGCCCACCTGGGATGCTCGCAGTCCAGGGAGGACACACTGCTCATCAGGTAAATCCCACCAGCCCCCACAGCCCCTGCTCATCCCAGCTCCTCCCACCAATCAGCGGGGGTGCACTGCTATCGGCACCTCTGCCCTTTCCACCTGCCTGGGATGCTCTTGGTCAGAGACGACACACTGCTTCTCAGGGAGGACACTGCTCCTCAGAATTCAACAGAATCCAAAGAAAACCCAAGCAAAGCTCTAAGGGACAAAGGGCATACATCTGAAGTCCTCTAAAATCATCCTATCACATGGAAGAGATTCCTCACATCCAGCCCAAAGATAAGTAAACCCCTTTTTACCATCTTGTTCCTTTTGATTATTAATCACTGTAGATTAACTTTTCCATATAGCTACCCCCAAAACATATACAACGTCAGGGACTATACCACTTTCCCTCACATATCACCAAGGTACTAAATCGTAAAAGTGCACTACCATACTAATATTCACCCCCTGTCTACTTAACCTGACTTAACTGATGTACTAACAGCCTAATAGCCTCATGTAGGAAATAATACTAACAACAGACAAATGTACCAGCTCCAAAGCAAACAATAGTAATAACTGCTTGAGAGTAATAATACCAACTAATCCAGTTCAGTCAAAAACACACAGAAACTGAAAGAAGGTCTTAAGAGATAGAACAACAATGCCCACATCAAAGTGCAGATCCATGAGAAACAAAACCCAAGAAAACAAATCTCCCACAGAAAGAATTAACCCCATAATGATAGATTCCAACCAGAACAAATTCAAAGAAAATAGCAAAGAAAGCCAGACCCAAGATAATGACTTTCAAAGCATGATCATTATCATGATCCATCCTATGAAAGAGGAAATCCAGGAGGAGTTAAATAACTGCATCAACCACTTTGAAGAGGAACACAACAGGCACTTGGAGGAGTTGAGAAAAACAGTTCAAGAAATAAAAATAGGCATAGAGCAGTTAAAACAGTCTCAGGCAGAGTTTGAAATTAAACTAAAAGACATGTTATCTTCAACCCAGAACTCAACAGAGAGTCTTATCAGCAGAACTAACGAAGCAGAAAATAGAATTTCAGATCTTGAAGACAAAGGAGACGAATTAAACAGCTCAATGAAAGAGATTGTTAAAGCCAAAAAGATACTTGAGAGAAATATTCAAGAGTTATGGGACACCCTGAAGAAGCCTAACATGCATATTCATGGAATACCAGAACAAGAATCCCAAAATATCACCTGAGGAAATACTTCAAATTATCATAAAGGAAACCTTCCTTCATCTAAAGAATGAGAGGCCCATCCAAATACAAGAGGCATTCCGCAGCCCAAATAGATATGACCAAAGTAGAAACTCACCAGGGCAAATAATAGTCAAAACACTCCACATTCAAGACAAAGAAAAGATGCTGAGAGCTTCAAGGAAAAAAGAAAACAAGTCACTTTTAAAGGTAAACCTATTAAAATAACAAGTGACTTCTCAATGGAAACAGTAAAAGCAAGAAGAGCTTGGAGAGAAGTACTTCAAGTATTGAATGAGCAAAACTGTCAACCCAGGCTGATATACCCCACAAAACTATCTGTCATGATCAAGGGAGAAAGAGAAGTTTTCCAGAACAAAGACAACTTACTTGAAGGCTTACATGTCTACCAAACCAGGCCTTCAAAAAATGCTAGAAATGATACTCAAGCTTGACGAAAAAAACAAGCGTATCCAGGAAGACAAAAGGGAAGTATAAGACCACCAAAACCTAAAAGCCAAATAATACACTTACAAAAGCCACTAAACACAAAAAATATCTGGAATTAAAAATAATTTCTCCATTATAACATTAAATGTCAATGGAATTAACTCACCGATCAAGAGACACAGATTACAAACTTGGATTAAAAATCACAAACCATCATCAATCTGCTGCCTTCAGGAAACTCATCTCACCACAAAAGAGGCACATGCTAAAAATAAAAGGCTGGCCAAAAATTCTGCAAGCTAATGGAACCAGGAAACAAGCAGGGGTGGCTATTATGCTATCAGACAAAGTGAACTTCAAACAAAAAAAATCATAAGAGACACAGATGGATACTACATTTTAGTCACAGGTATAATTCGCCAGGAAGACTTCACAATACTGAACATATATGCACCCAATACGCCCCCCCCACATTCATTAAGCAAACCCTACAACATCTAAAGTGAGAAATCAACCCCAAAATGATAATTCTTGGGGATTTCAACACTGACCTCTCAACATAGGATAGATCAACAGGTAAAAAACTTAACAGAGACACATTGGAGCTTAATCAAACTCTTACTGAAATGGTTCTTACAGATCTCTATCAAACTTTTCACCCACGCACCAAAGAATACACATTTTTCTCAGCAGCACATGGAATTTTCTCCAAAATAGATCACATATTGGGCCACAAAACGAATCTCCACATATACGGGAAAGTTGAAATTCTAGCCTGTACCCTATCAGACTACCATGTTCTAAAGCTTGACATCAACAACCCAACAAACAACAAAAAATACACTAACACCTGGAAACTATGAATGAGAACTGGATTCAGGAAGAAATTACAAAGGAAATTCAAGATTTCCTGAAAGTGAACGATAATGAAAATACAACTTATCAAAATCTTTGGGACACAATGAAAGCTGTCCTGAGTGGTAAGTTTATAGCTCTTAATGCCGTCATCAAAAAATGTAAATATCAGAAATAGATAACGTAACAATGCAGCTTAAAGCACTAGAGACACTAGAGCAATCTGATTCCAAAAGCAGTAGAAGAGAGGAGATTAGCAAAATTAGGGAAGAAATATCCGAAATTGAGATTAGGAAAACAATACAGAGAATCAACCAGTCAAAAAGCTGGTTCTTTGAAAAAATCAATAAGATTGACACACCCCTAGCTAAATTAACCAAAAGCAAGAGAGAGGAAACCCAAATTAACAAAATTAGAAATGAAAATGGACTTATCACTACTGATACCCAAGAAATCCAAAGAATTATAACGTCATATTTCAAAAACTTATACTCTGTGAAATTTGACAACACAAAAGAGATGGATGAATTCCTAAGTAAACACAACTTACCTAAATTGAATCAGGAAGTTGTGAATTATTTAAATAGTCCTATAACATATGAGGAAATTGAAGAAGTAATCGTGAATCTTCCCACCAAAAAATGTCCTGGACCAGATGGATTCAGCACAGAGTTCTACCAGCTAATAACACCAATACTCCTTAAACTGTTCCATCAAATAGCAAAGGAAGGAACACTACCAAATTCCTTCTATGAAGCTAATATCGTCTTAATCCCAAAAGCTAATAAAAATACACTTAAAAAAGAAAACTATAGGCCAATCTCTCTGATGAACACAGATGCAAAGATTCTAAATAAAGTCCTAGCAAATCAGATTCAAAAACATATCAAAAAGATCATCCACGGGGATTAAGTAGGCTTTATCCCGGGCACACAAGGTTGGTTCAACATACGCAAATCAATAAATGTAATTCGCCATATAAACCAGTCCAAAGTTCAAGACTCTATGATACTCTCGGTAGATGCAGAAAAAGCTTTTGACAAGTTCCAACAGCCCTTTATGATCAAAACGCTAGAGACAGTAGGAATAGAAGGAACCTTTATCAATATAATAAAAGCTATATACAGTAAGCCAACAGCAAGGATTATACTCAATGGGGAAAAACTTGAAGCATTCCCACTTAGATCAGGAACTAGAAAAGGCTGTCCACTGTCACCACTTCTTTTCGATATTGTACTTAAAGTTTTAGCTGAAGCCATAAGACAAGAAAGGGACATAAGAGGGATTCAAATCGGCAAGGAAGAAGTCAAGTTATCACTATTTGCAGATGACATGATACTATACCTGAGTGATCCCAAAAACCCCACCAGGAAGCTCCTGGAACTTATTGAGAAGTTCAGCAGGGTGGCAGGATACAAAATAAATGTGCAAAAATCAGTGGCCTTCCTATATACCCAGAATGAAAGAAGTGAAAAAGCCCTCAGAGAAATAATCCCATTTACTATAGCCCCTAAAAAAATGAAATACCTTGGGATAAACCTAACCAAGGAGGTAAAAGACCTTTACAATGAAAACTTTAAAACCCTCAAGAAAGAAATAGCAGAAGACACCAGAAGGTGGAAAGACCTCCCATGTTACTGGATTGGCAAAATCAACATCGTAAAAATGACCATCCTACCAAAGGCAATATACAGATTCAATGCTATACCAATCAAAATCCCAAAGCAATTCTTTAAAGAAGTTGACCAAACAATCTCAAAATTCATATGGAGGCACAAAAGACCCAGGATGGCAAAAACAATCCTGAGTAACAAAAACACGGCTGGAGGTATCACCATACCAAACCTTAGTCTATACTACAAACCCATAATTGTTAAAAACAGCCTGGTACTGGCTCCAAAATAGACACGCAGATCAATGGATAAGGGTTGAAGACCCAGATATAAGCCCACAAAACTACAGCCATTTGGTCTTTGACAAAGGGACCCAAAAAAATCCAATGGAAAAAGAACAGTATCTTCTGCAAATGGTGCTGGCAAAACTGGATCTCCACATGCAGATTAAAACTGGACCCATACTTGTCACCATGTAGAAGACTTAATTCCAAGTGGATCAAGGACCTTGATATAAGGCCAGAGACTATAAAAACCATAGTTGAAAGGCTAGGGAACTCCCTCAAGCTGATTGGGCTAGGCCAACAGTTCCTAAACAGACATCCAATAGACCAGTCACTGCTACCAACTCTCAACAGTTGGGATCTTGTGAAATTAAAGAGCTTCTGTTCAGATAAGGAGGTTTTAACATGAGCTCAAAGGCAACCCACAGAGTGGGAGAAAATCTTCACTTATCACATATCTGATAGAGCTCTATTATCCAGAGTGCATAAAGAACTTAGAAAATAACACTAAGGAAACAAATGGCCCAATTAAAAAATGGGCCCTGGGAGAAAATCTTCACTAACCACACATTTGATAGAACTCTGCTGTCCAGAGTGCACAAAGAACTTAGAACACCAAGGAAACCAATGGCCCAATTAAAAAATGGGCCCTGGAACTTAAAAGAAACTTTACCAGGGATGAAATTAAAATGTCTAACAAATATCTGAAAAAATGTTCCACTTACTTAGCCATCAGGGAAATGCAAATCAAAACTTCCCTGAGATATCATCTCACCCTGGTCAGGATGGCAAAAATCCACAATACAAACAACAACAAATGTTGGAGAGGATGTGGAGAGAGGGGAACTCTCCTTCATTGCTGGTGGGAATGCAGGCTCATACAGCCACTCTGGCAAGCCGTCTGGAGATTCTTAAAGAAATTAAAGATTGAAATGCCGTATGACCCTGCGATTCCACTTTTCCACAAGCACGACCATGTTCATAGCAGCACTGTTTACAATAGCAAAGTCATGGAGTCAGCCCAAATGTCCAACAGTTGACGAGTGGATAAGGAAACTTTGGTACATCTATACAATGGAGTACTACTCAGCCATCAAAAAGGATGAATTACTGGAATTTGCCGGGAAATGGATGTCATTAGAAACAATTATATTAAGCGAAGTATCCCAGACCCAGAAAATTAAGCGTCGTATGTACTCCCTAATAGGTGGCTCCTAGTACCAAACCCACCCAGCCCACCTAGAGACAGTAATTGCAAGGATTATGAACAGGAGGGATGGGGCAGGTGGGCCACACCAGAAACAAGGAGAGAAGGGACCATGTTACAGCAGGGAAAATAGGCCTCCACCAAGGACCCAAATAAGTAATGAGACATCTGATTAAGTTCACAGACTTTTGTTCCTGATCATTTACTACTGAGGGGGTGTGATCTCACCAGAAGAGGAGGACATATAGTCTGGCAGATAAAAAGTAACCATTTTGCAAAGGGGTGATAGACCCCTCCCTTAGTATGGTTTCCCACTTTTATTACATCTACCTTTGAATGTGCTTTTATCACAAGACTCTAACAGCTTTTTGTCTCTGGCCAGGGGGTAACATACAATGCCCACCAGGATGGAGTGAAGGGCATTGCAGGAGCAGCAAAACTGCAAAAGAAGATCAACAAACCACAATCCAGAACTTCAGAGACTCTATATCAACCACCTAGAACTAGGCCAGCTTAGTCTCTCCCCATCTTGAAGCTCAGGGAAATTTGCGGAAGAGGGGGCGGTAAGAGTGTAAGAGCAAAAGGATAGGAGGAGCAATGATATATAAGATACTCTATACTAGTTAGGGCTGAAGCAAGCATAATTGGACTTTGCATGCCCTGCGCAATGTCCAACACACTATTGACCTCACAAAGTCTAGCATCTGCTAAAGGCACCAAGAGCCTTGGAGGTCAAGGATTGGCAGCCACAGCAGTGTTCCTATACCTAAGGGGAACACGGGAAAGGGTTCAGGGAAAGGCCACTGGGTCCTTGTATGTCATCGGAGAGGAGGGCCCAGAGGAAAATCAGACATGCACAAGAAAGGACTCTCTGGGAATTGGGGCGGGAGGCACTGGGGGATGGGGAGGGAGAGGGGTGGGGAGGAGGAGCAGGGGGTACGGGGGGAGGAGGAGGAAGGGAGGGAACTGGTGTACCTAATAAGTTTGTATGAGCTGAAATAAAAAAAAAATGGGCCCTGGAACTTAAAAGAAACTTTACCAGGGATGAAATTAAAATGTCTAACAAATATCTGAAAAAATGCTCTACTTCCTTAGCCATCAGGGAAATGCAAATCAAAACTTCCCTGAGATATCATCTCACCCCGGTCAGGATGGCAAAAATCCACAATAGAAACAACAACAAATGCTGGAGAGGATGTGGAGAGAGGGGAACTCTCCTACATTGCTGGTGGGAATGCAGGCTCATACAGCCACTCTGGCGAGCCATCTGGAGATTCTTAAAGAAACTAAAGATTAAAATGCCATATGACTCTGCTATTCCACTTTTGGGAATAACCCCCAATACAGCAGAGGTTCAAGAACGACCATGTTCATAGCAGCACTGTTTACAATAGCAAAGTCATGGAATCAACCCAAATGTCCAACAGTTGACGAGTGGATAAGGAAACTGTGGTACATCTGTACAACGGAGTACTACTCAGCCATCAAAAATGATGAATGGAATTTGCCAGGAAATGGATAGGATTAGAAACAATTATATTGAGTGAAGTATGCCAGACACAGAGAATTAATTGCCACATGTACTCCCTAACAGGTGGCTCCTAGTATGAAACCCCTTAGAGATACTCAAAGATAAATCTCTGTAATAACTACAGTAATTTGCTAAGATTATGAACAGGAGGGATGGGGAAGGAGGGCCACACCAGTAACGAGAGAGGGGACCATGTTACAGCAGAGAAAATAGGCCACCATCAAAGACTGCAAGTAAATAATGAGACATCTGGTTAAGTTCACAGACTTTATTTCCTGATTATTTACCACTGATAGGGTATGATCTTACCAGGAAGGGAGGGCCTATAGTTTGGCAGATAGAAAGTAACTATTTCGCACATGGGTGATTGACCCCTCCCTCACCGTGGTTTCCTATTTTTATTACATCTATCTTTGAATATACTCTTATAACGAGACTCTAATTTAACAGGTTTTTATCTCTGGTCAGAGGGTGACATCCAATACCCATGAGGGTGGAGCCAAGGGCATTGCAGGAGCAGCAAAATGGAAAAAAAAATCAAGAAATCATAATCCAGAACATCAGAGACTCTATATCAATCACCTGGAACTAGGCCAGCCTAATCTCTCCCCATCCTGAAGCTCAGGGAAATTTGTGAAAGAGGGGGCGGTAAGAGTGTAAGAGCATAAGGATGGGAGGAGCAATGATATGCAACATACTCCACACAAATTAGGGCCGAAGCAATCATATTTGGATTTTACATGCCCTGTGCAATGTCCAACACACTATTGACCTCACGAAGTCTAGCATTTGCTAAAGGCACTAAGATCCTGGGAGGCAAGGGATTGACAGCCACAGTAGTGTTCCTATGCTTAACGGGAACACAGGAAAGGGTTCTGGGTAATGCCACTGGGTCCTTGCACCTCATCGGAGAGGAGGACCCAGAGGAGAGTTTGGCATGCACATTAAAGGATGCTCCAGGGATGGGAGGGGGAGGCACTGGAGGATGCGGAGGGAAGGGGGAGGGGAGGGTGGCACAGGGGAATAGGGGGCTGGAGAGAGGGGGGACTGGTATACCTGTTAAGTTTTTATGAGTGGAAATAAAAAAAAAAGAAAGTAAACATCAAGGAAACAAATGGGCCAATTAAAAAATGGGTCTTGGAACTTAAAAGAAACTTTACCAGGGACGAAATTAAAAGCTCTAACAAATATCTTAAAAAATGCTCCATATCCTTAGCCATCAGGGAAATGCAAATCAAAACCTTCCTGAGATCATCTCATCCTGGTCAGGATGGCAAAAATCCACAATACAAACAACACCAAATGCTGGAGAGGATGTGGCGAGAAGGGAACTCTCCTACATTTCTGGTGGGAATGCAGGCTTATACAACTACTCTGGCGAGCTGTTTGGCGATTCATAAAAAAGTTAAAGATTGAAATGCCTATAACCCTGCTATTCCACTTTTGGGAATAATCCCCCATATAGCAAAAATTCACCTCAATAGCACAAGCATGACCATGTTCATAGCAGCACTTTTTACAATAGCAAAGTCATGGAATCAACCCAAATGCTCAACAGTTGATGAGTGGATAAGGAAAATGTGGTACATTTATACAATGGAATACTATTTAGTCATCAAAAAAGATGAATTAATGAAATTGCTGGAAAATGGTTGGAATTAGAAGAAATTATATTGAGTGAAGTATCCTAGACACAGAAAATTAAGCGCCATATGTACTCCCTAATAGGTGGATCCCGGTCCAAATTCACTTAGTGACACATTCAAAGATAAATCTCTGTAGTACTTACAGTAATTGCAAAGATTATAAACAGGAGGGAAGCCGAAGAGGGCCTTGCCAGAAGGAAGGAGAGAGTGGATCATACTACAGCAGAGAAAATAGTCTACCATCAAGTACTGCAAGTAAGTAGTGAAACATCTGGTTAAGCTCACAGACTTTCCTTCCTGGTCACTTGCAACTGATAGGGGTTTGATCTCACTAGACAGAGAGGGCATAGAGTCTGGCAGATAGATGTTAACTATCCTGAAAATGGGAGACAAACCCCCCTCACTGCAGCCTCCACCTACCTTTTGAATTTACTGTTATTGTAAGACTATTTTAACAGCCTTTTATCTCTGGCTAGGAAGTGACATCCAATACCCATCAGAATGGAGCCATTGGCGGTGCAGGAGCAGCAAAACTGAAAAAACAAACAACAAACCATAATTCAGAACATCAGAGACCCTACATTAATCACCTGGAAGCAGGCCAGCCTAATCTCTCCCCATCCTAGAGCTCAAGGAAATTTGTGGAAGAGGGGGTGGTAAGATTGTAAGAGCTTAAAGATGGGGAGGAGCAATGATATTCAAGATACTCCACACAAGTTAGGGCCGAAGTAACCATAATAAGACTTTGCATGACCTGCACAGTGACCGACATATCATTGACCTCCCAAAGTCTAGCATGGTTCACAGGCACTATGATCATTAGAGGCAAGGGATTAACAGCCACAATAGTGTTCCTATAGTAAAGGGGAACCCAAGAAAGAGCTCTAGGCAATGCTACTGAGTCTTTACCCCTCATCAGAGAGAAGGACCCAGAGGGAAGTTTGACATGCACACTAAAGGATGCTCCAGGGATGCGGGGGAGTGGGCACTGAGATAAAGGGAGGGGGGAAAGGATGGGGAAAAGGGGGTAGGGAGCAAGGAGATCCAGGGAGGGGCAGAGGGAGGGAGGGGACAGGGTACCTATTAAGTTTGTATGAGTGGAAAAAAAAATTAAAAATAAGAAATGATCTGTGGCCACTTCAACTGCCAAATGAGCTTGGGAAATCGTTAAGTCTTCAAGTCTTTGCAATGAAGGTAATTATTTAAACTATGCCTTTTATTTCCTATATGCCAATTAATTACATTCTGTGTTTCAATAACAGTAAGAATAAGAATCTGAGTCATTAAATACAAATGCCGTACTTCCCTAACCTCAGTTCCCACCAACACATGTGCTTTGTACTTTGAGGTGCAGATATGTCTTTTTGTCTTTGCCTGTCTTTGCCTGTCTCTCTCTCTTTCTTTCTTTCTTTCTTTCTTTCTTTCTCTTTCTTTCTTTCTTTCTTTCTTTCTTTCTTTCTTTCTTTCTTTCTTTCTTTCTTTCTTTCTTTCTTTTCTTTGCTTCTTTCTTTCTTCTTCTTTCTTTCTTTCTTTCTTTCTTTCTCTTCTCTCTCTCTCTCTTTCTTCTTCTTTCTTTCTTTCTCTCTCTCTCTCTTTCTTTTTCTTTCTTCTCCTCCCTCCCTCCCTCCCTCCCTCCTTCCCTCCCTGCCCTCCCTCCTTCCCTTCCCTTCCTTCCTTCTTTCTTTCTTTTTTCCTTCCCTCTCTCACCCTCCTTGCCTTCATCTCTCGCTTTTCTCTCCTTTCTTTCCCCCTTTCTTTCTGTTAAAAGGATTTTGTTATATAATCAAAGCTAAGATAGAACCTACAATCCCACCTCAGCCTCCTAAGTGTTGGGATTTAGTGCCAAATGTGGACCTCCATATTCCACATTGAGGTTCATTTTCTGAATCAAGATATGATCTCTATTAGTTCTGTCTGTCTGTCTGTCTATCTAATCTATCTATCTATCTATCTATCTATCTATCTATCTATCTATCTATCTATCTATCTATCTACCTTATCTATCATCTGAAGTCTATCATTCCAAATATATGTAATATATTTGGTATAGTAATCCAAAGTATAATAGAATGGCACCATGAAATCAGAATTATTAGAACTAATTCTGACTTAGTTAAAAATTGCAAAGACCTTCGCTTTCTCTGTACTTCATATTTATCTGTAAATATTAAACAATGTTACCTCATGTGTAAACTCTATTTTGTTTGCTAGTAGTGAGTTTGTGATATTGTGTACAGTAATATGGGAGTTTCACTATTTACTCTTACATATAATATTTATTTATCATCTTTACCTTTAAATGACTTTCACAAAAATAATTTTATAGGATTTTGTGCATCTTTTCATAAACTATGCCAGAGGGGGTAAAAACCCTCTCACAAAATACACACTGGTACAATTGTTGTTCACATCCAAACATCTAGTTTTCTAGTAGACTAGCTTGAACTCATTAAGAATTTCTTTTTTTCTTTCATTCATTTTTTGTGATACTGGGAACTGAAGCCAGAGTCCTCATCACGGTGGGCAGTGATTTAACACTGAGCTCTAGTGTTGACCCAATCTGTATTTTATTTGGAAATATTCTACGACCCAGTAGGACCTCAAATTCATTATCTTTCTGCCTCAGTTTCCAGAATAGCTGGGAGTATAGGTGTGCACCACCATGCCTGGAAAGAATTTGTTAATAATTGGCATGAAGGTGACTTCCCTAACCTCTCATCCATTTCTCATTAATGGACCAAAAGAACAGGAATGAGTCTGTCTTCTTAGTAGAGCAACTTCAGTGAACTGCAGATTTTACTGTATATCCTAGGTAGTGATGGGTCAGGCTGAAGGGTGGTTTTACATATTGGAAAATTCTCAGTAACCACCTCTGATCATCTTTTAAGGGAGGACTTCCAGGGTACCACTTAGGTAGAACCCCAACCCTACCTCAGGCACCAGCCAGTAACCCAGTGCAGTTCTGCACTGGAGATGAACTGGTTAATATCTGTGTGTCTGTGTGGAAATGAGGACCCTAAGCTTGAAAAGTGTCAGAACACTGGTGCTGAGGAAAGAGTGTGAGGTATCTATTCCCTTGCTCACATAGTTTTGCCCGGACTGCCACCCTATGGTGGAGGTAGACTGGAGATTTCTACATACTGCATCCTCCTGCTTGGCTATATTCAGGGACCTCATGCATTTTTACTGCCCCCTTTGTATTGTACAAGCCAAGAGTGAAATCACGCATTCTTAAAGACTTGCAGACAACCTAACCCTGTATTTCTTTTTCTAGAAGGAGTGAGAAAGGTCTAATATAAAAAAGAAGAGCATTAGTGATCTGAAGACATGGAAAATCAGCTCTATGTCTGACATTTGAAGAGTCAGGTGGTTTCTCTAACTGTTTCCAAGTTCACTTTGAGATTGATGCATATTCTTTTCTAGTCTTAGATCCTCATTGTTGCCATACCTGCTTACAACCATCTTGAAATATTGAAACCAGGCTTTATCTCACTCAGGGCCCATGTATTGTTTCCAGCCACTATCAGAGGAAACTGCCTTGCTGGGAATGCAAGGGCAAAGTAAAGAAAGGGCATTTCTGGACTGGAGACAGGTCCCGAGGAGAGATTTGGAGAAAGAGACAGCTATATTAAGATCTTAAGGGTGTTTTATTTCTTATATTTCCTTTGTCAGTAGGCAATGGTAGGAGGGAGTTGGATTAATAGTGTCGTCTGCTCTCTGTGCGTCCCCCAGTTCCCTGGGTCACCTCTTTGGCCAGAATGAGAGGAGATATTGCTGCTTCAGTGGTTTCCTAGCAGTCTGACATCACTGTAGGTGGAGATGGGAACCACCTCTTCTCTCTCTTCCCCCCCATGACTGGTGTATACATTTCCCACTGTTTCCATAACAAACTAGCACACATTTGGCAGTTTAAACCAAAACCAATTAATTTTTTCGTAGTTCTAGAGACTAGAAGTCTGAAATGTATTTTTCTTAGCTAAAATCAAGTTATCAGGAATATGTGTTCCTTGTGGAACCCCTAAGGCAAATTCACAGTTTCCAAAGGTGAAGTATTTTCTACCATGTAAAGTTTCATAATGCATCTTCTGGTAATTAGAACATCGACATCATTTTAGCCCATTCTAGTCAATCCTGTGTACTGCAGTGATTCACATTCTCTCTACATGCAAATCACATTTACTTTATTCCAAGCTATTCCTTTACAGCATTAACTCAAGTTCCAAAATCTATTCCATATTAAAGCAAAATTTCTCTTTACCTGTGGGTCCTTGGAACTAGGGGACAAATTATTTGTCCTAAAACATAATAACAAAGCAAACATTGCTGTACATATTGCTGTATTTTACTCAAGATGAGACAAAAAGAAAACAAAGAACCATTGTGTCCCCTCTTACTCCTGATTTTCAAAGTCAGTAAATTTTGTGAATTCTTGACCCCTGGGGAAAACCCACTGTGAATTGCAAACCTCCTCTCTGGATGACAGATCTGCCCTCAATGCACTCTGTTTTGAAAGGATATTGCGTATCTGAAGCCAAGTAGTTTTGTTAGTCTGCTCTTGTTTGTAGAGTTCTGGGAGCCTGACACCCTTTCATCATTCCATCCTCTCTTTATACTTACCTTTCAGTTTCATTTGATAGTTTTGTCAGTATCATATTCTCACTATATTTTTCCAGTGCCAATTTTACTCAGAGATTTGCTCAAGCAGATGAAACTCTCATTCAGAGACCTTTCTTGACCCAACAACTTTCTCCATCTTTTTCTCTGGCCTCTACTTATAGAACTAGAAGAATATCTATGAGTTATATGTCTAGGTTCTTCAAGTAGCTGTCCATGAAGTCAAGTATTCAGATTTTTATCATTCCTAAGCACAGCACAAAATTATTCAACCATATCTTTACAGTTTTTTCCAGAACTTATTTCCTCATAGTTAATTTTTTAATTTTATAACCTTTTATTGTCTAATCATCCTGATGATTTTTCTAAATCAGTAAGTCCTGGTTCTATTTTAAAAGTTATTCCCTGGATCTCATATTTTATTATCAATAGTAAGATGATCATACCTTCAAAAATTAGCTTGGGAATTTCTGCATTCAGTTCATTGCATTCAGTTACTTCTTTCCTCATAATTACATAGTAGGCACAATTCAGCTAAACCTTCTTCCAGCTTACATTAAAGGTTACCTTTCCTCTGACTTCTAGTGACATAATCTTCCTTTCTTTTGGAGACCTCACACATCTTATCCCTGTTCATGGTAATCTATGTATTCTCCCAAATGAAATAGGCTTTCAAAATCATGTCCCTCACCTTCTTCTGAGCCTTCCTAATATAATCATAAGTACATTTTCTTCTAATAGCTGGTAAAGGCCAATGCATGATTTTAATACTGTGCTCTTTAAGATCCTTCTATCCTCTGTCCAATTCTAAAGCCACCTCTACCTTTTTAGGTATACCAATGAAAATGCCACACTGGTCTTAGTGCTATAACAAATGATCACAACTTTAGTGACTTAAATATCACAAATCAATTTTTTTATGTTCCTGGAGGAGCCAGAAGGAGAGAGGACAGAATTAAAAGACCTATTGTGGTTTCTGTGAGAATGATGAATCAGGAAGAGTGTTTAAATAGGATTGACTAGTTGAAGTTGAGCATAGCAGTTGTGTTTAGTTGCCTGGTAGCTAGCCTCGGGGGGAACAGGACAGGAAGACAGTGGTCTAGAAGTTGAGAATCTTGTTATGGAAGTGGTTGTGGGTTAGAGCTCCAGATTAGATGGTTTGGATTTAGAAGTACATCTTCAGGGTGTGCAAATGAGTATCTCTAAGAGTTGCCTGACCCCGGAAGACATAACCCTTTAAGGGCTATCAAGGCATCAGAATATACAAAGTAAGTGCTAGCGTTAGCACAGTAAGGATACTGAAATCCAACTGAGCCATTTCCCCATGTATATGAGAATAACCTTTTATAGGAATGGGTTCAGGAAGCTGTATTGATCAACAAGGAGGTGGCATAAGCTCCTCAGCCACCATTGTGTACAGAGTAGTTCTTTCCAGCAGCACTTAGGGAAGGGAGAAGAAAGCCGTCTCAGTGAGGTTTGTGCTAGTAGGTAACAAATCACATGGACAGTTAAGTGTTTTGAATCCAAAATTAGTTTAAAAAAATCTACAAATCTCAATTTTTACATCAACTTGAAAAACAACTTAGACACACAAAAAAGCCTTTCTGTTCACGATGGCTTAACATCAGTGTGCAATGTAATGTTAAGAAGTTAGAAGGAAAAAAAATAACACTTAGGTGAAGAAATAGTATCTCCTAGCCAGCCCCAAGGAAGTAAATACATAGATCTTTTACAGAGTTTTTCCTCAAATCAGGGCTTTGGAAATGGGGCTTAGAGTACTGTGACATTTGCCCAAACAACATAGGGTTCTGGTGTTTGTGGAATAAGTGAACCGTCAAATGTGTTTATGCTCATGAATGAAAAGTCCCATTTGGAGGATATTTTGTAGCATAGTCCAGCATAGAAATGGTGATTTTGTTCAAAGTGAAAAAAAAAAGAGAACATTGGTCTCTGAGGGAGGTTTTTCTCACACAAAAATAACTTGTTTTGACATTTTGGAGGTGGCAAGGGAGAGGTGGGACCTCCGTGTGTGTTTTTATTTCCCAAGACTATATTTTTCTGTGTATTTATAGATTGCTAGATAATTCATTAAGTAATTTGAATATGATTATAGTTTATTTCCATTCTCATATATTTTTAATTGGCTTCATGTACTTTAAGTTGCCTTTTATTGAAGGAATGCATAATTATGTTCTTCTTAATCTTCATTATACACACTTAATATCTGATTTTCTCCTTTTTTATCCTGTCTTTGGACTTATCTCTTATAGTTGCATTCTGATCTTCCAAGTTCTTTCTCTCTTCTCATTTTTCTTTCTTATTCCTTCTTTTCCATTTTGCCTTCCTTACAAACTAATTCTCCTCTCTTCCCCTCCCTTCCCTCTATTTTCCTTCTCCTCTCCTTCCTATCCCCTCCCCTTTCTTCCCCTCTTCTCCTTCTTCTCCCCTACTCGCTACTCTTCTTTTCTACTCTTCTACCTTCTCTTCTTTTTTTCTCCCTTACCCTCTCTTTCTCTCTCTCCTCCCTATATCTCCCTCTTGCATTAAAAATTGCTGCTTCTAACACTCAAGATTTTCGGAACACAGTTCTATGGTTCAAACTGATGAAACCTGAGATGATAGTATTAATCTCTTCAAGAGTAGAGAAAGGAGAGTCAAGAACTCTAGTCTATCAAGATCTCTGGAATTTATTGAGTGGGCAGATTCATTATTTTATTTTTTTATACATTTTTTATTATTATTTCCGCTCATACAAACTTAATAGGTACACCAGTTCCCTCCCTCCCTCCTCCTCCCCCCCAAACCCCCTGCTCCCCCTCCCCTCACTCCTCCCTCCCCATCCCCCAGTGCCTCCCGCCCCCATTCCCAGAGAGTCCTTTGTTGTGCATGCCTGACTCTCCTCTGGGCCCTCCTCTCCGGTGATGTACAAGAACCCAGTGGCATTTCCCTGAACCTTTTCCCGTGTTCCCCTTAAGCATAGGAACACTACTGTGGCTGTCAAACCCTTGCCTCCAAGGATCTTGATGCCTTTAGCAGATGCTAGACTTTGTGAGGTCAATAGTGTGTTGGACATTGCGCAGGGCATGCAAAGTCCAGTTATGATTGCTTCGGCCCTAACTTGTGTGGAATATCTTGCAAATCATTGCTCCTCCCATCCTTTTGCTCTTACACTTTTACTGCCCCCTCTTCTGCAAATGTTCCTGAGCTTCAGGATGAGGAGATTAGTCTGGCCTAGTTCTAGGTGGTTGATATAGAGTCTCTGAAGTTCTGGATTGTGGTTTGTTGATTTTCTTTTGCAGTTTTGCTGCTCCTGCAATACCCTTCACTCCATCCTGCTGGGCACTGTATGTTACCCCTGGCCAGAGACAAAAAGCTGTTAAACTGGAGTCTTATTATAAGAGCACATTCAAGGGTAGATGTAATAAAAGTAGGAAACCTCAGTAAGGGAGGGGTCAATCACCCATTTGCAAAATGGTTACCTTTTATCTGCCAGACTCTATGCCCTCCCCTTCTGGTGAGATCATACCCCCTCAGTTGAAAATGATCAGGAACGAACGTCTGTGAACTTAACCAGGTTTCACATTACTTACTTGCAGTCCTTGATGGAGGCCTATTTTCTCTGCTGTAACATGGTCACTTCTCTCCTTGTTTCTGGTGTGGCCCTCCAACCCCATCCCTCCTGTTCATAATCCTTGTAAGATTCATTATTTTTTGAAATAATAGTTTTTAATCTGTAGGGCAGAAGAGAAAGTGATGTAGATCATAGTGTGGCAGCACCAGGGAAGGAAACAATGTAGCTAGAAGATGGTTGCATTCCTGGCTTGCTATTCCATTCCTGATGCTAGTTGGGAATATAAGAACTGTCATTTATTTGTTTTGTTTTTCTTCTATATTTTAAAGTCACCTGCTGTATAACCAGCTTCCAACTTTCCATTAGTGGTATAAACTTGCCTGTGACAGTAAAGTTGAAAGAGGCAGAGTTTGCTACGTCTCACAGTTTTGGAAGTTTCCCATGACTTTGATGCCTGTGGTTAGAGAGCATATCGTGGAAGAGTAACTGCTCCTGAATGATAGTCAGGAAGTAAAGAGAGAGGGAGGAAGGGGAAGAGCACACCTTGGTGTTCTAAAGTGTCCCATAGGGCACCGTCACTTAGGATTTCCATCACTTCTGCTAGACCCAAATGATAGCATATGTCACCAACACTTTCATTCTCCATGTTTGCCAGTCCTTTGCAAACTGGATTTGCCAAGTTAAAGCGATTTTCCTCAGCAGAAACACTGCCCTTGCTTCAACAGCCTTCACTTCAGACATGTGACACTTATTCACTGGATTCATCGGTGTGCCCTTTCTGCAAAATCAAAGGGGTCACAGCAATTAACACCCATCTATTCATGGTGTTGAAGAACAAATAATCCTGTCTATAAACAGACAACTTAGAGAAACATGGAAAGGTCACATTGCTTCTCTTTTTGTCTAAACAAGTGCTCAAACTTGTCAACGCTGGTGTGGCAGGAGATATAGCCCAACACTACTTTCAGCAGCTCTAGGGATTCACTTAATCTTTTAGGGGCCTCCACTTGAGTGAAGTTGTATCCTTGACTTCATCATAGTAAAAAATCTCAGGGTAGATCAGCATGAACCAGAGTTAGAGTTTACTAAGAATAGAAAGAAAGCCACTTGTGGAAGGAATCAAGCACATTTGAAAGCATGGTGTGGGCTTCTCAGAAGAGAGTTACTCTTTGGGGTTTTGAAGCTTCATTATTTAATTATTTTTTTAAGATCTCCATTCTCTTTTCCCTTTTTTGATAAGAGAGATCTTGTCTTGGCTCCAGAGGTGTTTTGGATGAGATTATAATTTGATTAAATGAAACTAAGGGTCATAAATTTTGCATCAGGGGTTAAAGCATGTCTTTTATTGTGGATGGAGTTTTGGGTAAGATTCCTAGAAAACTGTAGGTTTGCAACTTGGAAAAGAGAAAGCCATATGCACTTAGGCCTTAAGTCTCTTTCATTATTATTTTCACATTCTTTAAAATATCTCTATATAAAGTATCTCATTAGCAACCTTTGCAGGGAATGTTAGTCATGCTGCAGTTCTCAATTCTGAGGTGGCAGAGTGATTTCACTAGACTGCAGAGTGACAGACTCCTCTCCCTTCCTATGTTCCTCCAATTTTCCCTCCTTTGTCTCCTGTTCACCTCAGATTAGAAGCTGACTTAACATATGTCCTATGTGTGCTCCAGAACTCTGAAAGAATACACAAATAAAAGTAAAAAAAAAAAAAACAGCAAGAGTGAACCACTGAGCTCCCTGAATTTATAATAGGGACTAAACTGGGGTCTTTTGTAAAGAGGGAAGTCCTAAAGAATAATGGTAGAGGGCTAGAGAGATGGCTCAGGGGTTAAGCCTATGCCTCAAAAGCATTTCCATTGGAAATGGTGGTGGCCTGCACTTCTGGCCCTGGAAGGCAGATCCTGGGAGGCCCCAGAGCAAAGAAAAAAGGAAGTAGAACAATTCAGAAAGATTCCCAAAGTCACTCTTGGGCCTCCATAAGCATACAGAGTGTCCTCTGACACACATGCATGCGCACGCACGTACACACACACACACACACGCACACACAATACTAGGATTCAGAGTTTATATATTCCCAGTATTGATCCCTCCATATATAGATGATGAATACAAATCCAGCAAATGGAGAGACAGTGATTTTCCCATAGTCCTTCACTGTGTAGCAATGGCTACAACCCAAATAACTTGACTCTTTTTTTTTATTATTTATTCAATTGTGTGTGTGTGCATATGTATGTGTGTGCGCATGTGTGTATGTGTGTGTGTAGAACCACGGACGAATCGGGAACCACCGTGGACGCCTCCACCTCCTTCTGCCCCGGGATTCACAGGCTCCGCCCTACCAGGACCAGAAGCGCAGGCCGCCCCCGCTTCCGCCTGGCGTCTATACGTGGGATCTGGGATCCGAACTCAGGACCTTCTGCCTGCAAGGCAGAGGCTTAACCCCTGAGCCACCTCTCCAGCCCCATAACTTGACTCTTAATATAAGTTTCATGTCATCACACTTCCCTAGGTGTTTACCATGTGCTATTTTTAGATAATTTGTTATTTTACATTTTTACACATGTAACACATGTAAAACATATGTAACAAATTTTTCATATGTTAATTTACTCATTAGCCTTCTGTTTATTGATTAACTATTGTGAACCATGGGTGCTGGTGAGAAAAGTAGCATTATTTGGGAATTTTATGAAAGCTAGGTACACACTTATAATCTCAGCACTCATGTGGTTGAAGCAGAAGATCACAGGTTTCAAGCCAGCTGAGGCTTACTTACATAAGAAGAACCTTTCTCAAAGAATACAAAACAAAAGGCAAAACATTCAAGAATTAGTATATTACATGAGATTTGGAGCAATAGGACTAGACCTAAATCTCAGCTCTGACACTTACACCTCTTACTAGTGGAGTGAATGACCACTTTCTATCCCTCAAGTTCAATTTCTTCTCTCATAAAAATAGCTAGCAGTAATACTTCACAAGGAGGCTTGTAAAGACTAGATTAATATATGAGTAAAGTTCACTGTAAGTTCTGAAATATATAATAGGTATATAAATAGTTATTTTGATACTTGTCTATGTATAATAAAGAAAATTATCCATTGTGATGACAAATTAAGTAAAATAAGCATTATAAAAAGGTTAACCGATATCATTATGGATTTGTTATCATTAAATCTACAACTACAAAATGAATAATAAAAAAAGGAGTTTATTCCGGTACCCTTATGAAACTTGAAATAAAGTATAGGATAAATGTTAAAAAGAACAAAACACCCTATATCTACTTCATATAAAGTGCTATGATCATAATAGCAAATTCACGTGGGCATGGCATGAATTATCTAGTCTCTTGATTTTGCTTCTATCAATCTGAATATTCATTGTATTTTTCTTTTATTAAAGCATCACATTAGCTCATATTAATTGTACAAAGTAATGTGTTTCATTATGACATTTTCATGTAGGCATAATAACATGCTTTGATGGTATTTGCCCTCCATTCTTACACTTCCTTTCTGTTCTTCAGATCCCATTTCATTTTTCTCTTTCTTTTCCATCTTAGTTTCTAGTTCCTAGATCCCAATATAAGAAAAAAAAACATGAAATATTTATCTTTCCAAGTCTAGCTTATTCCAATTAACACGATAATTTATAATTGCAGCATTTGTTCTATAAATGATATAAGTCCAGATCTTTATTGCTGAATAAATGTTGCATTATATAAAGAAACTACTCCTGTTACTCTCCATTGCTGTGGTAAAATACTCTGACCCAAGGCCCTTACAGGAGAAAGAGTTTATTGCTTGACTTGTAGTTTCAAAGGGAATAAAGTCCATCATGACAGAAAGCATAGTGGCAGGCAGAGAGGCATGGTTACTGGAACAGAAGACTGGGTGCTATCTTGCTGCTATTTTAATGATGGTCAGGAGAGAGAGAAAGAGAAAGAGAGAGAGAGAGAGAAATACAGGCTATGGGCCAGGTTATCAAATGCCAAGGCCTGCCGCCCGTGACATACTTCCTCCAGTGAGGCTCAACTTCTAAAGATTCCATAACTTTCCCAAACAGCAACCCCCGCTGGGAACCAGTTGTTTAAATACATGAGATTGTACAAGACAATTCCTATTCAAACCATGACAGAAGTTATTCTTGGAATTTTCACCCCCCCAAAAAAAAAACCCCAGCTGGTTTAACTGGAATGTAATTGATTCCTCAAGAACATCTGAAAAAAAACTTTGTGTTTGAGTTACAAAGTATTAAATCTTCGTTGGCTACAAGCATTGCTAAGGACACTGACTAATTTCAAATCTCATTTACTTTCCTGGGAAAATGTGCTCTAAATAACACTGTAGAATCACCTTAGTGGTTGCCATCGGTACAGTGGGAGTCATCCCTATGGTTCTTGTTTGTCACAGTTGCCTCACTGTGTGACCCTACCCCTTATGAAGTACCTACTTCATTCCTTAGGCACATATTCTTTAAAGGTTCTACCAACCTCCAATATATAAATAGCATCAAAATATGAGAGAACCGAGTGTGAGGTTTGAAGTTTTCCATGCTATAGACCACCATTGTACTGATACTGAAAGAGCCTTACACAGCCCTAGGACAATGTCTTCTTTCCCTCTCTGCTCATACAGGTAAATTCTCCTAGTTGCCTCTACCTCTTTAACAAGAAAAGTAATTGATATTCCTGAAGGCTTCAGTTTCCTGACAGCTCACATAATTATCTAAGCAAGTGAATCATTTCCTTCCCCAGGAACCAGGGACATCTTATAATCTCAGTACTGCAGAGTCTGCCCACCAGCTCTTGAGAGTTACTCTAAGGCATATGTGTAGGACTAAGCTGTGCACTACTTAAAGTTATTCTGCATTGTACAAAGCAGCAGCTGTCAGGCCATTTGTTTGCTTGAAGAGATTCCATTTTATGAAACAGTAGTTTGTGCCATTTGAGTGCAAGTGCTGAGATGTGATGATTCCATATCATGTTAACACAGACATGAAGTGTAACATGAAGTGTAACAGACATGAAGTGTAACATGAAGTGTAACACAACCTGATAGTAACTTATCCATGCAAGAAAGGTACTATCACCTATAGATTCACTGAAGTAAATCAGAAACATATGGATGCAGGAAACTATCAAAATCATATTAGCAAAATTATCAATATGATCTTACCAACCACACCTGACCAATGAAGGATGTAGTTATCATGAATCCTGTAGTAATATCTATCCCTGTGTTTCTCTACCTGTCCTTAGTAAGCCAATCAAATTAGCAATGATAAGCAAAAAAAGGAATTTACTCAATATTGAGAAAATGGATCTGTTTTTGGAGTCCAAACATAAGAGTGAAGATTAAACGGAAGGCAAGAGAGGTGCATAACTAAACAGTTTTGCTCCAAGGTGTGGTTCTGCTCAGTATCTGCTGGCTCCAAGTCTCTTCCGCAAGGTGTCAGAGCTGTGTGAAATTTCTTTCTGAGAAACACATTCCTCCCCTGACTGGCAGCAAACTTGACAAATTTTCAACACTCTATCTTTGTTCCTAGCATGAGTTTCCTGGAAGGAATTCCAACTTCTCTGGTCTATTGTTTTCACTTAATAATCAGGTGGAAGAAGGGGAACAGCATTCCTTTAGAGTCTCTGTGCCTTTCAGTTACGTATCCGCCTTCACCCTTACCGGCATCATTTAAAAGGTGGGATCCTCCTCCTGAATTGGGGTTGGGTCCAGTGACTTACCCTTAGCTCATTTCTGTGTTTGTATTACAGGGTTGAGAGGAAATAAACTCCTGATTCTGTTCTTGGACTCAGCTCAACACAAGTCATGCTGCTTGATGTGGCCCCTTGAACTGTCACACATCTTCATCTGTACTTGAAAGCTCGCTGCCTTAAGCAGTTTTGAGCTGTAGCTGTGCTTGTGCTTTGGAAACCTTCCATCTGGTGTTATGCCTCTGCTTTCAGCAGTCTCTTTGACCCCATAGCCTTTTAAGCTGCATATCATTGTGTGAAGTATAATGTATAATCTGAGAGTTCATGATAGTAATTAAAACTGGAATAAAATAGTGTGTGATTGCCATTGGCCATACTATCAAGTGAAGTCGGGATTAATCTTTAGTGAATTGCTGCTAATGAAACTGAAGTATTTGTAAATTTATTGCTCTTCAATAAATTCTAAGATTGTGGAAAGACACAAATTTACCTACATACATTTCAGACATAGTGCACCAATGGCAAGGTAGTTCTGCATGGCTTGCAGCATCTTCTTTCCTTGGGCTGCCAGCATATGTGCTTGATCAATGTCCATCTGTGGAGAGAGGCTGCAATGTAGAAGGCAAAGAAACAGCATAAAATAGATGCTGGACTCAAAGCTGTAGCAGAGAAGTTGTGATCTGGCAAAGCCAGCCTGTCCCAAAGTGGCAACTTTGAAGCGTGACCTTGGCAAGACCAGACTGCTTCGAAGCTGTTGTGAGACATGACTTGGGCAGAGCCCTGCCTGCCTCATTCTTCCAGATAAGATTGCTTCTGCTTGGTTTTGATGTCTCTTCAGTGTGCATTGTGTGCCGCATAGAAATACATAGCTTCATTTTCCTGTGCTCATGCCATCTGCTGATGCAGTGTTTACTTAGTTTGTCTATAAATAAGAAAAAGTGTCAGCTGCTGGTCCCCATTGGGGGCTGTGTAGACAACCTGATCTCACTTTTTTTTGTATATTGTGTCTTTCTTTATTCTTGTGTCACTTGAATAGAGGAATGCCACCCAGGTCATCAATCTCATCTGTGCACTGAAGGATTTTTTTGTGTGTGTATTGATCATCCCCATAACCTTTTTCTCTCAACAATCATTATTCTTAAGATATGTTATTTTATCTCTGTTATAATTAATATGTTTCTGACTGTAATCCAGAGACTTTATCCAGATGCATCAGAATGATCTTTGCAGTCTGTGAAAGCGGATCAATTGTCCGAGACCAGAATTTTTTATTTGACTGTAGTTGGGGCTCAGCCTGGTTCAACAAGCAGCTATTCTGACAGTCATGGGTTGATATTGATGGGTCTGGCTCAGTGTTCTCAACAGACACTGATGAATCACCTGAAAATCTTTAAACACAGATTCCAATTCCAGAGATTCAAGCTGGGATTTGCATCTTAAATTTCTTCTAGACATCCATTGGCTGCTGCTGAAGCAGGTGCAGTTACCACACTGCAATGATTGGGATGAATTGTTCTCTGTCTTGACTGCACTCGGGTAGTTTTTCACTTTTTAATTTTTGATATTCAAGGTACACCCAAGATTAATTAGTCAGAATCTCTAGGCAAAGATGCATATATCAACACTTTTATGTCTCCTTGTAATTGTAATTGCATGCAAAGTTGAGAGCAGTCTAGGATGATGTTTCTTAATCTATTTTCTTCTTCAATTATCATTTTGCCTCCACAAAGCGACTTTAAGGCATTTATTTTCCAAATACTCTCACTTCTCCCCACATAAATTGAACTATAGACATATTATGCCGCTGTTTACGCAGCATGACTGTTGGAGGGACACAATCTATTATCGCATCTAAATTTTTTCAACACCTGCTTTCTACGGTAGGCAAAAATTATCTCATACAACTAAATATGAATCCATTTACATTCATCATCTATTCTACCAGTGGAGATAATGTCACAATGGAAAGATTTCTATAATTCTATCCCATATGGTAAACACTTTAAAAAATAAAATATGCTATAGTCATGGTTTGCACTGTATTCCCCACAGATTCATGTGTTTGGGAAGGTTATGACACTTTTAGGAGGTGGAGAAGTCTTGTGGAAGGAAGGCAGTCACAGGGGGTGGCCTTGAGGTGGATTAGCTCCACTCTACTTATGCCACTCTTACAGTTGTCAGTCTAGCAGCTCACAGCATCCTGGATGGATGTGACCTAGGACTCCTTCAGCTTTTGCCATTAACTATGCCTTCTCATCATGAATCATGGTTTTTCCTCTCTGGAACTCTAAGCTGAATAAATCTCCCCCTTTTCCCTTTAAGTCATTTGCGTTGGAGTCTCGTCTCGCAGCAACAGAAAACAGCAACTGATACAGTTATGTTCATGTTGACCCAGTCAAAATTATAACTAATAAGACCATGCAATAGAAAATGCAACAGAACAATAGAAAAACAAACAAATGACAGAATTTTAATTTTTTTAGAAAATAGCATGTCATTGGTTAAAGATTAGTTATGTAATACAGTGTTTATTTGCTTTTATAAGGATCACATTAGTTGGCTTTTCATTGTTGAAACAAGTTGCCAGAGTAAAACGACTTATAGGAGGAAAAGTTTACTTTGGTTTGTGGTTTCAGAGATTTTAGTCCATGCTTAGCTGGCTCCAATGATTTTGCATTACAGTGAGGTAGGACATTGTAATGGAGACAAAGCTGCTCACTTCATGAGGTTATGAAACCAGACAGAAGGGAAGGACCTGAGACAAGGTACACTCTTCATAAACCTTCATAGACCTTCTTCACCTGCTTCTTCCAACTGTACTCTATATTTAGTTATAACCTCAGTAGGTTATTCTGTTGATAAAGTTAGTACCATCACTATCTGATCACCTCTCAGTAGTGCCATCGGCTAGGGATAGATGAGCACTTCTGGGAGGATACTGCATATCAAAATAGCTAATTCTTTTCATGTATCACAAGCCACTTTGTAAGGGTAGAGAGTATGAGTGCTAGAGAAAACATGTCTCAAACCCTGTAGATTAGATAATATGTTTTTACGAAGTTCTAGAATAAATTAGCAATTTTCTGTGTCTTTTTGTATAAAACTTCTGTTGTGGTCTTGGGTTCATCTCAAAGTTAAAAGAATTTGGCAGGGTAAGGATAGTTAATAATTTTGACATCTCTGAGCCCTTATTGGAAGGACTCTATTGTATTTTTTTTCCTGGATATTTGTTCTCATAGTCCAGTTCCTCACTGGGGCATTTCTGTAAGGAGTCCAAACATGAACACTAATAAGTCTTACTGGTGAGGTAACTCATTCATTTTAATTCACTCAGGCATAACTCTTTTCATTTTGTTTTCTGAAATTTTACTGTAGTCTTCTTTTTCAACCATAACTTATGTCACTGAGGTTTGATTAATTTTGACCTGTACTAATTACAAAAGTTGTTGATAAACTCATTCCTTTCAAACCTGGCAAAGTGGAACCAGGACAGTATGAATGGGTAAAACTTATGTTGTGTCTAAGGTAAATACTTTATGAAAAACTTTCTAAAGCCATGAAATGGAGTCCTTCTCTATAGGTACAACATGATTTGCATGTAACAAAATTGACTTTTAACATTCTTTGAAAATCACAAATGATTTAGACAGGATGCTTTTAATAGAGTTCATGTCTAACAATCAGCAGTCTCAACAAATGACATGACTTAACCTCAAAAGACAATGGACATCCAACTAGTTCATAAAATTTCTCCTTTTTGGCTTTTAAAACTTACTTCTTCCCTCATCACCCCTGAACAATCTCACAGTATTCTGTGATGTGTATATTCCTATTGTTCTTAAATATTATTGTTTGGTGGATCTTTTTCTGTTTATTACCTGGGCTGACACAGAAATAGAAGAAAACTTCCCAAAAGTCAGAGTAGAGCAGGAAAAATTGATGGAGGATTCTCCATGGAAGAAGAACCCCAGAAGAGCAAAGCAGGAAAGCACCCAAGAGCACCAGCTGTTCTCATGGACGGGTTCCTGAAGGACCATCTTGGGGTGATCTGGGTTTGATTTCATTATGATGCATTCTTGTGAAAACCTTAATATTCGTTACAAGCTAGGGGCTTTCTATTGTGGGTAACCAACAAGGCCCATGACACTGTGAGCACCAGGGATTCATTGCTCCAAAAGTGATGCTCCTGAGCAGCAGAAAGCAGGTCCGTCAGGCATCTTTTCAGGCAGCATCGGGTACCAGCAGGGAAGGATTCCGCATCCAAAGTGACACAGCAAGGACCTCCTCTTCGTATATTCTCCTCTGGGCAATATGGTAGAGCATATTCTGACAATGCAGTATTTATCATGTAAGAGAGACACAGAGGGGCAAAAATCCAACCCTAATAGCAATACATTGGCTTGGCAGGATTTAGAGAAGATATAGAGAAGTCATAAGTACTGTTCCAATAAACTGCTAAAGGGAATTGCATGTGTTTTAAACACACACACACACACACACACACACACACACACACACAAAACACACACACAGAGTATAATACAGTATATATGTAACGCATAAATATTTGGTCAAAACAATTAGATGTGTAAACATACACAAATATGCATCATCATTTCACAAAGCAAAACAAAATTTACCATTTATTGCTTTTTATCAGACATTACTATAAATAAGCATAAGGGAATGCAAGTCTGTAAGAGATACATCTTAGAAGCTGGGTGCAAATCAGTAGGTTTCTACCACAGGGCCTTTCAGAGACTCTAACATGCCCTTTATTTCTCAGAATTATTTGTCCATGAAATTTTTACCCTCGAAACATCTTTTAGAAAAACTGACAGGCTAGGAAGATTATGGAGCATTTCTAAATGATAAAAATGTATGTACACAGAGATAAAACGATGTATGTTTTTGAAGTAAACAGCAGTAACAGGGCTTTAAGAATGATTTTAGAAATTGATTTTCAAGTAAATTTGCTGTGACACTTGATTCCCCCAGGGAGTTTATTGGTGCCTCTGTGAAGTTTCTTTAATTCTAGAGATATGTTCAGACAGATGATCTAAGTCTCATCAGAGCTTTCAAGAATTGTGTGTATGAAGATCTAATCAACGAGAGAGAAAAAGACAGGTGGGACCTCTCAGGAGGTGGAGTTCCTTGTCAACTGACAGAACAGTAAGACCAGTGAGCCATATCTGCATGTTGCTGTGACATCTGCTTATAGTCCACATATATAGTCTATATCTTCATGATGTTTCTGGAACTCTACTGCAAGCTCAGGAGTTGACTGTTGTCACCTCTAGATGTCCATTCTTGATGTCCATTCCTGCTTACCATGCTTTAAGAGAGGGGTAATTTTTAAGACAAAGTTCATTTCATTTACAAAGTTACAAAGATGGTAAAATGTCTAAATACCCTTTACTCAAATTCCTTAATGTTAATATCATACAATACAATGCTATATTTAAAATGGTGTAATATTTGTACAATATAGTATTAAACTAAATGATTCCAATATTACAAATGTTGGCACTAATATTTTTGTTTTTCTTGCTTCTTTACAGTTATAGATACATATGTGTCAATGTGACAATTCTTCAATTTTTGGCACATCTGGAAAGAATTGATAGTCAAGGCAAGCCATAAGCAAACCTGGGCATGTGGGCAAACTGGAAGGAGTTGGTTCAATAAGTTGGTATTCTTCAGCACACTTTGACAGTGTTGTTGTCTGACAAGTAAGGATTACTTCACTCTCAGCAACCCCTATGGAAATGATGTGGCCAGTTACATAAGCTCCTGTTGCTGGTATGAGTTCTCTGCCAAACTATACAATCACTGGACAATTGTAAGCCAAAAAAAAAAATCACCTTGTTTCCATAAGTCATGCTGTTTTGATTTATTGGCAACGCAGGTAATTGCAGCATTTACTTTCTAACACTTCAAAATTCTCATATTTTCCACATTTCATTCTTAGAATTAGTTATTTCTCTGCAGATCCTCTTTTCCTCTTATTGGACATAATATTAAAAACCAATATTTGGATGTTGAGTACTCCCAGTGTTGCTGGGCTGCTACTTTCTTAGCTTTGTTGACTGTACTAAGAGATGTGTGGGTGACTACAACACACATGCATTCATATGTCAGTGTGTCATACTAAATAGTTCCATCATCTAAAATTCCCATTTGTGGTCCATAGTAGCTGACCACTGTTGGTTTCTTCAACTCTTGGAAACCACCCATCTGTTGTCTATTCCTACACACTACAACATGAATGTCATATGATGTGTGCAGCTCTAAGGGTTTAAGAGTCTCTATATGGTTGCATAAATATATTGCTGAGTATAATTCATATTATGATTGTACTAGAATTAGGTTATCTGCTTGATTTTGTTTTCTGTTTGAGCTTTTATAAAATTGTGGTAAACACACACTGGTTTTTGTGAAATTTTTCAATTCACTCAGAGAAATGTTCAAGATGGAGTTATTGGATCATGTGTTTTGTTTCATTTTATAAAATCTTTCCAAACTGTCTTCCAAACTATTTATTTTGATTTCCCACCAGCAAAAAATGATGTAGTGCAGCTTACAACAATTCTGCTAGGTGTTCAGTGGAATCTCATTATGTTTTACTTATTTCTTTTCTGACAAATGATATCATACATCTTTCTATGCTAATTTGTTACCCATTTTTTATGAATTCTTCATTCAATTATTATATCTCATTAAAATTTAAGTGTCTTTAATCTTGAAATTTAAATTTCTTATATATTCTAAATTACAGTTCTTTATCAAGGGGGCTAGAGAGATAGTTCAGTGATTGAAAGTGCTTGTGTAACCACAAGGATCTGAGTTTATAATTCAGTACTCATGTAACAAGTCAAACATGGTCTCAGAACTGCCTTTAACCCAAGGTCTGTGGGGGATAGAGAGAAGAAGGATCACTGGGGCTTGCTGGCTGCTAGTCTACCAAATAACCCCTGAACTCCAGGGTTAGGAAGGGATTCCGCCTCACAGTAACAAGGCAGAGAGAGTAGTAGAGATGGGCTCTTAATGTGTGCATACTCCCCATTCCCCAGACAAATTTGAAAAATGCATGAAAAAGGTTTATTTTTCTTCATTTTCTCTCTCTTCCCTCCCCCCGACGTGTAATAAGGTTATAGAACGTTTAGAAGATAGAGCCTTGCTGGAGGAAGTATGCCATTAGAGGTGGATCTTGAGATTTGCTGACTTCTCCCCATTTCTTTTCTCCTCTGTTTCTCTCTGCCTCCTGATGGCTGCTATAAAATGCACTTGGTTTTGCTGTCTGCCTACTACCAAGAATTCCCTGCCATAACGAACTTTATCCTCTCGAAACTGTAAGGAAAAAAAGTTACTTGGATCAACATATTGCAGAGATTATCTACACTACAGTGTTTGTTACAGAATAATTTTTGATAAAGTCTTTTACTTTATTTCCCTAATTGACACTGCTTATTTTTCAGATCTTTGTTTTTATCACATCATTGTGAATTCATATAAATTCAATTTATAACTTTAAAGCCATGCAAGCAATGCATGGAAAAGTACTGCAAAACACCTTTTTCTGTACTTGCAACTGAAATTTTTTGCAAGTGAAATTTTTTTAAAATTTTTATTATTATTATTATTATTATTTATTCAACTGTGTGCATATGCGTGTGTATGTGCGTGTGCGCGGCTGTTTGTGTGTGTGTCTGTGTATGTGTAGAACCACGGACGAATTCGCGAACCACCATGGACGCCTCCATCTCCTGCCCTGGGATTCACAGGCTCCGCCCTACCAGGACCAGAAATGCAGGCCGCCCCCGCTTCCGCCTGGCGTCTATACGTGGGATCTGGGATCCGAACTCAGGACCTTCCGCCTGCAAGATGGAGGCTTAACCCCTGAGCCACCTCTCCAGCCCGCAAGTGAAATTTTTTTCTAGGCTTTTCTTAGCATTGTTCTGAACACTGACAACCAGATATTTTAAAGCTGTTAATATAAAGTCAGTGTTCTTAACATTCTGAAGTTGACTGAGTCTGAGTTAGAAGGAATTCTGTAGGAATATTGACCTGTGTCATCTAACCTTCAGAATAGTTACAACAAAACTTTCTTGTTCTTTATAACAGATTTGGACACTTTTTTTTTTTATATCATGCCTTTTAAAACAAAGAAAATAAAATCATGTGTATTCTTATTTGAACACAGAAAACAATGCCGGGGTAATAACTTAAAAGTATTTATAATAGATGGATACTTGAATGAATAAATAAATTCATAACAATAAATTCTTAACAAGTTCTGGCAGGAAATTTAAATTTGAAGAATAAATTGCTGAGATGAGCTTGAATGGCGGCAGGAGATGCCTACTTTGTTGTGATGACTTAGGGAACAGAAGCCTCAGTAGGAAGTGTGTTCAGCCGCATGCTTGTGACACTCAGGGAGAAGCTGACGCACAGAAGCCTGGTACACAGAAGCTGGCACACAGAAGGGAAGGAACCTGCACACAGAAGGATCTGCAAATCCTGGACAGGGAACAACACCTGGAGCAGCTTTCTGTAAGAAACACACACATGGATGTGTGATCCTATGGAACCTTGAAGCAACATGAGTCAGTTAATAACAGTGAATGCAGAATGTACCAAGAAAGTCGAGTCAGGCCATCAATATAATGCTGAGGTCCCTGTTTTCCACAGGATGAGTATTGGGCATTAAAGCAGAGGCACCTAAAACCTTGAATGATACTAAAGAGAGATGAAATGTCAGTCACCTTAGAGTAGCTCTTGATTGCTTATCCATGAAGAAAACATTTCTCAACTATTTAGAGTGTGGTCAGTTCACATTGAAATACAACAGCAACTTTTGCTGAGCACTGTTAAAAAATGTTCGATGAGCTTTCTTATTTGTTAGTGTCCTTTCGGAATTGAAAGCAATCCTTTGATGTCACATCTAAAGATAGTTGTAAGTGGAAACTCAATAAGTTGGTTAGAAAGCAGTTTTCTGAAGTTTTTCAGCTATATTAACTCTCAAAATAGCTACTCTCAATCCCCTAGAGATGTATAGATTAGTCAGTAGCATCTATCATCATTGTTTTATTATTTCTCCTTATTACACAGTCACTGTGTGCTGTCCTGAGTATACAAGAAGCTGGCTATAGCTTTCATAAGGTTTATCATGCTTAATAGAAAAGGAGAAATGACAAGGGTTCCTGAGTTTGTACCCTTATCACACAGCACCCCGCACCACACAGCATCCACCACACATGGTATTCACCATACACAGCACCTCACCACAGAAAGCACCCCACGACACAGCATCTACCACACACAGCACTTCACCACACACAGCACCCCACCACACACAGCATACACCACACAGCACCCCACCACACATAGCACCTCACCACACAACACCTCACCACACACAGCATCCACCACACACTGCGCCCCACCACACACTGCACCGCACCACACACAGCATACACCACACAGCACCTCACCACACAGCACCTCACCACACACAGCATCCACCACACACTGCGCCCCACCACACACTGCACCGCACCACACACAGCACCTCACCACACAGCACCTCACCACACAGCACCTCACCACACAGCACCTCACCACACACAGCATCCACCACACACAGCATCCACCACACACAGCATCCACCACACACAGCACCCCACCACACACAGCACCCCACCACACACAGCACCCCACCACACACAGCATACACCACACACAGCACCCCACCACACACAGCATACACCACACACAGCACCCCACCACACACTGCGCCCCACCACACACTGCGCCCCACCACACACAGCACCGCACCACACACAGCACCGCACCACACAGCATCTCACCACACACAGCATCCACCACACACAGCATCCACCATACACAGCATCCACCACACAGCACCTCACCACACACAGCATCCACCACACACAGCATCCACCACACACTGCACCCCCTACAACATCCACCACACACTGCACCCCACCACACACTGCACCCCCTACAACATCCACCACACACTGCACCCCACCACACACTGCACCCCACCACACACACACCTCACCACACACAGCACCTCACCACACACAGCATCCACCACACACAGCATCCACCACACACTGCACCCCACCACACACTGCACCCCACCACACACTGCACCCCACCACACACAGCACCTCACCACACACAGCACCTCACCACACACAGCATCCACCACACAGAGTACCTCACCACACACAGCACCTCACCACACAGCATCCACCACACACAGCACCCCACCACACACAGCACCCCACCTCACACAGCACCCCACCTCGCACAGCACCCCACCACACACAGCATCCACCACACACAGCACCTCACCACACACAGCACCCTACAACATACGACCCCACTCCACACAGCATCTAATTCCAGCTTAATCCCAAAGCTTAGAAACTGATATCCACAGAATGCCACTGTATTGTGGTGATCACTTCAAATGGAAAGAAATTGGGGAGCAGCAAATGCAGGGAGAGTGGTGCTCTGTGAGGCACCGTTTTCTAAGAATACAAATAAAGTTACTATAAATGCCCCTCTTGGGAATCTCATTAATAAGGGAAAATTAATATGTGTCACAGGAGAAAACTGGGGCTGGATATTCTGACTTGAAGGACGTTTTTAATAAGCTGCCTGCTAGCTATTGTTTTTGGAATCACTTCCTTTTCCTAAAATTATTTATCCTTCCTGCTTTCTACAGGGAAATAAGTACTTAAATACATAAGTTTCTTGCTTCAGTTATTGAGCATGACTCTTTTTGAAAAGTATATTCTTCCCTTGGCGCCATTAACCAAATGACTCTTTCCTTTAAGGTGGTTGTGTCAAAGTATTGCCTCACAGCATAGGAAAAGCAACTACACAACAAAGGTGGTAACTGAAAATATAAGTGGACAAGGACAGCAGGTAAGGCAAGTTAAGATACTTGTTCAAGTGCACCCACTCTAAGAAGAAATCATTGAGACAACAGAGTAGAATTTGGGTATGTACCGGGCATGAAATGATTTCATGTTAGAAAATACACTAAATATTTTATATATAATTCTGTTAGATATTAAACTAACCTGGGCATTGTAAAGTCATAATAACTTCTAGTTCACTTTGAATTAGCATCAAGAGAATTCAGAGTTGCTTGTTGGACTGTGTTAATAATAACTGCTTTTGGGTATTTTTTCAAATTATTTTCAGTAACTGTACTATCTCAGTACAGGCCTGTTGCTTTTACAACTTAAGTTGAGGACTTCCCTTGTTCTTCCCAGGCCAAGTTATTTGGATTGTCTCTTGAATATTATGCTATGAGTCTAGCAACAATTTAATATGGGGATCACATTTTTCAGCATGGAGAGAAGCTAATTTTCATAATTTGAATGTGTTTGGATACTTGGTCCCAGACTGAGGCACTATGTGGGAAGGTAAAGGGACCTTTAGGAGGTGGAGCCTTGCTGGAGCCAATGGGTGGAGCTTGGGTGGGTGGGTCTTTTCTAAATCCGTGAAGGAGTTGAGCCTTGGAGTCCATAGCAGCTACCTTTACATCTGTGGTTGGCATTTACTTCTCTGTTGAGTCACTTCTTGTTATCTGTGTGTCCTGTGATGAGAAGGTATTGCATCTTCAGTAACAGGGTCTTACTATCGATTTCTAAAGAGCAACTGGCAAAAAACCATATGATTCGAGGGGCCTTTAAGAACTTGCTGACTAACAATTTAATAGGGGGATCACATACTTGATACTTGGATATTGTTTAGTTGCCTATGGATTGAAGTTGGAGAATTGTAGGGAACTTTTCTTTTTTTGTCCTATTTTCCTATCTCTGTGTTTCCCTTTATAGATATGTGTGTTCTCGCTCTTTTAAAAACTTTTTTAAACATACAAAAAACATAGGAGGATGTCTATCTAGTACAACCTTAGTACTAATCAACATTCTATGTCAACAAATGCAGTGTCCTCAACACACTTGAGCTATTTCATTTTGTTCTCATTCAGATTATAAATTTCAGACATCTCAGCTCTCTATTTGTGCTCTGTCGTAGGACCCATAAGAGTTTCAAGTTCTGTCATTAAATGATTATGTGATCTCAAATACGTTCCAATTTCTCTAAGTCTCAGAATTTTTATTAAGGATTTGGTGATTTTAATGAATAGATTTCAGAAACTTCATGCATATTAAGTAAAAATTGATATTCCCAGCACCTAGATTCTGACCTCTGAATACTATTTCAGCACAAAAAGAAATCCAGACTCTTTGGAGGAATGATTAACTTCATGTTATGGAGAGTACAAAAGACAACTCTGGAAAATAATTTTGTCCTTCAAACTAGGGAGATGGTCTATGAGACCATCTAATCTATTTGTCTGAATTGAGCAATCTAAGCATTAAAAAACATGCCAATAGCCATAGATTTACACAACAAAATATTTTACTCAATTCTATGAGTTCTTAAGATAATTTAAAAATATTTTTCAGTATGGAGAGAAGCTAATTTTTCTGGTTTGGATGTGTTTAGATACTTGGTCCCAGACTGGAGGCACTATGTGGGAAGGTAAAGGGACCTTTAGGAGGTGGAGCCTTGCTGGAGCCAGCACATCCCTGGAGGAAGATCTTGAGCTTTGGCAGACCAGCACTGCTGCTTCTCTGTGCTTGCTCTCTGCTTCCCATTGGCTGCTGTGACCTGAGCGGCCCTCCTGCTATGGCTGCTATGCCTCCTACTGTGCATTCCTCATCTCAGTTACTTAGCCCAGAGTAAAGACCCAGAGTAAAGAATAGCAGCAACACTAACACAACACATCACCAATCTAAATGTTGATGAGAAACCATTTTTTTTGCCTTTTCTACATAAACGTCAAGCATCATGTGGCGTCCAAATAGTTAAAGAGTAAAAATAATTCCTTTTGCAAGGGAGGGGGTCTAGATAATAGAAACAAAAGAAATAATAGGTTGAAAATTGACATTTTTCTCAACTGTTAAGGAAGGAATAGATTTGGGCAATGATCATGAGTAAAGGTCAAAGTCATTAGGCAGAAAAATCAATAGAAGATTTTTTAACAGAGAAATTAGACATGCCCCACTTGAGCCACTGACCTATTGTTAATAACTTAAATGAGGGGCAATTAGTTTGTGTATGACTCATGACACAAGTACCAGGAAATAGTTAGTGTTAACTATTTAATAGTTTTGCATTTGAAATAAAACTTTGTCTATGACTCTAGGTCCAATTAGATTTTCAAGGGGCTGGCATAGCCACTGGCATAAACCTGTAGTGAACTAATCAGCCATATGCAGAATATGGAACATTTTAGAAAGCAAATAACCTCATTACTGAAAGATTTTAATACTTTCAAAAAGAGAGGATACAAAATCAAAGGAGTGTAAAGTGGATCAAATAATTCATGAAGTTAAGATACTTGTTCAAGTGCACTCAGTCTAAGAAGAAATCATTGAGACAACAGGGTTGAATTTGCAGTATGTACCGGGCATGAAATGATTTCATTGTTAGAAAATACCCTAAATATTTTATGTATAATTTTGTTAGATATTGAACTAACCTGGGCATTGTAAAGTCATAATAACTTCTAGTTAACTTTGAATTAGCATCAAGAGAATTCAGAGTTGCTTGTTGGACTGTGTTAATAATAACTGCTTTTGGGTATTTTTTCAAATTACTTTCAGTAACCGTACTATCTCAGTACAGGCCTGTTGCTTTTACAACTTAAGTTGAGGACTTCCCTTGTTCTTCCTAGGCCAAGTTATTTGGATTGTGTCTTAAATATTATGCTATGACTCTAGATTTTATTTAAATCTGTGGAGAATCTTGGGATTTCTGTTTCAGTAGGAAATAAACAAAGCTTCCTGAAGGTCCCAGATTCTTTCAGCCTTCAGTGGGTGATTGTTTCAGTGTCAGTTCCAGTTTGAAAATCTTGCTGGTGCTACATTCCACTTTGATGCCAAGGTCAGTCAGAGACCTAGACTAGGGACTGTCTCACAATCATGATTTTTTCTGGGGGGGGGGGTCAGGGCTATATTCATCTAACTTAGGTGGGTCTGGTGTTCATCAATAACTTTTTGGAGTAACTTTCCCAAACTCTTTCTTCTCTGCAAAAATCAGCAGGGAGACATGGCTGAGGATATTGGAGAGGAAAATAAGTGATCTCTTTTTGCATCTCTGCACTGGTCTTTCTCTTCAATCTACCATTATTTACTTTTCATAGCCTATAGCTCCAAGAAATCTACCCGGTTTCTTATAATTGGAAGAAGCAAGGAGAAATGAACAAACAACATGCAACTAAAAGGTGAAATTCCTGTATTTTCTGTTCAGAGACTTAGCTATTGTGAGTAGTGCTGCAATAAACTTTCCTAACTCTCACACATATAGACTAGTGCTCAGAACCTGTGTTTTCCTACATCACCCACTTCTGTACGTGGATGAAATTATTAAAAGTAAGTCGAGGTAGGGGAATTGAACCCAATTACATAGACTTAAACTTCAGCTTAAGTTCAAAGTATGGAAAAAGGAACTATGATGCTAGGACTCAATATACTCAATACAAACTTCATTAATTTTTCCTCTTCGTTACACAACTCAGTTGTTCCAAGATAGTTACTCAGTTTTCAATCACTACATCAGAGGCACATTTGCAGTGCTGCTAAGTTAATCCAGTTATGTTATGTAAACAGAGGGAGCATCATTTCAGAAAATTCATATATATATCACACTCGGTTTTGTTATCTGGAAGTTTATATCTTCAAATTATGCTGACTATAATTTACACACATTTCCCTCAGAAACAGTAAGCTGGAGCTCATCCATGAAAGTGAAGCTGCTTAATACTAACATTTTCTTTCAGGTTTCAGTTTGATGTGTTTAAAAAGCTAACACAATCTCTCTAAATTTTTACTACTTTAAGATTAAACAGCAAACTCATTCATCAACCTTACTCCTTTTCACTATTTTTCTTGGCATTCAAGACTATTAAAATCCATTTTCCATGCTTTCACATTCTTGAATAAAGATGTAAGGTTATAAACTGTACACGAACATCTTACAAAGCAATTCTATCATTTAAGCTACTTAGAAATAAGATCACAATTTTATAAATGAGGATAAATAGGATGAATCAAACTTTCCTTAAAAGACAAATAACAGAAAACTTAAGTTTTTAATATTGTTTTAAAGCCTAATGAAAACATTTCTTGAATTACTGGTGACTACTGATAGTCTAAAAAATTTTATGTCCTGAATATAGGAAGATGGGAGTTTTCACATATCTCTCATATCACAAAGTTATTGACCTGTCAAGACCTGTCAGTGGAGGAGGGCACACTGATATTTTTATGAGCACTTTAAACTTTTGTCCAAGAATAGAAACATTCTGTTCAGCCATTCCCCTCATTCCAAACCTGTAAACCATAACTTTAGGTACAGTGCAAGCCATTTTTGGGGTGCTCTTTAACACATAAGCAATCCAATTGCTATGATTTTTCAAAATATGTATTTTCTCTTATTTTTAATAATTTTATTATCATCCAAATTATTTCATATATGTTGCAGTCTGCTTGCATGGTTGCTGATAAATGACCATCAAATGGCTTAAGGGAGCAAGGGATTTATTTTCTTACTGACAATCTGGTTACAGTCTGTAATCCAACTTGATGGGAGAGCACGCACCAACACCAGACGAAGGGAACTTGCCACACTATCTCTACATAATGGCTGAGAGAGGGACAATGCTTACTTGCCAGACTAGCACATCTGGCCAAGTGTACACAAGGATGCTAACTCTCTCAACCAGCTCTCTGACTTTTATTACAAGGCCTAATCCCACCCACCATAGGCTGGACCTTCCTCATCAGCTAGACAATGTCCTGCAGGTGTGCTCTAGGCTTAATTCAACCATTAATTCTCTACAAACATTCCCAGAGCTCAAATAATCAACTGCCAAGTTGACACCTGTGCTTAACCATGACACACCACCTCTTGTCAACTTGACATAAAAACATAGCACTTTTAAACTGTAACCTTCAGTCCTTGTCCCCATAGGCGTTAAAAGTTATCTTAAAAACATAAATAAATTCTACCACCCCGGAGCCCCACACTTTCCAGCGGCGAGCACCCAGGCCTACTCCGGCTTGGCCTGCTCTGCAGGCTGCCAGGACAACTCCAGCCCCCTCTGCCCTACCCTGCCCCCGCCAGCTGCCCAAGGTGAGTGAGAGAGCCCAGCCCAGCCCCACTCCCCACCCGGGAGCCCCCCGGGCAGCAGCACCGGGCCCGCGGCCCCTGGCTTTGCCCCCGGGGCCCCGCCCCCCTCTGCGCTGGCCTTCCCAGGTCGCAGGTGAAGAATTCTGCCGTCAACATCAGACCCTCTGCCTCTCTGGCCCACCGGGGACCTACACACGTGGTCCACGGAAGACACACTGCTACTCAGAATTCAATAGCGCCCAAAGGAAACTTAAGCAAAATTCTAAGGAACAAAGGGAACACAGGCCATACATCTGGACTCCACTACAATCAGTATATCATGTGGGCGAGATTCTTCTCATCCAACCCAAAGATAAGTAAACTTTTTCTTTTCACCTTACTGATCCTTTAAAGTATCAATGCTGTAGATCAACTTTCTCATACAGCCACCCCACAACATACAACTCCAGGGAGTACACGAACTCACCCTCACATTTCACCAAGATACTAAATCGTAAAAGTGCACTACCAAACTAATATTGACCCCCTGGTAACATAACCTGACTTAACTGATGTACTAACAGCTTAGTAGCCTCATCTAGGATATAACGATAACAATACACAAACATACCCAATCCAAGGCAAGCACTAGTAATAACTGGCAAGTGTAACAATACCAACTAGGTGGATTCAGTGAAAAACACACAGAAACTGAAAGGTCCTAAAAAAAAAAACAACAATGTACAAGTCAAAGTGCAGATCCACGAGAAACAAAACCCAAGAACACCAATCTCCTGCCGAAAGAATCAATCCCATAATGAGGGATTCTGACCAGAACAAATCCACAGAAAATAACCATGAAAGCCAGACCCAACATAACGACTTTCCGAGTATGATCACTACCATGATTAATAATATGAAAGAGGAAATCTGAGAAGAGTTAAACAACCGTATCAACTACTTCGAACAGGAACACAACAGGCACTTGGAGGAGTTGAGAAAAACAGTTCAAGAAACAAAAATAGGTATAGAGCAATTAAAACAGTCTCAGGCAGAGTTTAAAATTGAACTAAAAGACAAATTATCTTCAACCCAAAACTCAACAGAGAGTCTTATCAGCACAACAAATGAGGCAGAAAATAGAATTTCAGATCTTGAAGACAAAGTGGGAGAATTAACCAGCTCAATGGAAGAGATTGTTAAAACCAAAAAGATACTTGAGAGGACCATTCAAGAGATATGGGACACCCTGAAGAAGCCTAACATGCGCATTCATGGAATACCAGAACAAGAATCCCAAAATACCACACCGGAGGAAATATTTCAATTCATCATAATGAAAACTTCCCACAACTAAAGAATGAGAGGCTTATCCAAATACAAGAGGCATTTCGCACTCCAAACAGATATGACCAAAATAGAAAATCGCCACGGCAAATAATAGTCAAAACACTCCACATTCAAGACAAAGAAAAGGTGCTGAGAGCTTCAAGAGAAAAAAAACAAGTCACTTTTAAAGGTAAACCTATTAGAATAACAAATGACTACTCAAAGGAAACAGTAAAAGCAAGAAGAGCTTGGAGAGACATACTTCAAGTATTAAATGAGCAAAAATGCCAACCCAGACTGATATACCCGGCAAAACTATCTGTCATGATTGAGGGAGAAAGAAAAGTTTTCCAGCACAAAGACAACTTGAAGGGATATATGTCTACCAAACCAGGCCTTCAAAAAATGCTAGAAATGATACTCAAGCTTGAAGAAAAGAACAAGCGTATCCAGGAGGAAAGAAGGGAAGTACAATACCACCAAAACATAAATATCAAACAACATGCTTACAAAGTCTACTAAACATAAAAAATGTCCAGAATTAAAAATAATTTCTCCATTATAACATTAAATGTCAATGGTATTAACTCACCTATTAAGAGACATAGATTACAAACTTGGATTAAAAACCACAATCCAACAATCTGCTGCCTTCAGGAAACTCATCTCACCACAAAAGATAGGCACGTCCTAAGAATGAAAGGCTGGTCCAAAATCTTGCAAGCTAATGGAACCAGGAAACAGGCAGGGGTAGCAATTACGCTTTCAGACAAAGTGGACTTCAAACCAAAGAAAATCATAAGAGACACAGATGGATACTACATTTTAGTCACAGGTACAATTCACCAGGAAGACTTCACAATACTGAACATTTATGCACCCAATACGGGCCCCTCCACATTCATTAAGAAAACCCTACAGCGCCTAAAGCAAGAAATCAACCCCCAAACGATAATTGTTGGGGACTTCAACACCGTCCTCTCAACATGGGATAGATCAACAGGTCAAAAGCTTAACAGAGACACTTTGGAACTTAATCAAACCCTGAAAGAAATGGACCTTACAGATCTCTATCGAACTTTTCACCCACGCACCAAAGAGTACACATTTTTCTCAGCAGCACACGGTACTTTCTCCAAAATAGATCACACATTGAGCCACAAAACGAACCTACACATATACAAAAAAGTTGAAATTCTAACCTGTGCCCTATCAGACCACCACGGCCTAAAGCTGGACATCCACAACACAACAAACAAGGGAAAATACACCAACTCCTGGAAATTTAACAATATGATGCTGAATGAGAACTAGATTCAGGAATAAATTAAAAAGGAAGTTCAAGATTTCCTGAAAGTGAATGATAATGAAAATACAACTTACCAAAATCTCTGGGACACAATGAAAGCTGTTCTAAGAGGTAAGTTCATAGCTCTTAATGCCTACGTCAAAAAAATGGAAACATCAGAAATAAATAACTTAACAATGCAGCTTAAAGCTTTAGAGAAATTTGAGCAATCTGATCCCAAAAGTAGTAGAAGAGAGGAGATTAGCAAAATAAGGGGAGAAATATCTGAAATCGAGACTAACAAAATGATAGAAAAAAATCAACCAGTCAAAAAGCTGGTTCTTTGAAAAAATCAATAAGATTGATACACCCCTAGCTAAATTAATCAAAAGCAAGAGAGAAAAAATCCAAATTAACAAAATTAGAAATGAAAATGGAATTATCACTACTGATACCCAAGAAATCCAGAGAATTATAACATCATATTTCAAAAACTTATACTCTATGAAGTTTGACAACACAAAAGAGATGGATGAATTTCTAAGTAAACACAACCTACCTAAATTGAATCAGGAAGTTGTGAATTACTTAAATATCCCTATAACATATAAGGAAATTGAAGAAGTAATCTCGAATCTTCCCACCAAAAAATGTCCTGGACCAGATGGATTCAGCACAGAATTCTACCAGACATTTAAGGAGTTAATAATACCAATACTCCTTAAATTGTTCCATCAAATAGCAAAGGAAGGAACACTACCAAATTCCTTCTATGAAGCTAATATCGTCTTAATCCCAAAACCTAATAAAGATTCACTTAAAAAAGAAAACTATAGGCCGATCTCTCTGATGAACACGGATGCAAAGATTCTCAACAAAGTCTTAGCAAATCGGATTCAAAAACATATTAAAAAGATCATTCACAGGGACCAAGTAGGCTTCATCCCTGGCACACAAGGTTGGTTCAACATACGCAAATCAATAAATGTAATTCATCATGTAAACCAGTCCAAAGTCCAAGACCACATGATACTCTCGATAGATGCAGAAAAAGCCTTTGACAAGATCCAACAGCCTTTTATGATCAAAATGCTAGAGACAGTAGGAATGGAAGGAACCTTTATCAATATAATAAAAGCTGTATACAACAAGCCCACAGCAAGGATTATGCTCAATGGGGAACAATTGGAAGCATTCCCACTTCGATCAGGAACTAGACAAGGCTGTCCACTCTCACCACTTCTATTCATATTGCACTTGAAGTCTTAGCTGAAGCCATAAGATAAGAAAGGGACATAAGAGGGATTCAAATCGGCAAGGAAGAAGTCAAGCTATCCCTATTTGCAGATGACATGATCTTATACCTGAGGGATCCCAAAAACTCCACCAGGAAGCTCCTGGAACTAATTGAGAAGTTCAGCAGAGTGGCAGGATACAAAATAAATGTGCAAAAATCAGAGGCCTTCCTATATGCCCAGAATGAAAGAAGTGAAAAAGCCTTGAGAGAAATAATCCCATTTACTGTAGCCCCTAAAAAAAAATGAAATACCTTGGTATAAACCTAACCAAGGAGGTCAAAGACCTTTACAATGAAAACTTTAAAACTCTGAAGAAAGAAATTGCAGAAGACACCAGAAGGTGGAAAGACCTCCCATGTTCCTGGATTGGCAGAATCAACATTGTAAAAATGACCATCCTACCAAAGGCAATATACAAATTCAGTGCTATACCAATTAAAATCCCAAAACAATTCTTTAAAGAAGTTGACCAAATAATCTCAAAATTCATATGGAGGCACACAAGACCCAGGATAGCAAAGACAATCCTGAATAACAAAAACACTGCTGGAGGTATTACCATACCAAACCTTAGTCTATACTACAAATCCATAGTTATCAAAATAGACACACAGATCAATGGATAAGGGTTGAAGACCCAGATATAAGCCCACAAAAATACAGCCATTTGATCTTTGACAAAGGAGCCCAAAGAATCCAATGGAAAAAGAACAGCATCTTCAACAAATGGTGCTGGCAAAACTGGATCTCCACATGCAGAAGATTAAAGCTGGACCCATACTTGTCACCATGTACAAGACTTAATTCCACATGGATCAAGGACCTTGATATCAGGCCAGAGACTTTAAAAACCATAGTTGAAAGGATAGGGAACTCCCTCAAGCTGATTGGGCTAGGCCAACATTTCCTAAACAGACATCCAATGGCACAGTCACTGCTACCAACTCTCAACAGTTGGGATCTTGTGACATTAAAGAGCTTCTGTTCAGATAAAGAGATTGTAACACGAGCTCAAAGGCAACCCACAGAATGGGAGAAAATCTTCACTAACCACATATCTGATAGAGCTCTACTGTCCAGAGTGCACAAAAAACTTAGAAAATTAAACACCAAGGAAACCAATGGTCCAATTAAAAAATGGGCCCTGGAACTTAAAAGAAATTTTACCAGGGATGAAATAAAATGTCTAACAAATATCTTAAAAAATGCTCCACTTCTTTAGCCATCAGGGAAATGCAAATCAAAACTTCCCTGAGATATCATCTCACCCCGGTCAGGATGGCAAAAATCCACAATACAAACAACGACAAAGTGCTTGGAGAGGATGTGGAGAGAGGGGAACTCTGCCTACATTGCTGGTGGGAATGCTAGGCTCATACAGCCACTCTGGCGAGCCGTCTGGAGATTCTTAAAGAAATTAAAGATTGAAATGCCATATGACCCTGCTATTCCACTTTTGGGAATAACCCCCCATGCAGCAGAGGTTCGCCTCATAGCACAAGCACGACCATGTTCATAGCAGCACTGTTTACAATAGCAAAGTCATGGAATCGACCTAAATGTCCAACAGTTGAGGAGTGGATAAGGAAACTGTGGTACATCTATACAATGGAGTACTACTCAGCCATCAAAATGATGAATTACTCTCTCTTTCTCTCTTTCTTCTCTCTTCTCCTCTCTTCTTCTCTTCTCCTTTCGCCCTCTCTTATTTCGTCTCTCTTTCTTTTTTTCTTCTCCTTTTTTTCTTTTTACTGTACAGTCCAGACTGTATATAATTTTTGGCCTTCTGCCTCAGTCTTTCAAGTGTTGGCATTGTAGACCTGAACCATGCTGTTTGACTTATACTTTTAAAAATTATACATGTGTGTGTGTGTTCACACACGCAGGTGCTTGTGAGTACCCATTCATATGGAGGCTAGAGGACAACATGGGTGCCTCTTTCAGAAATTCCATTTACCTCTATGGAGAAGGGTCTCCTTATGGCCTGAGGCTCACCAATTATGCCAGGCTTGCCAGGTGAGCCCAGGGATCCTGTTTTCTCCACCTCTCCAGTGCTGGGATCAGTTACAAGATGCACTTCCATTCTCGCGTGAATTGTGGGTTGAATTCAAGCCCTGGTGCTTGCAAGGCAAGCACTCCACCAACTGAGCCATTCCCCGCCTTTCTGTTAAAGAGCTTGTTTGTCAATCTACTTGAACCTTTTAATGATGAGAAAAGTATTTGCCCCCTACTGATGACAAATAAATACTGAGTCATACATAAAAATATCAGCTTATAAGAAGGCCAGCCATCTAATTTTATCTAAGTGGAGGACTAGTATGTGTAGAGTCCTTAAGGTGTGGCCCTCCACTTGATGTGGCTTGACGGAGCCGAGAGAGAGGATGTGAGTTCAGGAAGGTGAAACATGAGGAGGTGAGGGGAGCAGAGGCATCGTGGAGCTCGATGAAGGCCTTTCAGTGAGGTTTCCTTTATCTCATAAGTCTTAGAGCTTGTGGAGGGTGTGATGGGTAATATTAGCTGTCAAGGTGATAAGAGCCTGGATTACGTAGAAGACAAGACTCACTGTGCACCTGTGAAGGATCAAATAGATTAGGTTGGCCTCTGGTGTCCCTGGTGAGACATCATTTTAATTAAATTGATTGAGGTTGTTAGACTCTAAAGCTGGGCAGCACCATTCTACGGACAGGTGTTCCAGATTGCCCATGAAGGAGAAAGCTAGCTAAACACCAGGGATGTCTCTCTGCTTCCTCTGTAGATGTGATTGTACCAGTTGCCTTAAGCATCTGCTGCTGTGAATTTCTTGCTATGATGGTCCATATCCTAGAGCTGCGAACCAAACGCATTCTTTTTCCTTGTAGTTGTTTTTATTAATGGTAACTAAATAACTAAGACAAGACTACTACTAGAAGCAGGCAATGGGGTTACCTGTCTCACTCCCCTCACTCATTTATTTTTGGAAGGGGGATTTGAGGTCTAGATACTGAACATAATCCTTCCCAAAGACTCTCAGTTAAGCTCGAAAGTGGTCCTGATGTTGATCTAAAATTTGTTTCTCTGTAATCCCAACCTGTTGGTCCCTCAGAAAAATGAGTAGAAAGCATCCCAAGGCGTGTTCTAGTGAGAGTGCTGCCTAGTGGCCTCAGAGTGAGACGTGTTGGGTTCCAACACCTTCCTTGGTGGCTGAGTATACAGCATCAGTAAAGATGCTCTTACGACATTGACGTGGGTCAGCTCTGCTCAGGTCGAGCTCCCTGAGGCCAGCACCTGTGTCTTTATATCTGGATGCCTTACATTTGTAAAGGGAATATACAGCATGGGATGGTTGTGCTACTAGGCAGCTCGATGACCTCATCCAATCCCTGCTACACTTGAATCCTTCAATGCATGCAAGCAATTGCTATTCATATTCCTCATGATACATGAGGCAGTATATGGCATCTGCCCTGTGCTCAGTAAATGTTTATTGAATGAATAAATGAAATGTCAAATGAACAGTAGTTCATTTTTGAGTATTTGTTGAGTGCACAGATGAATAATTGAATGGATTTGGAGAAAATTTGTCAAGCATACTTCTTCCACTGAACTTAAAGTTGACAGATGCATGCAACTCTTGGGGTGTTCTAGACTCTCTCTGTCCTTTTTCACAGCCTTCTTTTAAAATCATCTATTGAGAATGATGCGGCATAGACAGGATTTTATTTCTGCTTGTTCTAAGGGGACGACTGTGTGCTGAAGAACTGTCTTAAGCACTTACACACTGAAAGAGGATTGATGGGCTGGTCCGCGGAGCTGACTAGCTTTGTAACTGTGGCAGCACAGGGGATGAGGCAGAATGTAGTCAGGCCACGAGTTTCATAGCTTGCCTTCTAAAGCAGAACCCACGGTGTCAGCCCTGTATGAGGCAGGCTAGCGGTGTCCGTGGTTCCTCCTGGATCCTCAGCCAATACCACTAGTTGGAGGGTCAGCTGGACCGCATCTGGTGCTACCCCCAGGACCCATCTTTCATCTTTATGGTGCTTATTCAGCTGTGGGGATGCCTTGGCATCTAGCTGGTTTTTGAAAGAATGCAGAAGCCCATTTAAAAACACAACCCAATCCTCCTTTGGAGATAGGGACTCGGCATGTGAGTGGGGAGGAAAGGAAAAGAAAACTCTCATCTTCTGTCTGATGTCCTCTGCTTTGTGTGTGAATGCACACAGAGATGCCTGCAGGCAGTCTTCCAAAGGCTCTTTCTGATCAAAGTCCACGGAGCTCTCTATGCAGGATGGAAGTCCTCTTTCACAACTAGCTTCTCAGTGCATTCGTGGGGAGATAAGTCATCTAAAAATCATGCAGCCATGGATCCTTATACTCCAGAGTCTGCTATCATTCCCAGTGCAATTACTAATCCAATAACCATGAATTAAATGATTTTTATCTGCAGACTCTGTGCTGTCTGGACTTTGAGGATAAAGGGATTAGGGAGAAAAAAATTGCAGAAAGAAATGCCATCATTACATTTTGCGTATGCCAACTATGTACTAGGTGTTTAAGACACATACGTTTGCATCAAAAGTCATGAGAAAAATCAAGTTTTAATTTATTATTTCCATTTTATGCAGATGTAGAAGCTCAAATTCTGAGAAGGAACTATTTTGCCTAGTATCATACAGAAAAGGGTGGAGCATTTGGCCCAGGGTTTTTTTTTTTAATGATACTCCCCAAAAGGTGAGATATATAAGCAAAGTCACTTGGAGAGGAGAAGCAGGAGGTAGGTGAGCTCATGAGATCTTTGTCTCTGGACCATAAGGAGAAGGCCTTGGATTGAGATGCGTACTTGTTAAGATAGAGGTTTGCAGAGGCCCTTATGCCAGTTGGGTTTGCTTTTAAACACCTGGGCTGATTGCTGTCACCAGCTGTAATATGAATTAATAGGTAATACTGACTTAATAAGGACAACCAATGAAAGAATTCATCAGTGATTTTTATTGTGTGTCCACATTATAAACTTTAAATATACTCATTATAAACATTTTGGAAAATGCCCCAAGCAACCAGACAGCAAAAAAGTGACCTTTGAGTTACTTCTCTAGACAGCTAATAGGTGCAGGAGGGTTTTTGCATTCTTCACTTTCCTTCCAAGATAGGACGTTTGGCTTAAATAAGAATGATAATTATAACTATATTCCATATAAAATTTGATATGATTTTTAACTTAATGGTGTATAACTTTTGTACATATTATAAGGCATGTTTGAAGACACGTATATTGGGGTAGGATATAGATCAGTGGAGTATAGCACTTAGTCTCCATAAGACCCTGGGTTCAATTCTCAGACAAAAATTTTGGCAAACATTATTTTAATTCACAGCATCTTTGACTTGACTATCCACATATTTTATAATTCTCATGCTGACAAGTAAGATCTTCATGAGAATCTTAGATATTACGTTTGTGTTTTTCTGTGTGTGTGTGTGTGTGTGTGTGTGTGTGTGTGTGTGTAAGGGTGCACATGAGGGTGTGTGCGCCTGTGGAGGTCCCGGGGTGACGCTGGGAATCATTAATTCTTCTACCCCATTGCTTTGCTCTGGAGTTTCCTAAGCTCTGCCTTCCAGGGCTGAAATTATAGGTCTCTCTTCCTTATCTGCCTGGCATTTTTTTTTTTTTGAAACACGGGATTTGGAAATCAGGATTTTTAGTTTCCAGGCACAGGCTTCTGCCGCTGAGACATCTCTCCAGTCTCCTAGATGAATTTTTATAGGATGGATCTCCAAGAAGGCTGCTAATGAATTAAAAGTCGTGTGTCCTTCTTAACTCTTCTTTCAGAAAACCGACTTCACATTAATGTTTTTAAATATATATTGGTTTATGAAGTTATCCTTTAGCTAACTCAGTATTCCATATTCCATTTGGGTTTTAAAAACAGAAGTCATGGACTACCACAAAGTGCTGGTGACTGAAAGCATTGGGGACTTGCCTCATGCATGTGTGATAAGAATAATAGATCAGTAAAGAAACACAATCAACTCTCTTTCTCTTCTTTTTTCTTATTATATTTTCATTTTTGACAATTTCCTTGCTGTGTATAATATACTGTGATCACTATGTTCTCCCATCCATCTTCCATACCACCCACTCCTTTCTTGTTTCTTCAATTGGTTTCTTCTCTACCTTCATGTTTCTCCTTCGTTCCTTTCGTTCCTTCGTTCCTTCGTTCGTTCGTTCGTTCGTTCCTTCCTTCCTTCCTTCTTTCCTTCCTTCCTTCCTTCCTTCCTTCCTTCCATTTTTACTTCTTTCTTTTCTCCTTTGTTCTTTGTCTGTCTGTTGTCAATTCTTGTATACGAGGTCACAGTTGCAGTGTGCCCTATGACTGATGTCATATCCAGGAGACATTTTATTTTATCCTTCCCATCCTTCAGCTGTCATACTCCTTCTAACTCCTCTTCTGCAGGGTTTCCTGGAGAACACAGTCAAGTTGTCCTGTCCAGGGCTGAGGATTTGTCAGTCACTTATTTTCAGACTTTAGCCAGCTATGAGTTTCTCCATTAACTGCTGCTCTCTGAGAACACAGGCGTCTATGCCCAGGTTGTAGTATTCTATGGGTAGAAAGATGAATACTTAGAAGACAGTTCAGTTCTATGTCAATTTAGCAAAACAGCAGCAGTAGATTTGTCCCCAGGGTCAGGTTCCTCCCCGTCACAGCTTTTGACCAGGTTTACAATGTGGGGCATGTATTCCTTCCCCATGGATTTCTCTGTGTGCTGTATTCAAAGAGTGTTTGCATCAATAGGGTTTTGCCATCTAGTTCTGCTTAGATAATCAAGAGCAGTGATTATATTCACAAATGAGCCATCTCTCCTGCCTCCAAATTCTATTTTCTAGTTAACTTATATAGTAGTTGTTTCTACATGACCTTTTCAAAGTATAATCTGAACTTAATTGATCCCCCAAGCCCCCTTCCCTCTCTTCTCACCCCCACTGGAACTTCTTCCCACAGTATTCTTCCTTCTGCTTTTGTATCATTTGCACTTGAAATTCCTCCAAAACCTCTCACCAACTATGCATCCCATTGCTCCTTTCTGTCGTCCTGGCCTCTGCAGACATTTGCTTCAACTCAAACACAGAAATGTCAAAGTCTGAAGCTCAGATTCACATATGAGAGACCTTTTTGAGAGACATGGCTCAGGGGTTAAGCCTTTGTCTTGCAAGCGAAAGGACCTGAGTTTGGATCCCAGATTCCACGTAAAAACTTCAGGCAGAAACGGCAGAGGCCTGCACTCCTGAACCTGAGAGGCAGAGCCGAGAAACCCCAGAGCAAAGAAAAAAGAAGGTAGAATAACCCAGGATGATGCTGGAGTTTCCCTTGAGCTGCTGCAGGCACGCACAATGCCCTTCCATACACAGACACACACAGACACACAGGTACATATACACATGAGAGAAAGAGAGAAAGAAAGGGAGAGAGGGAGGGAGGGAGAGAGGGAGGAGAGAGGCAGGGAGAGAGGAAGGGAGAGAGAGAAGGGAGGAGAGAGAAAGAAAGAAAGAAAGAAAGAAAGAAAGAAAGAAAAAGAAAGAAGAAAGAAAAGAAAAAAAGAAGGAAAGAAAGAAAGAGAAAGGGAGAGGGAGGGAGAGAGATAGGGAGAGAGGAAGGGAGGTCATTAAGGAGTTATAAACTCCAAGAAGAGGTTTATGGCGATCAGTATTAGGGAGTAAGAAAGAACTACGGACAATAAGATCAAGCCAGAAATCACAGAAAGAAGAACGCCAGAAAGAAAGAAAAAAGAAAGAAAGAGGAGAGCTTGAGAAGCTTGAGGGAGAGAGGAAGCACGAAAGAACAGAGAGCCAGGGAGATAGAGGGTATAAGCGGAAGGGATGCTTGCGGCGTGAACCATCCCAGAACTGAACTACAGCCCAGCAATAACGAACTAAATCAAGGACGGCATTCCCGGGACGGACGTAAGGAAGGAGGCAGGAATTCATCCCGACCGAAAGAAAGACAAACCAAGAACGCCCTCCCTCCGCAAGACAGCACCGAAAGCCAGCACTAGAATCCCGGATCTGAGTTGTCTCATTTGCTATATAATGTTTTCCAGTTCCGTCCACTTTCCTGAAAATTCGATAATGTAATTCTTCTTTACTACCGAGAATTCCACTGTCCACGATCCACTGATTGTTTGCTGGACATCTAGACTTTTCCCATTCCCCCAGGTTGTGAGTAGGGCAGCAATGAGCATGGATGTGGAGACGCCTCTGTCATAAGAGTTCTTTGAATGCAGGTCCAGAACTGGTGTAACTGAGTCACATGGTGGTTCTATTTTTAGCTTTTTGAGAAACCTCTACACTGATTTCCATAGTGGCCACACCGGTTTACAGTCCCAGCAGAGTGAATCAGATTTCCCTTTGCTGCATTTATTGGCTTTGCTTTGATACTGTAGCAATTCACTTGCACCATTGCTAATAAATTACCATCAAATGACTTAAGGGAACAATAGTCTGGTTACAGTTCTTAGTCCAGTTGTCAGGAGAGCTCGCACCATCACCAACAGGACAAGGGAACTGCCCACACCTATCTCCACGTAATGGCTGAGAGAAGGATCTTCCTTACTTGCCAGACTGCCATTCTGGCCAAGTGTACAGGAGGATGCCCACTTTCCCAACCAGTTCCTTCCATCTTAATTCACCTTCCTGGAGACTAGTCCCATCACCACGGACTGGGCCTTCCCATCAACTAGATAATCTCTTGCAGGTTTGCTCTGGCTTAGCTCAACTACTAATTCTCTACATCTACAAACCATTAATTTGACACACGTACCTAACTATGACAATACTGATATGTATTCTGGCTGCAGTGAGGATAGAATCTCAAGGTAGCTTTAATTTGCATTTCCCAATGGCCTAGTGATGTTGAAGACTTTTAAATAATGCTTATGAGTCATTTGTGTTTCTTTCTTTAGGAACTCTCTGGTCAGATTCATAGTGTACTTTTTAACTGGGCTTTTTTTTTTAATGTCTAAATTTTGTGAGTTCTTTGTATTTTCTAAATATTAATCCTTTTCTGAACACAGAGCTGGTGAAGATTTTTCTCCCATTTTGCGGACTGTTTCTTCACTCAGTGGGCATTTTTGTTTGCTATACAGAGGCTTTTTAATTTCATGAGATCCCATCTGTCAGTTGGTGGCCTCATTTCCTGAGCAATCAGTGTCCTATTTAGAAGCCCTGGCCTATGCATCTACCTTGTGTATACTCTTAATTTTTTCATACCAGTTTCAGAGTTTCAGGTTTTTAAAAAAAATTTTAAACTTCATTTAGTGTGTGTATGTGTGCGTATGTGTGTGTGCGCGTGTGTGCGCGCGCGTGTGTGTGTGTGTGTGTGTGTGTGTGTGTGTGTGTGTGTGCATCAGAGGGTCTTGTGTATCAACAATACCCAAAGATGACCTTGGAAATCATTCTGATTGCTTCTATCTCCTTTGTGCTTCACTCTGGGATTTCCCAGGACTCTGCCTTCCAGAGTCAGAAGTGCAAGTCACTGCTGTTACTACCTGGAGTTTGTATGTGGGACCTGGGATCTGAACTCAGGACCTTCCGTTTGTGAGGCACAGTCTTAACCCCTAAGTCATCTCTCTAGCCCCGAAGTTTTAGGTTTTATGCTAATGTATTTGCTCCCTTGACTTTTGTGCAGGGTGAGTGATGAGGATCTGGAAGAAACACAGTTTTCAAAGCTGGGAGGACCCTCAGAAACCACCTGGAAAAGTATGGTCAGAGCCAACATTACCTGTCAGTCATCTCTATCAAAACATGAGGAACGTCAAGATCTGTCATCTGCTTCTCTGTCCAGGGCTAATCTTTCTTTAGCATTTTGATGTTTCCCAAATCAAAGAAAAATGACATGCTCCTCATAGTAATATTGACTCAGCTCACAGAGGTTTGTATCAGGATTTCCAATGAACAGACTTTGTTCAGCATAAGATTTAACTTGCTTCTTCCCCATCTCTCCCACCCCTGGCATGGCATCACTGTAAATTCTGCATCAACAAATGTGCTTCATCATTCCAAGCCTTCCACCATAGGCCACATCCTTTTCTACAGAGGTTTCCCCACTATGATTCTGACCCAGTTTTGTCCAATAAGAGCTAAAGGGCCACCCACTGGAGGAGGGCAGATGCTTTCTCTGTCCTGGAAGCGAATGGTGCAGGAGGAATGCTTTCTTTTCTGGAAGCTGTCATGTCTGCAGCAATGGTGACCTGGGAAGGGACTATGGAAATACAGTATCTTTGAAGTGTGTGACCTAGTTCTGTAGCCTTTCTGTACTGCTTGCTAGGCGGGATAAGTTTTGCTCGTTGCATTTTGTACCGTTTGAAGCGTAAACCAAGCAGCCGTGGTGCTTGTCCTCCAGGGTTTAGCATTGCCACCAGTGTGAATTGCTTACCTATAACCATGACTTAGGTGACGTCTCTGTGCCCGTTCTTTAGAAATAAGACATCTGGAAGAAACTTCAATAAGCATGACAGCTCTCATTACCTTTCTTCTATAGGCCGGCACAGCTGCCAGTCATCTCTTGGATCTTGTACATGAGAGGAAGACTCAGCCCTGTAGTCACTGACTCAGAAGGTCACAGTTGGGTTCTTTGGGCAGGTTTATGAACTGGCGAACTCGTCTTGGGGCGAGGAGGGGAAACTGCCTACCTCCCCTGTGTTTGAACTACATGTCTCTCCTGAGCCCTTCTCATAGCTTCACTAAGCTACACATTCCTCGGCGCAACAGTTAGTTACTCTTTACTATTTCTGTGAGAGAGCACCCAAAGTCAATCAACTTAAGGGAGAAAGGGAGATTTATTCAGCTTACGGTTCCAGAGGGGAGATACAGTCTCTCATGGCAGAGGCGGCATGGCTGGCTGCCGAAGCTGGAGACAGTGTAAGTCACTCCCATTTGTGAGGCTGAGCGCTGCGGGCTGCTTGCTGCAAAGGCAGACTTCTCTAGCAGGTAGGTGGGACTCATCCACCTCAAGGCCCACCCCTTGTGACTGCCTTCCTCCAGCAAGACTCCACTCTCAAGGTGCCATGACCTTGCCAAACACATGAGAACGTGGGGGACACATTTCAAACCATGACACTTGGTGAGATCACAAGTGTTGTCATTCATCTCCATGGTAACACACTATGATCCCAGAATGGAAAGCAAAATGAATTGCTTGGCAGCTCATCATAATGTCTGTTTTTTCATGAAGGTACTTCAGTTATGTGTTCGTATTATTTCTATCAGAATTTCATATCTTTATTTGTGTGCCATTTACATTTTCCTGTCTCTTTCCCACGGACAGTATCTACGATGAGGCTTAATTATTCAGAGCACCCTGTCTTGTTGGAAAGGTAGAGTCTGCCTGTATCTTCTACCAAATGACTTCTATCCTAATCCTTCTGACCATGAACCATCCACCTCTTAGGAAGCCTATGCGTAGCTACAGGAGCATGTCTGCAGCCACCTCTACAGAGCCTGAAGAGTCACTTAAGGATGCTGTAGGTGGTTGTGTTCCACCCAGAGGCACAGGAATTCGTGATCTATCTTACTTATTGGATGACTAAGCTGGAATATCAGGAAGCTCACGGATGACTAATGATTATTCTCATCTCACAATGAATAGTTTGCAAAACAAAGCAAGCGAGCAGGGCCTCTGCCCTTCTATCCTGTGGTTCATTCCTGTGAAATACTTGGTGCTAAGGCTGAGCGAGCACCAGAAATACCCACAGGCACTCTTGGCTCTCTCCTCATCTCTCTCTCCCCAGTCCCTGTCTCCTTGGGGATACAACTCTATTTTCGATGCTTGCAAGAAGGTACTGTGCAGTGGTTAAGAATCAGACTTCGGATTTTAATTTTGAGGTTCGCACCAGGTGCAGTCATTCCCCAGATGTGTAGCCTTGGGCCAAGGACTTAGTGTCTTTGAGCCTCGGTGGTTCTTATCTCCTAGGGAGAGACAATGACAAAAGTTAGTGGTTGTTATGGAAACGAGTGGCTGTAAAGTGCTTAGCAAGCTGCCTTGGTACAGACTGGGAAATGAAGACATGGTGATCATTATTAAGATTAGGCTGCAGGTTTTCCTCAGGATATTTCCGAGGACTGAAATTCAGGTGTGATTGGGAGACTTTTTAAAATGTCGCAAATCTGTTGTTTACTCATTTCAGAAACCAATTATAACAACTCTGCCTTTACAGCTCTGTACAGAAACTAGAACAGGACTCCGCAACAAGTCTAGCATAGTGTGGTCGCTCTGATACTGTTTGTTCTTTTCCCTCTCCAGAGTGCACCAAGATTCATGAAGTGAGAGACCACCTCAAATGTTCTTCCAGATCTTTATGGCAGGAGGTATTACTTCTGGACTGTCAAACCCTGAAAAATGAGCTCTAAACACAAGCTTATGGATGAGCGCTGACAGTTGTCCAATGTGGGTGAGATTAACGACTGGGACTCTTGAAAAGGGCAGAGGCCTTTCAGTGTTAGTTATGATTACCCTGGGTCACGCTTGGCTTGCTATAAACCCTGAAACCCAGACAAGGCAAGACTGTTTATTACAGTTTGGTACATAGACAAAGTGACGCTGGAGGTCTTCCCCAGATGTTCCTGGCTAGGAAGTGTCTTGGGGCACTTGTGTATGCTAGAGAAGATCATCCTCTGGCAATGATGCTTTGGGTCACGCTGTCCTTTAGGAGAGTTACAGCAAAACATCACTGGCCGAGAACAGATAAAATGATGGAGAGTTTCAAGGACGGTAGTGAGAAATGAATTCATGTTGACTATGTCTACAAGCAACATGCAAGGTAAGACCTAACTAGTAGGGCGTATTGAAAAATGGCAAATGAACTGACATTATTTTTTCTGTTTATGGGAAACAGTGTTTTAGGCTCCAAACATAGTAGCTGCAGAGTATGAATCCGGGAGTCAGACTGTCATGGTTTGAATGTGAGTTGTCTCGCTACAGGTTCATATGTTTGCATATTTAGTTGATGCTGATGTTCGAGAAGGTCATGGACTGTCAGGAAGTGGAGCCTTGTTAGAAGAAGGGATGTCTCAGGGGGTGGGGTGTTGAGCTTGGATAGCCCTGCCCTGCTATACTCGCAGTCTGTCCTTACAGTTTGCATTTTCGCCCCTTTGCCTTCATGATGGCTACGGTTACCTGAGAAGCCTCAGTTTTCTCTACCGGCCATGCCTTTTCTGCCATAATGGACTATATCCCCTCTGGAGCTGTGAGCCAAACAAACCTCCCTTTCTCCCTTCAATTGGTTGTGTGTGTTGTTTCAGCAACAGAGAAGGGTAACTGCAAGAAGGGTCATCAGCACTATTGCTGGTTGCATGCACTTAGCGTCTTGGGACTCTCAGTTAGATCAATCGAGGCCAGTTATTATATTACAAAGTACAGTTATTATGAGTATCTTCCACAGACAGTTGCTGGTCTTAAGAGCTTTGTAAAAGGATCATGTCTAGCTTGCCTCATTGATCAATGATGCTGGCAGCTGTTATTATCAGTGTCATCTTGACTGTATACTAGATGCTAAAGAAGCTTCATACTTTCCTCATCAGGGCCCCTAACAAAGAAAATCAGTGCTGAAAGATAAACCTGAAAAGCCATCAATCCTACTAACATCATGCTTGATAACGTTCAACCTAGAGGGTTCTTGGACATGGTATGACCATATGTAGGCATAGAAGAAATGACTGTGAGAATAAGTATATGTTTCTAAGTAGATTCTCTCTGAACACAATGTTGGGAAAAAAAATCAAGGACTGAAGTAGCAAGATGGGGCTTTAGGGGGGAAAACTTGAAGGTGAAGGGACTTCCTGTGGATGTAGTGGGAGAATGAGAGGGGGAGAAAAAATTTTGGAAAAATGGAACTATTACAAAATACACTATAGTCTTTAACCAAAATAAATGATGTAACATAAATTGTTTAGCTTACTTTTGTCCTTTGAAGATCAAAAGGCTGGCTGAGGACAAAGAAGAAAAAAATAAAAACAAATCTCTAAAGATCTGGGGAAGATTTATCTTCAGCACCTTTTGATTTTATTGTGAGTTATAACAGCAGCAACAACAAAATCTTCAAGCAATCTGCTGCCGCTTCTAGATTCAAGGGCGAGGGTTCTGTTACAGAGTCAGCGTGGACTCACGCGACACCCAACTTTTGTTTTCCCTGAAGTTCAATTCAGTTAAATAAGTTTATTTCAATGAAATTCAGTGCAACTTAATTCACTTCTTATACATTGAGTATGCATACACGTCCTGATGCTCTTAAGCATAAGGGGACACAGAAGGAACACATGTACAGCCCTGAGCCTTGCTGGTTTGATGGGCTTGTTTTGCAATGATGCGACTCCATCAATCTCTGTGAACATTCAGAGCCGCTGGGCAAACCAAACAGATGCAAGGTGGGAAGAGTCCCAAGTGTATAGTCTGCCTCTCCTCCTACTCTGTTGTCTAGTTTGCTCTCCGAGACTTCTTGTTCTAAGCGATTATATAAACATTGATGAAAATCAAGTGATATGGAAATAGGCCAAAAATTTCCCCTTAAGTGCTAAGAACAAATCAAAAATCTCCATGTACAGTATTTCCTCCATTTTGTACATGATAGACAAGCATTCTACCAACTGGGCCATGTCCCCAGCCCCTACATTTTGTACATGGTCATACAGGCAAGTCAGAAACATTACTTGTATCATCTCAGCTTTGTTCTCTTTCTGCATGCTAAACAATTTTGCTTGAACATCCTCAATTTCTTTGTGTGTGTGTATGTGTGAGTCAGAGGGCACTATGTGTGCCTGTGGAGGCCCAAGGATGACACTGGAAATCATCCTAGATTGCTTTACCTCCTTATTGCTTTGCTCTGGAGGTTTTCCGGGCTCTGACTTCCGGTCCAGAAGTGTGGGCAACTGCCTGCCATTTCTGCCCAGTGTTTTTGTGTGGGATCGTGGATCTGAACTCTGGCCTTTGCTCTGGCCATCTCTCCAGCCCAAACGTTCTTAATTTAAAAGCGATGTGCAACATTTTAGAACCATTAGTAAGACATCAGTTAAACACTCTTGCAGACAACAGAAATTCTTTTTCAGTGTCCCACTAGGGTGGAATCAGAGAACCACCATATGATGCAGAAGAAGGAATGAAACCTGTGCTCCCCTTTTTTCTGTTGGGGAAATCGTACCATGCTGACGCTATCCCCGAGGTCAGTGTAGATGCATTGTTCGGGAGGAGAATTGAACAAGAAGCGAGAAAACCAAGGGTGACCTGGAATCTATGACCTTCGGCGGGCAGATATGCTAGATTCTGCAACCTTGCCTGCATGTCTGCCCATCTCCTGCCTTCATGCAGGGAGAACCCATGCCCTTCACCATAGAACTGATTTAGAATTGAGGACAAGCTGAAGAAAAAAAAATCCAGAGCGGGTCTAAGGGCCCGCAAAGTGGGGACCTGCTCTGCTCAAGAAACCAAGCTGGAGACTCAGAGGCCATGTGCAGGGTGTCATCTTGCCAGACATGAGGGTTAGAAGACTGGCTGCGGCTCTGTTTGGTCTTTTCTATCCACACACACACACTTCTGTTAGGGTCTACCTTGTTTGCAGCCGCACGGAGGTGAGGTTCCGGGAATTAAGCTCTTGCTTGGCTAAACTGTGTACAAAGACATACATCCTCTAATTTGTTTAGATTCTTAAACAGCAGATGATGAGGGAACTGTGAGAGTTAGGGAAGCAAACTCAGGATGAAGAGACTGACTTTGAAACCACTATACCTTCCTGCCCCAGGTCCCCAAACATGCGGCAGGTGTAGGTCATCAGAAGAGAAAGAGCTTCAAATTGGTAAAGGGATCAGATAGGACACCTCTCTCTCTCTCTCTCTGTGTGTGTGTGTGTGTGTTTTGTGTGTATGCGTCTCTGTGTGCATCTCTTTCTGTATCTCTGTGTCTCTGTCTCTATTTCTGTCTCTGTCTCTCTCTCTTCATCAGAGACAGAGGGAATGAACTGGAGAAAGATTGCTTCTCATTGAGATGTTAATAGAGACTGCTATTAAATTAGATTAGAATTTTTTTGTTGTTCTTTACTGCAAACCCCACCTTTCTCCAGTGAAATTACATCCCTCTTAAAATAAGACAAAGTACAGTAAACACGATTGCTGAAATATTTCTGAGCTCTGGCGCATTCCACCAATGGACCAGATGTGAAGGGCAGGGGTTTGGGTTTTCTGACCTCCCGGGGCTCTCTGCAGGCTCATGATTTTATGAAGCATCAGCTGTTCCACGTTCCCGTTGCACCTGCCACAACAAAGGCCTTGCTGAGCACACTAATGTGGCTGCGCCTTCAGAGAACAAAGACACTGAAATGAACAGGTCATTGCCTCCCCCCTTGGACACCGTCCATCCTATCCTTGCCTGAGCCGTCCATGGAAAGCCATCTGCAAGGGAGGATGACCCTCCTCCGCTCAGTCCCCATGCCTCCCTATCCTCCCCTGCCCCTTTCAGCTCTCTGCTTCTCATTAAGCTCGTACCGCTGCTGCTGCCTTGCTCTGAGACTCCACGGGCACCTGCTCCTCTGCCTTTCCTCCTAGTTCTCGCTTAGGCCCCACGCATCACAGTTGTACCTGGGAGGTCAGGATGACACCCCAGGAGGCAAAGCCACAATGAATGTGCTCCAATCCTTCTAGGTTCTTCCTGTATTTTTTCTCATATTCCATGTGGGTGATTTGACTCATCAATGTTATCAGCTCTGGGCTTGGCTTCTCCTAGAGAAGCAAGCTGATGTCTTCATGCTTTTGAAGGTTGCCCTTTGCCATTCTCCTCGTGTGGTGAATGCCAAGGAAGGAGAGAGGGGTCTTCTTCTCCCTGCTACTCCCAGCCGGTAAGAGAGGGACCAACAGTCTGATGATCTCACTTTAGCGTTCATGAAGATAGGTTTATTAGTGGGTGAGTTTGTGTCTTGAAAGTGGGGTCCGGTCTCCAACCTTCCTTCTGCTTTACCATAGTAGATTCTTCTCTACCTCTTTCTCCAGTTTGGTCACCACCACCCGTGAGCATCCTGTCCTTGCCCAAGAGAAGCTGGTGCACAGCTGTCTGGATAAACTTGCACCAAGAACCTTGCTGTTTCCCAGTTTGTATATAGTGTATAGGTTTGTTTTGTTTTGAAACAGAGTTTCACCCAACCAGCTTTGAATGCTCTATATGGTCAAGACTGGCTTTGAATTCCTGATCCTCTTGCCTCTATCTCATAAGTGCTGGGGTTTCAGGTGTGAGCTGCCCCCAATTCCATATCTTCATTTCTCTAGCACATTTGAGTTTGCTTCCCTTAATCCATTCACTCCAGTCTTTACCAGACTCTGTGCTGGCACTGGTACAAGTCTAAGGACATGTGGACTAAATGAGAGCTGTCCAGTTGGCCGCTCTTGCAGTAGAGACATGTCTCATGGAGCTGGGCATTTGAGCAGGCAGCCTGTCTGTGTAGAACCCCTGCCTCTGGTGGTACTGATTGCTTTTTTGTAGCTCATATCAAGGAACTGCTAGGTACTCGATGCATTTGCATTATTGACAATGGGATTCTTGTACTTTCTCTGTGGTTCAGAACCAGATTCTTTCCTAAGCAATAACAGTAACTAATGAAGATTTATTGTGCCGGTGTGAGCACATGAATCTTACCACATGCTCTGTTGAGTTCAACTGGCTCATAAAGGAATGGAGTCTGTGTTCTCCTTGGCATGTCCTCTGGCTAACGAAGCTTGAGACATTCTGCTGGGAGCTGATAAAGATCATGTAAGACTGAAATCCCTATTCCATGGTATCTTATCACCTTACTCCTGACTGCCAAGGGAAAGCAATCCAAGATCCACTGGAAACTTGAATCTTTCCTTTCTAGGACCTGATAATCTATCCTTTCTAGAGACAGGATAAAAGATGATGGTCTATTTCTTTAAGAAAGTGGAATTCCTTATTAATGTGGATATTACAGTTTATTATAAAGACCCCCAGGTAGGGAGAAGTAAGTATAGTAGTTAGGATTATGGGACCTGGATTTAGATGAATTAAGTCCAGCATCTATTTTGATCTTTATCTCTGAAAACTTGGACAAGTGACTCAATCTTAGTGCTTTTACTAAATTATTACTATAGTTTTTAGTGATAAGATAAAGGATGATTATGACTAACTGATGGATTCCTTGGAAGGATGGATCATGCAATCAGAGAATGTATGCAAAGTTGTTTAGCACAGTACTGTTTGTGCTCCAAACTCTCAATTCACAATGCCTAAAATCCTATTTTATTCCCTGGCTATAAGTGCATTCTGTCTTCACTGTGATAGGTTAAGAGGAAGCAAGAAGGAATGAAAGCAAATTCAAAGGATTAAAGATGAGCATCCACCCTCGGTGGAGTCTGGGTGAAGCTTCAGGGTCTAAGTGAGAGAATGTTCAGGTCACTGTGTGTTTTCAGATACACACCTGTATCAGTTTTAAACTTACAAGGGTTCTGTAGCCGGGATGGGGGGGGGCCCTTGCTTGCTGGAAGAGATAATAGAGCAATTTGAAAGGGTTCGCTCTGCAGTAGCTCTTCACTGATAGGCTGTGTGCCTGGGTAAAGTACAATGGGGGCTTCCATTCTTAGTCCATTTAGCTTCCTGCTTCATTAGTGATGGTGCAGATCCTCTGGAGGAGATGGAATTTTCTACCTTTGAATCTGCACTGGATTTCTGAATTATTTTAGCTAATAGAATGTGATCTTTCCTAGTACCAAACCTAGACCTCAAAAGACCTGTTTTGTGTCCTGTTTCTATCCCTCTGCCATGTCTGGAAGAACGTGTAGTGTGCTGGGTCCAAGAGCTCAATCATTCCATTTGACCCAGTACAATCCTGGGACAGGGAGTCATATCTCCAGTTTGCATGAGTCAACTAAGGAGCAGGGCTATCTAGCCTAAATGCAAGAATAATAAATGCTCATGATACACGAGGTTTGTTGTGTTTTTTCTTAGGTCCCATTGTTGTGAAGAGAAATGCACAAAATCTGACCTTGGCAATATAACTTCATGTTATGCCTTGCCTCCCATTTGCCCATTTACCCAACAGGCATTGGGTGCACACCCCATGTCTCGTCTCGCTGTGCTAAGCATTGATGCGCAGCCAAACACAGCATCACTTTCAACAGAAGAACGCAGGTGGGTCAACATTATACTCTGAGAGCAGGGACTCTGCCTACTTTGTTCACCAAAGTATTTCATGGCATAGAGTAGAAAATTACCACTTAGTAGGTGTCTGATAACATTTGTTGCATTATGCATACAAGATACATGCATTATCGTATGTGAATGTGTGTATGTTTGTGTGTGTGCATATCTATTGTCCATATCTATGCTCCAGGAAACTGGTTTAATATCCCATTGCAGTGAGTAGCTCTATGGCTCTTCATTTTTTTTTTCTTAAACTCATCCTACATCGTCTCAGCAGAAACCGCAGTGTGCTATAAACTTACGTCCATAATCGAATGTGGATGCATAAATCAAAACAGCTTCTAACGGTTGTCTGCAGTAATAAATGCTACAGAGGCCGCCCAACTGGCAGTGGAAGAGAGATTATACAAACCGCTGCCTGGAGAAAACACAGCATCGTGAATAAACTCAGCTTTGAATTATTTATATATTTTAGGTGCTATTTTCTCTCCTATAGCCTAAAAGCTTGAAGATGATTTTTTCCCTGAGAGCTGAGAGTCCCTAGGATTGGCTGTAAAATCAGAACAGTTGCCCCCTGACCCCAGCATCTGGGTGAGGATCGTTGTGTTCCCAGGGATACAGGCTGGGACATGCAGTGAGTGGATGCAGGGAGGAGGGCTCAGAAGAGGACGCTTGCAAACATGTCACCAGGAGCCAGGGGCTTTGTGAGTCACCTCAGGAACATGGCTAGAAAAAGAGAGTCAGGGCTCAACTCTAACCTGGGGGAGTTGTTCTACTTTCTTTTTTTTTAATATTCTTTGAAGTTTTTGTGTACACTTGTAATGCGTTTATATATCTTCATCTATATTATCCGCCCCTGCCCCTTCCGATCCTCTCTCCTGCTCCCACATCTTCCTGTAATGAGTGATCAGCTGGGCTCCTTCCAGGCTGCGCAGCACACACACACGCACACACACGCATGCACACACATGCACACACACGCACACACACATGCACACACACGCACGCACACACATGCACACACACGCACGCACACACATGCACACACATGCACACACACACATGCACACTCACACACACGCACGCACACACACACGCGCACACACACACGCACACGCACGCACACACACGCACACATGCACACACACGCACACACACACGCACACACACACATGCACACACACGCACACACGCACACACACACACACACACACACAGTATCGCTGAGATGACACTTGTCTTTTGTAACTGAACAAACAGACACAGAGATAGTTTGCTAGCACACGTTTTGCCAGCTGATGGGGCATGAGTGGTCTACCAGTGGGCAGACTAACAAGCCCCTTCTCTCTTGGCTGAGCTTTGTTCCAAACAGTATCTCAAGATGGCGCAGTATCTCTTGAGATCCTTCCTCTTCCCTGGAGAAGTGTTGATAGGTCAGTTATCCTGGAGGTCTGGTGGAGGTAGATATCACTGCCTTGAGCTCTTGGGTGTAGTAGCTCTGATACGAGCAGAGGCTTCTCTCTGGAAGTACCTCTCCCACCTTCAGAGTCTTACATCCTTACTGCTCCCTTTTCACAAGGTTTCTGCTCTTTGGCCTGTTTGTGGTTCTCTGTCCCGCCCATCCTCCATGGCAGACGGATACATGTCAGTTGAGTGCTGAATGCTTCTCTGATCTAATGGGTTTCCACCTAAGACTTTGTGATGTAGACAAGATTATAATGTAAGAGAAAAAATGTTAGATCACTGGCCATCGTGGTCTTTGAGACCACCGTCCTGCTTCCCGGTCAAGTCCCTGGGAACCTGGAGGAATTACTAACACCAGGGCCTCCATCTGGATCTCATGCAGTTTCTCAAGATTGTTTCTGCCCCCTTCAAACTCCACCACGGTGCTCAGTGATGTACGCCAAGTATCTTGTCAAATTATTATCACAATTGTGTCCACATAATCAGTTACTGTCTTTATTTACAAATAAAGCAAGTGGAACATCCCAGGAAGGTAAATAATGTGCGCAAGGCTGTGCAGCACATAGAAGTGGAATGTGGAAGGAGGTGTTTACTGCTCATCCTCACTGAGTCAAGATGACTGATGTTTTCAAGCTTCACATCCCTCCAAGTACTCCTCAGAGCTTCAGAGTCTGGGGAATGTCAGAGTATATCCTGAGGAAAACACGCTAGTGTGTCGTAAGGCATGGTACCAGCAAAGACAGAGCCTTCTGTACACACACACACACACACACACACACACACACACACACACACGATCAAAACACACACAGACCTATGTGCATGCATGCACACTCATACACAGTATCGCTGAGATGACACTTTTCCTTTATAACTGAATAAACAGGCACAGGGATAGTTTGATAGCACACACATAGCCAGCCTGATATGAGAACATAATTTCTAGCTCTCTCTTGGGGACTCTTTCCTTCACCCCATGTGACAGCTTTCAGTGCATGCTCTTGCTTACACCAACAGGAATTGAGGGAGTTTCCACATAAAGTCATTAAATCCAAGTTTGCCTGACTCAGGGCTGCCCACCCTTAGTGCTTCACTTCATCCAACGCTTCCTGGTCATCCAACCCACACCTCGAATTTTAGACCCCCCCCTCCTTCCACCAGTAGGCAAGGGAGAACTTTTCATAAGAAAAAAAAACAATAATTCTTTTTTTTATTAAAAATTTAATTATACATTTTAAAATTTTTTACCAGTTCCCTCCCTCCCCCCTCCTCCCCCTCCCCTTCCCCCAGTGCCTCCCCCCCAATTCCCAGAGAGTCCTTTTTCCACTGGTGGAAATGATGATTTTCAGGGTTTCTTAGCAACCATTCTCCCACAGTCCAGCTGAGAATCCTCTCGGGTGGACAGAGAGGCTGGCAAGAGTGACGTACCTCCAAGTGAATTTGGGTCCATTCAGGAATGACCTGTTTTCGTGGGATCCACAGCATCCTTGGGGCCACAGGATGCTGCGCTCTGTTGGCAAACTCCAGTGAGCATTTCACTTCCTCTAAGATGATGTCTTTGACAGTCCCACCTGGGTTTACTCCCGTTGTACCTGCTGCCAACCTCAGACTCTCTTTCTGTCCAGTCCACTGGGGAGCAATCAACCCATCCAGAATCCTGGATACTTGCGTAAGGAAAGTTTGTGCGTCTCCACAGTGTCTCTTGGGTTGTAGACATGTCGCTGCAGTCCCCATCTTCAGCATCTTAGGGCGTCTTCTTTATGTGCGTCTGCATTTGCATCCAAGATTTCCTCTTCTTGCAGGAACACCAGTTAAGGGCCTGCTGTATTCGGGTACTTCTTCATCCTGGTTATATCCACTAGTGCCTTGTTTCTGAGACTGAGAGATTGAACACATTTCTCTGAGAGACCCATAAAAATATATGAGCTGAGCTAAATAGAGGAAATAACCCTATTTTAGGTCTCTAGACATATCTCCAAAACCTGCACACGAACTCAGTTCATAGACTGGGCCCAGGGTAGAACATTAGCCAGAGAGTCTCCTCTAGGCACCAGAGTGCTTCATGCTGCAGCAGGTGTTTAGTTTGTCTGAGGCAGGGGGACCCTGCCCTCCCACAGTGCTTTGCAGCAGGTAGGTCATCTACTCCGGGTGACTCTCTCTGGTCAGCATTTGATTTCTCTTCGGAGACCGGGTAAGACCTTGTAAACCACAATTGGAGGTTATCATCTGGCTTCTTGAGCTGCAGGGGTCATGACAGATGTTTTCTTGCCTGGAGGAAGCTGTAGGGATTTCCATGTTGGCCCTGTTCATTTTTCCAGAGGAGAGTGTGCTGTTTGGAATCCAGTCCTTCAGAGCTCTTGACATTTCATGACTAATGATACATTGCACCTGATCCCCTTGCCCAGCCACAAAGCAATTGTGCTATGTCTGTTGGTTATATCATTAGAGCGTCCAGAGAGAGCTCAAGGTCTTTACCTTTTCCTGCGACTACTCTCCAAGAAAAGGGGTTCTCTGAGATGAAGGATTGAATGACTCACGCTGAAAAGACACAACTCCAGATAGATGGGAATATCTGATAGGAAGAAAAAGGAAGGATCAGGCTATTGTTTTTCATGATTCAAATGTGTTACCTCCCACGGGCTCATGTATTTGCATCCTTAACTGGTGTTAATATTTGAGAAGGTCGTGGCATCTTTAAGAGGCGGAGACTTGCTGGAGAGAGGCATGTCATAAGGGGCAGACCTCCAGGTTTGGTAGCCCGGCCCTGCTTCCTCTCATTTTGTCTTATTCTCTGCCGTCTTGGTAGCTGCGGTCACCTGAACTGGCCTCCTGCTTCTGTCTACAGCCACGCCTTCTGCTATGTGATTCCCACTAGATCACCTGCAAATGACCAGAGTTGTGTTTCCTGCATAGCAGACAGAAACCTACAGGTCTTTTCCACAGGAATGAGGAGCGAGAGGAAATCAGCTCTTTCCTAGTTCGGCATGACGGTAGAAGGGATTTTCTTCTGTGTTTTTCCTTGTCCTTGGGAGGGGGTGATCTGAGGGTCCGTTTGGGGCTAAAACCTGAAATAACAATGTTAACGAGAATGCTTGTGGCCAGGCTGCCCGTGTCACAAACTCTCCCGAGAACTGTGGGATGTGTGGTGCTGTTCACCATGTTGAACTGTCACCTGTCACCTGCCACTGTCAGGACAGAAAACAGACGCACGAGGCTGTGCCGAAGAGGACAACTCGTTCTACCCCCTAGATTGTCTTGCACTTGTATGACAGCCATTTTCCTTCTCACAGATCTGTCTGTCCAGCTACAGTGCAAACATTGTGCCTGCCTAACAAGCAACTGTGAGATGATACGTAAAAACACTGGCACCGAAGTGGAAGCATCATCTGTAGCGCTGCCAGATGGTTCCTGGTTTTATGGCAGGTGTGGCTCTGCGTACCTAATGGCAGTGGCTACTGTTCACGAGCCCTTCCTGAAAGCTGAGGTCTCGCACCTTGTCATCTCGCCACTTCTCCGGCACTATTGGGTGCAACCTCATTGCTGCAGCTGCCCTTCCTGCTGCTGCGAGCCAACACGCACGCACAACTTAAGGAGAGAAGAGGGAAATTTATTTAGCTTACGGTCCGCTATGGTGGGCGGCAGAAGCTGGAGGTGGTTCAGGTTACTGTAGCCAACATGGAGGCTGAGGGAACAACTGTAAAACAGACTGTTAGAGGAAGCAGCATGCAGCTGCTCAACCTCACGACCTGCCCCCTGTGACATGCCTTCCTCCAGCAAGTCCCCAGCTCCTGAAGGAGCCGCAGCCTTCCCAGACGCTGATATCTGCCGTGGTTGCAAACACACGAGCCCATGGGGGACGATGCACAGTCACAGCGTGACACTCAGCCCATTCTCTAGATGATGCTGTGACATTAGAGAGGCCGAGGAGTGTGTCCAGAGTCATGCGGCTAACAGATGCTGGAGCTGGGCTTTGAATGCAGGTTGGTCTTTTATGCTGCACCCGTTGCTCTAAGTGTCCCTTCAAGGCTGGTGCAGAGGCCATTGCAGTAGATAACAGCCCATTCATGGAGACTTTGATTTGCCTTTGTGAGCATGTGGTATGGCTTCTTTGCAGCCCGGTCTGGTTGGGGGATAGATAGGCAGCTCTGACACATCCGGAATATATGTCTTTGCCGCAGTCAACAGCTGCAGAACAGCCCTCCCTATGAATCTGATGTGGCTCCTGCGGAATCTGATGCAGCTGAGTGCCACTTTTTAATCAAGCCAACCTATCCATCTTCCGTTGTCACTTGATCTTTCTCAAAACAACAGCCTCACATCTCCAGGCAGCACAGACATGACGCAGACAAAATGCACACAGAGCAAGTCAAAAGAAGCCTCTTGCTCTCATTCACAGGAGAGAAGAAGAGGCACGCTCTGCCTCGAGTGTTTGGAGAAGGTGTTATTTTTAGAAAAGAACATTTTGTGACTTAGTTGTTTGATTTCTGAGAAGGCTTTCTTTTCAACTTTTTTTTTTTTTCAGTGAGTTGCAGAGTCAAAAAGAAGGGAATGATAAATCAAGCAAAAGCAATCAATTAGCCAGAATATCTTGAGTCCCTCTGTGTAAAGCACAGACAGGGGACAACGAAATGGTCTGACTTTGGTTGTGCACCCTAAATGGTCAGACCTAGTACGATTGCAAAGCCCTGTGTATGTCCAGTCCAGATGATAAAACTGCCTGATTTACTGTGGGTCACAGCAGGGAGTATGGTCAAGGGGTAAAAATGGTGGCTCCTTGAAGGGCGGATGGAGCTGTTTGTTCGTTTCTCCTCTGGATGCAGATATATCGAACACCTTCTTGGCATGTAACAGACACTAGAAAAGGAAAGCCGAAAACGATCTTCCTCCACCTTTAAGAAATTTATATTATTCCAGAATCACGAACCAAGAAATATCACCATGAGGTACATCAACTGGAATTTGCAGAGATAACATGAGCCATCGGTTCTAACCAGGAAATGGAGGGACCAGAAGGACTTCATGGAAGACGGATTGTAGAAGGTGGGCACTGAAGAGTGGAGACTCCCTTCTTCCAGAGGGTAGAGGAAAGGCTGTTCAGACAAACAAAGCAGCACACAGGCAAATACCTGTGAGTTAAAGCTACATAGGCGTGGCCCTGTTTATAGCTGGCCATGGGGAGATGAGAAGAGAGAGTAGACGAGACAATCTCCTGTCTGGGAAAACAGGGAATCTTGAAGGATCAATGCAGTGGGTGACTTGATCAAATCTCTGTTTTAGAAACAAGAGTTATGCAACTAGGAAACAGGTAACTCAACGAGCAGCGTAATAAGAGCCGGGAGGATTTGGAAGTGCAACGTCCCCGCAGGCTCATGCTTGAACGCCGCTCCCCACCTGGCGGCTCTTCTGAAAGATGGTGGATCTCTGGCTTTGCTGGCAGGAATAGAGTCAGAGGGATCCGGCTCGAGGATTTACAGGTCGCTTTGCCTGCAGTCCGAGCTACTGCTTCTCATTGGCCACCAAGATGTGAGCAAGCACAGCGGCATGCGCCAGCCTCCGACACCACCACTGTGCCAGCAGGGGCCATGTGCTTTCAAGCCTGGAGCCCAATAGCTCCTTCTTCCTTTTCTCTCAGCTGATCTGTCTCAGCAATGAGAAAAGGAAGCGATACAAAAATCATTTCAGTTCCTTTGAAAATTCAGAGGAAACCCACCCTGTCCAGTCTGCTAAGGAATTCTTAGGAAGCATGGCGCCAACAGAAACGAGCAGGGAGGAGCTGGGATGAATCATGGGAAAACCACTCTCCATTTGGGGCCCAGAAAAGTGCTTCCTATGGAAATGGGGAATGGGGGTGCAGTCAGGGGTACGTAAGATGGAGGACCGGCTTGTACAGCAGCCTGGGACGGTGCGTTCTATATACTGCTCTACTCAGTCGTTGATTCATGTCACCTTTGGGAAGGTTGGTTTCAGAGCATGTGTGTGGATAAATTACGCGGCAATGGGAAACTACACTCCAGCCTTGGGAGGTCTACAAGCCAATTCTTGAAGCTTAAGTGTCTAACTGCTGAGAGAGAGTAGCTTGGGAGAATGATGATAGATGACCAGGCAAGGGTGGTCATGGAGAGGTAACATTCCCTATTGGATCAGAGGTTGTGGCAGACCCAACTGTGAGAAAAGAAAAACCCCTTAGGGCTCAAGGGTCAGCAAGTCATGGAGTCTGTGGTGCAGGTTTCTGAGGGTCCCTCAGAGGGCCGAGGTAGCTGGGATGCAGTCAGACTATGGCTGCAGCTGTGGACAGAAACAGATACGCTGAGCTTCCGAAGGTCACATCACACAGTGGAGATTGAATTTTGCTTGCAGAGGAAAGCCAGTGAAGGAGGTAAGGTGGCCAGTCATGGGGACGTGACCTGATTGCGAGCACTTCCGGCAGCTGTGTGGAGCAGGCACCCAGGTTTTCAAGTGGCTTAGGTGGTGATAAATGTTGATTTACACAGAGCACACTGGCCTAGTCCTGGGGTGCACAGGGCTGCTCGGGACCCCTGTGGTGAACAGAGACTCCAGGGAGGTGATATCTTCAGACGTCAGTCTTCAAGGGGAGGGATTTAGGGCAGAGCAGAACGGATATGATATTTGAGGTGTCCCTTGCTGGGTCAGCGAGAAGAATCTTGAAGCATTTTTCAATATCGCTTCACTAAAACTCTGAGCCAAAGCAGTCTTTAATTTAGTACCTTTTATGGGACAGAACACGGTTGAGGAGTAGCCAAGGACGTCCACAGGTGAAAAGTACTTAAATCAGAGAGACAGCATAGTTAGGGAAGGGAGACCAACCATTTCCTGCTTTATGGCAGGAACATTAACAGAATACTTCAGAGACTGAAGCACAGACACTGAGAGAATGCTAGACTCGATCCTGAACTTGCTTTGGATCTTAAGTGGAGTCATGGGGCACCATTTTGGATTTGGAAGACTCAGAGCAAGTGGTGTTTGCATGACATCGAAAACTTGTTTTTGCATAATCCACTGTTCTTTACTTCTTTATGCTGAAAATAAAGACATAAAATCTACCTCCAGAGTTGTAAGAGTGACAGCCAGGATTAAATCACTGCCCACAGACTGAACACCCGGCAAGTTGGGTCCCCCTTTGTTTCTGACAATCTTCTACCTCAATCTTCAGACAGTTGAAAAAATGCGAAGATTTCAAATAAAATGCCTGTTCCCACTTTCTCTTGAACATTCAACCATCCGGTGCTCCCGGAGCAGCCATGAAGTACAGTGGAACCCGTCTGTCCCCCGAGCACAGGCTCCGGTTCTCCCTCCCCTGTCATCTCTTCTTTCCTATTGTTTCATATCCTGTTTTTGTTACCTGCCTGAGCCAGGGGTGTAACTGAATCACAAGACATTACAGCTTTGTGCTTCTAAAACACAAACATGCTCAGTCCACGCTATTTTTAACACTCTTCACAGCCTGCTTGCCTGATGAAACCGCCTGCATCACCCAGGAGAAAAGGGTCTCCGTAATACAGTTCCTTCCTCTTTCTCCCTTCGTCTCTCTTCCTTCCTCCTCTTCTCTTCTCCTCTCTCCTTTCCTCCCCTCCCTTCTCTCTCCCTTTCCCCCTTCCTCTGCCCCCTCTCCTACCCCTTTACTTACCTTCCTTCCTTCCTTCCTTCCTTCCTTCCTTCCTTCCTTCCTGCCTTCCTTCCTTCCTTCCTGCCTTCCTTCCTTCCTTCCTTCCTGCCTTCCTTCCTTCCTGCCTTCCTTCCTTCCTTCCTTCCTTCCTTCCTCCTGCCTTCCTTCCTTCCTCCCTGCCTTCCTTCCTTCCTTCCGCCGCTTCCTTCCTTCCTTCCTGCCCTGCCTTCCTTCTTCCTGCCTTCCTTCCTGCCCTCCTTCCTCCTTCCCCGCCTTCCTGCCTTCCTTCCTTCCTTCCTTCCTTCCTTCCTTCCTTCCTCCTTCCTTCCTTCCTTCCTTCCTTCCTTCCTTCCTGCCTTCCTTCCTTCCTTCCTGCCTTCCTTCCTCCTTCCTGCCTGCCTTCCTTCCTTCCTTCCTTCCTTCCCCTTCCTGCCTTCCTTCCTTCCTTCCTTCCTGCCTCCTTCCTTCCTGCCGGCCTTCCTCCTCCTTCCTGCCTGCCTTCCTTCCTTCCTGCCCCTGCCTTCCTTCCTTCCTTCCTTCCTTCCTTCCTTCCTTCCTTCCTTCCTTCCGTCCTTCCTTCCTTCCTTCCTTCTTCCTTCCTTCCTTTCCTCTTCCTTCTCCTTCCTTCCTTCCTTCCTGCCTTCCTGCCTTCCTTCTGCCTTCCTCCTTCCTTCCTTCCTTCTTCCTTTCCTCCTTCTCCTTCCTTCCTTCCTTCCTGCCCTTCCTTCCTGCCTTCCTTCCTGCTTTCCTCTCTCCCTCCCTGCCTTCCTCTTTCCTTCTTCCTTCCTCTTTCTTTTCTTCTGGAGCTGGTTATTAAACCCAGTGTCTGGTATGTAGTAGACAAGTTCTCCACCCTTAAGGTTCATTCCCAGCCCCTCTTTAAATCTTTCTAACTCATGTCGTCCCATGCTGAAATCCAGTGCCATTACATATACTCCTCCTTTATGCACTATCACTCTTTCCTTTTGGCTGGAATACCAGCTTTTTTTTAACCCTCCTCCTGGTGAAGAGCTGCTCTTTAGCTTCAGCTCAAACACGAATCCTTCCCTAACTCCTGTCTCCCATTACCTCAGCACTTCGATGTCATTTACATCCTTCTTACACAGTCACATCGATTCTGTCCCCTTTTCTAGGTGACATGATTCTCAAGGTTCTGAACCATTTTGACTTGAACGTTCAATTCTGTGCTTTTGTGAGAGGATGATGATGGGAATCAGATGACATCTTTTATAAGATATATGCATATCTTTTATAAAAATATTGTTAGATCACTCTAACTATAAAGTGAATTAGATTAATATATAAATAACACATTCCCAAATTGATTAAAATGATTTATCTGCCTTACTACCCCAAAAAATAGCATCCAGAAAGGCAAGGTTCCAGGTTTGAGTTTCAGTTTTATTGCTACTTACCTGTGTGATTTGCATAGAATCATTTTGTTGCTTTTGACCTCAGTTTGCAAAGCTGAAAGTGGGAAATTCTAAGTTTCTTTTTTTTTTAATTGTGCTTCTTACCTACGAGTGAAGGATTCTTCTTTTTTCTTGAAGACCTTGATTTTTTCACATTTTGGATGCTTATAATGGAATAATGACTATGCAGTAATTAGCTTTTTTTTTCTTTTACCAAATCTACAAATCAGTGACAATAGCTACTGTGTCCTGCTGATTACTAACATTGGTGCAAACTGGAATTGTTTTCGTCATCTAATCACAAGCAGCCAGCGAAAAAGAACCAGAGTTCAGATGCAAAGATTCTGACCCAGCATCTCAGACTCTCTAACTCCTCCAGTCTCCTGTTCTATGGACACAAGACAACTCTGTCTTGGTTCCTGCACCACTTTGAAGTCACCCATGTGACTGGCTTTGGGGAGGGGTTGATGAGAACAGGTAGAGTGGGGAGAGCATAGAGAATTTGCTTAAAAACACCCACTTTTCAAAAGCATTGCCTTGGTCCTTTGTTTTCTATAGCACGGCTGAGAAAAAAAGGTGATTTGAGGACTGCTGGTTGAAGATAGAGTCTGAGATGACTCCAGGCAAAGAGTTTGTGTAATCACAGGAAAACACCCACACAGGCTCAGAGGAAGATGTGAACCTGAAAGAGAGTTGTAGATATGGCCTGGCAATCCACTCAGGGATGGTTACAGCTGACATTCTTCAGATACTAACGCCGTGGCATTAAGCACGTTCTGTGGGAGTGGTCTGCCACTGAGATGCTCTGTGGGAAAAAGGTGGGAAGGGACATTGTCTTTCTTTTGTAATGCTTCCCCTGGACTGAGAGCCCCACATCGTGCTGCTCTGGGATTGTATATCTTTGAATGGCTACCCTGGCAAGGATCATGTTCTTACCAAGCCTCACTTGGAAATGATCCCACTTGGAGAGTGTTTCTCTGCAGTCATAGCTGAGGGGTCAAGATGAGGACATACAAAATTGGGGTGGGTCCTAAAGCCAATGAGCATGTCCTTAGAAGAGACAAAGAAGGACGTGTGGAGTCCCCAAGAAAGGCCACGTGGAGACAGGACCAGAGGTGGTGATGCTGCTGCCACAAGACAAGGACTACAAGAGCCATCAGAGCGCAGAGGCAGAATCCCGTGTCCTCTTCTCCTTCCATTATTTGCTGTTTTCCACTGGGGTTGGGGGCTGGAGGGCAGACACAAGGAAGAGGATCTAATGACAATGATGATAGAATTGTAGAGAAATACATTCCTCTACTCTTTCTGGGAGAGGGACATAGGGAGACCACAGCAGTGGTACATTTAGGGGTCTGTCCTCCTTATTCCAGAAAGAATGTGGACAGAGTTCCATTTCAAGTGAGTGGAGCTGCAGTTAGTGAGGACTGTTGGTGTGAAGGACTTCTGTAGGATGTTGAGTTCATCCCAGGATCCTAGGAGCCGAGTAGAAGGGTTAGCATGAACAACTGATTCCTCCTTGAGATCTTTTGGAGAACACTGAACTTTATTATATTGTGTTGCATTTGGAGATGGGAAACCTGTAGCTCATGAAGGAGATGAGCCCCGGCAACAAAAATAACAATGGAGAATTTTGAGCCCTGTTTGTCAGAGATTACCATGGGAAACTTACAAGAAGAGCAAACCCTAGGCAATTACGTGTTGAAGGGAATTGGCTTTTTGAGGAAATTGTTTAGCATCCTAAGATGAAATGTAAGGAATGAGAAGCCTCTCAGAAGTAGGACAAATGTCGAAAATGAAAAAAATAATACACACAGTAATTCGGCATGCAAAAGGAGCTAGGTGAGGATAAGAAACTAGATGGTTTCTAAAAGGACTTAGCAGCTTCCTCTTGAGGGAGAAAACACAGAGGAAGGTGCATCTGTGGGAAATTTGGAGCCTCAACAAGATTATGTTAACTGCTTCTTCATTAAAAATATCGCCAATGAAATGAGGAGCAAGCAAAACAATAAATGAAAAATATCACCAAGACATGCAATTGGATAAATTTTTTTCCTTTCTTTTTAATTGTAGCTATTACAAGAAAATCAAACATCCCAGAAAGATGCAATATAAATAACAAAAACTGTTCCTGGTCTCTCCCATCCTGTTTTCTAGAAGGGAGAGTTGTTTATAGTTTCCCAAGAAGCTTTATAGATTTTCATTCTGCAGCTACAAACATTTTTTGAGTCTTTAGCAAAAAGCTTAAAACATAGTTTTGCACTGTGCCATTTAGCAATGTATTGTGGATTGTTTTTAACCCAGACAGGGTGCTCTGTTCAACATTGGAAGTTTGAAAAAAGGAGATTGTTTCTACCTAGTGTGCTGAAATTCACCACATTGTTATTAAGTGGTTTTCTTTTGTTTTCAGCTCCAAGCAATCAGGTGTATATATTCTTCCTTCACACATTATTTATAAGTAGGCTTTGCTACAATATCTGGAGAATTAATTTCTTGATGCAGAATTACGCTAGCATGTAAAGTTTGACCTAAAGATGAAAACAAAGGAATCTTACAAAGATACAGGCAGGCAGGAAATAAAACAAATGAAACAAATTCCCCAACTGGTTACTGTTACAAAGAAACAGGAATCAACGTTTTTCTTCTACAGCACTGAAGGCCAAAGCATCTATGAATAAGAGTAATATCTGCAGAATTTTAAAGTAGAACAACCAGGATTGTTTATCAAGGATACCGTTTCCCTTCAAGTAGTTTTGTATAAAATGTGTCAGTCACTCTCTGATAAACTTCTTGCCTACTGGTTGGTGGGGAGGGAAAGCACTTGAGAACATTCTTACTAACAACTGATTACACATGAAGAGGCTGAGATTTGCAAACTCAGAATCAGAAAAACCTAACATCTCCCCATCCTCAGACTGGACCCCACTTTCAGGAGTCTAGCTGAGGTATAGAGTGGCACCATGTGGCTCCAATTCAGTGCTCTTGTTGGCGTCTCTCTTCTCCCTGTTTTCTGGGATACGTTATTTCCAAAAATCCTTTATTTCTCCAATTTAAGTGGAGTCTATGTCTGTGATTGATGCTCATTTGAACAGATAATTCCTACTATTTTACTGAACCACTTGGAGATGATTGCTAAAACACAAAAAATGTTCTAAACACCTCTGAGAAAATTAAACAACAAAACAATTCATTTCTTCTCTATAAAAGTAGACTTACAGAGAGTGAGACATGTGACCATGTCCAATGCCACGGACCAGAATAATGATTCTCTGTGTCTTTGAAATGTATATTGAAACAGGGAGAGTTTGCATTTTAAAAGGAAATAAACCACCCACTGGCAGATATTATCTGTCATTAAACTGTTCTTTATTTTATCTCCATCTAGGAACTATGAACATGTCTGAGTACTTTATGTTTAAAAGCAGTATTGTGCCATTATTTCAAGCACATTAAAATACACAAAAAAGTGGAGCATGAATACAAGCGACTGCTTCTGGTCACCATTAGGAACCTCTGTGATTATCACTGTTTTTTTAAAAATATGGATTTGGCATCTTGTTCTTTGTATTTGTTAATATTTTTCAATTGTCTAAAGCAGGAATTTTGTCTTATTATAATGAAAAATAAATTGACAATATTAGACAGCAATTGCTCAATTTTAGCATACAATGATATCACAACTAAACAGGCACATCATTTAGTTATGAAAATGTTTTAAAATATTCTTTGGGTAATGAAATAAGGACATTTTCTTTCCCACTGATGATAAAGAACCTGCTCTTCTTAATTATGAAAAACAATTTGATATTCTAGATGTAAAGAATGCATTCAGAGAGAATTTTATGACAATCTGTTGTGGGAGGGTCTCTGTTCTTTCATGGGTGCAGAATGTATTATTGAAGGATTCCAGTTTACCTGAGCAATTATTTTCTTAATTTTCCATAAAAAAGTTGAGAAATAGAGAAGTCACTTTCACTGAAGGAGAAGATCCACTCAGCGGGCTTTTTGTTCTAGCTGATTGGCTTGGGTTAATCCTCTGACTATTAAACACATCCTGGTGGGAAATACTAACCTGTTTGGATTAAAATTTCTCTTTATCATGGCTTGAATATAAAATGTCTCTCACAGGCTCATATGTTTGAAGACTTGATTACTAACAAGTGGTGCTGTTTGTAAAGATTTTAGAATCTTTGGCATGCAGAGCCTTTCTGGAGCAAGTGGGTGACTGGGGGTGGGCTTTGAGGTTTTGTAGCCTAGCCACACTTCCTGTTTCCTTTGCCTCTTGACTATAGGTAAAATGTGAGTAGTGCCTCCTGCTCCTGTCACTGTGCCCTCCCTGTCACTGCCGTGGGGGAGCGGGAGGGAGTTCTTGAAGTGCAAGCCAGAATAAACCCTTCTTCCCTTAAGAGCTTCTTGTCAGGTACTGGGTAAGCTGACATATTGAAGGCTTGCTGTGTGACTCCAAGTGTTCAAATGCCTGAGCCTCAATTTACTAAGTTTTGAAATACTGAGAATAACACTGAATGAATAAGGTCACTGGGAATGAAGTAACTATAGGGAAGCATCTATTACAAAACCTGAGGAGGAGCTCCTGAGATAAGAGATGTTCTTTATCTGTAGGGTCTGAAGTTTGCCTTAAAAATGATCATCCCTTGCATTGGAAGTAGTGCTCCAAAGTTTTCCCCTGAGTTTCATGCAGTATATCCTCACTGAAGCAGGCCACGAGTATCAGGGAGCACATTAGGCTGATAGCAGCCCAGCAAGCTGAAAGATGGGTTTCCAAAACAGGAGACCAGAGGCTCAAAGGGTCAGGGCAAGGGCCAGATGCGGGCAAGACTGACAGCTTGCGATATCCCAAAGTCGGGAGAGTGGGCCACACCTTTGGAAAATACCTTCCTGTGAGGCTACTATGGCGAGAAGTTTTCTCGTATTTTCAACCTGAGATCTGAACAATGCTTCCATTGACAATGAGGAAAATAACCCAGAAGAGGTGGCTTGTGCAGTTAAACTCTGATGGGAAACAAGAGGCTGAGATTTGTGTTGAAGGGCGCCTGACTCCATTTCACCTCTCATGCCTTCCACTTATAGAGCGGCTTCTTGGTTCTTCTGGGGTTGAATTCAGGAATTGGATTTATATGAACAGACTGAAGTAGACAGAGGAACTTGTATTCTTGGGCTTTGAGCTGCAAAGGGACTCAGATTTGTTCTGTTTCACAGATGCTGAATCCTACATCTAAGGCTCGGGCAAAAGTGATGGAGAGGTTCTTCATTGTAGTAGCTTCTGAGATGTAGACTAATGACTCACTCACTGTTAAGTGGCTGTCAACCAGCCCAGGCGCCACCTACTGGAAAGACCAGCAATGTTTCTGGATCTCTAGGGAGAACCAATGCTAACAGTTTTGAGAAGGGGACAAGCAAAGCTGTAATGGTAACAGTGAGGGATGGGGAAGTTCTTGTGCCAAGGAAAGAGACTCAGAAAGGCTCTGTAGTCCCAACGTGAGAAAGGTGATCCCTCAGGCCCACTTTTTTTCTCTGGACTTTGATGTCTGCCTCTGTTCTTCTCCATCTTTTGCTGTTAATATTGACTCTGATCAATGACTATAGATGCATTGCAAAGGTTAATTGATGAACTGCTGTCCAGTATTTTTCCACGCTCTGAGATTCAGCAATAACTACAGCTGGCAAACATCCTGCTCTCATTGGACTTACATTCCAAGGACGGAAGACTTCAACAACACATAGTGTGATGCAGTATGATAGAATGTAATAACTGCAATGAAAAAGAATAGGGCTGTGGAGCAGGGAGGGCACATGCTGATACGATTTTTGAAAACTGGATGCAGGTAAGCAACTCAAGTTAAGGAAACTTAAGGCAGCTTAAGGAAGAATGCTGCAGACACAGAGAACAGTTGGTTCCAGGATCCTGAAACAGGAGTCTAGTGGAGTTTCTGGAGCAGTGAGAAGCCTTGTGTGAGATGTTGAAGTGTTGACAGACATCAGAACCTGACCTTCTTGGTTCAGTCTATTAAATCTGACTTTCGTTCTAGGCGAGTTGGAGACTTGCAGGAGAATACTGATCATTGTGTTCATCACCTTGAACACATATCACAGTCCACCCAGGGGACCTTTTACTTTCCATCTGTGTCGAGGTGCTGAGGATTGAACCCACGGGCCTCTCAAGTGCTAAGCAAGCACTCTCCTACAGCACCACAGCCCCAGCTTTTAACCTTGAGAAGCAACAAGCCTGAAGCCTTCTGTCCGACATCGCTGGAGCCAATGCAAAATGGGGATCAGGTTTGTTTACAGAGAGAAGGAGGAACAAAATCATGTGCACTGTCTTAAATATGCTCATCCATGTACCATATGTGTGAAAAGTATCATCTTCCTTGTCACTTTCATCTGGCCATTACCCACTGTGCATTGCAGGTGGTGCCTTATGTTTTATTTTTTTAAACTTGAGAATATTTCATCCGCCATCTTAAGTTAAAGAATGGAAACAGTTGAAATACATCTATTGTAATTTCAAATCCATAATGTTCATGTTGGTTTATACACAGATAGGCTTTATGAGGTCCCTATAGCAAATTGAACTTGTCACCTTTTCTTGTAATTTAAGGTTCATTGGAACACATATAACATATAACACTGTGTCTACTATTGTGATTCAGGCTGCTCTGTTCAGAGAATGATCTATGATGAGTTTTATTAAGCACGGAATATGCAAAAGTGCAAACAGTACGTTGCTGATAGATTACAAAATGTCATGGAGTTAGGTGCCTACGGCATCCAGTAGAAGTGACTGGGAAGCTCTGCTGGAACAGCCTTGCCAGGGTTCTGGAGAGTTTCAGGAACACACAGCAGGGCATTCTCTGCATGGGAGAGCGTGCGCGTGTCTTATGCCCACCATTTTTATGCCGTAAACAATAGTAACCACTGTTGGAAATGGCTGACCTTCCAGCTGTTCTCACGGAAGCAGTGTTTAATATTCTCAGCTGTTGTCTCAGTCTTATAGGACCAGGAGCCAACCTGGCCAGGACGAACCTTTAGCATACTGAAAATAAACGCTCTTGACTATTCTTAGAGCCCGTTCTCAACAAATGCAACCACCACATGACAATCTACCAGTATAATTTATATTACACATGGCAAGTTGAGTAGTTGTAGAAGAGATACCGTGGCCTGCCAAGTTTCTAGTATCTGTTCCTGGCCCTTTTCAGTAAGTGGTTGCTAACTAACTTTTGACCTGTGACAAGGGGAGGTTCACATTTCCAATCAGGATCTAACGAGAAGAAAACACTAAATTTGGGGAGGTGGCTGAGCAGAGTAAGTGCTCTCTGGGCAACAAAAGAACCAGGGCTCAGAGCCCCAGATCCTGGGTGAAATTTTAGACAGGAGTGGCGCACACCTGCGATTTCAGCCCCAGAAGGTGGAGACGGCAATGCCTAGGGCAAGCTGGCTAGTCAGACCAGCCCTAATGGAAGGCGCTTGCTTTAAAACAGTAGGAGGAGGAGCTATTGAGGACAATTCCCATTATGATCCTTGGGCAATTCCCAATATCTCACCCTCAGGTGTCCATATGTACACTCAAATGTGCATGCATTCACCTGCATGCTAACATGCACAGACATATGCATCCTACATGCACACATTAAAAATTCTTCTTGATAGCATCTGTATTTTCTTCAAATTTTCTCATCATAAAACATGACTTCAGTTCTGGGGCTGGAGAGGTGGCTCAGGGGTTAAGCCTCTGCCTTGCAGGCAGACGATCCTGAGTTCAGATCCCAGATCCCACGTATAGACGCCAGATGGAAGCGGGGGCGGCCTGCGTTTCTGGTCCTGGTAGGGCGGAGCCTGTGAATCCCGGGGCAGAGTAAACAAGGAGGAGGTGGAGGCGTCCATGGTGGTTCCTGAATTCATCCGTGGTTCTACACACACACAGACACAGGGTGAATCAGGGTGAACAAAAATCAGGTCCTGAACTCGACGACAGGATGGGAAGGGAGCAAGGAGGACAGGAGTCTCTGGTCTCGAGGTTTGGATCCTGTCATTTGTCCTGCGTCAATCACAGTAAGGAAGTGTTTGTTTGATTGCAGGCTTAAAAGGCTCTAATGTCTCTTTAAACCTCAACTTTTTGAACTGAGGTTTGTGAGTTTCTTTCTTCAAATCTCTCATTCATCAAGGGCCTAGGACTGACAGAGACACACAAGACTACTATGGCCTTAATTTTACTTGATGGTATATGACTTAATTTTTTTAATATTAAAATCATCCTATTTTAAGAAGGAGAATGCAAATTTCAAATGAATTTTCAAGCTAAAACAAAAGACTTCAAATAAATTAAGGCTTGCAAGAGCCTTTAGGGATGAAATATTCTCTCTGGGATACTGTTACAGAAAGAAGAAAAGTGAAATAGAAGTAAGTCTTTGGGGAAAAAATGCACAAAAGGAAATTTTATAATAGCCAGGATTGAAACAGAAAAGTAAAAGGAAGTTTGAGGAAGAGAGGCCTCAGATGTAAACTTGAAAATGACTTTCACGGAGTGTCGTTGGTCATTCTGTCACCAAGAAGCCTAATTAAGACATCTGCTAAGAGTTACCAATTGATGGTGGTCTCACTGTCACACATTTTAATTGACATGCTGTGATTTCGTTCCAGATTAGCTCCATAAGTGTTCTCCTAATAGAAAGATCACTTAAATTAAAAGTGCGCTATAAATGGGGATTTGTGATGTTAATAGGCCAGTGTGACCTCTGTGTCATTTACATACATTTCCATTTTTTCCCAGTGAATATTTGCATATATTGGAGGATGTCAAGGAAGATTTTGCATGGGCAATATTAGTATGGTAATGAGCATCCAACTGGCACAAGGTCCAAAGAGTCATTTCTTTGACCTTCTTTCAGCACTAATTTTGGAGATGCCTTTGAGCTTCCAACATTAATAACATTAGACCCATGTTTCAAAAAAGAGGAGTTCAGCCTGTTTGCTCAGGTGCAATAAAGACTTGGAAGAATAAAGCAAAATGAAGCATAGGAACATCAATGTCACTTAAGGAGCTGCTCAATGCAGTGAAGATGCATGAAACTTCAAGTTCCTTAGCTCTGTGCAGCCCATTGGTATCGCTGGAGGTGGCATCCTGACGCTTACATGCATGTGTCGGATGCCAAAAGCTAGGGTTCTGAATAGAAGTTTCTGGAAGAAAGTGATGAAAAAAGAGACCTCCAGTCCTGTTCTAGCTGTGGTTTGGTTTCACCTTTATCAGTCAAGATCTGAGTTCTGCCTGTTTACATTGTGTACTGAATAATCCCTGCCTCGTGATTGTGGTAGATGTTGAGACAATGATTGTAACAGCCCTTCCTTCTCTGTTATGAGGCACAATAAGTTCAACCAGCTATCTGTGTGACTGCAGCTTTGGAACTATCTGCTGGCGCCTGGTGGGTTTCCCAGTGGGTGTGCAACTGAAGACAATGACATTTCCTCCCAGAGAATCTATCAGTAGCCAAGAGTATGGAAGTAGGGAAGAGACTTGTAGGGAAGAGGGGAAGAGAGAGGGTAGGAGATTACAACAACCAGAATCTACTATGAACATGTAGATTCTATCTATCTATCTATCTATCTATCTATCTATCTATCTATCTATCTATCTATCTATCTATCTGTCTGTCTGTCTGTCTGTCTGTCTGTCTGTCTGTCTGTCTGTCTGTCTATCTATCTAATCTATCTAGTCTGTCTGTCTATCTATCTATCTATCTACTATCTGTGTCTGTCTGTCTGTCTGTCTATCTAATATTTATTTTCTGTCATCTATGTAATCTCTCTATGAGTGTGTGTGTGTGTGTGTGTGTGTGTGTGTGTGTGTGTTTGGGTGTGTATTTTCAGTGGTATTTCCAATATGGATTTCAAAAAATGAAGATGAGCAGATCTAGTATAAATATGTAACTCTCTATTTTGCTTTTTTTTCCTCTAACATTTGATCGTGGTGGATATCGAGAAGTTTAAATTGAAATTCTGCTCTGTGTGGGTACATAGCAATGGGCTGTGGAGTTCTTTTGTAAACAATTTCGTGAATCATTCCTTTCTCAGGAGAGCAGACCCACCGTCTCTCAGTGCTCTGCATAACCGCGGAATCTCCCAGAGAACCCGCGTCCCGTGATGTCTGTCACTGTGGGCACCTCACCACAGGTGAGGAAGGAAGTCCGTGCTGTGGCATTCCTCTGCTCGCTCAGAATGACTCAACTTGTTTGGGCAAAGCATCAGTCATAGACTCATCCTTTTGTGATTAGTTTAAATGTGACTGTGTAGTAGAGACCAGAACAAGGTCCCACCATTAAGAAAATCCTCTGCAAGCTCGTCCTGAGCCAGCTCCTAAAATCCATACCCTGTCCATTGCCCTGGGCCACAGGAAAGGCAGATCTGCAGCTTAAGGGACAGGTGTGTTCTCATGCTTCCAAAAGTTCACAGCTGGCAAGGAACCAACAGTGACAGTGCACACAGCTACGCAGGAATTCCATTAGAATATTGGTGCTACATAGAAAACACCTATCTTTTGTAGAGACAATCCCTTCAAGTGTTTTAGGGAGTTTACATGAGATGTAGAGATCTCAGTATATTGTTACTGTGACAGATTGTTAGCTGCATTTACTTGGGATCCTTTCTCTTCTATTCCCTTCAGAGAATGCCTTTTTCAACCCATAGTTTCTCAATGGGGTGTGGAAATTTTTCTGTCATTGTCCCCAGCTAGACAGGACTTGCGATCTGATGGGACTCAGCTGAGACTCAGCCTCCCACCCTGGCCCAGCAGCCAACTTCAGATGTACATAACGGCCACGCAGCTCAGTCAGGGTCTTTTCTCCAGTTAATAGGTGGAGTGATGGAGTAGAATTCTTTCTTCATTGGGATTATGGGAAGAGATGGGTTTAGAGATGAGGGTAGATGTAGGAAAAGGGCACGAAGTCAGGTGGGGCTGAGCTGTGGAGACACAAAGCCCTGAGCATCTCTGCGCTCAAACTTCCTAGTTCTGTGCGCCAAAAAAAAATCCCTCTCACTTCAGGTATTTAAGGTCATGGAGCTGACATGTAATTTAAAGCCAATTAAGATGCAGAAAGGGAGGAAGAGATAGATGTACAAGGAAACCAATGAAGTAGGAAATCAAGTGCTGGCAGAAGATCTCAGCTCAAGGGCCAGAAAGAGGTGAGACTGTATTTTGGCATGGAAATAGAACTCGTCTGGTTTTAATTAACCTTTTTCTGGCTTTTCTTCTGTGAATATTGTGCCCGTAATGTCTTTAGAGATCTCTAATTAGTTTTGAGTAGGTGTCACTATTCTTAACATTGAATTCCCTATCTAGCATGTGGCAAGGTCCGTAGAAATACACCACACAGGAGAGAAATTGAGAGAGAGAGAGAGAATGAGAGAGAAAGAGAGAGAATTGGAAAGCAATGTGAGATCACAGAAAGAAGATTGGATTTTAAAGTACAGGCTAGGACTGGAATAACATTTCTAATACTCTCTTAAGGGGCGTTTTTCTGTGGCTCTGGGTCTTGACTTTTAGGGTAAAAGTATTAATGGTCCTTACCACATATAGTTCTCAAATGGGCGGTGTGATGCTCTGGGAATAATGCAAGTTGGTGGGCACTGGGGGTAATAGGTTCTAGACACGGTTTCAGCAAAAAAAAAAAAAAAAATGCTAGTGGTTTTCACACCTCTAGCTGTGCTCACAAAGCAGAGTTGAACTCTGTCCAGAAGCCAGTAATAACTGGTGTGTGTGTGTGTGTGTGTGTGTGTGTGTGTGTGTGTGTGTGAGTGTGAAAGAGAGAGACAGAGACAGAGAGAAAGATAATTTGGAAGATAGCTTCACAATATTTGAGGTTTTTTGGGGGGTTAAATCTAGATCATATTTGAAGCATTTTCTTTCTGGAAACTTTTATAAAGTCCTAGTGAGAAAGGGTAGGACCCATGTGCTTAAGACCTACTCAAAAGCAAAACTCAGATGGCAAGAAATAAACTAAAGATAAATTACCTTTTAGGCTATCATAAGTATCTAGGGTAAAAAAAAAAAGTCACGGATTTGTCTTTCCAGTGGAGGAAGAACTCACGCAGTTCATTGTTTTTGTGTCATAGTCACACGAGCAATGTCTCGTCACTCAAAGCAGTCAGTCAAGCAGTTTTCCAGATGCCTGTTCCCTCCTCTTTCAGAAGATATTGTTACTGCTCAAATATATAGGAGGGAAATGCTAGCATTCGCCAATTAACAGCATTTTCTGAGGCTCCACAGCGAAAGTGAAACCAAAATCTCACATGAAAAACCAGCGTCTCTGTCTCTTCACTGTGGCTGTACATTGAAATCCAGCCGGTGAGACATATGGCTTATGTGATGACTCTCAAGGCAAGAGTCTTCGCCACATTCCACCTGGAGTCTATCAAAGCCTGAACTGTTGCTAGTCCTTGTCCCCTACGTGAGGAAATTGGCACAGACCCAACCAGGAGGGTCAGGAAGTAGCTTGGTTGCCTGGTTGCCTAGAGGAGAAGGCAAGTTTGCAGCCCTGGAAACGGTCCTGGGACCTTCATTTTCCAGCTCTGCTGGAGTCTGGCTGCCAGCTCTGCCTGCCTGGGAGATGTGTCAACAAGCCATTTGCATGACCCTGCGCAGAGCTAAGCCTATTATTTGGTCCTTCGTGTTGCTTCTATACGACGTCCCTGACAGACACAGTAGGAATAAAATAATAAGTGTCCACACGCTGAGTGCCTTCTTAAAAATTAAAAGTTGAAGTCTGAGCAACTTTGCAGTCAGAAAATGATGCGTTTGGCAAGGAATACTATTAAATAGCCTGGGGCTTCATTTCAGACTCCCCTGGCATCTTTGTGCCAGCAGGGCTGGCTCTTGTTCCTACCCAGCAGAACTAAGGGGCCTCAGTTAGATGTAGGACTAGCACTTACAGGCATGTTTTCTTTTACCACACTGGAGGTAGCATGCCTTGACAAAGCATAGCTCCGTGTGTCCAGCTTTCTGGGGTAGACACTGAGCCGGGAGGGCCCAATCATGCTGTTGGACAGCGAAAGAAAATGCCCATTGAGTAAAAGCACTTGGGCAGGGATTCTCAACCTGGAATGGGTTTACCTTTCCTGGGAGACTTTTAGAAATCGCTGGAGAGATTTTTAGTGGCTATAACATGGGAAAGAGAGTAGGATATATTATGGCTTGAGTATGATTTGCCTGAAGAGTTCATGTGCTCTAAGTGTTGCCTTTCTGACACGTCCACTACTTATCATCATATCTACAACACCCACTTCCCTCTATCTCCTTAGACTGGAAGTCCACAGGTTTAAAAATATAGGAATAACTCTAAATAAGAAAGTAAACAGGCTCTACCACTGAAGACACCATTCACTTTAGTCAGAGGACATGGAAGAATCAAGATGATTCTAATCTGGAAGCTTCCTTCATGATAGCTAACTTTCATAGTACAAGCTATGAATCCTGTGAGCTACAATCAGAATCAGATTACCCATATCAGTGTAATCGTGGCATGAACATTATGGGGTAACCCATAACTTTGGATTAAGACTTGCTCAACAGGAGGGAACCCATGGCTGCTGTTTTAAACTTGGCTAAGAACTTGTGGTTGTGGAGTTTGTGGGGCTTAATGGAAAGCCCATTACTATGGTTTTGCTAAATGGACATGGTGTCAGACAGCCTTCTAAATGCTTATTTTTAAACTAATAGTTTAGTGCAATAGCTAGTGTTAAATATAGAGAACCACAAATGGTCAAAGTGCAGAGAATAAATTATTAGACATCTAAGTCACTCACCATGCCCATTCCAAGACTCCGCTAACATTGTGGAAGGGACACCAGAAAGAATGTAGGAACCAGAGGGTTGGGTGGAGTGTTGCTAAACAGGTATCTTTGTGACATGACAGGACCCTTCATCATGAACTCACTGCCATTGTGTTCACCTGAAAAAGACATACAGGATTAGTCTGTCAACATTTCATTGTGGAAGGGGGAAGAACCCATGGGGCTGTGCTCTCTTTGAGAGAATATTGATGACTAATGCTGGCTGGTGGAAAGCGACCCGCTTGTTCCAATGGTGTTTTTGTCTCTATATCCCCTATGCTGTGGCAAGTACCCGGGCACATGCTAATGCTGGAGTGTCTTTTAAACATAGTGGGTCACACACATATAAAGTAACATAATAGAATAAGTAAAACTTGTTGGGAAGAAGATTCACAAGGGGAGAATGAGGACAGATGAGGCAGGGTGATATGGGGAGAAAGTGACAAAAATTCATTGCATGCATGTATGAAACAGTCCACAACATAAAGGAAGTAAAGAAAAAAGATAATATCCCCGGAAGATAAATAGAGAATTAGCATCATAATTGATAAAGGAAGTTGTGGAAATAGAAAGCTGGTGACTGAAATGAAGAAATCCAAGCCCAGCTAGGTCTGGCCCCCAGAACTCTCAACAGGTGCGCTGGCAGGAACAAACACATCATTCTAAAGCTTCTTTCTGCATGGTACTGGAGACTCAACTCTTGAAAATGTGCTTCTCACTGAAACAAATACCAAATAAAGGTAGAATACATAACCAAATCAGCAGACGTACAAATAGCAACAGTAATACAAGAAATAACAGGAGAAAACAACTTTTCAAAAGATCACACTGCCCAACTTTTCAATTCAAAGATATGAAAATGGGTAGAATGTCCAGGAAGAGTATTAGCAGAATGTGAAGGTGACCATGTTACTGAAAGTGGTGTACAGATTCAAAGCAACCTCTATCAAGACCCAACCACTTCATCACAGGGTTAGAGAAACAGTTCCAAAATCTTATATGGGAGCACAAAAGATATGGACCGACCAACTTAATCTTGAATAGAGGGATGTAACACTTGGTATCAAACCGTACTACAGAGCCACAGTAAGAAAAACCGCACATGGTATTGGCATGAAACTGTGGCATAGTCCAATGTGACAGAACAGAGAATCCAAAACTAAACCAGAAGGCTGCAGCCACTTAGGCTCTTTTAAATCTATAAAAAATAATCTAAAGATACCTAGTTTCTTCAACAAAGAGTGTTGGGAAAGCTGAGTAGCTCCATACTAAAAAGTAAAACCCAACTAATATTTCTCACCCTGTGTAATCAATTCAATTCCAAAATAAAAAATAAGACCCCAAACATTAAAATTGCTCTGAAAAAAAACCTAGGAAAACCACTTGAAGATTGAAGCCAAGCCAATGTTTTCCCAAAAGGGCTTTAATAGCACAGGAAATCATCCCAAATGTTAGCAGATGGAATTCCATGAAATAAAAAGCTTCTGCAGGGTGACCCCACAGTCAACAAAGTGAAAAGACTGGGGACCATCCTTCCCAAATATGCATCAGACGGGGGCTAATATCTAGAATTTATAAAAAGTTAAACACAAAATATCATCCAAAAGTTAAACATGAAAAATCATCCAAATCAAGTGGGATAGTAAATTGAATAGACAGTTTTCACAGGGAGAAACAAAATAGTTAACAGATATTTGAAAATGTATTCATGATCCTTAGCCATCAGGGAACTGCAAATTAAAACTTCTTTAATAATCCATCTCACCATAGTCTGAATGGTTATCATCATCAATAAGAAAAGAACCATAAACACTGTCAAAGAGGTGGAGAAAGAATCCTTAAGCATTGCTGGTGGGAATGTAATGTGGTGTAGCCACTACAGAATTCATTATGGAAGTTCTTCAAAAAATTGAGAAAGAACTCTCATATGATCTAGCTGCACCACTCCTAAGTATATACCTAAAAGACTCTAAATCATCCTTCTACAGAGACATTTTCACACTTATACATCTAGGTATGTTGTTGTACTATTCACAATAAACCCAATTTCAATCAGAAAATAAAGAATAAAGAATAAAGAAAATGTGGTACATGTGTGTAAACACACACACACACACACACACACACACACACACAGGAATAAAACAGAATTTATTAACCTGTTAAAAAGGAAGTCAAGACATTCACAATATGGACAGAAGAGATCATTAAGTGAAATAAGACAGACTCAAAAAGAAAAATATCACATACTTTTCTCATGTAGAGAATCTAAATTTATACACACATACATTTGTAACATATATGTGTACACATACATATATGAAAGTAGAAAGGGAACCGTGGAGGGAAAGAAGAGGTCTCAACCCACAGGAGAGGGGAACGAGGGGAGGTAATGAAACATATGTGCCATTAGAAGGGGCACTTGCTTGTGGGGAGGAAGTTGCCAGAGGAGGGGGGTAGAGGAATCAGCGGGAGGGGCAAAACCACTTAAAAATGAAAAAGAAAAACTTGGATTTTTTTTTGGTAACAATGCCAAATGAAAATTTATCTGTCTTATAACTGAAAATAATAGAGGTGGACTTTAAAACAAAAAAAAAATGTCAAAAATGCATCAAATAACCCACCCACCATTTTCTCTCTCTCTCTTTTTTTTTTTTTTTTTTTTGGTGGAAGGGGAGGCCCAAGGGTTTGAGGTTTCCTCCTGCTGGTCAGCGGATACTTTCAAGCTCCACGGCTTGCGTGCTGCCAGCAGGGCCAGTCAAGCCAGCCTGGCACAGACAGCCTGGGAGCGCAGCTGTGAGTGTGGCCGACAAGTCCCCCACAGATGATCAACCTCAGCCGCTCTTTGACCATGCCAGCCCTGGTGCTGTGTAACCACTCAGCAGTGCTCAGGGCTCCCTGGGACGTGGATTACGAATGGATCAATGTGCATGTGTGTCCTAGGAGTCTGCATCTACGGAAGAAAGTACGGAAGCCAGAGAGGGCACAGAGACCTGTAGCAGTTCTTACGCTCTCACCAACCTCGCAGAGACCTCTCAAGTGGCAAGACTGAGCTGAAAACCAGAATCCAGTGAACGCAGTGTGTGGCTCGGGGTCCTCTAGCTGCCGGTGCGGACAGCCTTCCACTGTCATTACTTGGGTGACGGTTAAAGTATTAGTGCATCACAAAGTGGTTTTTGCCTTTGGCTTACACATTAAACTAATATAGAAAAAATGCTTTTATCATCATTTTCAGTTTTAGAGTTTTGTGTGTATACGATCATGTACACACGCAGGCATGTATAGACACAAGCATGTCACGCATATACCGTCAGGATATCTAGCTTCTCCCCTGTGATAGAATGTTTGGTAGCTGTGGACCAACCTCACTCCCCAACAGGGCCTCTCTGACCATCTGTGGCTGCTTCCCATGTGTGCGCATGGGCCCCGCTATTCATTTGTGGACGGAGAACCTGCCGGCCATCACGCGCTCAGGTATTTGGGAGTTTCTGTTGCAAGTTGAGTCCTAGTGTATTTGGGATCAGCCCAGAGGTTCTGAGATCTGACTTTTACCATCGCAGGAGTGTTTACGGTCTCTCTAGGGATTCTCTTTGAACTTTTTGGGCACCCATGTGCCCTCAGAGCAGTGCAAAGTGTAGTCTGGATGGAGAACACAGCTCTAATTCACCTTCTCACTTTGCAGCTCAGGATACTGGGATTTGGGTTAGGAAACCAAGTTACCCAAAGATACAGAACTATTGAGGATCTAGAATTAAATCCAGGATTTGACTAGTGCCTGGACTATATTCCTGTCTTTCACATGGTCTTGATGTTTGTATAGAGAACTCTGAAGCAGTTGGTAATCTGGTTGAAACACCAGACTTAAATTTTGTTTTAAGCATGTATTACCTCTAAGTCATTTACTATATAAAAATGCATTTCCTGTCTTTGTTTCTGTGATCTAGAAATAAAAATTAGAAGGGAAAGGAAACCTCACATACAGTGAGTAGCTTCAACAAATCATAATCCTTCCAAGCACTTTATTGTATTTCCCAGTTTATGATTGTTTCACAAGGACATGGGCTCATCAATGAATTGAGTTCACAGCTATTAGAACACGGGCTCAGGTTAGAGGAAGTAGGGAATGCCCTTGAAGGACAGGACGTATCGTGTTCCAAGACCCTTTCTCTCCTTTCCTGTCTGCTCGGCTCCACTAGGCATTCATCTTTGCCTAACTACATAGTCCACGTCATGGTCTTCAGCACCAACATGGGTCCGCAGATGTGGGCTTAAACATTCATGGGTTGAAACTGCTGAGACTGAGACAAACAGGTCTTGTTTATAGCAACATTTTTCCCAGCAATGGAAGGTTACCATAGGGGCCAGTAAGATGGCAGAGCAGAAAAAGACACCTAGGTCCACAGTCCGAGTTCAATTCTGGAGCTCATGTGGTAGAAGGAGAGGACTGGTTTCTGAAACAGGTCCTCTGATCTCCAAATACTGAGGCAAAATTTACCATATTAAAAGTGATGTGCGCTTAGTGCTTAACTTTCTAAAGCCTATATTCTACAAAGTATATGAATATGTAAGCTCCACAAAAGTAGGGCCTGAAAATTTTTTTTTAAATCTGTGTTTATTCCCACAAAAAGTGACATAGACAGCACCCAGAACATTCTCAATGAAAACTGTTGCATCAATGATGAATGTGTCATGAACTTTATAGGCCCTAAGACTCATTCAGGACACAAAGGTTTCACATTGTTGTGAGACATCTATCATTTTAGAAAATTTCCACATCTTAATTCTGGAATCCAATAGTTTTCAAGACATCTTTGAAGAAGTAAGGGATATTTAGGATTCTTTCTCCCATTTGCTTATTTCCTTACCACTTGTTGGAATGTGAGACTTAAGTTTCTTTGCTATTTTTTGTTCTGGGCTGTTCAAGCTCATTGTTGAGGTTTGGCCTATTGCCAATGGAGCTATGACAAATGCATAACCCAGCCTTGACCTCTAAGTCTTTTCAAATGTTCTGTCAGAAATCTCCCTCTAGGATTCAGTGGGATCACATCCAGAAATGTTAATGAAAGTCCTTGACCACTTGACTTCTTACGGGTACAAACTCTTTACTCTTGTCAGAAGACTTACCTTGGACCCAGGAAAGATGTGAAAGAAGCTTGAGGAAACCAGAGGTGACTTTTCCTACAGGCAGAGAGTCTTGCTATTGCTCCAACCTAGGGAGAGTAGCAGGCAAAATTGAGATGTCGCCTAAGCATTAGCTATGCCTGGCTTGAAAGACAACAACTATGAGATGTTGGTCTTAAGGGAGAGAAGGATGAAGTGAGGAATGTGCCAATCAAATGTACCTGCAGTGTTGTGTGTCGCATAGGATACAGGATAGGAAATGATTTTGACAAAGTCGATGTGGGCATAAATCTGACACTGTTCTTTCTTGCTGGTAATGTCATGCCTTTCTGCATGCTAGGACAGACTGAGCAGCAGTAATTTTGAATATACTATTCATGGTAATGATGTGAGTTCTACGATGTGTTTCTCTGCTTTCTGGCTTGGTACTAAGGATCTTTTCCTTCCTTGTCACTGGTAATTTACATGGAATCTGTACAATTTGAAAGTATGTGAATCACTTCATTTTATATGCATGTGCATATTTTATATTCATGTGCATGTGTGTGCCTGTGTTTGTATGTGTACTTGTGATGTGTGAGTATGTGTGTGTGATGGTTGAGCGTATATATAAATATGTAATTTGTAAGTCTGTGTATATGTGAGTGGATGTATGTGTTTGTGTGTATGGATGTGATGTGTGAATATGGGCATGTATGTCTGTGCAATGTGTGAGGGTGCATGTATGTGTGAGTGTGTGTATATGTGTGTTTGTGTTGTGTGTGTGTGTGAGATGGGTGAATGTGTATGTATGTGAGATGTGTGTATGTGTGTGTGTGGAATATGTGAGTGTGTACATTTGTGTGTGCATATGTGTGTGAGATGGGTATATGTGTGTGCAGGTGTGCATGTGTACGTGTGTGTGTGTGTAACAGTGCACATGTGGAGGTCAGAGGTCAACCCTTAGCTGTAGCTCCTGGCCTTCCTGTTAGACACCTACTGCTTCACTGATGCAGCAGAAGCCAAGCTGACTTGGAGCTTCTTCAGTCTAGGCCTCCCATTTCCCATTTCCCGTGCTTACGTCATCTCATCTGCTGCTCATGCGGATCTGGCTGGTGAGGGGAGTGCCTCACCCTCAGGCCGTCTCCCCCTCCCTAGCCGCGCCCTTCCATCTGATCTGGAGCAGCGCCGTATTTCCACGGGGAGCACTTTAAAGGTCTGCAGTCCGAGATGAGCTACAATGACGTGAAGGGATGCCAAGAGAACACTGGAACAGTTAGTGTGTAAAAATTAGAGCAGACAATTAGATTTTCTAGATTTTAAAGTTTGCAATAAAAAGAAATCTCGATGTGTTATTTTATTTTTAGCAACAAATAAATGTATATAGAAGAAATGATTAAAAAATAGCTCCTCCAATTGTTGGAAGCCAAGCTTTAAAGTGTGCTAAGTGAAATCTCCTGAGCATGACAGTGTGTGTGTGTGTGTGTGTGTGTGTGTGTGTGTGTGTGTGTGGTTACACATTGTCATTATTATTGTTCTTGCTGTTACATGGTTTAACATGTTGTTAAGAAGCTATAGTTAGAGGGAGAAAAAGCGTTAGCATTGTACAGAGTATTTTAGCACATCTGGAACCATGAAAGCTGGTGAAACATCAATTCAGTGTTTGGGGAACTAGAAAGCCTGCAGCTTCTTATCTTTTTGGATTCGAGCTAATTTGCATTGTGATAACAAGCTTTCTCAGAAGCATGCCCTTGTATTTTTTTCTCACGTCTCTCTTTCTAGGATGTGGCATGCAGAGGTGTCTAATAAATGCATGCGTGTTGAGTGAAATACAGTAGTAGCATTCCTAAAGAATGATTCCTCTAGGTTGGGGCGTTCTCCCGGTGTACGGTGATGGCCAATGGAACCTGATCTATTATGTCTCTGCATAAGGAAGCACAGCAGAGCCAGTGGCGGAGTTTCCCCAGCTGTGCAGCTTTGGGAGGGTTGGCAGGAATCTGTCAGCCCTGCTCTGCTGAGCTCTAAGATGGAACCAGTCTTGTGCACTAGACGATTAAAGCAATGAAAAGCTTGACATGAACGGGCTCCTGGGGAGATCTCTAAGTTCTTGGGCTGTCCCTTGTGCAGAGTGTAATTCATCACGAGGACCTCGGGTCACACCGTATGAGCTTGATCATTGGAGAGGTTGAAGGCTGAGGCCAACCAATCAGTAGCTAGTCCTATTTCTATGACCAACCCCAGTTGAAAGTCCCGGGAATCAAGACTCAGGGGACTTTTCTTGATGGTCAAAACTCTGCATGTGCTGTCACACATTTGGGCTGGTGTGGAGGTTACTATTATCAATCAACCTTCACCAAGAACATAGGCCTCAGGCCCATCTGAGGGGTTCTCTAGAGTAAGATTGACCTCTGGGCGTGCCTGTAAGAGATTACTTTGATCTTTGATCGCCTTAGTCTAACCTATGTGGGGAGACTCCTTAATTGTGGATGAGGCCGTTGCCTGGGTAGCAGTCTTGGGATGTATAAAAGGGCAGCATGAGAAAGCAAGCATTCATGCATTTGTTCTTAGTGATTCATGATCATGGATATGATGTGATCGGCTGCCTCAGCTCCTGCTGCTGTGACTGCCCAACAGGGATGGACTGTAACTTGCAACTTCTTCCTTCAGTTTGGCTCCTGTTGGGTACTTTGTCACAGTCGTGAGAGAAGCAGCGAAAATGCTTTGCAGCCAAATGCTGCTGCATGTCCCCTTAGAGAGGAAGTGTGTACCTGGGACCCCCTGCATGGCACTGTTGAAGATCCTCACTGTGGATCATGGCTCTGATTCTGTGAGTCTCAACCTAAAAGTGGCCTTGTGACCCCTTATTACTAAGATCTTACAGTTCTTCTCTGCCAGAAGGGGCGGGGTCCACAAGAAGGACTAATGAGGAGGATCACTCTCAAAAGGCTGAAGCGGCTAAGACGCGAAAGCACCGATGAGCAGGACGCGGGTGTTATTTGGAAATGACTCTCCCTGGCAGTGAGGTGAGGTGGCTCAGTGGCTAAGGTACCTGCTTGCAAATCTGGAGACCTGAGTTCAATCTCCAGAAGCCTGCCTGGTAGAAAGAGAAAACTGACTTCGGAAATGACTGTCGCAATGGAAATAGAGCCAGTATGAACATGTCTAGATCTTTTGCTCTGCCTGACCAGAAGCAGGGAGCAACTTGACTGATTTCCCTAGCATTCCACCCTGATACAGCATGCCTGAAGTACTTGTTCTCATGCATGTTGCAAAGTAAGATAGCATATGTCTGATACCTTATTGTTCCCATATATCTGCAAAGTAGCATATCTCTAGTGTCTTTGTGTTAGTTAGATATACAGGTAAAGACTTGCCAATTGAAGGCTGAGCTCTTGACACATTTATGAAGAACTGGTAGTTAAGACTAGCCCCAGCAAGCCTTTGGATGGTCTAACTTGTAGAAAGAGCCTGGTCTGGAGAGATAGCTCAGGGCCTAGACCTCTGCTTTCACAAGCAGAAGGTCCTGAATTCAGATCCTATGTCCCACATAAAAATGCCAGGCAGAAATGGCAGTGCTTGCACTTCCAGCCCTGGTGGGAGAAGCCTGGGAAATTCCAGAGCAAAGCAAAAAGGAGGAAGAAGCAACTCAGCGTGATTTCCAAAGTCATCCTTGGTCTTCTATAGGAACAATAGTGCCCCCCATAACTAACTAACTAACTAACTAACTAACTAAAAGTTTAGAAAGACTCAGTCTACGGTGGTGGACTATTCTCTGGACAGGTGGATAAGGTGGGGGAAAGTGGCTCATTCAAATCTGTTCTTCAGCATTCTCTGGCAATCTTGCTGTCTGACAAGTGAAGATTGCCCTGCCCCAGCAATCCTGCAGACATGGTTCCTGGCGCTGGTGTGAGTTACCCTGCCACGCTCAACTAAGGACTAAAACCAGAATCATAAAACAGAAAGAAGCCCCCTTGTTCCCTTTGACTGTTAATTCAACAACATGCAGACGAAATGCAACAGTCCTCTTTTTCCCTTGTTGCTTCTCCTCCCTCTCCTGGTTCTCTAACCTTCCTCTTCTCCGTCTTTGCCTCCGTTGCTTTGTGCCTGCTGCTTTTCTAGTTTCCTCACAGGGAGGAAGAACAGTCAAGCCTGGAATGGTTTTCCCAGTGGTCAGAGTGGAGGTTTCCAGTTGAGATCCGAGCCCTGATTCTGCCTCTACCACATTCTTGCTCTGGGGTTCCTCTTTAGGTGGGACCATCGCTCAGGTAAGGCCAGTGAGTCGTTGTAATCCCAATGATGTTGATATTTTCCCTTATCTCTTCTCTGAGTTAATTCTAGGATCTATCTCCTGAGTTATGAAATTAGTTCTGCCCTATCCCCATTCACAATCACTTCGAAAACAACATCAAATGCTCTCCCTGTAACTTCATTTTGATGGCTTCTGCACATGAACAATTCTCCTTCTTCCTAGGGAACTAGAAGCAGTTGACATTTATTCATACTTTAAACTAGTTCAAATTGTTTGACTTTGCTAGAATTAAGGTGGATCTTCAGAACTTGACTCCATCTATCACTTGGATACCTGGATTTTAAGAAATGCCACCTTCATCCACCTGCTTGTGTTCCCAGGAAGCATGGCACGGCACAGCCTCACACAGATGTCTTCCATTCAACATCTGCAGCTTCTGAAGACTAGATTTCACAGGACGATCACATCCTGGAAAGCACCATTGTTCAGCAAGAAGATATGCAGAACTCTTCTTGATTTCATTTTTTCTAGTTTTATTGACATAGACATCATCAGTAAAAAATCATATTTAGAGTATACTATGTGATTTTTGGTATATATATATATATACACACACACATTATGAAACTATTTAGTATAGTTGAATCAGCATACCCTGTTAGATAATAACTTAGTGACATTCTTAGCTTTTTGGTTGGTGGAAATTAGGGGTTAAATTGTTCATTCTGAAGAATTTATCACCACAATGTCAGATCACATACAAAGGTGGGTAATAAATGCTGATTAATGGGGCAACAGATGGACCAAGATAATCTAACTCTGGACTTGCAAAATTCCATCAGCCAATCAGCCTGCAGATACTGTGGCTGCCCCTTACATTTAAAAACGATCGATGCTTTCAGTACAAATATGAATACATTACAGAGTATAGATGCACAATGTACCTCATGGTGATTGCAGTTACTGATTAATATATTGTGTACTTCTAATTTGCTAAGAGAGTAATAGTTACACACACACACACACACACACACACACACACAATTTTTAACCTTGGATGTTTATTAACATACCCCGAGGAGTTTTTCCAAAGTCCTGCATTCAGTTCACTCCCAGAATATTTGATTTACTTTTCTCAATGGAAACTGGCAACCCCATTAGGGGTGTCCATAAGCATCCATCTTTGAGAAATACACCTTGCATAGTTACAGTCTGCAGTTTTCCCCCACACCTAGTTCCCTGCTGTTTCTAGTTTTCAGCTTTTCCTTTTGGTGTTTCATCTCTCTTAATTGTTGATGTGGCAAATACCAATTTGCTTTCTCCCTGACACACTCCTGGTTTATCTTTCTGAATCTTTTTAGGCAACCTGACGCCAGGCAGAGGGGATGGATCCCTCATCCATGTCCCTTCAATGCTTCCTGCACATCCCAATTATGATAATCTCCCAGAATTACAGACTTTTTGTTTTTCAATCTGTTCATTGGAGAGTTGGGATCTTGTGTTAGTCTCCTCGGCACCTGGTAAAGTTAGTGTGTGGTGCTGGATAAACACTTGGTGCATAGTTAGTGGAATTAAAGTGAGGAGCTGGAAATTGCTGTTGCGTTCAGAAGCTGAAATCTCCATTCCTGACTGCTGGTGTCTGTGTTCAGTGTTACGGTTTCTGCCCAGCATACCAATATGCCTCATTTGTGCAAACGCGATATTCCCACTTGAGAGCTGAAGTATTTTCCTAATTGCAGAATCGGTTGTGGCTGACCATGTGCTGTTTTGTTCAAAGTGTGCCAAGCCAGAACATAAAAACCAAGGTCCAAAGGGCTGTTGTTAGTGATCTGTAACAGGTCTGAGTATCCAGGCGTGCAAAAACAGACGTGTAGTTTCTGTAGGTGTGAATGAAAGCCCATAAGAGATATTTAGTTTCTTAGTTCTTCCCATGGTCATATAATTTGATTTTTAAATTAAAGATCACATGCATATTTTAAACATAATGTCTTTTCTCTTCCGTTACATGAAGGAGGTGAGTGAGGAAGAGCAAAACAGATTACGAGGCATGAGGGCGCATGAAACAGTCGGCAGGTGCACATTGGACCGCCCTGCTTCTGCTGAAGGGAGGAGCCAAGGTGGCTGCATATGCTGATGTCTTTTCTGATTGCTCTCTTTCTGGAACATTCTAGATGGAACCTTTGCCTCTATTTTTCCTGTCCATTTATCCTTCCAGAATCTGTTATAAACAGGATCTGTTACAACATAGAAGCAAGTGCTAACCGGCAAAGGAATTTTTAAACTTTCTTTCCTCTGGGGGACCTGAGAGTCTGTGGGGGAGGGGAGGAGCGATGTGATTCAGGCATAGTGAAAATAACACAGGCAGCCATGACTGGCTGACTTGTAACTTCCTGGAAGACAGGAGGTGAAAGGTCAGAGTTCAAGGGGTAGAAGGAGGGCCAGAACTGGTCAAACCTGAGGCTGACAGCGGCCTGGCCCTGAGAAGGTGGATCAATCATCATTTCTGCTGTCTCGGCTCAACACCTGGAGGTGGATCCTGCTCTCTCAGGTGACAGAGCTGCACCTGAGCGGAGAAGAACATTATAGAGTCAAGGTGACAGTTTTTCTTTCACTCTGGGCTGGGTTTGAATATGTCCCTAAATATTTTCATGTTAAAAGTTTGGTCTTCAGAGTGCTGATGTTGGGAATGGTGGAAAGGCTTGCGAGTGGACCCTGCTGGATGGTGGTCAGATACGCCACCCTCAGATGAGATTATGTTGTTTTCAAGGTTCCTGTTAGTTAGCTTCATGTGACAGTCGTTGTACACAAGTCAAACTGACTCCTTGCTCTCTGGCCTCTTGCTTTGTCAGGAGGTCTCTGTCCCCTCTGTGCGTCCACCGCTATGCCACCTGCTATCTTGTGTTCCAGTTAAGGAGACTCTCGTTGGAATTAGGCAAATGTTGTCGTTATGTCTGACAATAGCAAACACTGAGCTACTGAGTTAAAGCAACCTATTTTATTTATACACTGACCATTAGTAGACATTTTGCTGTGTAGCAACAGAAAGCAGGCCCACGCACTCAGTTATCACAACATGCAGCTTCATCTTAGGGTTTAGTGTGACTGCTGTAGCTCCCACAATCATACCTACTGTCCAGCTAATCCAGCTAATAGGAGATAGAGAAGAGAAAGGGAAGGTATACTCTTTGTAACTAATTACAAATGACAAATTATAATTTGACATTTCCATAGTCACTTATTTCAAGAGAATCAGGGAAACATTACTTGTATCTTGTGTTCATGTGCCCATGAAAATTGTTATCATTTGGAAGAAGAGAAGAGTAGATATGAAAGAATAATCACCTTTGTCTCTTATGTTTTTCGGGATAGTACCCAGAGTCTGCAAAATACACTGCAAATCGAGAAACACTTGGGGATTAAACTAGAAAGAGATGCATCTGGAGGTCTCAGTTGCTCTCTTTGAAGAAGGACCCAGTGAGGAGGTTGAACTTTGACACTTCTGAGTTTGCCAGTGTCTGCAGCATCTCCTACTTTATGTGTGTATCATGCAATGCACAATGCTAATTTAACTTCTTAATATAATTTTGTGAGGAGTGTGTTTGCCCAATATTCCCAAGAGCACAAGGGATGCGGTAAGGGTGGGCAAACAGTGGGAGAGGGATCATAAATTTCCATAAAACTAATTACTTGGAAGAAGACATAAAAATTGCATGACTAGAGGTGCTTTATATATAATTAACAGTTCCTATTCTGATGAAGTCCTCAGGACTTTATGTGTGTATTTATACATGCTGTGTGTGTGAGTATTTAAGAGGAGCTGTTGTATAGTTATATGATGAAGTTGAGGAAACGTGTTATTTCCATTGTAGAGCAATTTGATGACTTGGTCTTGATCCTGGCCCTCGAGCCCATTATGATGATAAATAAAACTGTCAGCAGAGGAGGTATAACAGGAGATGAAGATTTTCTTTTGCAAGTTATAGGATAAAGTATGAAAATTTGAAAACAGATGTGCAATTTTTTTGACAGTTCTCTCACTGAGGGTTGAAATCTGCCTTGGTTTGAATGTAGATTGTCCCCCATGGGCTCATGTGCTGAGTCCTTAGTTGATGTTAATGTTTGGAAAGATTATAGTGCCTTAGGAGGTGGATTCTTGCTGGAGAGGAAGGCATATCACAGGGGACCAACCTTGAGATTTAGTAGCCTGATCCTATTTCCTTGGAGCTGGTTCCTGTTCTCCTTCTGCCTCTGTGATGGTTGTGTTTATCTCATAAGGTCTTCAGCCTGCTTCTGCCTCCAGCCATACCTTCTGCTATATGATTCCTGACATAATGGATTATAGCATCTCCAGAAACATAAGCCAAATAAATCTCCTTTTCTCTCATACGCCATCAAGTCTGAACATTTTGTATATTCTCTTTAATTTTTTAATGTTGCATATATGAATATAGTATTTATAGTATTTTCACTCTTTAGTCCCCAATCCTATCTCCCTCCTTTTCCTCTTATAACTTATCATCTCCCCTACCTGTTTTCAAATCTTTTCACTTGTGTGGCCCATTGTGTTTCATCTCGATTGCCTTTGATATCATACGACTGACAAGATTCATGCTCCAGCACATTATAGATCTGTGGGTACACAGCTGAGGAAAGCATCTTCCTTTTCTTCCCTGTCAGCATTAGTCCTCGTCAGTCTTTCAGGGAGGTGTGGAGCTTCTTGACATCTTTCCACTTTCCACCATGACATGCTGATAGTTCCCATGCAATTCTTGTGAAAATCTGTATTTCAGCAGTAAAAAGAAGAGTAATTGTAACAAAGTCCAATCAATGCCTGTCCCTTGAATGTGACCTAGGCATAATGATCCTATTCTAATGAATAGCACAGTGTGTGATGGCAGGGATCCTCTGAAGAGCCATGTGATCTGTTTTTGATCTGTCTTCAGACACTTGCTGTGGGAACAGGTCTGCCATTCTGTGTGAGAGCCTAGAGTGCAAGCAGAGATTTCAGCTTCACCTCCAAGTGAGGACTAGGACTAGCCTGATACAGGAATCAGTATCACAATGACTCCAGAACAAGACAGTGTCAGGGTGCAAGACCCTGAGAGGTCCTGAGAGCACATGGCTGAGTGTGACAGTAACTCTGTGGACGAGGACGGCATAACAAGTGACCACATGAGGACGGCATAACACATGACCACTGATCTACAGAACTGAGACTGGAATGATCATTTCCCAACAACTGGAGTTCAGAAATGGCAGAAGATGTGGAATCCCAGTGCAGATATTTACTGGCTGTGATGATGCTAAGTTGCCAGTCTCCTCCAAAACAGATGGAGTCAATGATAGGCATGGGGTAGGAGGAGCCAACTGAATGCATTGAAACTCCTTTGAGGCTTTTCTAAGTGTTAGCAATGACTATATGCTCTAACTAAAGCTACACAGTTGCTCACAAAGTACTAATTTAGCTCAGAGTTTTTCCTTTACTTCTCAGGAGTTTCTTCTTTTCAGCAGCCATTTGAAAGCTTAATTCACTGTAGCATAGCTTCTTGTACTTTAGGGGAAACTCAACTATGGGGATTTATGACAGTGATAATAAATAGTGAAGATTTTGCTTTTATAATGCACGTACTTTTAAACACCTGTGCCTGAGTGTGTGTGCAGGTATGATTATTCTCTCATTCTGATGTGAAGGACAGCTTACCACCAAATTCCCTGCAGGTGAGAGTTCTCATCTTGTGAAGGCAAAACACACAGACTATTTCATGAGAGACTTGGCATAATCCATGTTCTAGTGAAGGGATGAAGTTTACTGTTTAAGTCACACTCCCACTCTGGCCTTGAAGACTTCATTAGACATCGGCCTGACACCCTCATTTGGAGAACGACGGCCCTGCTGCCGGCAGAGCTGCAGAGTCCTGTGCACGGCACTATGACTTCAGAGGAACTCTCCTATAAACTATCAACCATCTCACAGATATCATGATTCTTTAGATGTGTTCAACTCCTCCTTTGTATTTGTTTGGCTCTTGTTTGCTAAATTCTCTTAAAACCTGGTTATACTGCTGCAAGGATTTGGCATGTGGCCTCTGCTGAATTAAGCACCGCTGAAATTGAAGTCTGAACAGTATCAGGAAATAGCACGATCCACCATTTCCTCATCTCGGACACCTTCATTAGTGCTGCCTTGAATTCCACAAATTGTTACAACTTCTAAACTGACCACATTGGTGTGCATGAAAGGAGAATGTGATCACCATGCATATCCTTATGTCCACTCACATCACAAATAGATTCTGAAATCATTTTCATGTTATTTATTTGTCAAACACTGACCTTGTGCACAGAAACTATGCCGTTATCTCCATAGACATGATCACAGTTTCATCCTCCAGGATGGAAGAGAAGACAAGACTTTTTTCTCAAATTCAAGCATCTCTTTACTTTTCTTTTTGTGAGAGCACCATTGCTTTCCCTCTGAGTAATTGCTTCTTAATCATTACCTATGGACATAGTCATTTTACTATTGTTGATCAAGATATTTTACAATGCATTTTATTGCCGAACATTGCTTGTAGAGTTGATCTAAGATTGACTGTTTAGACTCTTCCAGTGGAACTGAATCGAGTATAGCCTCGTATGGAAAGTTGCCATTGTGAGGTATTAGCCACTGGACCTTGGAAATATGTCTACTAATCTTCACTATCACATCTTAAAATTTATCTACAGTATATTTTCTACCACTAGAGCAATTATAGGAAAAGTGGGTGTGCAGTAATATGTTTGGAATGAAAAATTGAGTATCCCTAATAGTTGTGCCTAACGTTTGGCTATCCACATCAACCTTTCATTCTCTGAGCTTTTAGAATATTTTTATATTTCCATCAGGGAAATGCAAATCAGGGAAATCCCTGAGATATCATCTCACCCCGGTCAGGATGGCAAAAATCCACAATACAAACAACATCAAATGCTGGAGAGGATGTGGAGAGAGGTAAACTCTCCTACATTGCTGGTGGGAATGCAGCTCATACAGCCACTTTGGCGAGCTGTCTGGAGATTCTTAAAGAAATTAAAGATTGAAATGCCATATGACCCTGCTATTCCACTTTTGGAAATAACCCCCCATACAGCAAAAATTCACCTCAATAGCACAAGCACGACCATGTTCATAACAGCACTGTTTACAATAGCAAAGTCATGGAATCAACCCAAATGTCCAACAGTTGACGAGTGGATAAGGAAAATGTGGTATATCTATGCAATGTAGTACTACTCAGCCATCAAAAATGATGAATTAATGAAATTTGCCAGGAAATGGATGGAATTAGAAACAATTATATTGAGTGAAGTATCCCAAACACAGAAAATTAAGCGCCGTATGTACTCCCTAATAGGTGGCTGCTAGTATCAAACCCACTTAGAGACACTTAAGGATAATTCTCTGTAATACCTACAGTAATTGCAAAGATTATGAACAGGAGGGATGGGGAAAGAGGGCTACATCAGAAACAAGAAGACAGGGGACTATATTACAGCAGAGAAAATAGGCTACCATCATGGACTGCAAGGGGTGACATCCAATACCCATCAGGATGGAATGAAGGGCATTGCAGGAGCAGCAAAAGTAAAAAAAAAAATCAACAAACCATAATCCAGAACATCAGAGACTCTATATCAACCACCTGGAACTAGGCTAGCCTAATCTCTCCCCATCCTGAAGCTGAGGGAAATTTGCGGAAGAGGGGGCGGTAAGATTGTGAGAGCACAAAGATGGGAGGAGTAATGATATGCAAGATACTCCACACAAGTTAGGGCCGAAGGAATCATAATTGGACTTTACATGCTCTGCACAATGTCCAACACACTATTGACCCCACAAAGTCTAGCATTTGCTAAAGGCACTAGGATCCTTGGAGGCAAGGGATTGACAGCCACAATAGTGTTCTTATGCTTAACGGGAACACCTGAAAGAGTTCTGGGAAATGCCACTGGGTCCTTGCACCTCATCAGAGAGGAGAATCCAGAGGAGAGTTTGGCATGCACAATAAAGGATGCTCTGGGGATGGGAGTGGGAGGCACTGGGGGATGGGGAGGGTGGCATAGGGCAGTGGGAGGTTGGAGGGAGGGAGGAGACCGGTGTACCTGTTAAGTTTGTATAAGTGGAAATAATAAAAATAAATTTTAAAAAAGAATATTTTTACGACATGAAGCAGAGAAGATTTTGTCTGCGGACACAAAGATGTTCTAAGCAATACAAGCCTCTCTTGGAAGGAGAACTGGAGGATACTTATACTCACTGTGTGTTAAAAGTTTAGTACCGCTTCTGTCCACTATACTTTCCTTCTACTAAATCATCCTTAGGGGGTCAAAAGCAACATATGAAAGAAAATGGAAAACCCCTGGTTTCTATCTCATTTTTATCTTAGAAGCATAATGCTGTCTGTTCTTGATATACTTCACTCTGGGATCTGTGATGTTAAAATTGTCATTTGAGATTGCTACTTGTATCCCAAAAATGGAACTGAAGACCAAATCAAGCCAGCATATGTGTATAATGTAAGGTAGTCTCACTCACCAAATAGTAGCCAGGTACTGATGCGAAATGTGGAACCTATTGTGAGCTTGGAATGGGGAACATGTCTGTAACTCAACAAATAGGGAGCAAAAACTGGAGGGTCCTGAAGGACTCACTGGTCAGTTAATCTAGCCAGTCAGTGAGAGATCAACGTTATCTTAAAAAATAGGGTGCACAGCAGTGGACAACTGACCTCTAGTCTCCTTATGCATAAACAATGGTGCACACTTATGCTATTACATATAACACACACACCCCAACACCAAGCCAAAATATATTTCTAACTTTCCTGTTTTCTTTTTTCTGATAAGTCACATGGCATAGGGCATTAGGCAAAGACTAAAGACTTTAGAATCTAACAGATAAGGTTGAGAGCTCACACTCAGAAAAGTTACCAGTGGTGGAACATCTTACTTGATCTTCCTTAAAGTCAGTCATTCCTATCATAGCACAAGGGCGATGATGATAAACATGTTAAGGTTATCCAGAGAGGAAAATCAGAATTATGGAAAAGCAGCTGTCTGTTGGGATATTGACAACAATATCTGAGTATTTTTGTATCTGTACCAATTTCTGGTGTAGCTTCATTACTCAGAATTCCTTATTGGCATCACAGCACTGGCCATTGACATCTATACTATGCTTTTCATTTCTGCTCTCAACCTAAAGTCATAAAGTGGCTCAGTCTTTTGTATCTTGATCTTTCAAGTTCCTGGGAGGTGGAGACTTGAGTTTTAGCAAGTATTGCTCAAAGGTGCCCAGTGAATAAATGGCAACTGAAAACATAAAAATAAACACTGCGTTGGGTGTGTGTGTGAGTCTGCACACGCATACCATCGGGGTGTGTGACAGTCAGAGGACAGCTTTCAAAAGTCAGTTTTTTTTTTTTTCCCACTGTGTGGGCTCTTTGAAATGGAACTCAAGTTGCCACTTTTGGCAACAAATTCCTTTAACCACGGATCCATTTTGCTGTCCCACAAGTATTTTAAAAATGATTTGAGGCAAACTTAGTTTGTATTTTTAAAAAAAATTTAATAGGAAAATTGTGTCTATGTTTATAACCTGAACCCTCACTAATGTAGACAACTCAGAGGGAAATTCAGTGCCCACCTAAACAGATATTCTGGAGGATGGGAGGGAGAAGGCAGGAAGTACCAAGAGAGGAAGAGGGAAGGAAAAGGGGTGAGAGAGGTGGGGGGAAAGTGGGAAGGAGGAGAGTGGAATGGAGATCAACAAGGGTGAAGGGAGGGGGAAGGGAGAAGAAGGGGGGGTCCCTATTAAGCTTGTATAACTAGGCAAAAAATGTAATAAATAAAAAAAGAATTTGCCTTATTAAGAGTTTCTGTATTATGACTTATTTCTTTTTTAAATACACAATCACCTCATCTGACTTCTCGATTCCTCGACAAGATATTGGTGGTGTTTCCCAATGGTACTTTCCCAATGGTATTTAGAATTGAGGGTCCTTCAACAGGCGATATGAGTTACCTCTAACATAGTTGCTCAGGTCTGCAGGACCACTGGCTGTGCCCTATATTCTGTGCTGCATGGATTCCCTTGAGAACATCCCAAGAGATAATGGATGCGGAAACCCTCCACAGACCCGGAGTGGAATATGAATGTCTGAGATTATTGCTATTATTTCTAGGGCAGGCGAGCTATAACCTCTCGTGGAATCGTCTTTCAAACAGGAAATCCTCTTGCTGTTCACTGAATTGTACCTCTGGGACCCAGAAGATAATATATTTCCCAATGTGCTTAACTTAATACTATGGGCTGACCTGGACCTTGAACTGAGTCAGGTGAGGAATATTTAAATGCAGAGTCTGACAGCTTACCCCTCACCATAGTGAACTTTCTGCTCCAGCAGCTGTCAGCCAGGGAGGGAAGAGGAGCAGGAAGAACAAGAGAACCTACTGTGTCCCTCCACAAACAACGCCGTGGCATAGATTTATTTTTGATTGCTTGTTGCAAAGAACATCTCTACTCATTTTGATTATCGAGAGTGTTCCTGGGGCCACCTCCCATAGACTTCCTTGGATTGTCCATTTCAGCTGTTCTCACACCAAGTCAGAACCACCCCGTGTTGATTTAAAATCGCGGCAGGGCGTCAGCAGACGGCAGTTTGATATCACGGTTCAGCAGCCTGCTGGATCCTTCAAACTCTGCAAAACAGAAAATGCTGGCTGGAACTTCTGCAGGGCAGACAGTGGGTGGGATAGGGTGGAATGTTCCTGGCTTTCATCTCTCCCACGCCAGGCTGAGAATATGATTGGATCATACAGTTAAGATTGTGTTTGAAGCAGAAGGGTAACATTAGCCACTGACACAAAAGGCCCTAATTTTATACACAGGAACTGGAAGCTTGGAGGGGGCAAGTGATTTTCCATGGGATTCAGAGTCAAGATTCATCACGTTTAGATGAATATCTAGTTACATTAGCTGAGGCATCTCTTACCCCATTTCCTATTCTTTCAGCCCTCTTATGATATTCAGTTCTAGCCACCATCTTTGCTAAAGTAAAAAAAAAGACTCAAACAAGATCTGAGCATGTAATTCAATTTGTAAAGTGCTTATGCAGCGTTCATAAAATCCCGGTGTCATGGTTTGAAATGTGAGTTGTCTCTCACAGATTCATGTGTTTGAACCCTTGGTTGATGTGTGGTAAGGTTATGGCAATTTAGGAGGTGGAATTTTGCTGGAAGAAGCCACCTCAAAGAGGGTGGGTCTTGAAGTTGGCTAGCCCCACCCTGTTTCTGCTAGCGGTCTGCTCTAGCAGCTCGCTTTGTATCAGTCTCAATGGTAGATGTGACTCAAGCGGCCTCCAGCTTCCATGTCGCTTGCCGTGCCTTTCCTGCCCTAATAGACTGTTCTCCCTTCTGCAACAATAAACCAAATGAATCCCCCTTCCTCACCTTAAGATGTAGGGGTGTTGTCTCTCAGCAGCAGAAAGAGTAAGTGTGACAGAAATTAGTATCAAATGTGGGATGTTGCTGTGAGACTAAGAAAGTCCAGTACCAGGAAGTAGAGTGCTGGTGTAAAACTGAGAGAATTTGGTATGAGAAGTATGGCTGTAGCTGTAGTGTGGCTTGTGTGCCTTTGGAACTGTTTGCTAGTAGAAATGTGGAAAACTTTGGGACTTTGAGCTAGGAAAACCTTTGGTTCTTGGAGACAGTGTCCTAAATGGCCATTCTTGGGAGACCTTAGAGGAGAGTAATGCTGAAACAAATGTACACTGTGGAAGCCCAGCTAGTGGTGGTCCAGAGGGGAACTGAGACTAGGGGCAAACTGAAATGTTATTTTGGCAGAGAGCTTGGTCAATTGTTATCTTCATCCTGAAAGCTTGCCTGAAGTTGAATTAAAGCCTTCGGCAGAAGAAATTTCAAGGCAACATAGTCTTGACAGTGTGGCATGGCTACTTTTTAGAGTTCCTGCTCAAATTTATGATGACAAAAGAAGCAAGGAATTAAGCAGAGAGAAATGAAAGCTTTGAGGTTTGATGTGAAAACAATGTGATGGCAAACTTGAAGAGCTGGACTAGGAGAATGCAGACAGCACAATTATGTCTAATGTTTAAAAGATTATAAGTGAGCCAAAGTCTGCTATTCAATGGGATAATAGAAGAAATTGTATCCTGAGGACAAAATCCTCAGGGAAAGTTCCAACCCATAAGGATGCAAACTCTTTTGGAAAGGAAAAGTTAAAGAGTTTTACCGGTTTTTCCTCTAAAGCAGTGGCCCAACAGAGATTGTTCCCAGAGTCAGCACAGAGAAGCCTAACCAGCTGTGATTTAAAGGGGGGAAGTCCACTGAAATGTTATAGTAGAACTTGGCAAAGTTGTCTACATGATACTTGTTTTAGAGGCATTACAGATAAAAGAGTGAAGAGATGTATACCCCTCTTCCAAGGTTTCAGAGAGCAGTGAATCTAGGCAGTGTGTGGCATGACTGGAAATTCTACAAAGTTCACAAGAAAGGAATTTTGTGCTGTGGAAGTAAGATGTAAAGATATTTGGAATGCTAGAGTCAGTGCTGGATGTCTACAAACAGAGCTGTATACTATGGGAAGAGCCCGTCTAAGACAATGCTACATTCTGCTGGTACCTGCACTGGAGGGTGGAACAAATCTTGTTGGAACTGAGATGATTTCAACTATGAATGAAGTTGGGCACAAGGAAAACAGAGATAGAGTGAAAGAGGGAAAGAGAGAGGGCCAAGGGAAGAGGAGATACCCACTGTCCTATCACTCTAATAAGTGTCAGCTACTGATGAAAACTGCAAAGAAGGAAATTAAGAAAATGAAGCTTTCACTTTTAAAGTCCAAGCAAAAATTATACAGAAAACGGAGAAGGAATTTCACTGGTACCATTGAGAAATAGATCCTTGCAGTAATGTGTACGTGTATCAAAACATCATGTTCTACTCTATGAATGTATGCAATCACTGGTTAAATGAAAGCAAAGTAGAACTTGGAAACAAACTAGGAGTAAGCTCAAAGAGAAACGGGTTGAGTAGATGACGAAACCCATGGTGTGAAAGTGAAGAGGCGTGGAGCCTTGGTTTTTGTTTTTGTTGTTTTTTTTTTTTTTTTTAGTTCTGGCAAAAATATGCAGAACCTCATACTTTCCAATCTCATCATTTTTATGTTTGTAGTTGATTTCAGTGCTGCTAAGATTAAAGAGAAGTGGGAGACTAGAAATCTACAGCTCTCCACAGTAAGGATATACCTGTTCCCAATTCTCACATTTCACTTCTGCTCAGCAAAAATGTGGGATTTCTTTTTGCCCACCAACACCAAGTAATTCTCCAATTCCTCGTAGACACTGACTGGGTGTCCTTCAGTTTAATTCACCCTGAAGCCCTATATCTAAGTGATAATGTTAGATATCTAGTGATAATGCCACTGGTAGAAGGGCTGAATTTCACAAGATCTCCTTTCGCCTTAATGGCCATCTTGAGGTGTGGGTTTTCAGGTCATCCACAGTTCTTCTCCAGCTTGACTAGCAAATGGAACTTCCCATGATGTTGCCCAGCGTATTTGCCAGAATAGTTTACAAAACTCATGGAAACCATTGATTTACTACCTTATCAGTTTACTGTTAAAGGATACAACTGAGGATCAGTCCGCTAGAGGTAAAGGTATGTGTAAGGTGAGGCGTGGGAACAGTGAGGGGTTCCCATGCTTCTCTGGACAGGCCTTATCCTCGGAAACTTGCACATGCACAGCTTCACAAGCTCTTTGAAATTCTCTTTTTTAGGGACTTACGAAAACTGATTACTTAGGTCATTAGCTGATAATTTAACCTCTAGCCCTTGTCTCCTCCCTGAAGTCAGAAGTGTGGGTCTGATCAAGTTAAATCCACTAATTTTTAGGTTTGCTTCCTTAACAAGGAAGCCCTGTCCTATGATTGTCCTGGGCTTTCCCAAAGTCACTTGATTAGTGTAAATTAATGTAATTAATGTAAAGTCAGCTATGGTTCAAAGCGGTTTGTAATGAATAACAAAAGACTCCAATCTTATTTTAATTGCACTTACCATTTAGGGAATTGTAAAGGCTTTGGAGTTAGAAGAGCCAGAGCAGGAATGTAAACCAAACACTTATTTCTTATGATACATTACAGTCTCACAACGAATGTAGAAATTAAGCCTACTCTGCTTTAAAGTTTACCTGGGTTAGATCTCCTTCCTATCACTTCATATGTGAATTTAAAGAAACGATGGCTTAACTTCATTGAATCTTTGATTTTTCACTGTCACAGAGATGCTCAGAGCAGGACCATGTCAGAGAGCATGTGGAAGGGTCAGGGAAGTAATAGGCTGCCTTCCCTCCCACTGACACCAAGTTCAATAGGTGGTAGCACCAGCAAGGGTGGTCCCAACCTCAGATGCTGCTTGGAAGCATCCTGAAGGACACAGCAGACATGACGGGGGAGGCTGAGGACATCCACGTGCACGGTCTCTTCAGTCCACCAGGATGTCAGTTAGCTGCAGTGTGGCAATGATTCTTTTCTTTCTTTCTTTCTTTCTTTTTTTGTCTTTAGGGTGAAGGAAACTGCAGGAAGCACGGACAGCAGAAATTATTGCTGAGGCAAAGTCAGTCATGGTAATGTGGGATAAACTTTCCAGATGTAACAAAGGGACCAGAGCTACTTCAGAAGTCTTGGGTAACGATGACAGAAATTGGACTCAAAGGTAAATGGACAACTCCAAGTTGTAGCTTCATCATGTATAAGTGGCATATTTAAAAGGTCACATGACCCACCCGGGCCCTGATTTTCTTGTCTGTAAATGTGAGGAAATATTATTTCGCATAAATGGCTTGCTGTGGATAATACATGATCCCATCTGGTGGTGCTCTTAGGGAAGATTATGAGAATTTTATGAGGTTTTACCTTACTGGAAGAAGTTTGTCATTGGAGTAGGTCTTGAGATCTGTTAGGTCAGCCCTGCTCTCTCTCTCTCTCCCCTTCTCTCTTCTCTCCCCCTCTCCTCTCTCTCTCCCTCTCCACTTTACCTTCTGATGGCTACTATGCCAATAAGCCTTCCACTCTGAAGGCTGTGTGTGGACTTTTTGCTGTGAGTGGACTATATGTACCCACTGGAACTATAAGCCAAATAAATGGTTCTCTCTCCCTGAAGTTATCTGGGTCAGAGTATTTTCTTATAGCACCAGAAGACCAAGTGCAACAGCGATTGTCAATTTTAAATGTAATAAAATCTACAAACGTCCTCTGCAAATTGTGAGACCCAGCATGGGTGTCAGAGGTTGCTATGTTATTTCTGAATTGTTCATGTTATTGTGAATTTTAGTTCAATGGGAAGAAATTTTTCCAGCTCATGTTCTGAGTGGCAGCATCTTTGAATTTCATTTTCTCACTCATCAGACACCTTAGAGTGTGGAGGCATCTGGAACGGCAATAGAAGAAACACCACTGGCTGATTCAAAGCATCCTGCTCTCTGGAGCTCACAGGAAGGGGAGAGCGTTTCTTTGGTTGGTCTTGCTTAACTGAAGAGGGAAATGAGCTGTAAGTGAGAAATGCAAACATGGAAAGACAACCAGAAACGTGCCCTGCTTTACCTGTTGCTCCAGTAAAACAAAATAGCTGTCTCTGTGGCAGTTTCTCTTCATGTTGCTGGTGAAGACATGACCAAAATCTTAGGGAAGGCTAATAATTGTGGTCACAGTTCACAGTCAACTTGACAAGAGAGTTTATACCATCAAGAACCAAGGGAGCTGAGAAGGGAGAAAACATTCTTGCTTGCTAGGCTGCGAGTCTGCTAATGTGTGCCAAAGTATACCAAAGTACTGAATCGCCTCTCTGATTTATCCACCTGGACTACCACTATGTGCTGGGTTTTCTCTCATCAATTAGACAGTCTTCCAAAGAATTGCTCGAGGCTTGCCTTACGGTCATGGTTAGGCACAGGTGTCAACTTGACTGTTGAGGGTTTGAGCTCTGGGCACATTTGTGGAGAATTAGTGGTTGAGTTAAGCCCAGAGCAACCCTGCAGGAGATTGTCTGGCTGATGGGGAAGGCCCAGCCTATGGTAGGTGGGACTAGGCCCTGGAATAAATCACAGAGAGCTGGTTGAGGAAGTTGGCATCCTTTTGTACACTTGGCCAGACATGCTGGTCTGGCAAGTAAGGATCGTCGCTCTCTCAGCCATTACATAGAGATGGTGTGGCCAGTTCCCTCGGCCCTGGTGTTGGTACGTGCTCTCCCGTCAAGCTGGACTGAGGACTGTTATAAGGAAGTAAACCCCTTGTTCCCTTAAGCCCTTTGGTGGTCATTTATCACCAACCATGTATGTGAACTGCAACACTTACCTGCTAATTTGTGGCGAATAGACCTAAAGGTTGAGCCTTCACTTTTCAGTAGAAATCATTACCCAGCTGCCCTTCTATACACATTTTTAGGGCACAGGATGTCATAGTTAGATACAAGTGTCAACTTGACAGTTGAGGGTTCATATTCTGGGCACAGTTAAATCAGAGTGAGCCTGTGGATAATTATCTAATTGATAAGGAAGATCCAGCCCATAGTGGGTGGGACTAGTTCCTGGGCAGGTGAGTAAGGTGGAAGACAATGGTTGGCGTCCTTCTGTATTACATGCTGGTCCGGCCTGTAAGAATTCTCTCTCTCAGCCATTATGTGGATAGGGTATCACTCATTTCCTCAGCTCTTGGTGCTCATATGGATTTTCCTGCCAAGATGTACAAAGACTAGCCGTAACCAGACAATTGTAAGCAAACATAAGACCCCCTTTCCCTTAAGCTGTCCAGTTGTGCATTTATTGGCAACCATGCAGAGTCGCTGCAATACAGGGTTTGCTTAAGTGTCGCTCTATCAAAGAACCATCCTTTCCCGTCTCTGTTTGTTTGGTTCATCATGACTTACTACTACTTCTCTTAATTGATTAGGCTGCTAGAACTACCTACTGTCACCCTGGTAGATCACAAGTGACGAAATCAATTGCACATCTTGGAAATTCCAAGATTAAAACATTGGACAATTTTGTGTTTGGCTCATTGAAAGCTGTCTTTCTGCTGCAGCTCATAAGGTGGGGAGGGACAGGAATAGCCTCTGTTCTCTTTTGTGGGAGATTATTTAATTGATGTGGAAGACCCAGTGCACAGTGGGCAGGACCACTCCCTGGGCTGGCCTCTAATCTCTTTCACAATGACATCAATTCTTTTCATTAGGGTGGAACAACTTACTCCTATGAACTCCATCTCCAAATGATACCCTCTTTTGGACGAGGCTCAGCATATAAATGCAGGTGGGACATAGATATTCAGTGTGTAGCTCTGTTGGAAATGATCTTTTTAAAAAATGTGGTTTGTTATTGTGTATTTCCTCAGCTGGTAAACTACATGAAGACTAGATTTACTTCGATATCCCCAATGCCTCGTTCAATATTTGGATTGCAATGGAAACAATAATGTTTGAATGACTAAAGTCCCCAACTCTGGAGATGATGGTCTGTGGGAGCAATGGTACTGGGGCCATTCCTTGCAAGAACTGGCAGGTGGGAACAGAGAAGCTAAACAAGAGGCGATGGAGTAGCCTGGGCAGGAAGGGGCTGATGGTGTGGTTCCCTAGAAGTCTGGTCAGATCTTGGCAACGGGTTCTCGCATGGTGGATAGTCCACATTCCTGCCTGGAGGGCTGGTGCAGATGATGCTGTCACGTGCCTCCAAGACTAGCCTGCTCAGAGGCTTGAAGAGCCACCAGAGCTGCAAGGAGAGTGCAGAGAGATGTCGGAGGTGTGAGAGGAAAGGGATCCTTTCGGTGATCTGCTCCAGGGTGGCCTGGGAAACAACCACCTCTAGGGAATGCAAAGAAAACTATTGAATTAATTTCTCCCACAAATCCATGCAAATATCCAGAACTTCTTAAATATTTGCACGTGTCCATACTGGGCACTGAGCTCAGTAGTTTCCCCATATCACTGTGCCAGTTAGAGACAGGTATTAATGTGACAACTGAAGGCTGGACCTTTAGGCACACCCACGAAATGCAAAACTATTTAATTAAGGCAAACCCTGAGTGAACCTGTGGGAAATTATTTAATTGATATGAGAAGACCCAGCCATAGTGGTTGGGACCACTCCCTGGGCACGTTGATAAGACGGCAAGAGCCAGTCCAGTATTTTGAACATACAGGTACAAAAGTGCATTGGAAATGAGAAGCTTCTCTTACAGCTCTTTTTGTGGATATGAGTGACCAGTTCCCTCAGCTCCTGATGTTGGTGTGAACCCTCCGGTCATGCTCATGGACTGGAACTGAAAATTGTGAGCAAGCTGCCTTGTTTCAAGTTGTTTTGATCATGCATTCATTTCAGCAGCAGAGGAGTAATTGCAACATCATTTCATTCAGTTCTTGTAGTGGGTACTTCACACTGTGCTCCCATTGGAAGTATGAAAATACCAAAACCCAGAGAATTACTCAGGTTCTGCCAGACAAGAAATGTGGAGGTGGGACTGGAAACCATTCCTTCTGACTTCAGTGCTTTTAAATCATTGCATATGAGCTGGCCACTTGGAAGCATGTCATAGGAACACTGGAGCTCTAAGGGGTTCTGTCTTGGGCCTATTTTTTTATTTCTTTTATTTGTGTGTGTGTGTGTGTGTGTGTGTGTGTGTGTGTATCTCACAGGGTACTGTGTGTCCCTGTGGAGGACTAAGTGTGACTTCATGAGTCACCTTGGATTGCTTCTACCTCCTTTTTGCTTTGCTCTAGGATTTCCCAGGCTCTTCCTTTGAGAGCAGCAAGTGCAAGCTACAGCCATTTCATCCTGGCTGTTTTATGTGGGACTTGAACTCTTGCAAGACTGTTTGCAGAACAGAGGTTTAATCCCCAAGCAACCTCTCCAGCCCTCCTGGACCCATTTTTAATATTTTTATCTTACCAGTTGCCAAGGTTTTCATCTTGGCCACCAATTTCCACAGCAGCTGTTTCTAAGCTTCACACGTCTACATCCACATGCCTGCTGACACCTTTATCTGACTATATTATCAACTCAGTATTCCACTACTGAGTTCATCATTCCTTCCCTACACCTGTGCTGTTCCCTGCCTACTAAACACTGTCCTTCCCTAGCCAGCCTTCCTACTAGGAACCTGGAAATGAATCCCCAATCCTATTTTCCTTCCACTCTTGAAGCTTCTTGCATAGTCTTGCTCCAGAAAATTTTGTTCATCCCAATACATAGTCCCTGCTTGTTATTCACTATGGCTTCTGTTTTCAACTGGTCTTATCTCTGTAGCTTGTTGCATTCACAAACCCATCTTGATGAGTTACTACATTAAAGAATAATGCTAAAGTGAAAAGTCTGATTTTATCATGATTCTATTCTCTTCCTATCTCTTCCTGAATTTCATGTCTATTGGCTCATGGTATTAGATATTTTCCTACTTTCTCGTCTTTTAAAAAGCCACCAGTATATCTTATCTCTTTCTTTCTTTCTTTCTTTTCTTTCTGCCTTCCATGACTTTTTAGAAGGATTTTTTAACCTTCTGCTTATTCAAAGCACTGAAATTGACATTCAACAAGGCTGACAATCTAAAACATGAAACACCTCACTGTATTATATTTTTCTCCCAACACCTTGAAATATAGAGATAACCATGCCAAGTGAAGGTATAGGCTCAGATAGGGCAGGCACATAACCCAAACTCCTAGGAAGAGGCATGCCCTAGGTCTGAGCTGTGAGGTTCCATCTCATTTTGATCCCCAACTCTGCTCTCTGAAATTGGGCTCATCTGCTGATGTATACCTGCTTCCATCATCCTGACGCAACATAACACATTGTCAGTACTTTGAGATCTCTGACTCAATCCAATCAGGACGAATGGTGTTCAATCCAAGGAGAGCAAGGGAAGAAGCACAAGGTGTAGTGGAAAGGCCTCGAACATTCTCTATTTCCAGGACTGAGTCAAGGCATGTAGCCAATAATTCCATTATCCTGACTATTGGCTAAATAGAGATTGTGACCCCCCCCCCCCCCGTCGCCAGCTTCTTTAATTGTAGTCTGCGGTCTTCCTGACTTGCTAAATGTGAACGAGGAAAGCAAGCATTCCCCCTTCTTCCTTATGGCTCACCATTGTTGCAACTGCCCTCCTGTTGAGACAATCCCCAAACAAGGGAGGAAGGGATATCTATTTGCCAGATGGTTACAGAGAAGTGTGGTTCCTTGGCATGGCAGGTGGCACAAGCTTGTAGGTCACGCCCGTCATCAGGGAGGGTGAAAGCCAGCAAGCAGAAGACTGCAAGAGTGGAGGGTTGATGGAAGAAGGGCGGGGCTATCCAACCTTCCTACAGATTGGCTCCACCTTCTCAAGGTGCCAAGACCTTGACCTTCCCAAACACTAGCTAACGTGAGCCCGTGGAGGACAACTCACATTTAATCTGTGACAACCATCCAACATAGAGATGGTTGCTCAGCAGTCAACTATTGTAAGGACCAATACTTAGACTTAAGAGATGGAAGAGTCCTTAGAGAGCATCATTGTAGACTACACAGTTTCCCTAAATTCAGTCGTCTCTGAAATGAGACCCACAATGGGGCCATGTGAGACACTTGCCAATACTGTCACATGTGAGTTTTAGTTCTCTCGTTTCTCACTTATTTGCTTCATTATTTATAACTACTATTACCACCTATATTTTATAGGTAAATAAGCTGAAGCTTAAAGAGATCAGAGGGCTCACCATGCCCTTCAGGACTGGAGTAGTGAGGAATTAGCGTCAGCTGAATTGTAGCATAAGTAGCCATGCTCTGGAATCAGAGTGCACATAGCCATTCCTGCCTGCATGACTGAGCTCTCTCCGCTGCTCAGGCAAAGGAGCTACTTTGTAAGGCTGCGGATGAGGAGACGAGAGGACTAGGAGCCTGCAGCCATCCATGAGGGACAGTCAGAGGCTTGGTGGTGAGGGGAGTATCTGCAGGTCTTCCTGGGCAGGTGGGGGGAACGTGAGAAAGAGAGAGGTGTGGAGTCACTGGGACGTGACCTGGGGGCAATGGTAGTGCCTACTTCAGAAGGAAAAACCAGTCCTATTTCTCTCCAATCTGAACTGGGAACACAGGCCATGTATTTCAAGCTTACGTCTTGGAAGGAAAAGACAGAAAGCCCTCGTAAAACCGTTCTCTCGCCTCTTCCAAAATGAAGGTCAGCTGGAGAGAAGTGGCCCTGGAGATGCTAATGAAAGAAAAGCCCTGATGGCTGCACAAGCAATTTACAGATTCGCCAGGCTCTGCAGAGGCCGCCGCGCCTGTGCCTTCTGCTCGCAATTCCCCCTCAGCAGTCTGGATGGAGAGATAAATACATTTTTTAGGAGTCCAACATTCAGGCACCTTTGAAACTAGGGAAAACAGAACCTGGGAGGCTTGAAATATTAATCATGTGTTCAGGCTTGTTGGAGAAAAGAGGATGACATTTTGCAGGTGTAACACGGGAGAAAATCCCCTTCAGGAGCAAAGGATAAAGAGGTGAATGTCATGCCCGTGTGCACCAGATGCAGGGAGAAAGCTTGAGTCATCTCCACTGCGGACCTGGACTCCAAGGCCACGTCCTTAAAGAAGAAGCCCCTAGATCGCCTTAAACTGTGTCTCCGTGGCTGCGGAGTCTGTGCTCTGGGCAACACGCTGAGCCCAGAAACACTGATAAAATGTTTTATGGATGTTCGATTAAAAATAAAAGTATGGCGCTGAAGAGATGCCCCAGGGGCTAAAAGTCTTGGTTTCAAAAGTAAAAGTACCTAAGTTCAGATAGTCAGATATCACATAAGAATGTTTGGGGCATCAGAGACCCTACATTAGGCCAGCCTAATCTCTTCCCATCCCGAAGGTCAGGGAAATTTGCGGAAGAGGGGGCAGAAAGATTGTAAGAGCCTAAAGATGGGGAGGAGCAACGATATGTAAGACACTCCACACAAGTTAGGGCCGAAGTAATCATAATAGGACTTTGCATGACCTGCACAATGACCAACGTATCATTGACCCCCCCAAAGTGTAGCATGGATCCTTAGAGGCAAGGGATTAACAGCCAAATAGTGTTCCCATGCTAAAGGGGATCACAAGAAAGAGCTCTAGGCAATGCTACTGAGTCCTTACACCTCATCAGAGAGGAGGACCCAGAGGGAAGTTTGACATGCACACTAAAGGATGCTCCAGGAATGGGGGGCACTGGGAGAAAGGGAGGGATGGAGGAAAGGAAGGGGAAAAGGGGGAGGGAGCAAGAATATCCAGGGAGGGGTGGAGGGAAGGAGGGGAATGGGGTACCTATCAAGTTTCTATGAGTGGGAAAATTTTTTAAAAATTAAAAAAAAAAGTGTTTGGGGGTAGATATGGCAATGACCTGGAATTTTGAGCCTGAATGACAGAGACTGGGAAACCCCAGAGCCAAGCAATAAAGAGGTAGAGCAATCTAGGATGGGCCTCCATAGGCACACACCTGCAAGTGCCCTCTTGTGTAGACACACACACACACACACGAGGATTCTGAGTTAGGAATTTAGTGGGAGGGCTCTCATGGCCCTGCCCCCCAGCCAGCAGAGGGCATCATCAGAAAACACCCAGAGTGATTCATACTCCAGGGGTCCCCGGAAGCGGACTGTGTAGAGTTATTTTAGTTACCCAACAGCCCTAAGGTCTATCCATCTATTGAAGATCATCAGTACTGGATCTCATATTAGCGTCAGTTCCTATGTTCTTGTCTTAACAAGGTCCCTCTAAAATGCCCACCATGAACCAGTTTTCCAAACCAGACTATTTTGCCTCCTGTGTTCATGTTGCTGGCAATGACTTCACAGGACCACTACTGAAATAAAGATTTTAAAATAGTGGGAATGGTGAGAATTCTGACTGTGAGCAACAGTCACTTTCCAAATGTTAGAATCCTTTGCTTTTGGTTTATGGTCTTTAGCCTTGAAATTTTTCTAGGATGTTCTCAGGAATCTCTAAGACTTCACATTTGGATTTTATTCTTGAGTTTGAGGACTAGAGATATGGTTCAGTGGCAGAATATTTTCCTTGGATGTGCTACGTCATGGACTTAATCCTCAGGACTGTCCATAAAAAACAAAAAAATTCACTCAGAGCCCAACATAATTTTCTTGAGATTATATACATTCTTCTACCTGTTCTACCTGCCCTAAACCATGTGCTTTATTCTCTAAATAGCATGAAAATCAACAGTAGTGGCTTATTTTATGCCCGAAACTCTGTCTTTGGCAATGAACATTTTGTGGATGTGCCAATGTGCCTAAAGAAAGTAATTTGCTGAGAAGAAACATCTTGAAAAAAACTTTGCTAGAACAACAGTATGGTTTAAGCTATGATGTGAGAGGCCAATGAGCTATAGAAGCAAATCAATTTGACAATCAGAACACTCATTTCTTTAACCAAAGGCTTCTATGATTCATCAAAGCATGTTTTAAAAATTTTTGATGCTTTTATTATAATTATAAATTATTTTTATAATATATTTTATAATAATTTCATTTTTCTCTCTCCTTAGTCCTCCCTCATTCCCATCCTTTTCCCCTGAAGACCCCTCATCCCTCCTGTCACTCCCCCTTCTATTTTCCAGTCTTGTGTGGCCCACTGTGCTTCATCTAGTTTGGCTTTGACGCCACGGGCCTGACGTGATTCATCCTCCACTGGTGTCACAGATCAGTGTGTGCACCTTTGTGGGAAGCATCTTCCCTATTAGTTCTCATGAGTCTCTCGGGGAGGGGCGGAGCTTCTCGAGATCTTTTCCTGGTGAAAGGCCAACAGTACAGTTCCCATGCAGTTCACGTCACGTCCAGGAGACAGTGGCCGATCCACCATGGTCCTACTTCAAGCTCTTACAATCTTACGAACCCCTCTTCCAGATCTTCTCTGAGCCTTGGAGGGGCAGATGTGACTTAGATGTCCCGGTTAGAGCCAAGGTACTCACTGGGTAACTTATTTTCTGCAATTTGACCACTTGTGCATTTCTGTAGTAAATATCTATAGTCTGCAGAAGGAGGCTTCAAGATTGAGTGTTGAGTGATATGGGCAATAACAGTGTTTTAAAGGCAGTTTGCCGTAGTATCTTCATGTACATGTATATGATGTGTGTGTGTGTGTGTGTGTGTGTGTGTGTGTGTGTGAGGGTACACGTGGGTGGGTGCATCCGTATGAATACAATTGGTTATGTTTGCCTGTGGAAATCCGAAGGTAGTATGGGAATTATCCGTAGTTGCTCTTTATTGTGTATGTCTGGGTCGTCAGTTAAACGCAGGCAGCCATAGGACTAGTGTTGCTGGCCAGCTTGCTCTGGGGAGTCCCAACCTCTATCATGCATGACTACCATTACAGACAGGTAGCCACACCTTTTATGCAGGATCTAGCAATCAGAACTGAGGTACCTTTTCTTATGAGTCAAAGATTTCAACCACTGAGCCATCTCCCAACCTCTAATTATGTTTTCATGGTTGAGAGTATCCTTAAAACCATTCTATTATCGGGCACATTGTTGTTTTACCAGAATCTGTGTTCCCTGAATTCCAGTAGTCAGAGGTCCAATGAGCATCTTTATGCATAACAGCTCTGGTGCACCAGAAATGGTAGTAAAATAATAGGCCTGCTGTTTCTTGACCTTACCCACCAGTTGTTTCAAATATTTCCATTGAAGGTCTTTATCTTAAATGTGTCATTTCTCTTGCAGTTTTCTTCCTTCTTCCTTAGTTTCTTCTCCTGCAGAAAGAGCCCATAAACACCTGCTGTGCCAGCGCTCTGGTAGCTGACTCACCTGCACTCTAGAACAATGAATTCTTCCAGGCTGGACTTTAATCTAGGATAGAACATGGGCATCCACTCTTGAAATAATAGATGCCTTGTGGCTTTGTCTAAATGTCAAGTCCCCTCTCAGAAGGCTCTAAGAGGCTTGATCTTGTCAGAACATCTTTACATTTGGCTATCTAGGCTTGAGTTCTTTGTCCATGATCCATTACCAAGTGGAGACAGATGCCCTTCTTGAAAGTTCCAAGTTCATTTCCGTCTTCAGATTGCCTGACTCATTCATGCTTCCTTCACGGAATTATTTTGTTTGTCCAAGTCCTGGTTCGGCTTCCTGTGGTCTTTTTAAGGAGTTTGGCTTCACCTCTTATGCTAACATTTATTACCAACAGATGCTGTGAACTGTTTCCTAACGCTGGCTCATAGGGCCGTTCTTTTTCCCAAGCTCCACCCGTCCTAAAGACTGCCCTTTTCTTTCTCCAGCCTTGGAGGATCCACCAGAAATCTGACCACCTTCCACTCCTCAGCCCTACTGTGGCTATCCAAAGAACTTTCAAGAACTTCAGAATCCGTGCATTCTATTCATGTCTCCCATATTAGAACCAGATGGTCACTAGGAAGGTTCCAGAAACTGATGAAGAAAAAGCCATTGTCATACTCTCTCTTTTTGTCTTCCACTGATTGGAAAACTCAGGGATGCACTGTTTGCAATCCTACCAGTGAAGTCAGGGAGACTTTTCGTGTTGCATTAGAAGTGCAACAGACACATACAGAAGCGTAAACAAGTAGGTTACTGGTGCTGTACGTTGGTCAACAGGGAGAAACGCAATCATCCCAGAAGTTGGCAAATTCAGATCTACATTTCTGGGTTCTTCTGCTCTCTAGTCAACCTGTATGGAAAGCAAAGTTACAGTCGTAATCCTGCTTGGTGAAAATGAAACTAGAGACAAGGACATTTGCTGTAGTGGCATCATGTGATCAGCTCATCTCTTCATCTTCCATTTTGGACGCGTTTGCCAAATGGCAATGAAACAGAGTTATTACTTTCCTTTCTCAAAGATCTATGATTTCATAAACTTCAGTTGGTAAAGAGTCAAGGTCTCCTAAAATGCAAGGTTAGGGAAAAAGCAATTTAAAAATTTCACTAAGTACATTTAAGAGATAGAGGAGGGAATAAATATTCGAAAATGTCTTCTCTTCCTCGAGCAAGCCAGATTCAGGGCCGTGAAACCCTGTTCGCATACATAAACACCTTCTGGGTAGATTTCTGCCTTTTTCAGGAAATACTGCTGCAGTGTTGCAATCTGCTAGCAGTTCGTGCTGTGCAGAGTGATTCTGTGTTTCACTATGCATGTGCGTGCATGCATGTGTGTGTGTGTGTGTGTGTGTGTGTGTACTTGTATGTGCTGAGGATGGAAACCCAGGCCTTGAACATGCTAAGCATAGGTTCTGCCACCAAGATCTCAGGATGCTCTTTCAAAATTTTTGAAGAAGTTCTTCCAGTCAGTATACTTGTTGGTTTTTGTATATGTGTGCATGCATATGCACACTGTGGGCACATGAACACACACAGCAGTTTTCATAGGTCTTTGGAATATTAAATTACCAATATGTTGTCTGCCTCTGGTTCTCTGTTGGATGGATTTTTAATGCAATAGTCAAAGAAAGCTGGATTAAAGTTGAACAATGAAATGAGAGTAGGAATCATGCCAAAGTTGGGTAAAGTGTACCCCAGGTCAAGAAGTGTGGTTACACTTCTTGCTGTGGTTACAGCAGCAAGATGGATATGACCAGGGCTACAGAGGAACTGAGTGAGGTGGAGAGAGAGAGAGAGAAAGAGAGAGAGAGACAGAGACAGAGATGTTGAAAGGGGGTGGGGTGGGGTGAGATGAAATGTGGCAGGCTGAATGGTGGACCCCGGAGAGCATGGGGTTCATCTTTGAGGTTGTCAACAGCCTGACCACATACACCCCCAGATTCCAGTGTGTGAATAAGCAGCATGACCTTGGGCAGGGCTCGCTTGCCTTGTTCCCTCCGTGCTCCTGTTACTGTCTTTCCATGCCAGTCAGTCCCTCCCCCTCTTCTGACCAAATCAACATTTTTTTCTAGATACCTGAAGATGATCTTCACCAAGTTTCACCCCTGAAGGGTGACTCTGCATATCTCTTTCTAACTGCGCTGATTTTTTTCTGGCTTAACTTAACTCTTGGGATGACAATCTCTGCTGATTTCTTAGTTCTTGGGGGAATATACTGCGATTGCCTTCCCAGTCACGTATCAAGAATATAATCATGCACACAGTTGCTTTAGGGACTCAGGCCAACCTACAGCTATAACAAAGATTTACAAAGAATGCTGTTTGGAGTCCAGGTGTGTTGGGAGCTCTAAAAGCAGAAGCCAGACTGAAAACGCTCAGCAGTCTCAGAGAGGGAGAGTTAGAAATAAACACTGACGTCATCCTTTCCTCCTTCTGCATCGATGCCCATCCAGACGGATGATGGCCCAGCATTTTGGATTTGTCTGGTTTCCTCATTAATTCTCCTCTCAATTCTGCTTTTATTATCTACAATGGCAACAGCACACCATATCCCTAGGCAGTTTCTAAAGTCATCTAACTGTCATTAGAGCCATAAAGGCTCATATCTTTCTGCACAGTAAACAAATTAAACTGCTCTTTGGCAACTGAAACTCTGATTAAAACATTACTATCATATTGTTAGGGTTCCTTCTCTGCTTTACAAACCTACTATGTGCTACTTACTTTGCACACATCTCACTAATCTTTGTACTGGCACTACTACCAGCAATGAATCATTTGCCCAATAAGTACTAAGAAATAAGTACCAGAGTGGCTAAGTGCTTGTCCATCTTCAATGCCTTAGATACTACTGATGCCTTAGATTCACTGCCTTAGGTTTACCTCGATTCACTTAGATTCACTGATTCTAACCCCGACCTGGACAGTCATGTATCCCATATTTCTTCCATAGTTCTCCTGACTTCTTACTGCTTAGATTTTCCTTCTTGGTCTGTCTCTCACCAAAGTTCATGCTCATCTTTCCCCAGAGCATGTCTTCAAACCCCTACAAGGACCCAACTTTTCCTTTTTTGTGACTCTGTTCTTAAGAGTCACAGCCTACTACTGGTAGAAGGGGCTTTGGAGATAATTTTCTCTAGCTGTTTCCTAGTTTGTGATGCCTGATGGTAGGCTACCAGCTATTTTCCATATTCACAGATATCTGTTTAAATCATCTTATTTTGTTGCTATGACTCAAATATAAAGCTATTTGATAAATGAGATTTTTCTAAGGTTTCAAAAGATCTGGTCAATGGCAGAGAAGGTGGGATGTGAAGGAATGTATAAAAATAATACTGATTTGATCTCATGTGATTATTTTTGTTGATAACTTAAAATATATCCACTGAGAAGAAAAGTAAATGCAAGTTGATCTTCCCTGGTTTGGAAGTGGCTTTAAATCACATGCAGTCTCACTACTCTATTTCAAGCAAGTAATAGACCAACATTAATCGAGAACCTATTGCTGCCCTATGAATCCTCTACTAATGTACTCTCAACAGATCCTGCTTTTCTGTGGTTTCTGCTTTTTGGTTTAAGGGTTTGGAAGCGTCACACAGTGATTCTCACCATGTGCTCAGGAGACGCTCTTCATGCACAGGATGAGACAATGCTGAGGTCACCAGTAGGTGTGTTCACACCATCAAGGTCATGGGGTCCCTTTCAGTTCAACATGCAGACCATGATAGATAAGCGTCTTTTCTTTGCAGATAAAAACTGAGAGGCTGTCTGCCTTTGTTTGACTGCCTTAAGTCATAAATCCTAGAACTCTGAACTATAGATAAGTAACTACTTGAACTTCTGCCTAAACATCTGGTGTTTCTTTCTAGAATATTTTCTTTCCTGCTTTCTCCCTTAGATCTGCCTTCTGTGTGAACGTCTCTCTGATCTAAAAGGACTGGATAAGGTTCTCTAATTCCTTCCACTGCACCTTCAATGTATATGTACTATAGCACATAATCATAATTACTTTCTAAATTCTCTCTCTCCTTACCAGGATTGTGGGTTTCCAGTGGTGCGCAATGGTATTTTATTCCTTTAGCTCTAATATTTGCCATTTCATTGAGACATACAGGAGATTATCAGTGAACTGGATGAAAGAACAAATGAATGAACAAAATTTTCAAGACCCTAATCTCAACTCATCCAGTCTTCTTCAGTTATTCACCATCAGTTTTGTATAGAATTGTGTGGTCCTGCATCTTGTCATTTACTGCACCCACAAAGTGCATTCTCTCTTTATCACGATGAGAAGTGCCGGGTTGGGAAGAGAAATGAGATGAGGTAAGGGGTGGCAGGAAAGAGTAGCCAGGATGAGGTAACCATATTGAATAAAGGACTTCACCTCAAAGAGGAGAAAACAGAGATTGGAGAGGAAGGTGATTTACCTAAAGCATATGTTGGAGGATTCCATGAACACTGACCCTGTATCTTTCTGCTACATCATGAATCTTGCAGCTCATTTCCAAGGTAACACTTCATTGTCAGGGTGGAAGGGTTATTGGTGGGAATTTAAAAAAACCTACCTCCTGATTTTGACTCAGTCTTCCACTTGGAGCAATGACTCAGGCTAATTTTACACAACAGCAGCTTGGAAGCTTTTCATCTGTTCCCTGTTCTCCTAGATTGTATAAGGGTAATGATGAATTCCTAGCTGGATCGTAACTTCTCAAGGTCCCAAAATAATCACTGTTCTGTTTTCTGCGGGAGATGAAGATATATATTAGGATTTTAACATTCGTTGAACGTCATCCACTTTCAAAACAGGAGACATCCGTGCAGCAGGTGGGGCTTACAAATGATATTTCTAATCAGATGTTCATCCAGAAAGTAATTAACTTTAGGGAAGTGTCTTTCCCTGTAAAAGCCCCAGAGGCTTCAGAAGAGAATTCTTCTCTCTGAAGTCTCTTGGAGCGCGCTGCGTCTTTGCCTCTCCCTGGGCTGCAGAGCCCAAAGGGAAGTCGAAATGAAGATCTGCTGTTAATGCGGCTGGTCTTGGTGACTCAGAGCTGTGGTTTGAGAAACATTTCTCTGTGTGCAGCCCAGACCTCTCAAACTTTTCTTTGCTCATGTTTGTTCACTGCTTAGAGCTTTGCCAGAATTTTCAGTTTGATGTAGCCTTCTGCCTTGGCTTCCTGGCCACTGCTTTTGAGAAACTCAGTGGAGGTGGAACGAAGTCTGCTTTTGAGTTAAGAGAGTTGAGTTGAAGGCCTGTGCACCTGTGGGTGGGCTACAAACTCTTTCTGGGCCTTAGAATCTCTCTTAGGTGTCTCTCGTGGATGATATTATAGGTCTGTTGAGATAATTCATAAGGAAAAAAAGGCCCCAGCTTGGTGTCTTCTTTCTAAATCTCTCAGCAGAATGTTAATATGATGTCCTGTCTCTCTCAATCTCTTTGTAGTAAAATCAAGTTTCAGTGCCATTTGGCTACTGTGTTAACTTCTTAGGGCCGCCACAATGACATACCACAGAGGGATATCCCAAGGTGACAGAAATTCATTGTTTCTCAGTACTTGATCTAGGAGCCTTGTGCCAAGATAACGGCTTTGTCAATGCTTCTAAAGCCTAAGGAAGAATCAGTCCCTACCTATTTCCAGCTCCCAGTGGCTTAGCAGCCATCTTTGGCAATCCCTGGATTGCAGCTGTACTGTTCTAACTCCTGCTTCTTATGTGCAGTTCTCCCTATGTCTGTCTGGCTTCACATGACTATATTCTTACAAGAACATACATATAAGATTGGAAGTATAGCCAGTAACAACTTGACCTCATCTTAAGTAACTGCATCTGCAACAATTCTATTTTTAAGTAGGGTCAAATGCTGAGGTTACTGAGCTCAGAATTTGTGGGGATTTTTTTTGGGGGTTGACCTAGTGGCTGACATGAGGTTAGGATCTAGTGGCTGGCATGTATTTTTCCTGAAGGTGAGTTTGCAGTGTTACCAGTTACCGGTAAATACTGAATCATCTAGTTTTCTGCTTATTTAGTCGTGATGTAACCTGCTTCTGCTTAATTAGATTTCAACCTTGGAATCGACACCTTAGAGCCAAAAGGAAGTTTATCAGTTTTCAACTTTCTTTTCCTGGCATCCCCCTTTCTAGCATTCCATCTTCATTCCCAATTCTCATGGGTTTCCAGCCTTTGCTTAAACAACAGCCCGATTTCTCTTCCCACTGTCTGCTTCTTTCTGGAGGTCATCTGTCCTGTTCAGCCTTCCAGCTATTCAGAGGACAAAGGTCACCCTCCTGACATTCACAGAGAGAATGCTTCAGTGTGCGACTCCTACTGTGAGGGGACTTCTTCTCCCAGTGCACCCCAGTCTGCTCTGACTTTAACATCGACAGTCTTGTTCTCTCAGTTGCAAGCTTGGTTTTAGACTTCAGACTGCAGAAACTCTGGCCTTACAGATTAAATCCTGTCTTGCTTAATGATGTCTGTTCTGGCATTAGCTGTTCGCTCGATGGGCTCTTCTGCCCAATTACATGTTTTTGAAGGTTTTTAAGTTCAGATAAATCTGGATTTGAATTTCAGCTCTAGTAACCTTAGCCAAGGCATCGCTTGTTAGCATCAATTTTCTTTTGCAGAAGCAAGAAGGGAATGGTCTTCTATATCATTTCGTTACTATAAGGGTAAATCAGACATGAGGAGGAGCGCAGCACCTGGCAGAGTGATTCAGACTCTAGGCATGGCGTGCGCGGTAGGGGGCGTGCGCGGTAGGGGGCCTGCATGGTAGATGCTTGCACTGGTGAATGTGCGTGAACTCTCCCATGTGTCTATGTTCAGAAAGTGCTTTTGAAAGGAAGCTCAAACCTCTGGACTCAGATGCTCTTTTTTAAAATTTATTTATTTTTCTTCTCATACAAATGTAATAGGTACCTCTGTCCCCTCCCTCTCTCCACCCCTCCCTGGACTTCCCTGCTCCCTCCCCCCTTTTCCCTCTCCCTCCCTTTTCCCAGTGCCCCTCCCCCTATCTCTGAAGCATCCTTTGATGTGTATGTCAAACTTTCCTCTGGGTCCTCCTCTCTGATGAGGTGTAAGGATTCAGTGGCATTTCCTAGAACTCTTTCTTGTGTTCCCCTTAAGTATAGGAACACTATTGTGACTGTTAATCCCTTGCTTCTAAGGATCCTAGTGCCTTTATGGACTCAGATGCTCTTGAGCCCTGAATTCTCTGTCCTGCCATTTGCTTTCTCTCTCTCTCTCTCTCTCTCTCTCTCTCTCTCTCTCTCTCTGTCTCTCTCTCTCTCTGTCTCTCTCTCTCTCTGAAAATGAATCCATTTGTTCAGAGGTTAGCCTTACTAAGAACTGGGTTCAAAGCCTTGCCAAGTAGTGTGGACAGTGACAGGTGTATTTCTTGGATAGTTCGAGGTCTGTTGAGATAATTTCATAAGGAAAAACAGTCCCAGCTTCTTTCTAAATCTCAGTAGCATGTTAATATGATGTTCTGTCTCTCTCCAATCTCTTCATGGCAAAATCAAGGTTCGGTTTTACAACTGGAATTTTCTTTGTGTCAGTAGCTTCCTACCCCCCAGCAGACTGTGTTCTTGACTGTGTCAGTGTCTGGTCCTTGAAGGGAAAACAGAAAATAGAAAGGCCTTGAATTCTTCCTTGTGCTCCAGTTCCCATGAACTCAAAGCACAAACTCATTTAAAGTTGCTGTGGCATTGTAGACTGAAGGCTGGTGGACATTTAATGTCTTTTCTTCCACAGCGATCCCCAGAAGGAAGTAGAAGTTTTTTAATCTGATGTTTCTGGAGAGTTTCATATATGAAGGAGCCGAGAATGAATGATGTCATCTCTTGTGACTGTGCAGAGCAGAGAAATACTGACTATGGTCAAAAGAGCAGGGATGGCTCCTGGTTTTTCCTTAGATCCTTATTTTGGTGCTTGCTTGTCCTTTTTATCTAGTGGGTATTCGATGTCCCAGTGAGATTAATAATTCAGAGCATGGGGCAGTACTTTTCCATCGAGAGTTCTGATGCAGAGAGAAGCCAAGTGCTGCAAAGGCCCTGGGGCTGAGAAGGTCAGATGCCCTTGTACTTCAGAAAGTATTGAGTCCCTGTTTAACCCCTTCCTTTCTGGGTCTGACACAGAGAAAGGTGGGGATTCCTTCAGAATATTTAACTTTCTTCAGTGGGGTTACAGGTTAGAAAAATGTCCAGTACTGGAAATAGCAATAAGATGTAGATGAAATTTGAATGATCAGTTATAAATGATATTCAAAAGACATTATGAAGTTCTACATGAGAACTGCCATAGATGATGAGAATCTTAGGGTGGTTTGGTAAGTCAGAGGAAAAAGACATGCAATCCTAGATTACTGTTTTAATGACTTATTCATTTTATTGTTTATTTTAATTGTTACTTTTTTGTAGGTTTCAGGAACTTTACATTGCCTGTGAGATTTCCTTGATCTTTGCATTTCTTCTGTGAAATAGATAACCCTATTGCCATCTTATAAAGGTGGCAATGGAGGTTCAGAGAGTGAAATTGACTTCTCTCAGGTGAGTTATCAAAAGGTAAGCAGTACAATTGGTATTTGTACCTGAAGGGATGACTCTGGAGAGTGATTTTTTTATGTGTGCCAAGTTCCTTCTCAGCAGCAAGTGCACTTTATTAGACATCAATGGTCAGAAAGAGGATGTTGAACCTTTTGTAGCATCTAAGTAAGAGCTCCTGCGATCATTTATGCATCATTTTCTGCTGGTCTCTCACTGCAGCTCCCTGCAGAGATAGGCTGCAACTTACTAAGGAGCTCATGCAAGCACAGTACTAACCCTGGTGGAAGGGCACGTGACATCTGAGTTTAATGGCTAGTGGCTGAGATCTGCTGGGACTTGGGATTTCAAACTCTGTGTCTGGAATTTGTTGACTCACACTGCAGAGAATACAGGAGCTTGCAACAGAAGTACCTGCTGATTGTGATTTTAACCATGTCAAAGGACGTGAAGCAGGAGGCCAGCTAAACTGAATGTTCTGCCTTGTCTGGTCTCTAAATCCCCCTAGCTGAGCTCATATGGCCTCTTGGGCAGCAAGGTTCTTCTTTTTTTTTTTTTTTTACCATCAAACAGAGCCTTTATTTTTTTATTATTAATACATTTTTTACTATTATTTCAGCTCATACAAACTTAATAGGTACACCAGTTCCCTCCCTCCCTCCTCCTCCCCCCATACCCCCTGCTCCCCCTCCCCACCCCCCTCCCTCCCCATCCCCCAGTGCCTCCTGCCCCAATTCCCAGAGAGTCCTTTCTTGTGCATGCCTGATTTTCCTCTGGGCCCTCCTCTCCGATGATGTACAAGGACCCAGTGGCCTTTCCCTGAACCCTTTCCTGTGTTCCCCTTAGGTATAGGAACACTGCTGTGGCTGCCAATCCCTTGCCTCCAAGGATCTTGGTGCCTTTAGCAGATGCTAGACTTTGTGAGGTCAACAGTGTGTTGGACAATGTGCAGGGCATGCAAAGTCCAATTATGATTGCTTCAGCCCTAACTAGTATGGAGTATCTTACATATCATTGCTCCTCCCATCCTTTTGCTCTTACACTCTTACCGCCCCCTCTTCCGCAAATTTCCCTGAGCTTCAAGATGGGGAGAGACTAAGCTGGCCTAGTTCTAGGTGGTTGATATAGAGTCTCTGAAGTTCTGGATTGTGGTTTGTTGATTTTCTTTTGCAGTTTTGCTGCTCCTGCAATGCCCTTCTCTCCATCCTGATGGGTATTGTATGTCACCCCCTGGCCAGAGACAAAAAACTGTTAAACTGGAGTCTTGTGATAAAAGCACATTCAAAGGTAGATGTAATAAAAGTGGGAAACCACAGTGAGGGAGGGGTCTATCACCCATTTGCAAAATGGTTACTTTTTATCTGCCAGACTATATGCTCTCCTCTTCTGGTGAGATCACACCCCCTCAGTAGTAAATGATCAGGAACAAAAGTCTGTGAACTTAATCAGATGTCTCATTACTTATTTGGGTCCTCGATGGAGGCCTAATTTCTCTGCTGTAACATGGTCCCTTCTCTCCTTGTTTCTGGTGTGGCCCTCCTACCCCATCCCTCCTTGCAATTACTGTGGTACATCTATACAATGGAGTACTACTCAGCCATCAAAAATGATGAATTACTGGAATTTGCCGAGAAATGGATGTCATTAGAAACAATTTTATTAAGTTAAGTATCCCAGACCCAGAAAATTAAGCGCCGTATGTACTTCCTAATAGGTGGCTCCTAGTACCAAACCCACCCAGCCCACCTAGAGACAGTAATTGCAAGGTTCTTCTCACTAGACTAGGCACCCCTCTTTCCACACTCACCAGATCTCTGTGGGTAGAACTGAGGACTCCTGTCTTTTGTTACTTTCCATTTGAAAACTCTGACTGACAAGGTTGCTGATGGTTCTGTGGCTTTTCTCCACAAGCATTTCATAAACTTGCATTCAGGCCCTTACCCAACAGGGCTCAATACTGCTCTATGTGGGTGAGAACTCTCACGAACACAGCAGGCTTGCTAGTGTCTTCACGTAGGGCTCCTCTTGCCCTCGTCCATGTGTTCCATCTGTAACTGCTCAAATCCTGCCCCGTGTGCCCTCAGGTTTGCTAAGCCACCATTTCAAGCGTGTTGCATCACAGTCTTTAGTGCGTCACTGTAAGGTGCTCAGCGCTTGCTGGAGGGCTGAATGCTTTTAGATTTAGCAGTAATGGGAGCAGGAGAAGAGGAGAAGAGAGGAAAGGAGACAAAGTAGGAAAAGAAACAGGAGAAAGAGGATGTAAACCTTCAGTTGGTTAGGATTATGAAATTAGTCAATCCACATATTTTTTTCTCCAGCCATTTGTGTGTGTGTGTGTATGTGTGTGTGTGTGTGTGTGTGTGTGTGTACAAAAGGGCATTTGAGTGTGTGTGCTTATGGAAACCCAAGGGTGACGCTGGGAATCATCTTGATTGCTTTACCTCCTCATTGTTTTGCTCTAGGGTTTCCTGCCACCATTTCCACCCAGCATTTAGATGGGATCTGGAGATTTAAACTCTGGCCCTTTTGCTTGCGAGGCAAAGATTTTAACTCCTGAATAGTCTCCTCATCCCTCCGCAGCCATTTTGTGTGTGTGTGTTGTGTGTGTGTGTTGTGTGTGTGTGTTGTGTGTGTGTGTGTTGAGTGTGTGTGTTGTGTGTGTGTGCCTGTGTGTGTGTGCCTGGTGTGTGTGTGCCGTGTGTGTGTGTGTTGTGTGTTGTGTGTGTGCCTGTGTGTGTGTTGTGTGTGTGTGTCTGTGTGTGTGCCTGTGTGTGTGTTGTGTGTTGTGTGTGTGTGTGGTGTGTGTTGTGTGTGTGTGTTGTGTGTGGGTTGTGTGTGTGTGTTGTGTGTGTGTGTTGTGTGTGTTTGTGCTGTGTGTGTGTGTGTGTGTGTGTGTGTGTGTGTTGTGCCTGTGTGTGTGTGTGTGTGTGTGTGTCTGTGTGTGTGTGTGGTGGTGTGGGTGTGTGTGGTGTGTGTGTGTGTGTGTGCCTGTGTGTGGTGTGTGTGGTGTGTGTGGTGTGTGTGCCTGTGTGTGGTGCCTGTGTGTGTGTGCCTGTGTGTGTGTGTGGTGTGTGTGTGTGTGTGTGTGTGTGTGTGTGTGTGTGATGTATGTGTGTGTGTGTGTGTGTGTTGTGTGTGTGTGTTGTGTGTGTGTATGTTGTGTGTGTGTGTGTGTGTGTGTGGTATGTTGTGTGTGTGTGTGTGTGTGTGTGTGGTGTGTTGTGTGTGTGTGGTGTGTGTGTGTGTGTGTGCGCGCTATTCCGCCCACTATCCTTCATTTTCTGTTCCCTGTCTGGCCGCCTTTATTAAGGTAGATCACCAATAAGGGACATCGGGACTCCTGAATATGCCACCTACGCTTCTTTTGTCTTGAACTTGCCCTGTACTATTCACCAAGTCAACACATGCCTCAGTCAGTTCCTTTCAACTCATCACACATTCTGGAGCGAGAGATTAAATTCCTATTACAGGATAAAATGTCAGGTTAAGTGACCCCTGAGGTGTGCCGTGACTTTCTTTCTTATGGCAAGGTGGTTCCTAAGCAAGCGTTTGAGCTTTTTTCAAGGCCGTAGGTGTCAGCTGGAGGGCAGCACGGCGTCATCAGAGCAGAGAAGGAAATGGAAGAACGTGGGGAGCACTTGCTCAGGACATCTTCGCATCCCCAAAAAGCCACACTCTGAAAATACTGTACAACAGCATGGGGATGTCTGTGTGTGAAAGTCCTTTACTCAGCAGAAGGCAAGTCCAATTCGGTCTCTCACTGATACGGTTTCTCTTGTCTCACATTGTTTGCCTTCCCAAGGGCTTCGAGAGCCGTCTCTGCAAGGCATGAGATGTAGCTTTCGTTCCCAGCATGCCAAGTGCAGAGTCAAGGAGGCCTTGTGGCACCATACAGATTCTCCTGGCCACATCATTTTGGTTACTATGGTTCTGAAATACCTCTTCCTCTCCCCTGACTCTTCTGCACTCCTTCATGGCTTAGGAACTGGCCACATTTAGTCTCCATAATGAAAAGCAATAGGGTTCAGAGTATAGTAAATTCCTAATAATGACCCACAATTATGCATATAAATGATGAAGCCCAGGATGTCAAGCATTGCATCTCTTCCCAATGATAATCCACTAGCCATATTGCTAACTATGTTGTTGTGCATTCGGACAGATCTACACATTCTTGGTTCTGTTTATTCACAGGTATTCTTGACCAAGTTACTTAATAGTTCTGTGCTTCTGTTCTTCCTTCTAAACGGAAGCTAGTAACTCTGGTCCGTTCTTCATGGTGTGAAGGAGCAATGAGAATATCACTTTTTTTGCAGAATTAATGTTGATGCAGAAAGAATATTCAGTAAACAGCCACCATTAATAATGGTTATGTTGGATGCCTAAGGCACAATAGTCGATCATAAATATCACCTTGTTTGCTCCCTGTTCGGTGGTGTTCTGATATTGCTTCCTCTGGCTTGTGTATATTCATATTTCCTGTTGCAGAATAAAGGCAGGACCAAAAGAGCTTAGAGACAAGGGACCTGCTTCAGCTTAGGATTCTCAGTTATCCCCACTGGCATGATAGGCGAGTTCATGCCAATATCTAGAGATGAGAAATGGCCATACCGTATCCACAGGAAGAGCCTCATGAAAGGACATAATTTCTTACTTGCCGGTTTGCTTATGTCCCAGTTTCCAGCCAAAACATTCTCCACCTTATCCACCTGCTCAGGGACTTCTCCCATGACGCGTCTTCACACATCAGTAAACGATCTCTCTTTTTGCAATTTGTCTTAACCACTAATTCTTCACAGATGTGTCTAAGAGCTCAGCCTTAAATGGTCAAATTGGCATGTGCAGCTCGTGACTGTAGCGTAATATGTGATAAGGGCAAGGGTCCAGCGGTTTTGCTTCAGAATGAAATTAACAAATATGTTCATTTGAATCAGGCTTTTTTATTAGGGGGACTTAATTTTCAGAAATAAAAGTTTTACATGAAAATATGAAAAATGTGTGTAGAGACTGAGTTATGAGTCTATAAGTGTTGAGAATTAATTTTTTCTTTGTAATTTTTATTTTTTAAAGTTTATTCATTCATTCATTCATTCATTTAGAGTGTGTGTGTGTGTGTGTGTGTGTGTGTGTGTGTGTGTGTCCCGGTGGAGGACCAAGGGTGGCTTCAGAAATCATCCTGGTTGTTTCTAACTCCTTCTTGCGTCAAGCTGGGATTTCCCAGGCCCCATCCACCAAGACTGGAAGTGCAGGCCGCTGCTATTTCCACCTGTGATCTGAACTCAGGATCAGTCTGCTTGTGAGGCAAAATCTTAACCCCCGAGCCATCTCTCCCACCCCTTTGTCATTTTTAAAAAGTCAACTGTCTACTGCTGTACTGTCAGAGAAGAGTGGTGGGAGGTATAGGCAGAGATGTTTGAAAGGTGTTTTACAAAGTATCAAAGACACGTTCCAATTACTCTGTAGCTCCTGACTGTTTAGATGTCTACCGGCTAGGTGACTTGTGTGGATCTCTCTCTGCCTGATCAAAAGATCTATAAAGATACAAATTGTGACTCGTCTCCCTCTGTGCTTCTTACATAAAGAGTTTCATGATGTGAAAGGCTCCTTAACTTCACACAACCTGTTCTGTCTGCAAATTCCCCCCTCAATACGTCTATACCTTGAACATGTGGTTCTCTTTGCCAGGACAAAATTGTTGAACTCCTTCCCCAAGATTGCGATTAAATGTCCTCTTCTCTGAAATAACTGCTTGGGCTATGGAAGCCTGGTGATCTTGGGCCTCTTAATTCCTGGGGATTTCTTATACAAGAAGCAGACGGGCTCTCTTGCACATCAACTATAGCACAGGAAAAAAATCATTTAACTCTGATACACTCAAGACAACATCATCAGTATCACTGGATTCAAGGTCTCTGCATGTATTTAAGACATTCACATTTTTAAAGTCTATTCGATGCTTTCTATAGAAATGTTAGATGTTTGGTGGTTTGGGCTTCCTCTCTCAAGGAAGGGACTTGTGTGACTTTGAGGACAGAGGTATCAGGCATTAATTGTTGATTCTTCTGTTGCTATTTATATGAAGATGGAATGTAATTCTCATTAAAAATTTTATGGTGATCACTATCTTGAAGGAACAACAGGATATTAGCTATAGCCTAAAGATTGATCATGTCTTTGTGTCTAGAAGATATTCAATAGACTGGTTGTCTTAAGTTGTCTCTTCTTACATATCAGTTTTGAACTCCTTTCTAAGGAATGGAAGATCGAAGATCTCTTCTCATTTTACATCACAAAAACCTTCTTTATGCAAAATGTTCCTAAATGTAACTTATCATAAAATAATCTTTTCTCACATGCTACTCCTTCCTTCTGGAAGTGATAACTCCTGCCAACCACAAGGATTATATTCTTGGAAAATATCATTGTTGGAAGGATCGTCACAGTAAAGTCTAAGTATAATAAGAATATAACTTTAGGGGATCAACATCAATGGTGAAATTATACTTTGAATAAGAACAAAAGTGTTAGACAGTTCATCTACTTTGGAAACAGCTCTTTTGCCACAGTTAATCATTCTCTTCTTCTTTAGACATTTCTGGTATCACAATTATGTGATGAAGAAACTATGGTTCAGGACAGAAAAGGATGTCTGACACTGATTTCTTTTTTCCTCCCTGGCATCTATAGTTGTTTGGGTGAAGGATTTGAGTAGTACTTGCTGATATTCTTCACTGTTGATTTGCTATGAATTCTCTAAGCAATCGATGTTGAATCTCGTTATTATTTTTTTAATACCAAGACTAGCAAATTCATCTTTTTGGAGCACAAATTCAAGGTACAAGGTACAAGAAGAAGGGAAATAAGCATGGGATGTCTTAATGTTTTATCTTAAATTATTTTTAGACATAGCAAAAGAAACAAAAATAAATATAAATAGCTCTCTTAGATCTCTTTCCTCATTGCCTTTTTAGTAACAGCATTAATATCATACCTGGAACTAGTACAGTTATCAAACTAGGAAATTAGCATTGGTAAAATATAACAAAGCAGCGGAATTTTTTTAAAATTAGCTTACTAACTTTTTGGTGATCCTTGCATCTAAGATCTAATTGGAGGTCAGACATTTGCATTTCGTTCTCATTTCTCCTTAGTCATCCCCAGTCGGTTATTTTCCTTGTTTCACTTGCCTTCCAGGATCTTGATATTTCTAGCGTATTGACCAGTGCTCTGTAGATCATATTAGAATTTGGTTTTGTATAGTCTTTTCTTATCATTGGAGTGAATACCACAAAATTATATGGTGTCCTCCTTTTCCAATGTGTCAGGAGTTCTTTTTTCACATTTTTATTTTTTTTCTAATCCTACAAGCATATTGAGTATTCATCCCAGCTTCCTTCCTTCCCCCTCTCTACCATTCCCTCCCTTCCCTTCACCATTGCCACCCACTCCCTCCCATCCTTTGGCCCCGTAGGCTTCTATGGACTTCAGGGTTTACGCTAGTTTGTTTACTCCTGTTGCGGCTCAGGTTCCATAGTATGACAAGTTACTTCTCTTCAGGCCACCGCACTGATATGTGCATATGATGAGCAATGTGTATTACTCATCCACTTTTAGACCTAAAGGTTTCCACTGTGAGTTCATGTCAGGGGTTCTTGAAATTGACAAGGCATATTATTCATGAAGCTCACCTTGGCCACCTTGGTTAATCTAGTGTTCTCCACTGTATAGTCATGATTGTCTCTCTCAAGAAAGATCTTGGGTAAGATGCTTTGAGATTATGCAAACCATGGTTTCCAAATTGATAGTCCAACTTTGGATAATTTCTGTGTCATTTATTCTTCTTTTGTTTGCCTGCTGCCAATTCTAGATTTTCCTTATTTTTATATTTATTTGACATAATTTGACTATATCAGCAGAACTCATAGGACAGTTTACAATTCTGTGGGTTAATATCTGGCATGGTTCCTTGAGGATATTTATTGGATGTATACTTTAAGTTCAAGGTATGAGTATGCAGTCTGTACTATGAATTGAAGTGTCTACTCTGGCATATTTATGCTTGATTGCAGATATGGACACAGAACATAGGAATGTGTACATGTTATGTAAGAGAAAGAGGAAAGATAAAGGAAAGAGAGAGAGAGAGAAGGAGAGAGAAAGACCCTAAGAAATCAAATGGAAGCAGATAGGGGCTAAACTAGCTCTTTCTAGAGTGACTTAGAATGACAGCAACCCAATAACAATCACCATGGTAACAGATGACTATCAATGTAATAGTGACATGAATATCAAGGAGATAAACAATAGCTTTTTGATTGAGTTTATGGTGCACTTGTCAGAATGGAACATATTCCTGCCACTGTAGGAGAAGGAATGTTGTAGGTCCCAGGCTAAGAGTAGACTATGAATTTTTAGCTGGAAGATAGCACACTGAACTTCTTTGAAAATACCTGTCATTATAGTCATAGACTGGAAAAGCATGTGATACTCAACCTAGAAGCCTCCTATAGAAAAAGGAGTCTATTTGCTGAAAAGCACAACGTGCCAAAATGGAGAAAATAAATGGCGGTGCACTACTTGTCCCTAAATAGGACACATATACCTTACCCACTCCACCCCATGGCTCAAGGAGCATCACAGAAGAGGGGTGGGAAGAATTTAAGACTTTGAAGTGAGACAGTGGTGGACCGACATTATCTTCTGAACATGACAAAGTTTCACCATGAAAGCAGAAATGTTTCAAGAGAATCTACAACTCTCTGAGAGATGGTTGAGGACTAATTCTGATGGGGCTGAAAAGGAGGATGCTTTCCTCAGTGCTGTACTAATATGGTAATTGCTAGAATATAAAGCATGTCAAACATATGTCATCAAAGACAATCTAGTTGAAATGCAGTGGACTGCACAAGCAGAAAGATATTAAAATAGGAAGGAGTGTGGCAATGGAGATGAAGAGCAGAAAAGAAGGGAGGAAAGAATTTAGACTAAGGGGAGAAAATCAAAAATATTATGAATTCACTATGAATGTATACAACATTAAAAATAAAAGATTGGATAAAATAATTAAAAAACCCAAAAACAATGACAGCAACCCATTGCATATTATCTTGGTTTAAGTAGAACAAGGAATTACTTGTTTATCTTGTAAGCTTTCAGAAAAATTAGTAACAAAAAAGGGAATAATTTTTGTAATGTAGTTGATCTCTGCCTATTACACCTCTTTGCAGACATTGTCTTACTTCCGGACAGGTGGGATATAGGGCTAGTGTTGAGTGAATGCTCTGTGAGTCCACTGGGTGGGAAGGATTAAAGGGTTTGGAGATAGGCAATGTACAGAAACTGTTATGTATTGTACGATGTTGATAGGACGAATAAATTCTCTCAAACCAAGTGTAAGATTCAGATTCTAGTCTTACATTTGCTTCTAGAATTCAAATTCTAGTCTTCGATTTGTTTCCTAAGTATCTGAAAAATGAAAGCATTTAATTATCTTGGGAAATCAGCCCTCACAGCTCCCATCCTCCACCCTGGTCTTTCTGGTATGCCTGTTCAATATTATAAAATTATTTACACTATATAATTTACCAAGAATTCCTAGAGAATTCTCAGCCATATAATCCCATAGTCCACAGATGGAGAAATGTCCCAGAACTGACTAGGGCAAGATTTGTAGAGCTTTGATAAGCTCTGGGAATCCCCAAAGACAGAACCATCAAGACATTCTGTGCTTGATGTTTCTATGGAATTGTTCGAATTCAGTTGCTGCTGGGCACATATGTTAGTGAGCTTGGTTTTGAATCTAGCATATGGTGGCTTTGGAATGAAGTCTGAATTCTTTTTAAAATCTTGGCTTGTAAACTTCTCCAGTTCTGGCAAATGACGGGGGAGGGAATGGAAGAAGGGATTATGCTAGTTAGGAGTGTTGCATAAGCGGAATCGACTTTTCTCCACTTCCTGAGGAGGCTGACATTTAACATTCAGAAACACACATCATTATATTTCCTCGCTTTTTCTGTGTGTTTGTCATCTCTGGGTCTGTATCTACCCTTCCTCTCCTCTCCTTTCTTTATTCCCTCCCTCCATCTTTTTCAAATTCCTTCTTTCCCTCCTTTCATTTAATCTTTGCTTCCTTCATTTTATTTATTTTTTCTTTGTTAATGATTTCCTTGGAGAATAAATTGTGACCGGAAGAATAAGAATAGAGAAACACTTTGTCCCTGTTATACAAGTTTCTATTTATTGCCGTCATAAAGAAGAGAAGCCACAAGCAGTGGGCTTCTCTGTGATGACGAGGTGGACACAATGGCCGGATAAAGAGAAAACATGTTTTCCTTTGAGCTCCATGTGGTAAACATCTCCACACTGAAGTCAATTACAGTCAAAAGGAAATTCAGAGTCCTTCCAGTTCAGTGGCTTTTGGAATTGTGCTCCAAAATGAGCCAGAGTTTGGACAGATATTTGGAAGAAGCCATAGGACTATGGCTGGCCCCTTAAGGTTCCCGATGCTAACCCAGTCCGTGCTTAAGTGTCTCCAGTCCACTTTAGCTAATGGAGATGGCAATTCAGAGCATGAATCCATGACTGCATGATCCTGGTTTAGCTGCAGAGCCTAGGCGTGCTAATGCATCTCTCTTGCTCTAGGTTTTCATCTGTGAAATGGGATTAATATTCATAGTACTTGCCTTATAGTGTTGTGCGGGAATTAAATGAATTCACTTGTCGCATCATATACATGGGATTATTCCAGGGTCTCCCCAAAAAGACCAAATGTATAAAACCTCAAGTCTCTCTCTCTATATATATATATTTATGCATATATATTCTTGTATAAAGTAGTATAGTATTTGCACATCTGTGAGCAATCTCCCTTATATTTTAAAACATCATTAGATTCACTTACAGTACCTAGTACAATGAAACTGTTATGGAACAATAGCAAGAAAAATGTCTATCCATAGTTAACATTTTAGTTTTCAAGTCTATTTTGAGCCATGGGTGATGAATCTATGGATGAGAAATGCATGGATTTGGCGTGCTGGATGTGTGTTTATCAGTGCTCAGCATATACTGAAATGCAGCATACATAATTTCTATCATTGCTTTTGCTTCTTACATCATCATCACTAAAGCTAACACTGTCAATTAATCTTATCAGAGAGTTACCTGTTATGACACTGACACATGGGAAGCCGGATGCATGCATACCCCCACCGTCTACACACACAAAGAAGTGTTTTTCTAATTCAATTCAGAGAAAAGCACTCTTGCGAGGTAGTCAGCTAAACGTTGCTTGAACGTGCTTGGTGATAAAGAGCAATTTCATGAACTCGCGTCGCTGCCCACTTTGTGGGTAATACGTTCTTTCTAATGAGCAAAAACCAATTTGTTCTGTTGCTGTAACTACCTCTATTTATTTCTTCTCTCAGGAATCATGCTGACTCGGCCTCTTTTGCTCCCAGGTGGGAGCTTTGGCTCAGCCTGGTGCAGGGATTGACTGAACACTATTGATTTGAACCAGTCTCCTCGGGGATGTTTCTAACAGGACTGACTCATTGCTACCTGAGGCAGTTTGTCTGCTTGTAGGGCAGCTCTGAGGACTGGAGTTTTCCTGCTGTGTGATTGACTGGTATTTCCTTGTGATTCTACCTATATTGTAACTATATGGGCCTTAAGGTAATGAAAGAAGCTTGGCATGGTGGTGTGCACCTATCAGCCTAGCGCCTAGGAAATAGAGGCAAAGAGATCGGATGCTCAAACTACAGAAGACATGCAAGGCCAGCCAAGACTACATGAATTCTTGTCTCAAGAAAACGGAAATGGGGGGGCTGGAGAGGTGGCTCAGGGGTTAAGCCTCTGCCTTGCAGGCGGAAGGTCCTGAGTTCGGATCCCAGATCCCACATATAGACGCCAGGCGGAAGCGGGGGCGGCCTGCGCTTCTGGTCCTGGTAGGGCGGAGCCTGTGAATCCTGGGGCAGAAGGAGGTGGAGGCGTCCATGGTGGTTCGCGAGTTCGTCCGTGGTTCTACACATACACAGACACACACACACAGACACGCATGCACGCACATACACACGCATATGCACACAGTTGAATAAATAATAATAATAATAAAAAAATTAAAAAAAAAGAAAACGGAAATGGGGCTGGAGAGGTGGCTCAGGGGTTAAGCCTCTGCCTTGCAGGTGGAAGGTCCTGAGTTCGGATCCCAGATCCCACGTATAGACGCCAGGCGGAAGCGGGGGCGGCCTGCGCTTATGGTCCTGGTAGGGCGGAGCCTGTGAATCCCGGGACAGAAGGAGGTGGAGGCGTCCATGGTGGTTCCCGAATTCGTCCGTGGTTCTACACATACACAGACACACACACACACACAGACACACACGCGCGCGCGTGCACATACATACGCACATGCACAGTTGAATAAATAATAATAAAAAAATTTAAAAAAAGAAAACGGAAATGAACAAACATTAAAAAAATGGCAATGATCACAAACAAGAAAGACAATGGTTCTTTCTGTAGCAGGTTCTTTATGAGACCCATTTGCATAGTTTCCATAAAGAGGGCTGAGGTTGCAGTAATGACCTTTCTCCTGGATTGCTCGTGTCCTTCTCCATGTTATCAAAGCCTTACAAAAATGAAAATAATACTTTTTTTCAGGGTTCGCATGAATCCTTGGGATTGGTGGATGGAGAGCTGCAAAGGATGGCTGTTCCTGTCCCTGCTAAAAATTCATATGCGAATGCACCTGTATTGATCTGGGAATAACGAATGCTACACATTTTCTCAGGCATTTTTGACCATGTCTTTGCTCAAAGTGGGAGAGCTCAGTATGCAGATAAGCTTGCGAGCCCTGTCTGCATCCTTTTCTGTTAGATTCCCTTTAACCACAAACCAATTTGCATGAAAGAAATGATGCAAACACAGACTTTGGGTCTCACCTGGGCTAGAGACAGGAAGTTCTCCAAAAGAACACCCAAGCAGAAGACAGGAGGGACTTCTATAAAAGAAGGCTAGACCTGAATGGGGTATGCACGAGCAAGAATTAGTGATCTGCAAAGTCTACATCTGTCTGTGATGCTAGGGCATTGTGTATGTACACTGGCTTGGTACATATTTCTGCAATATATGATTGGAATAGAATGTGATAGCTTTGGGGAATAATTAAAATAATTAGGTTTTAAATTAAAACCATTGACTTGGAAGGCTATTTGCTAACAGTGATTTACTTTAATGCTAAGCAAAAAGAAAAATCAATACTATTTACATAGTGCAATCCCATCCAAATTGCGATATTTAGTTAGCAATTTCACCTTCTTGAAGCAGATAGCAGTTTGTCCATCATGATCAAGTTATAAGCAGATGATCAGATAACAGAATTAAAGTTCTGTCTGCTGTTGTTTGAAATTGCATGTGTTCTTCTTTTACTGGAGCAGGTATAGGCTCTAGATCCCACTTTTTCTTCAAACTCATTTTGGAATGGTTTAATATATTGGTCTAACTTTTTGTCCTAAAGGCACAGTATTTTTCATACATAAGATCTCTGAGTCTATCCTTTTGTCAATTCACAGAGGCAATGCTTATTAATCAATAGCATGTGCAAGTCATCGTGTTAGCTGCAATGGAGAGTGTCATCATCAAGAACATCATCCTTGTACTCAAAAGGCAGATTGTGCCCTTCCCCTCCACTCCGCTGCCCAGGACGCGCGCGCGCGCGCGCGCGGTCCAGCCAGGCCTCACCGCGCCGCGACCCAGGTAAGCTCGGTCCCCGCCCGCCCCCAGAGCCCCAGGCCTCCCGAGTGGACCCAGCTCTCCCCGCCATCCAGCCGGAGCCGCGCACGCAGGGCCTGGGAGGAGGAGAGGGCACCCCCTCTGCGCCCGGCCCCGCCCTCGGGTGGTCCGGGTTTAAATAGCGCCTCGCCAACGCCCCATCCCCCCTTCCCCTCCACTCCGCAGCCCGGGACTAGCGCAGTCCAGCCAGGCCTCATTGCGCCCTGACCCAGGTAAGATCAGTCCCCGCCCACCCCCAGAGCCCCAGGCCAAATAATTCAGTTTAGTGAAAAACGCACAGAAATTAAAAGATCTTAAGAGTTAAACCGACAATGCCAAAGTCTAAGTGCAAATCCATGAGACACAACACTCAAGTAAACAAATCTCCCACTGAAGGAATTAATCCCATAATGTTAGACTCCAAGCAGAACAAACCCATGGAAAATGGCCAAGAAAGCCTGACCTAGGATAACGACCTTCAAAATATGATCATTACCATGTTCAATACTATGAAAGAGGAAATCAGGGAGGAATTAAATAATCGAATCAATCGCTTTGAGGAGGAACACAACAGACACATGGAGGAGTTGAGAAAAACAGTGCAAGAATCAAAAACTGGAATAGAGCAGTTAAAACAGACTCAAGCAGAGTTTAAAACTGAGCTAAAAGACAAGTTATCTTCAACCCAGAACTCCACAGAGTCTTATCAGCAGAACTAATGAAGCATAAAACAGAATTTCAGATCTTGAAGATAAAGTGGGAGTATTAACCAGCTCAATGGAAGAGATTGTTAAAGCCAAAAAGATGCTTGAAAGAAATATCCAGGAGATATGGGACACCCTGAAGAAGCCCAACATGCGTATTCATGGAATACCAGAGCAAGAATCTCAAAATACCACCCCTGAGGAAATTTTCCAAACGATCATCAAGGAAAACTTTCCTCATCTAAAAAAAGAGAAGCCCATCCATATACAAGAGACATTCTGCACCCCAAACAGATATGACCAAAACAGAAGCTCGCCACGGCAAATAATAGTCAAAACACTCCACATTCAAGATAAAGAACTGGTGCTGAGAGCTTCAAGGGAGAAAAAATAAGTCACTTTTAAAGGTAAACCTATTAAAATAACAAATGACTTCTCAATGGAAACACGAAAAGCAAGAAGAGCTTGGAGAGACATACTTCAAGTATTGAATGAGCAAAAATGTAAACCTAGGCTGATTTACCCTGCAAAACTATCAGTCATGATCAAGGGAGAAAGAAAAATCTTCCAGCACAAAGACAACTTGAAGGGATACATGTCCACCAAACCAGGCCTTCAAAAAATGCTAGAAATGATACTCAAGCATGAAGAAAAAAACAGGCATATCCAGGAGAGCAGAAGGCAAGTATAACACCATTAAAAGCGAAGCAATATACTTATAAAAACCACTAAACATAATAAATGTCTGGAATCAAAAATAGTTTCACCATTATAACACTAAATGTTAATGGAATTAACTCACCGATCAAGAGACACAGATTACAAACTTGGATTAAAAATCACAATCCATCAATCTGCTGCCTGCAGGAAACCCATCTCACCACAAAAGATAGGCACGCTCTAAAAATAAAAGGCTGGTCAACAATTCTACAAGCTAATGGAAGCAGAAAACAGGCAGGGGTAGCCATTATGCTATCAGACAAAGTGGACTTCAAACGAAAGAAAATTATAAGAGACACGGATGGATACTACATTTTAGTCACAGGTAAAATTCACCAGGAAGACTTCACAATACTGAACATATATGCACCCAATACAGGCCCCTCCACATTCATTAAGAAAACCCTACAGTGTCTAAAGCAAGAAATCAACCCCCAAACGATAATTCTTGGGGACTTCAACACCGCCCTCTCAACATGGGATAGATCAACAGGTCAAAAGCTTAATAGAGACACTTTGGACCTTAATCAAACCCTTAAAGAAATGGAACTTACAGATCTCTATCGAACTTTTCACCCACATACCAAAGAATACACATTTTTCTCAGCAGCACACGGAACTTTCTCCAAAATAGATCACAAACTGGGCCACAAAACGAATCTACACATGTACAAAAAAGTTGAAATTCTAACCTGTGCCTGTCAGACCACCACGGCCTAAAGCTGGACATCCACAACACATCAAACAAGAGAAAATATACTAACTCCTGGAAACTTAACACTATGATGCTGAATGAGAACTGGATTCAGGAAGAAATTAAAAAGGAAATTCAAGATTTCCTGAAAGTGAACGATAATGAAAATACAACTTACCAAAATCTCTGGGACACAATGAAAACTGTTCTAAGAGGTAAGTTCATAGCTCTTAATGCCTACATCAAAAAAATGGAAACATCAGAAATAAACAACTTAACAATGCAGCTTAAAGCTTTAGAGAAACTAGAGCAATCTGATCCCAAAAGTAGTAGAAGAGAGGAGATTAGCATACTAAGGGAAGAAATATCTGAAATCGAGATTAAGAAAACGATAGAAAAAATCAACCATTCAAAAAGCTGGTTCTTTGAAAAAATCCATAAGATTGATACACCCCTAGCTAAATTAACCAAAAGCAGGAGAGAGAAAATCCAAATTAACAAAATTAGAAATGAACATGGAGTTATCACTACTGATACCCAAGAAATCCAGAGAATTATAACATCATATTTCAAACACTTATACTCTGTGAAGTTTGACAACACACAAGAGATGGATGAATTTCTAAGTAAACACAACTTACCTAAATTGAATCAGGAAGTTGTGAATTATTTAAATAGTCCTATAACATATAAGGAAATTGAAGGAGTAATCTCAAATCTTCCCACCAAAAAATGTCCTGGACCAGATGGATTCAGCACAGAGTTCTACCACACATTTAAGGAGTTAATAACACCAATACTCCTTAAACTGTTCCATCAAATAGCAAAGGAAGGAACACTACCAAATTCCTTCTATGAAGCTAATATCGTCTTAATCCCAAAACCTAATAAAGATTCAGTTAAAAAAAAAAAAAACTATAGGCCGATCCCTCTGATGAACACAGATGTAAAGATTCTCAACAAAGTCTTAGCTAATCGGATTCAAAAACATATTAAAAAGATCATTCATGGGGACCAAGTAGGCTTCATCCCTGGCACACAAGGTTGGTTCAACATACACAAATCAATAAATGTAATTCATCATGTAAACCAGTCCAAAGCCCAAGACCACATGATACTCTCGATAGATGCAGAAAAAGCTTTTGACGATCTCCAACAACCTTTTATGATCAAAACGCTGGAGACAGTAGGAATGGAAGGAACCTTTATCAATATAATAAAAGCTGTACTGCAACAAGCCCACAGCAAGGATTATGCTCAATGGGGAACAATTGGAAGCATTCCCACTTCGATCAGCAACTAGACAAGGCTGTCCACTCTCACCACTTCTATTCAATATTGTACTTGAAGTCTTAGCTGAAGCCATAAGACAAGAAAGGGACAGAAGAGGGATTCAAATTGGCAAGGAAGAAGTCAAACTATCCGTATTTGCAGATGACATGATCTTATACCTGAGGGATCCCAAAAACTCCACCAGGAAGCTTCTGGAACTAATTGAGAAGTTCCAGCAGGGTGGCAGGATACAAAATAAATGTGCAAAAATCAGAGGCCTTCCTATATGCCCAAAATGAAAGAAGTGAAAAAGCCTTGAGAGAAACAATCCCATTTACTATAGCCCCTAAAAAAATGAAATACCTTGGTATAAACCTAACCAAGGAGGTAAAAGACCTTTACAACGAAAACTTTAAAACCCTAAAGATAGAAATAGCAGAAGACACCAAAAGGTGGAAAGATCTCCCTTGTTCCTGGATTGGCAGAATCAACATCGTAAAAATGACCATCCTACTAAAGGCAATATACAGATTCAATGCTATACCAATCAAAATCCCAAAGCAATTCTTCAAAGAATTTGACCAAACAATCTCAAAGTTCATATGGAGGCACAAAAGACCCAGGATAGCAAAAACAATCCTGAGTAACAAAAACACAGCTGGAGGAATTGCCATACCAAACCTTAGTCTATACTACAAATCCATAGTTATAAAGACAGCCTGGTACTGGCTCCAAAATAGACACACAGATCAATGGATAAGGATTGAAGACCCAGATATAAGCCCACAAAGTTACAGCCATTTGGCCTTTGACATAGGGGGAATCCAATGGAAAAAGAACAGCATCTTCAACAAATGGTGCTGGCAAAACTGGATCTCCACATGCAGAAGATTAAAGCTGGACCCGTACTTGTCACCATGTACAAGACTTAATTCCAAATGGATCAAGGACCTTGATATCAGGCCAGAGACTTTAAAAACCATAGTTGAAAGGATAGGGAACTCCCTTGAGCTGATTGGGCTAGGCCAACAGTTCCTAAACAGACATCCAATGGCACAGTCACTGCTACCAACTCTCAACAGTTGGGATCTTGTGAAATTAAAGAGCTTCTGTTCAGATAAAGAGATTGTAATGCGAGCTCAAAGGCAACCCACAGAAAGGGAGAAAATCTTCACTAACCACACATCTGATAGAACTCTGCTGTCCAGAGTGCACAAAGAACTTAGAAAACTAAACACCAAGGAAACCAATGGCCCAATTAAAAAATGGGCCCTGGAACTTAAAAGAAACTTTACCAGGGATGAAATTAAAATGTCTAACAAATATCTGAAAAAATGCTGCACTTCCTTAGCCATCAGGGAAATGCAAATCAAAACTTCCCTGAGATATCATCTCACCCCAGTCAGGATGGCAAAAATCCACAATACAAACAACACCAACTGCTGGAGAGGATGTTAAGAGAGGGGAACTCTGCTACATTGCTGGTGGGAATGCAGGCTCATACAGCCACTCTGGTGAGCCGTCTGGAGATTCTTAAAGAAATTAAAGATTGAAATGCCATATGACCCTGCTATTCCACTTTTGGGAATAACCCCCCATACAGCAGAGGTTCACCTCGATAGCACAAGCACGACCATGTTCATAGCAGCACTGTTTACAATAGCAAAGTCATGGAATCAACCCAAATGTCCAACAGTTGACGAGTGGATAAGGAAACATTGGTACATCTATACAATGGAGTACTACTCAGCCATCAAAAATGATGAATTACTGGAATTTGCCGGGAAATGGATGTCATTAGGAACAATTATATTAAGTGAAGTATCCCAGACCCAGAAAATTAAGCACCGTATGTACTCCCTAATAGGTGGCTCCTAGTACCAAACCCACCTAGCCCATCTAGAGACAGTAATTGCAAGGATTATGAACAGGAGGGATGGGGTCGGAGGGCCACACCAGAAACAAGGAGAGAAGGGACCATGTTACAGCAGAGAAAATAGGCCTCCATCAAGGACTCAAATAAGTAATGAGACATATGATTAAGTTCACAGACTTTTGTTCCTGATCATTTACTACTGAGGGGGTATGATCTCACCAGAAGAGGAAAGCATATAGTCTGGCAGATAAAAAGTAACCGCTGTGCAAATGGGTGATAGACCCCTCCCTCTCTGTGGTTTCCCACTTTTATTACATCTACCTTTGAATGTGCTTTTATCGCAAGACTCTAGTTTAACAGCTTTTTGTCTCTGGTCAGGGGGTAACATACAATGCCCACCAGGATGGAGTGAAGGGCATTGTAGGAGCAGCAAAACTGCAAAAGAAAACCAACAAACCACAATCCAGAACTTCAGAGACTCTATATCAACCACCTAGAACTAGGCCAGCTTAATCTCTCCCCATCCTGAAGCTCAGGGAAATTTGCAGAAGAGGGGGCGGTAAGAGTGTAAGAGCAAAAGGATGGGAGGAGCAATGACATGTAAGTTACTCCATACAAGTTAGGGCTGAAGCAATCATAATTGGACTTTACATGCCCTGCGCATTGTCCAACACACTATTGACCCCACAAAGTCCAGCATCTGCTAAAGGCACCAAGATCCTTGGAGGCAAGGGATTGGCAGACACAGCAGTGTTCCTATACCTAAGGGGAACACGGGAAAGTGTTTACGGAAAGGCCACTGGGTCCTTGTACGTCATCGGAGAGGAGGGCCCAGAGGAAAATCAGGCATGCACAAGAAAGGACTCTCTGGGAATTGGGGCGGGAGGCACTGGGGGATGGGAAGGGAGGGGGGAGGGGAGGAGGAGCAGGGGGTACGGGGGGAGGAGGAGGGAGGGAGCGAACTGGTGTACCCATTAAGTTTGTATGAGCTGAAATAATAATAAAAAATGTATTTAAAAAAGGCAGATTGTATTTTTATCTGGAGTAGAGTTCATTCCTGTTGGAATGGCAGTAGAAGAAAGGAACGATGGGAGCAAGTGGGAGGGAATCATGAGCTTATAAACTGTAGCATTAGGGAGACTGTAGACAATACATTTTTCATAAGTAAAAATTCTCATGAAGAACCTTTAAGAAGGAAACCAAAGTAAAGATGAAATTGGAGGTTTGGAGCTCAACACACATTCAGAGAGTATTGTGAGGAATGTGGCATACTTGGGACAAAGAAGAGCTGATTATGTAGCTTTTCTACACTGCAGAAAGAAACATGGTGGTTTTTGTGGCAATGGTGACTCTGAAGGATTTGAAGCTAGACTGACATGTTCAGAACTTGGCTTCAGCATTTCCCTTTGGTGTCTCTTCTATGTTGCCTACAGACATCGTGGAAAAACAGTCCGAGTCACAGGTTCTCTTAGAATTCTTGTTGTGCAGGTGAATGTGGAGGCAAAGGCTTTGTTCTAAGGATGTGTGTTTGGCAAAGAGACCTAGCATCTCTTTAGAAACACTGCACTCTCAGGTTTGGTCTCCAGCCTACTGCAAAAGGAAAGGAAAAGAAAGAAATAAGCATTCGTAGGACTTTTTTAAACAAAGGAAAAGTCACATGTAGGTATATTTTTATCTGATCCTCACATGACCTTAGAATAACGGTTTTCCTCCTTGTGGTAGCAAGAATCTCTCAGGCTTGTTTTGATGAGACAAGTCAAAGGAACAGGGAGCAGAGTAAATGAGAGAGGGGAAAATGATTAGAGTTTCTTGTGACCAGGACTACGTGCTAAGATCTTTTACATGTATTTTCTCTGCAATTTTCGCAGCCCTAGGAGATTGGTGTAATGATTGTCATTTTTATATATGAAGAAATTGAGGCTTAGGATTGTTATATAATTTAAAACACAGAGTCTTTGAATGCTTACCACATGCCAAGAGCTGTTCTAAGTACTTTTGGGGTCTAAAACACTCAATCTTCACAATAGCTTCAGGGAAGGGGAAATTCTTACCTTAATTTTGCAATGAAGAAATAGGTCAAAAGAAGCAGAAAAACTCTTTCATGGTGAAGTAACCAGTCAACAGGTGAGCTGGTGTTTAGGCCCAAATAATGTGCTACTCAGTGCATTTGATGTTAACTGAACAGAATAGGTACATAATGGTACACTCCAGTCCACAGCTCATGAATCATCTGCTGTCTCATGGGGTTAATACTGTTATTTTGACTTTTATTTATTTAAAGTGTATGCATGTGTACATATATGTGCGTGTGGATGGATGCTTGCAAGCCACAGCTAGTGTGTGGAAATCAGAGGACAACTTTCAGGAATTGGTTTTCTCCTCCCATTTTTGGTTCTGGGTATTAAACTCATTTCCCCAGGCTGAACATAGATGTCTTTACTAACTGAGCCATCTTGCCAGCCCTAAAAATTGCTTTCAGCAATCAGTTTTTTTTTTTTTACTTTGTAAACCTTTAATTTTTTTCTTTTCTTTTCTTTTTATTTCCACTCATACAAACTTAACAGGTACACCGGTCTCCCCCTCCCTCCAACCCCCTATCCCCCTATGCCCCCTTCCCTTCCCCCTTCCCTCTCCATCCCCCAGTGCCTCCCCTTCCTATCCCCGGAGCATCCTTTAATGTGTATGCCAAACTCTCCTCTGGGTCCTCCTCTCCGATGAGGTGCAAGGACCTAGTAGCATTTCCCAGAACCCTTTCCTGTGTTCCCGTTAAGCATAGGAACACTACTGTGGCTGTCAATCCCTTGCCTCCCAGGATCCTAGTGCCTTTAGCAAATGCTAGACTTTGTGAGGTCAATAGTGTGTTGGACATTGCACAGGGCAGGTAAAGTCCAAATATGATTGCTTTGCCCCTAACTTGTGTGGAGTATCTTGCATATCATTGCTCCTCCCATCCTTGTGCTCTTACAGTCTTACCGCCCCCTCTTCCGCAAATTTCCCTGAGCTTCAGGATGGGGAGACATTAGGCTGGCCTAGTTCCAGGTGATTGATATAGAGTCTCTGATGTTCTGGATTATGGTTTGTTGATTTTTTTTCAGTTTTGCTGCTCCTGCAATGCCCTTGGCTTCATCCTGATGAGTATTGTATGTCACTCCCTGGCCAGAGATAAAGACCTGTTAAATTAGAGTCTTGTTATAAGAGTATATTCAAAGGTAGATGTAATAAAAGTAGAAAACCGCGGTAAGGGAGGGGTCAATCACCATCTGCAAAATGGTTACTTTCTATCTGCCAGACTATATGCCCTCCCTTTCTGGTAAGATCATACCCCATCCGTTGTAAATGATCAGGAAGGAAAGTCTGTGAACTTAACCAGATGTCTCATTACTTACTTGCAGTCCTTGCATGGTGGCCTATTTTCTCTGCAACAATCAGTTTTATTTAACGGAACTTCATTCTATACAAAACATTTAGTGACCACCTGAACTATTTCAGAGTTTGTGGTGAGTGTTGGAAACATAACACATGCACACTTCTAGTGCTGTTAATGAGAGATGGCACAAAGCTGTCAGGAACAAGAGTCCTGAGAGGTTTATACTATGTATACTATACTATGCGTAGTTACTTAAGCCACTGACTCACAAGCATAATATTTATGATGGATATTTAAAGATTGACCATATCTATTTAAGGTGTCTGTTTACTAACATTTCCACTGTTGATAACAAGCATGTTATTACTACATGCTTATTACTACATGAAAGTTAATACTATTTATTTCAAGATCAAAGCAAAGATTATGCATATCTGCAATATATATTCATGTGTGTGCATGTAAGTATATATGCATGTGCAGTATTACGAGTGTGTTTTAAAAGAAACATAGATTGGCTTAGAGAGATGGCTCAGGGATTAAGGCTCTGCCTAGCAAGCAAAAGGACCTGAGTTTGGATCTCAGATACCACGTAAAAACACCAAGCAGAAATGGCAGTGACCTGCACTTCTGGCTCCGGAAGACAGAGTCTGGGAAAAAACCCAGAGCAGAGCAAAAAGGAGGTAGTAAAAGCAAGTCAGGATGATTGCCATAGTCACCCTTGGGGCCTCACAGGCACACAGTGCCTTCTCTCTCTCTCTCTCTCACACACACACACAAAAGAAACATAGATGAACATGTTTATACACTTCCAAAAATGTCAGAATTTCTTTGTAACAATAAATTCATAAGGTGCATCAATTTCAATGGCAGCAATTTGCCAGATGACCCCATTTTCTTGATGGCCTGAGATGAATGCTTTATTACAATCTTAATTTCTATTGTTAACTCCCAAGTCACATGGCACACTTTAAGCATGTATAGCCAGTGAACTTAATATATGTATAGCTGCAGATTGCAGAGTGACAGCAAAGGGTTAATGAAGCAAAGCATTTCAAAGAGATCCAAGAAGCTACAGCTGAGACTCTATCAAGGCTACAAGCGACTCCTTATTGACAAGAGAATGAATCAAACCAAGATGGAGTTCTTGATGCAGAAACTGCTGTGGCTGTTCTACAATTAGGGTCACAACTGAACTGCAGGAGCAAGATGAAGCAAAGAGCAGGACCCTGTGCAGGTAATGAATGGGTGGATGGATGGAAGGCGGGTCTGAATGCAAGAACAGAAGGATGGACAGGAAGGGATAATTTGAGGCCACATTAACAGTGTGAACTAAGCAAAGCTGAAGTTTCTGGATAGTCAAGAGTTCTCTGTCAGTTGTCTACACACAAACCAGGTTTCAGATGACGAGTCAGGAGGGCTATTGCAGTCGTAGATAGAGGTCCAGCTCTTGATAGGTCTACATCCTTGATTTTGTATGGTCAATAAATTCTTGGGTGTGTTTTTGCTGATATGATTTTAATATTCCCATATTCTCTGATGGTTCCAATTCATCCTGATAAATATACAGGGTGGTACTTTTCTGATCCAAAGAATAAGTTATGTATCAGTCTGTTCTGTATGTGTCATGTTGGATAAATGGTGTCATTCAGGTGCAAAGTCAACTGCCACCCTCAAAGTAGAATCAAAAGTTGTGCTTAAAATTTACTTTCTCAGGGAAAGATAGTAAAAACTACAGTTTCGTGTGCTTTGGAGTAACTAAGGGAAGGGCACAGCCTGATGCCCACTTTGAGGCCAGAAGTCAACCTTGAGTGTCTTTTCTCAGATGCCGTTCATCTTTATTTTTGAGACAGTCTCTTGACAGCTTGGAGTTTACAAAGCAGGCAGAATGCCTGATTGCCAAGCTCCTGGGATCCACTTGTCCCTGCCTTCTCAGTTTTGGGGTTACAAGCACGTGACGCCCTACCTTGATCACTGTTTGTTTATTGATGTGCATTCTGGGGCTGGAACTCTGGGGCCTCTTGCTTGCAAGGCAATAACTTTACTGCTGGAGCTATTTCCTCATGCTTTACTACGTATTTATTTTTCTTACAATCTGATGAATCAATAATTTGGCCTGAGCCCATATGCCTGAATCTTCTGACCTCACCTGTGACCATGCATGAAGCAGTGTTAGGTTGGATGTTTGACTTGTGGCAGAAGATTTAAGGTGGTCTTAAATATGTAAAACCATTTGAGATTGGCTGTCAGATGGGATAGTCTACACCCGTGTGACTTTATGTCAAGCCACAACCAGTTTAGACATGTATGCCTTTTGATCCCTATACTAGTTCATCTTTTGGCCAATGCTAGCTTATCATTACATAGGGAATATGATTTGAGGAGAGAGTTTTCAGTCTGATTGATGGAGCCTACTCTATCTTTTGTTGACTTAGCATTCACATTCCCTTATATTTTTAAACAATGTTGAACTTTGAAATGAGTTAATTATAAAATCATGTTCTGACATTGCACACTATATATGTTATAAAATGAAATCTATCTACCTACCTACATATACACATATCAGACTTATCTCAAAATGGAATGCACCAATAAGTCACTTTATCATTTTGCTGATGCTCATTCTTCCAAGTGATATTTTCCCTGCATGTGATAATTTAAACAGAATGATGTAAAATTAGCCACTATTAACTTTGCATATCAAGCAGGATGGTAATAGGGTAGAAAAAAATTACTGATTTTATATGCAACAACCATAATTATATCAAAGCAAAGATAAGCTGCACAGTTCATAGTCACAGCTTTTATTTGAGACTCATTCATTGTTTCATATTTCTTTGGCCTTTAATATATGCCACAGCTGACCGTGCTTTTTTCTTGCATTCTTTCTTCAAATATTTATTCCTGAAGATCTACACCATTTCTTATACTGTCTGTATTGGGGTTTTGAGTTTTGTCACTAACTTTTTTCATAAAGTACGGGAGTAAAAATGTACTTCAGAGGGGATAGAGAGATGGCTCAGGGGTTAAAGTCTGTGTCTCACAAGCAAAAGGACTTGAATTCTGATCCTCAGACCCCACTCTATGCTGGGCCAATAGGATGGTGCCCTGAATTCACCCTTAGTAGGTAGAACTTGGAAAATGCCAGAGCAAATCAATATGGAGGTAGAACAATCCACGACGATTCCCAGTTGCACCCTTGAGTCTTCATAGGCACACATATTCAAGTTCCCACTGTTACGCGTGCACGCGCACACCACACATACACACACACACACACACACACACACACACACACACACCACATACATGTTCACATGCAGAAATTTAACCCTTCTGTGCTGTCAGCAGCCCAAGCTCTTTGCCTATCATTTCAGTGGCATGAGAAACAGATAGTTTGACCATGTGCCAATCTTGGCATCTTGTTTCAAAGTCTTGAAGCTAGCATGTCTGACAGGAACATCATCTCTTGAAAAATGTGTACTCCAAGCCAGCCAAACTCAGTAATGTACAAGAGTGACAACCACTGCACACGAGGAATTAAGCTGAGATAAGTTTCATTTTCAACCATGAAAGAATGGGGCCAGATGTTGAAAAAACTAATGGATAAGACATGAATTCTCTGGTTTTCAAAAATGTGACCCCAAGTAAAAAGGATTCCTTGACTTTAGAACGGGGGACTAGACATGCTCAGCTAAATTTTACAACTGTCGTTAACCAATGAAGACTGCTTTTCCCTGTCCCTTTAAAATATGTCCATTTCAATGACTTCAAAATACTTCTGTTCCAACTATTTTTTTAACCATCTCACTACTTTATGTTGAGTATGTGGAGAACGTATGACTTACCTTTTTAGTTTACATGGTGCAATAAGACCTTCAGTGAAGAACCACACCAAGGAGTTTCACCCACATCTGGACAAGACTGTGTTCGTGGGTCATGGTGTTGAAGCTTAGTGACATCACTGATAGGTTTTTGTGTGTCTTGAGTGAAGGGAAGAGTAATTGTACACAAAAGGGGGTGTGGATGACATCTCACGAAGGAAGATTCTGCCTCTCTTCCATGCTTCTCTGTACAGTAGCAGGCCGAGCTTTAGGCTGAAGTTTCATGATTCCCTGTCTTCCAGATTTTTTCTAGGGTAATTGACTGGAGTTAATAGAAGGAGAGTGGGATGCAGTTTGAGAGAAAAATCTCAAGCCTTATTCTTTCTGTTCCTTCTTTGCTTCAGGGTGGTTTCCACAGGGGCTGGTATGGTCATAGAGGACCATATTTATTATGGGATGGACCACTTGCTCCACATTTACCTGCTTTTTCCATGCTATACTGAGGGCTTATTAACTATCTCTGGTCAATGTTGGTCTAAAGGTAACTCAGCATTTCTTTTTGACTCCTATCCCTGACCAACAAACACTTCTGTAAATAGCTATATCCCTTACATTTTATCCTCCAAATCCAGACAATGTATTGATTTTTGTCTTGGTCTTTAGCTGATGTGTCTAGCTTTAAGTATTGGCCTTTATTTTTTTTTTTTAAATCACTTATTGGATGGGGACGGGTTGAATCTTTTTTTTTTAAACATTTTATTATTATTTCTGCTCATACAAACTTAATAGGTACACCACTTCCCTCCCTTCCTTCTCCTCCCCCCCGAACCCCCTGATCCCCCTCACCTCACCCCTCCCTCCCCATCCCCCAGTGCCTCCCCCTCCAATCCCCAGAGAGTCCTTTAATGTGCATGCCAGACTCTCCTCTGGGCCCTCCTCTCCCTGCGCAATGTCCAGGTTGAATCTTATAAGTGAATTGAGCTTAATATTTTCCTTTACGAAGTAGAGTTGTGGGAATGTCATTGCACTCACAGAGCATCTGTGCCAGCTAGAATTCCATGTAAGTTCATTAATTTACTCTTTATATTACCTTCTAATTTTTCTTCATACACTGTGTGTATGTATCTCCAGATCTGTACAGCAATTTGAAACATGATAGATACTCAGCAAGTGGTTATTGAGTGAGTGATGCAGACTTGATATCGGCTAATTGATCAAGTTATATACAAATTGATATGGGGACATGTTAAGCTACTAGATAAACATGGTAGAGATAATATATGGTACAGCTGGAACTGGGAATGAGGCTGCATAGATTTTAAACCTTGCTCTTTTCCACGAAATGAGATTTGCTTACTAACATTGCCTACTGCAAAAGTACTGTCATGAGCATGAGAGGAAAAGACAACGTCAAAGCTTGTCACGAGTTCTGAATATACTTAAACACACTGAATCATTATTAAATTCATGAATATGTTTAAGAACCTCTTTTCCACTTTCCTGCCCCAGAGTACCCTGAAGTCATTAAATACAAACTCATTTTCATGTAAATGTTAGGTCAACCTAAATAGAAGGTTGCTTGCTAAGGGAAAAAAAATATTTTGAAGTTTTCTGGCCTTTCATAATATTTTCTCAGCTGTATCCTTCTAACGACATGGTTAATTAAAAGATGACTTTTCAGGTTTTAAAATGTAACATGAAAGAAACATTTTTAGTTTAAAGAAAGTGTTTGCAGTGGCGATAGCTGCACAAGGAAAATAGTCTAAGAATAAAAGTTGAGAACTTTTTACTTGAACTTCAGTCTTGGATTCCCAAGTCACAAGGAAATGGGCGTCACGCGAGTCACAAGAAATTGTTTCTGGGAACTTGGGTGTAGATTGAGGTTTTGAACCTAGGGATGCCCTTTTGACTTGTTTCCATGATGAAACTTAGGTGTCCTGGGGAGTCTTCAAGATTGACTAGACCCAAAAGGCAATGGTCCCTTTGATGAAGAGATGTTGGGGACACCCTTTCAGATGCCATGTGGGGCATGGTGTCCGTGCCACTTTCTCATCTACGTTGCCTCTGCTTCAATTTAGAAGTTCAAAGTACACAATGCCACAAAAAAGTAGTGATAGACTAATCTCTTTGGGCGGTGTTCTCAGCTATGAAATCCTTTTCTTTCTTGATGGAGTCCAGCTTTACTGACCTGCAGATCTATACTTTTGAAGACCCTAGACTCTAGTTATTATTTCTTCAGCAGTCAAACAGTATAAATTCAAATTGAAAATATAGATGGCAAGACTAGTTTAAGCAAATGCATGCATCCCAAGCCATGTAACTCTTCTAAGGAATTTTTCTGAGAAATCAAGGCCTTTAATCATGATGATGACTTCTATGAGCCATATTCAAAACTTAAGTATACTAAGCAATCACACAGATAATCCCAAAGGTTACCAAAATATTTCTAGCAAGAACCAGTTCAAATAACTCAGCCTTGATAATATCATACTTTCATTTAAACATTCCATAAATATTTAACACTTTCTAATTGATCAGGAATATCTACTAACACTGACAATGTATCTTGAAGAAATATTGTAATCTAAGTCTTTGAAGAGGCTCACAGTTTGGGAGAATAGATGAGTTAATATTAATAATCAAGGGGCTGGAGAGGTGGCTCAGGGTTTAAGCCTCCGCCTTGCAGGTGGAAGGCCCTGAGTTCGGATCCCAGATCCCATGTATAGACGCCAGGTGGAAGCGGGGGCAGTCTGCGCTTCTGGTCCTGGTAGGGCGGAGCCTGTGAATCCTGGGGCAGAAGGAGGTGGAGGCGTCCATGGTGGTTCGCGAATTCGTCCGTGGTTCTACACATACACAGACACACACACAGACACACATGCGCGCACACACATACACACGCACATGCGCAGTTGAATAAATAATAATAATAAAAAAATTAAAAAAATACTTTAATATTAATAATCAAGAATGGAAAATGTGTGCAAAGGAAAATTCCAAGTTTCTGTAAAGGAAGACCTCAGAATCCTAGAGAGTTGGGAAGCATGATTAGAAAGAAAACTCCAGAGTTCAGTTTTGAAGGACACTTAGTAATATTCTGGGTAGGAAGATTAGAAGGTCAAGAGTCACTTAAGCAAAGGAACCAGATGGGAGAAGATGACTTATCATTCAAGCAGTAGCTCATTCTAGCTGAAATAAGTGAGGTGCTTGCGTGCAGGAGAAATAGGCAAGGAGTGACCAACAAGAGTACCTTTCTTAGATTTGATGCTCTCATATAAAAATCAATACTCCAAAGTTTGGGACTGGTCTTTCACTTCCTAGACGTAGTTTCATGAAGTCTGTGATGGGGGACGCAGTGCCTGTACTTTTTGAGGTCTGTTTGTATTGTCTGCCAGCATTGCTCTGGCTACAATGACTGAGGGATGAGTTCAAGCTGGTGAGGGATGAGGAACAGCTCACTGACAGCTCCATGTTCCTGAAGACGATTCATCCTCATCTTCATCCTGAGATGTGCTGTTGCCGAGCCGTCCACCCTCCCCTCAAGCGTCACTCACACGATCACAACAGCTGGATGTCCAGCTTTCCATGAATCCAGCTTCTCTCGCAGTAGACTTCAGTCCTCCCGTTTTAATGTTCAGGTTCTCAAAGATGAGGATGAATTCCTCTTCTAAGTTCATCCAGATTTTTCAGCAGAATTTAGTTCCTTATGTTTACAGGACTAGTGCCCCATTTAGCTTACTGACAGTTTTCTGTATTCCAGTGGTCCCTCCCTTTTCTTCCAAAGGACTCAGCTGAGTAGTTCTTCACCATTCAGGATAATGTCCCTTCTGATTAACTCAACGTTGACTGACTAGGCAGGTAGTGACAGGAGAGATGATCTTATTTATTTCCAGGTTCTCTTCACATGTGTTTACAGCAGTCCCATCATGGCAGAGGAAATGAGTTCTGTACTGACAATTACATGCTCTGGCTGGAAGTGACACATTTTTGCCCGTGACTTACTGACTGAAAGAAGACATTCCCTTACCACGCTCTCTGCCCACACCCTCTCCAGCTTCCCATCCACTTGGAAGCCAGGAATTCTATGCCAACTAGGAATATTTGATATCCATTTCTAAAAGCTGTCAAAAGGATAAACATTTTGATTCTCATTTCTGGGTTCTGAATAGTTAATGCTCAAAGTATTGAAGATACATATGGAGAGAAAATGTTTCCAGGCCCCTCTTTTCTTCCCTTCTTCTACCATTTCAAAACTCAGAAAAATGATAGTTCATTGAACTGAATTCTGGTGCATTTAACTGAGTTCTTGTAGCCATTTTGTGTTTTTTCTTGGCCTGAGGAAATATTATTATTACTGCTATTAAGAAAAGCAAAACCCATACATTAGAAGCCAAAGAGCATAAAACAATTTAATATTATTATGTTTCAGTGAAAACGTTGATTTATAGAATACATGTGATCCTTACCAATATTTTCAGTCCTAGAGGTCTTCAGGGGAGTGTCTGTTGCTCGTGTTATCAATTCTACAGTCTTCCCCCCCAAAGATGTTGAAATAGGTTTAGAAACAAGACATAATATGTGTTAAATTGTTCAGGTTTGAATGTGAGTTGTCCCTCACAGACTTATATGTTTGAATCCTAGCTGTTGTTAATGCTAAAGTTTTGCAACAGGAAGGTGTGCCCCAGGAAGAGGGATCTTGAGGTTTGGGGGCCCATCCCTGATTTCTCTTCTGGTTTTGCTGCTTGAGAGGAAGGCGTGCCTCAGGAGTGGGGATCTTGAGTTTTGGGGGTCTATCCGTGATGCCTCTTGCAGTTTTGCTGCTTGCTAGGTCAGTCTTCATGATGACTGCTGTTATCTGAACCTTCTGTTATGAGACCTCACTATAATGGACATTACCTCCCCTCAGGAAGTCAATAAAAGTCAAATAATTCTTTTACCCCATAAGTTGTGTTTGCGTATTGTCTCCCATCAACACAAAGAGAAGTAACTACAGTGGAAATGTTCATAGCAATCATTTCCGTTATACTGGTAGGTAGATTCCCTCGCAAAAGCAGATTTGGACCACTCCCTCCTCTGTGGCAGCCTTAAATCTTCTCGATCTGACAGATGAGCTTTGGAGCAGCCAGCATTGACTGCATAGACGTGTTTGGAAGGCACTGTGACCACACCCAACCTGTGTCAGCCATCCCCATGCCGCTGATTTAAAGCTAAGTGTTTCTGCCTGAAATACCATCTCAGGAATCCATGTCAGCAACTTTATTTTAATTCTTCTCCTTTAGTAGGAAATTTTAGATATAGTTATCAAGTCGATGCATTGCAACGTGTTAGAGAGAAGGCCAGGCAGAAGCGGATGCGGAACACTCTTTAAGTAAGAACAACAGGGTTCCAGGTGACTCCAATAACTGGTTAATGTGCCGAGAACAAGGAACTGCTGAGTGATTGACCCCAAGCTGGACATTTTTATCACCTGCTCTGGGGCTCAAGGAACATTGCAGAAGACGGGCTGGAAATCAGCAAGGAGCTGGACAGTGAGATGAATGTCTTCTGGACATGCCGCGGGGGCTCTACCCATCCATGGACTTCCTACAGCTGCGACTTTCTGCACAAGATCTGCACACGCCAGACCATTGACATTCCAGCCTGAACAGGGAAAGGGGCTCACAAGGCCCTGCCCTCCCTGAGGATCTCTAGGCTGTTAACGGCGTCTGAAGGAGGCAGGGTCACCTCCCCAGCGATACAGCCTCTGGGAATGTGCCCTCACTCAAATAATCTACCCCCAATGCTTATGCAGGTAAGCCGGATTAGATGCAGGGGAACACATACACGCGCGCGCGCGCACACACACACACAACACACGCATGCCCTCACACACTCAGAAACACACATGCAAACACACATACACACACATGCATGCCCTCACACACTCAGAAACACACATGCAAACACACATATGCAGACTGAAAGGAGACACGGACAGAGAGAGATTTTTAGAAGAGAGGACTGGGGGAAAAGAAAGGATTTGATTGGATTGGGATAAGAGAGGATAAAAGGAGACTTTGGCCATGTGTGTGTGTGTGTGTGTGTGTGTGTGTGTGTGTGTGTGTGTGTGTGTGTATGAAAGTATAAGTAAATTAAAAACAGAAAGGCATGCCAGTATGAACATAAGCTATAATATAAGCTCAGGAGTTGTTGAAGGCATCTGATTGTTGCTGCTTCCCTAGTCTGGAGGGAGCAGAAGACAACATCAAATTTATATCATTCCAGGTGATGTCAGAGCAAGGGAACCAAGAACATTCAAATACTAAGAATGAGAGGTCTCAGCTGCAGCAGAGAGAGAGAGAGAGAGAGAGAGAGAGAGAGAGAGAGAGAGAGAGAGAGGAGAGACGCAAGGCTTCTGCTGAGCAACACAAGTCTGGATTTGTGTGACTGTATGCAAGAGGTCTGAGGTGGAGCTCACTTAGTATCAAAGTGGACAGGCCATAGCATCTGACCTGGGCAGAGGTGGGTAAAGGAGGATAAATCACTGAACAAGCAGCAGCCAGGGTAGGATGAGGACTTGGCAACAGGAAGATTGTCACGGCTGAGTGCCGAAAGAAGGGAAACGGGAACAGCCTGAAGACCAAGGTTAATGTCAAGGGAGATGATAGGCAGGATTGGTAGGAGAACTGGAACTCCAGGGCGTCCTTGTCACTTTCCCGAAGTAGCATTTTCCTTTAGGTTTCCAAATGGAGATTCAGGATTGCTGATTCCCCCACACACACACAAAATAAAGAGTAATTTCTAAACTAGCAACCTCCTTAGAACTCATCCAACTAGAATTGATGGATTCATCAGTTTAAGGGCAGATGTGATGATACTTCTGGCTGTGCTTCCACCATTCATGGAGTTAGGAAGCAAAGGGGTTGTGGGGCTTATGGATGGTGAGCTCCAAGAACAAGCTCAAACCACTTCTGCAGGGACAGCAGGACACTAGGAACAGCAACTGTGGTCATTAAAAGTGACTTAATGTCAAAGTCATACAATAGATTATAGCATTCGCCTCTACTTAGATTACAGTTAATTTTCTTCTTGATAAAATTACATGATCATTTGTAGAGATAACCGTGTTCTCCTCTAAACATCTGCTTGCCAATCTAATGGTTTTCATCCGAAGTATCTTTTAGGTCCTCGACGTCAAAGCCAATCTGTACCTCTCGGAATCTCATTCATGAAACTCCACCCACTACTGATCCATTCTCTGTGATACAATTGTTTTTAATAGATTCATGTTCTCATGACTCCTTGGTCTATCACCTGAGAATCCTTGAAGTTCCCTCAAGTTGCTGAATTGGAACTTTCCCAGACCCTCTTGATTTAATTTACCTGGTTTGCTCAGTTTTCCAAACATATCTAGGGACTGCATCTCCTTTCCTTCCTGGCGGATCAGGGACACTCTAGTCCTGAGCGATCTCACAGATCTTAGGAAGCTGCAGAGAAATGAAAACGAGGGTGCCATTGTGGATAGCAGGTAGATTATCACCACGAATACACTTCTGGATCCTAAGTGAAGCTTTATCCACAGAAAACAGGAGATTGAAAACCAAAGCAGAAAGAACAGAGGAAGAAATCAAGAACTAATAGAGAAAGAAGATAAGAGAACCATAGATGGACAAGAAGACAAAACGAATTAAGGAAGATTAAATTCTGCCTAAGATCTTCAACAAGTAAAATAAAAGTACTTTTTTCATACTAAATAAGGGTAAAGAATGTGTGGTTTTATTGAATTAGAATTTCAAAGCTTGAAGGAAAGGAAGGAAAAGACAACTGGGAACTCATCTAGTTACAGATAACATTTGAAGTTCACACAGTAACTGCAGCTTGCCAGCTCTTTGCAAATGGAAGGTCATTGCTCCAGGTTCTTTGTGAAGACAACAGCTATCGCTGACCACAGTGGGCATGAAACTATGTGCCATACAGACTGGGATGACAGGTCCCTAAGGATAGATCCCAGTCATGTATGGTCCAACCGTGTGTTTTCTGACACATATCTTTGCTTCTGTGGTTTCTGGACTGCTCTAGTTTCTACATCAAACATTTTCAGAACTAGAGTTGCACTGATATTTAAATGATCAAGTTCAAATTCAGGGAACATGTTGGAAAGGACACTGAATTTTATTTAAAGCATAAGGAAGGATGAGGCAATTGCTTCATTTAAGCAATTAAGTCAGTCTGAGAAAGATGAAGAGTGTAGGTTTTCTGCTCTTTGTAGGCACTAGCTTTCATATAGAGGCAAAATTATATATGCAGATGACATGAAAGTGGAAGTGAAATCACTTAGGGGAACAAAAGGGTCTACTAGGAGGGGCAGAGGAAAAAGCAAAGGGAAGCAGGATATGGTGGGATATGCTTAAAGTAAATTATATACTTGGAGGGAAGTGGTTCTATGTAACTCAGTATGGTAAAATAAAATAAAACTGGAGTAAGTCTTTCAAAAATAAAAAAATAAGAAGATAAAAATACATGCTTTTGACCCGATTAGATTTGCCCCTTCTTCCTTACACTTCTAGCAAAGGAGGTAAATAATTTTAGGAAGTGCTTTTTTTCAAAAAAAACTTCAAAAACCTGGGCTAGCTTATCATCCAAATCAGCTGTTAGAAGAGGATCCTTGCTTCAGTACCTACCAGTGGGGGCGATGGTGATGGTCTTGTTTGCAAGCTGAACTTGAGGATATGGGTTACCCAAGACCGATGCCCCTTGGAGGCCCCACCCAGGATATAGAATGCTCTGAAATGAGTTATACTGCAGCGTTTCTAATGCAGTCGGAACACGGTCTTCAGGCGGCACGGCCATGGCGGGGGATCTGCAGGCAGAAGTTTCCCTGGTTTCATAGGCAGGCAGTGGGCTCGTTCCTACTTCTCCTACTTCTGCTCATTAGCACGGAGCTAGAGCCGCAGGCTTGCGTATGTGTACAGATGTCTCTTCCGCTCTCTTGATCACATGTGATAGATGCTGCTCTGATCTCTGCAGCTTCAATGCACCAGAGGTCATGTGACTGCAGCTGCTCAAGATTGACAAGGAGATGTAGAGCACTTGTTGGAAACACCTTTACAACAGAAAAGTGAGATAAGGTCAAACATTGTATCTTATTTTAAATGCATGGTGAAATATTTAATCTCCTCTCTGTGTGTATGTGTGCATGCGTGTAGGTATGCATCTATGCAGACGCATGTGAAGGCTATAAGTCAATGTTGGGCGCTTTCCTCTATTGGTCTCTGCCTTATTTTGGAGACTGAGTCTCACACTGAACCTAAAGCTCGCTGATTGGCTGCAGGCTCCAGGAACCTCCCAGAGCTGCACTGCTGTGTCAGCTTCTATGTGGTTGCTGGGGACTTGAACCCATCTTTTATGTTTGGGCAGAAAGTGCTTTACCCACAGTCCACTTTTGTGTATATTTCTGACAGGGTCTCATGTATCGCAGGTGGACTTCAAACTTACTGTGCAGCTGAGAATGACTCAGCTTCTAATCTTCCTGCCCCTGGCTCCTGAACGTGAGCTTCCTCCTGTGCACCACCGTTCTTGGTTTTAGTCAGTGGTGGGGCTTGAACCCAGAGCTTCATGCGCGCTAGACAAGCACTGTGCCCACTGAGCTATATGCCTCATCCTCCCAATTCTTTAATGAAAAAAGTCTTAAATAGACAGAGGAAAGAATGCCTCATGAACTAACTAAAATTTTAACTCACCGAGTACATAGCAAGTATATATAAGCACAAAGTGAACTGATGGGATGTCTTCCTCAATCCTGAAGGATCACACTTCAGCCTAGTGAGAAACCTGCAGAACACGAAGGCCTTGGTGGATCTGAAGCCCAAACCGGCACTAAGGACTTGTTGCCCCACCTCTTTCCCTCCTTCCCTCCTCATTCCCCTCATGAGTGATATGCTTTTATTGTCATATCTGGAAGATCCTGCCCCGATGTCAAATTGCTTCTAATTGACAGTGGACCTTATAACACAGAAAACTGAGTGGGGAATTAACTAATGATCTTAGTTAAAAGTTCCCTGCCCACTAAATGCCAGTCTAATGACAATAGCTTGTTACTTGCCATCTGGTTGGCTCTAGACAGATACTGTTTCCTTCCCCTGCCTCAGAAATCCCTGCTGAGTCAGCTATAGAATAGGCGTGCTAATATTTTACCTATATGAGTAGACATATGGACTGAAAGACCTCTTGGAGCCTCTTCTAGCTTGGGATCTAAGACTTGGAGGAAAGTTAGCACACTGTTGAGCAGTGAATTTCCAAATAGAGTTCCATGACCGAGCAGTATGAGAATTACCTAAGAATTACCTAATGTCCTAGAAATGGACACTTTCAGGACCCGTCTTTCAATGAACTGGATCATTAGTTCTGGACTAGGGCCCAGAAGTTCTCCAGGAATACTGATACATACCTGCTCCAGATGGAAGAGCTCTTGGGTAGGAGAATGGGCAATACCTCTCTTTAGGAACATTTCAGCCATTTAAACTTGGTTTCTTTAGGCACAAAAACTGAATACATTTTCCTCTTTCAAATGATTGCTGTTTGTTTTAAATGATACAAAGGCACATGAGACACAGTAGGTGCTCAATAAATGGCAGACAAAATTAAAAGACCCAAAAGCTTGAAAAGTAGAGAAAAAGGATTAGATTTCTGTCTTCACTTTTTTCCTTACATAACATCTTCAATGTTATATAATGTGCAATTTGCATGCAAAAACATCCCACCCCAGGGCATCATAGAAACCTTGAAAAATCCAATATTATGCAGACATCCAGAGATTCTGGCTGCTAAACCAGGCTTAAAAACTAATTTTCCCTCTTTAAGGAAGTGACATTTGCACATTGAACACAGCAGCAATAAATTTAGGCTTTCTTACCACCCCCTGCTGTACATGAGATTATTATTTTTATCAATAGCAAAGCTATTTTTTGTGCAGCATTTGGAGCTGTTTTTCGTTTTCCCCTTTTGTCCATGATGCAGTTATCAGCAAACAGCTCATTAGGAAAAAAAAATAACAACAAAAGCCTAAAACCATTTTAATGGCAGAAATGTGTATTGAGCATTTAATTAAGCTGCTAAATTACACTTTCCATTAATAATTGGGAATGCATTCCATGTCAATTAAAAAAGGATTAACAGCAAAGGTTTGAAAATTTGGACTTGGACGTATCCTGAATTTCAAAGTTGTTTTCATTCTCAGGGTATATCAAGGAAAGTATCCAGAGAAAATGAGGAAGCTTTGCTTCTTTTTTGGAATTTTCTAGAATCAAGAAGCTTTTCCTTGTTCATAAGTGAGTTATGGCAACATCTTGATCATGCTCTTGAGTGCCCAGGCATGAAAGTCAATGGAAACATGGGAATGACTGCCTAGATGCTGAAGGGAAAGGTTAGGTGGGGGAAAGACCTACGGGACACGACTTCATGCAAATAAAAACGAATGAAGCTGAACGGATGCAGATGCAATCAATCATAACTTGAGCCAAATGGCAATGCGAGCGTGCAAACTGTGAAGTTCTGACATCAAGAAAAGCCAAGGGTAATGAAATCCTGCAGGGTATGATGGCCTTCCCAGTCTCCTTGTTGGGAATCTACCAATCAGCAGTGCTCCTATTTTCAGCAAGCACATTCTTCGCACTTCTGCCCTGGGATGGTGCTGCTCTGGACCAGAGGAGGGTTTGTTTGCTCTTGGCACTGTTGGGCCTATTAAACTCAAGTTGCTAACTCATGAATTTGAAGTGTGACTCTGCTCCTACGCTTGGCCCTGCTGTGGTTTCAGGAGTACGGCTGGCAGCCTCTGCTATTCTTGGCTACAGGGACTTTCTCTTCCTACACGAAATCTCCAGAGGAACATCATGTTCTAGCACATTGTAAATGAAGGCAGAAGAGTATTTAACGGCACCTAGGACTTGAATTATTTTGCCTTTTATGTATAAGCAAAGTACTGCAGTGGGCCAAGATGGGAAAGAGTCAAGATCCCTTCTCTTGCTCAAGGACTGCCAGAAATTAAACACACGATGGAAATGGCGATCATTTCAGAGTTATAGAAAAACACCATGTCTTTTTCCTCTGTGCAAACTTCATTGGCTAAATCTCATCGGCAACTATTGAGCTCTTGGTTAATTTTGTTTGTTTCTATCTTTGAGTCACCTTGTTTTTCTGATTCATTCTCACTCTTTATTTCTCTTTATTTCTAGCTCTGTGTTTCTTTTCCCCATTGTTTTTCCCTGCTTCTGTCAGTCTCTCCGCCTTTGGTTTTGCCTCCTAGAGACAATATGATTCTTTCTTTTCCCTCTTCTGTCTGTGCCTGTGTACCTGTCTCTCTGATCTTCTCTTTGTTCTTTGCCTTCCTCTCTCATTCCTCTAACTACCTTCCCTCATTTCAGTTGTCACAAGATTCCTATACTGAACATGTCATCCGGGTTCCAAGAGACAGAGAAAAAGCAATGAGCAAAAAAAGCAATAAGCGAGGATGGTTCAGGACAATGGAATGCTGTGGGGTCTCTTTCCATGCCAGTTTAGCCTTCCGTTTCAATGTTTTGGCCACATATCAAACTATGTATCATTTGAATACAGACCTGAAAGATTCAGAGCAGACAGGATGCTGCCTTTACCCCATAAGTAGAGAAGCTGAGAACCAGAGAAGAGGTAAAGAGCACACAGCTAACTTGTCTCAATGTAAAGATTAGAGTATTTCTGAAGAACAGGCTAGAGTTCAAGGACATACTTGATTCATCAAGGTATCCATTAGTAATTTTAATGAATATTCAACCATGTTTAATAATCCTGGGATCCATAGAAACAGACAGGCAGGAGGCAGGATTGATGAAGGGATAGGAAGGAGAGTAGATGGAGGGAAGCAGGGATAAGTACTCAATATGCTTATAGAAGTAGAAAAGTTAAAAAAAAGAATAGACAAACCAGAATGAACCCTGGGAAGGCAGGAAGGTAAGAGGGACTGAGAAAGGGAAGGGAAGGCAAATGGGTGTGAGGAGGGAATGGAGGGAAGCAGGAATAAGTACTCAATATGCTTGTAAAACTAGAAAAAAATAATATACTGCAAGGCAATCAAGTGCATGATGTATAGTTGAAAGCTGCTGCAGTTATTTTTATTTTCACTGTTGTAAGACAACACTTGCATGCAACTTAAGCGAGAAAGAAAGGGAGATTTGTTTGGCTCATGGTTCCTTCGTGGTGGTAATGGCATAGCAGAAGGCATAGCTTGAAGACAGAAGTTGGAAGGTCAGTTCAGGGTACTGCAGCCCTGTGACGTGTCTTCCTCTGGTAAGGCTCTACCTCCTAGAGGTGATACAACCATGAGAAACAATAACATCTGCTAGAAGATGCATGCACATGAGCCTGTGGGTGCGGCTGCTCACGCTCCAAGCACCACAGAGCTCTACAGCCAACTTTGTGTTGAATGTTAGGGGGACATTGTACTTTGAACCTGCACTCTCTCCGCAGGACATGTGTTGGAGATTCTCTAGCATGCCTCGCTTGAAAGATGGTGGAGCCTTTATTAAGTGGGGACTAGCAGAAAAAGTTGAGCAATTGCAGACCTGCTCATAAAGGAGGTATTGGAACCCTGGTCCCTCCTTTTCTTTCACTTCCTGGCCCCATAAGCAAGAAGTATGCTTTACCATGCACTCCCCACTATGCCTTGTCATAGACCCAAAGGCAACAGGGACAAGGAACCATAGACTGTACTCTTCAACGTTGCAAAACTAGGCTGGGAAGATGGCTCAGGAGTTTGCCTCACAAGCAAAAAGACCTCAGTTCAGACTCCCAGATCCCAGGTAAAAGTGCTGCTGGGCAGAAATGGCAGTGTCAGTCTGCATTTCTGGCCCTGGAAGACAGAGTGTGGAGGTAGAGCAATCCAGGGTATCATAGGTAGCGCACAGGTGTCAACTCGACAGTTGAGGGTTTGAGCTCTGGGCGCATTTGTAGAGAATTAGTTGTTGAGTTAAACCCAGAGCAAATGCTCAAGAGATTGTGTAGCTGATGTAGAAGTCCCAGCCCATGATGGGTGGGAGTAGGCCTTGGAATAAAATACAGAGGCTGATTGAGAAGCTGGCATCCTTGTGTACACTTGGCCAGATGTACTGGTCTGGCAGGTAAGGATTGTCCCTCTCTCAACCATTATGTAGAGATGGTGTGACCAGTACCCTTGGCCCCGGTGTTGGTGTGAGCTTTCTTGTCAAGCCGGACTGAGAACTGTAACCAGATATTGTAAGAGAAAATAAACAAACCCCTTTTCCCTTAAGCCATCTGATGGTGATTTAAAAGCAATCATGCAGTCTGACTGCTACACAGGGTAATTCCTAATGTCATGACTGGACCTCCACAGGCACACACACTCAAGTGTTCACACACATACACACACACACACACACACACACACACACGCACGCACACTAAACAAAATAAAATGATGAACCAAAATGAATTTTTCCCCTTTTTAAGTGTCTTCTACAGTAATAAGATGATCCCCAGAGGAGCATATGGGCAGTACCCAATGGCCTCGTCTTTCTCTCCTCTGATTTAGAGGCAAGTAAAGAACTAAGGCCTGGTGAGATGGCAATCAAATTCTCAGTTTTACTGCTGCCAAGTGATTGGCTAATGTGGCATTACAAGTGCAGTCAGAAGAGCTTGTGAATATTCTCTGCCTTAAGTCTTTATGATGTTCCACTTGAAGGGAAGCCTAGGCTCACTTGCAAGACATAAGCTTAGGGAATCAGATCTGGGTATGGAGAAAATGCGAGACTGTCTCCAGGGCTTCAAAATTCTTAATAGATTGTCTATATCAAAGAACATGAGGGCTGTTGCCTATTAAACTCTTCATTGACCTGCAGAAAGAACACATGCTTCTGGGGGAAGGTGCAGAGAGGAACCCCCTCTGACGACTCAATGGTGTGTTCTCCTAGTCCACTTAACCACTGTGATTCACAAGAGTGAATCTGCCTTACATTGGGGGGAGGAAATCAATAGCACACAGACTTGGTCTTCCTAGGCTATGTGGGATGGGAAGCAAGACCTTATACCCAAGAATGATTCTTACAGAGGTTAGGGCAAGAACCTTTTAATTACTCCAATCATTTGTAGACCTACAGTTCTGTTTAACAACATAAGCAGATATTACATCCATGACATGAGAATTCCAAGGATCAAATCTAAAAGTCCTACACTAGATATTCATATGAAAGCATATACTGGAGAGCTCGCTCAGGAGAAAAACAGGTGAGAAGAGTTCCTTAGTACAAACTTGAGTGTTTGTATCTTCCTGAGCCCACAATTAAGCACTGTAGTTCTTGCTCTGAAGTCAATAACCAAAAGGTGAGGAGCAGGAAGAGGAGGAGGAGGACGAAGAGGAGCAGAATGAAGGAAGAGGGGAAGGAAGAAGAAGAAGAGGAGGCAGAAGGAGGGGAGAGTAAGAGACATCTCTTGACTTTGGCAAACTAAAGGAGTCTTTCTATGATATGGTATCAGGCATCAACTGCTGGTATTTTTGCTGAGCCTTGTTGGAAGGAGCCAGATGTGACCCTTGGAATTCTCATGTACGCTGTAGGGGAATATGGTTTCCTAGCGTGTCTCATGAAAGCAGCAAGGGATGCGAGGGCTGGATCTTTGAAAACCTACAGAAGGGCTGGGGCTGGAGCAAGACAGATGAGGGATCCAGGTCAGAAAAAGCAAGAACCTGGCGCTGCCATGACCAGAGAGCTGGGCACGCTGCGTGCAGGAACTTCAGGACACCCTCATCCCAGTCCTGAGAAACAGAAACGTGAGGGGTTTTCACCCTTGGAAACCTTGAGGCTCATCATCCAAGGACCTTTGTGAAGGGCTGTGGTTCATAGATTTTTTTTTAAATCTAATTGTTCAGGTGAACAAATATGGAGAGCAGAGAGAGGTGTTCCCAGGGGCAAGGTCCTCACTCGGTAGGAAATCCCATAGTGAGGGCATGTCATGTCTTCACCTCCAACACGTGCTAATTTCTTCATTGTGAGGCAAGAAGAGCTGCATGGCCTAAAATACTTCTCTACCTGTCCATGCCAGCATCCCAGCGGCACAGCGAGGGAATTAAGAACCTAGGAGTGCTCAGAACCTTTGGATATTTCTAGAAGCAGAGCCCGCATCTGAATCCCTGCCTCATAGTCACAGTGTATCGGCTTCTAACAAAGAATCTCATTAATGCTGTGACATGTTGGTGAATATGGAATGAAGATGGCGGTCTTTCCATGGGGAATTGAATATTTTTTGTGTTAATGCTGTTCTACACTAAGTGGCTATGAATACAGACGTAGAAAGAGGCTGGGTGATGTGTGTGTGTGTGCGTGCACACCCATGCACGTGCTTGGCATATGTGTGGAGTGGGTGAAGGTGATTTGACTTAATTATATGCCTTATTCATGCGCACTGAGGAAAACAGAAATTAACTCCCATTATTTCACTAATCCTATGCCATCGTCTGAATTTTTCACCATGACATCTTTGAATATGCATCCTTTATCTACAGTTGCCATAATTACAGGGCTGCTCCCCTGCTAGTCCTGTTTGGAGAGCAGTATTCTGCACATGCTCCTTGGGCAATTACCATGTTTCGGGAAACAACAATTCTCAGGCTACTCCCACTCTATTTCCTTCCCACAAATGTGCATCCAGCCTCTTTGAAGTTGAGTGATAGGAGTAGAAAATTGTCTGAGGCACATGGAACTGAACTGATGCGTTTGGACCTCATGACGATTATGTCATTTGATACTTGTGTGCTAGATACCAACTGTGAGCTCATGGACTTTTCTTTATGAGCCATGTGCTCTTAGAAGCCTGTACTCCTCAAATTAGTTACTTCCCTATCAAGACTACCTGGTTAGCACCACGTGAATATCTTTCTTAACCACTTGAAGTCTGTTCTCTGATCTGTAGCAGTGAGATACTCAGGGCACCCATCTCTTTGGGTTGTGTAAGAATTAAGAAACAATGGGGGAGGGGAGGGTCTGATCTCTTGACTTTGTAGCAGCCTTTATAATTTGATGTGCTCTTGTTGTTTGAGCTTTCGGGGTCTTATCCAAAAGAATGATTAGTTAGAATAAAGTCATGGATGCTTTCCTCTGTTTTTCGTCTAATAACTTTGGTAGTTTCTGATGTTAAGTTGAAGACTTTAAATCTGAAGTTGATTTTTCAATGTAGTGTGATTGTCTCACATAAGTTCCATTTTGTATAGGGGAAGTCATTTTTCTCAACAGCATCTCCTGAAGGGATTGGAGAATCTGGTTTGGGCATATTTGCAAAAATCAATGGAGGGCCTGCAGACTTGGCTTAGTGGATAAGTCACCTGCTGCACAAGTCATACGTTAAGAGTGCAGATCCCCAGAAACCATGAAAAAGTGGGCAGGCTTATGGACACATGTGAATGCTTACCCCCAAAACACATGTTCATACATGAACATAAGTTTGTGCAAAAGACAGCTGAGAGTATTGACTCTTCCATCACAAAATGGTAAGCACAGAAGGTAACACACATGTATATTAAACTCAGAGGGAAATCTGACATGCACACTAAAGAATGCTCCAGAATGTGGGGGAAGGTTGGAGGGGGGAGAGGGCACTGGGAGAAAGTGTGGGGGGGAAAGGAAGGGGAGAAAGGGGGAGGAAGCAAGAGAGTCCAGGGAGAGGTGAAGGGAGGGAGGGGAATGGGGCATTTATCAACTTTGTATGAGTGAAAGAAATAAAAATTAAAAAAGGAAAAAAAACTCAGTTCTCACTACAAAATGATAAGTATGCAAGGTAAATTAAGTCTGCTTTACTTACTTCACAATGTGCAAATTATTTTAAAGCATCACGTGACATGTATATCTTTATTAATAAAGATTAATTAAGATTTCTCTATTAATTTATTTATTTTGATTTTAATTAATTAATAAAACAAACTGGAGAAAATTAGTTTTAAAAGTGAAAAAAAAAAAAAAGAGTTGGTTCCTGCTGGCTTCCTGCAGAGCGCCCAGCACACTGAGCTTTCTAGTTGTGGTGGGCGTCACTCTCTGTGACTGCTACTGCTTGTGGGGACTACAGACAGGCAGATGAGGGAGGAGCCGGAGAACTCATGAACGTACTAGCCAGCAGGGTAGAGACCAGGCTTCCTGGCGTCTCAATGTCCTCCTTGGGGACTCTTGCTGTTGGGGACAGGAAATGGATCTCCTCTCCACTCTGGCCTGCCTGCTCCTCACTCTTACATTAGCCTGTCAGACAAGGGCACCACGGACACACCTGGTCCTTCTGGATGCCAGTTCATCCCCCTACACACCGAGAGAGAGACAGAGAGAGAGAGAGAGATCTCAGAGGCAGCACCTGATGTAGAATGGGTGTAGAACTTCGGGAAGCCACTTCCTTATACTCTGGCTCCTGGTACTTTGGATGTTCAGCTTAAGATTGAGATCCCAGGGAATCTGTACACTCTTTGGAGCTTCCTCATTCCTTAGTACCTTGGGTAAGTGAATTGTCCCATTAGTCTGGAAGGAAAACTGTGACCTCATTTGGGGCTTTAGTTCCATCACCAATTTCCAGAAAACAAACAAACACAAATAGGCAGAACATGAAGCCAGTATTAGGTATTTGTAGAGTTTTGAAAGAGGTGTATAATTTATTTGGAAACTGACCTTACATATGCAACACTTTGAAATTCCCAAGTTCCTACTTGTTAAATCAAACAGCAAGGCATTCCTCTTTCCTTCAGGTCCTTGAATGAGACTCATTCTTTCTTGTCCCCTATGAGGACAATTGGTCTTCCTGGTCCTCAGCTGACTTCTCAGTTCATATTCTTCTTCAAAAAAAATTTTCCTTCAAGACTTAGTTCTGGAATTCCAATTTTTCTGCCCTTGGGTCCCATCTCTGCAGCATCAAAATGCATGTCCCAGAAATTTGTACCTTCCTCTTTAAATACCAACTTCTCCATCTCCACCTACCCCAAATGCTGGGACTGATCACTAAAGCTGAAGAGAGGGGTTTGCTGAGAATCCAGTCATCAATGGTTAGTTGAGTGTTATTCTAATTCATTCACAGTTCATGTTTGGGCACTGAGTAAGAGGGATCCAGTTCTGAGATTGAATGAGTGAAGAAAGAGTCTAAGGCGAAAGAAAAGAAAGTGCAAAGGCCTGAGTTAGGAGGGACAGAAGCATGTTAGAGAAAGAAAAATGGAAACATAACAATCCTAAAGGAGGAAGGAATTGAAGTCCAGAGATAGAGAGGAGGTGGGAAGCATGGAGCAGAGTGAGAAGCCTGCACTATTTTGCAATAACCAAGGGAGACTTTGGAAAGTTTTCGTCAGACAGGTTGATGTCAAGAAGATCAACTGGAGGAAGACTGAGGTAAAAGCTGGGAGGTTATTGCAAGTCTTGGTTCCTATTTGGAATTGGCATGCCTCTATAAGTTTAAAATATAATAACAGCTAAAAGGTTGTTTGCTGTAAAATGGCTTTGTTTCCACAGTGTGTTTATGAGGCATTTTTGGAAAGTAGAGCACTCTTTGGTTGTACATCTTTGGACTGGAAATTATGTGTTTTTTATTACAAATTTCTTAGGGTAGGGTATAATTCTTTTTATTACAGAGCCAATATCAAAGAAAGAAAAAAAAAGGAAGAAAGAAAACAATTCACCTCTCTACCTCAGAAAATCAAGTTTCTTTAAAAAGCTATATTATTTTTCCTGATCACAAACATAAAGTATTGGGCTGAAGTTATAATGACAGCGCTACACAGTATGTTGAATCGTGTCCTTCAGGTAATAGCCTTCAGGTAATGGATCCCATAGTATTTCCTACAGTTCCTGTTAAGTGTTGTCCTCAATGTAGTCACACAGTCACAAGTAGATATTAAAATAGTAGCTTTCTTTCTACTCAATCTCTTCCACTTTTCTATTTCTGTGATATGATAAAATCTTAAAGTGATCATTGGTTAGAATTGCTGGGATTCTAATCAATGTGCAACCCAGTTTTGAAAATGTTTATGTTCTCTTCAATAGTTCAAGTTTTGCATTTTTCAGTTATATGTAGGGAATTGCTTAATTAAAGTTCTTATATTTATGATTGTTTCATTTGGATTCTTTCCTTTGTGCATTAGTGTCAAGAGAATAAATTTTGCTTTTGGAAGGAAAATCCTCTTTCCTCTAATAGAATGGTGAACACATGTGCTATATACATCACTGTAAAAGATGCTAATTGCTCTTCATATTTGAAGGACAACCCTAGAGGTTCTTGGCAATTTGAATTTAGTGTTTAGAGGTAGAAATTGGGGCAAATAAAGTACAGATTTTTAAAAGTTATCCATATAACTCTGAACCTGTAATTTTTTGAGGTTAAAATCATTTTCTCTGCTCCCAGAAAAGTCTAAGCAGACCATTTTCCCCAACCATACTTCTAGCAAGAGTATTCCCATTTTACTAAATTCTGTAGGGCAGTGGTTATTGATAACATATCACTTTTATGTGCCTACATTAGAGTTCCACAGGAAAAAGAACTAATGGGATGTACATGCAGATATGTAAGATATGTACATGCAGATATGGTGTGTGGTTATGATGCTAGGAGGTGTGAAAGGACCCGCTGTCTGCAAGCTGGAGAATGGGAAGATGGCGGACCAACTCAGTCCAAGACTGAAGGCTCCAAAGCCAAGATTGCCAGTGTCCTTGGGTGAGAAAAAATAGATGATGGATGTTCAAGCTTCAGGAGGGAGACAGCAATGACATTGTGCTTTCTCCGCCTTTTTGTTCCATCCAAGGTCTCCAAGAATGGAATGATACCTGCTTGCCTAGGTGAAAGAACCCATTTTTCTTGACTCACCAACTTAAATTCCAGTCTTTTTTGGAAATAGCCTTGTAGACACACTGAGAGTGAGAAAGAGAGAAAGAGAAAGAGAGAGAGAGAGAGAAAGAGAGAGTGAGAGTTTTAAGAGCCACCTGTGTGTCTAATAATCCATCAAATGAACACTTAGCCACTGTACTGTCTTTGAATATGAAAGAAGTTTATCATATCCATGAAAATGAAAGACTTATGGTCAACTGTCTAGAGTTTATTAGGTTCTTACTAAGTTGAGCTGTTCAGAGGCACTGGATTGGGAGTATACTAAGAATTCTCATTTGATTATGATCCTAACTCTTGGGTGAAAATCTTAATGTTGAATCTAAGTTCTGGATAGGGAAACTGAGACCGAGGGAAAGGGCATCAAATTCTAAAGGTGTGACAGGAAGGAAGAGCCAGGTTTTGCTCACTAATTCAGATTTACTTTTGTTACGTTGCAGGCATGTATTTATTTTCTTGGCATATTTAATGTAGATATTTTCCCTAGGACTTCTCGTAGATCCATTTAGCAGGAAATATTAAAGCTGAGGGAGCCATAAGTTGAACACAATGCAGGTCTAATTTTATTAGCATGCTAGATTTGCTATTGTGGGAAGCAGGAGACATTTTTACAATGTTTACTTATAAAACTTCCTTGGGTTTTCAAATAGTGAGTGAAATGGCAAGAAATCTCATAATAGCTCCATGATCTGAGTTGAACGGCCCCCTATTGATCGCTTGAGGACCCGTAGCACCCCAGACATTCCTCGTGTCCTTTATCTCTTACCTTCAAGATGGGTATAGTAAATATTGTTTTCCAGATGAGAGAAATGAAACAAAGATGTAAAATAACTTTGCTAATGCCACAGATTTCAAGTAGCAGAGGGGGATTGAGCAGATGTCTATGGGAGTCCAAAGCAAATGCTCTAGCTGCGCTGTGCTCTCTGAAGGTTCTAGAGAGGCCTTGCTGAGTACAAATCAGAGGTCCTGAGCATTCTGGGGCACAGAATATAAATCACCACAGGCGGCATGTCAGATCTTCCCTCAGGGCTATGGGTAGAGAGAGAGAGCAGAGGTTCTAGAGACATGCTATCATCTTTCTCTCCTTTCTATTTCTCCCTCCCACCTTCCTCATCGCTTTTCCTTTTCTAAAATTTCCTCTTCTATCTCCTTTCTCTCTGTGTGTGTCTTCCTTTTCCATCTTACCTTTCTTATTAAAATTTCTTTTCCTTTTTTTGCCTTTATGCACACAGTAAAAATATTTTCAGCACATTATGTCAGGCCCTGAGGAGACTGAGAGAAATGGCGATGGTCCTTCCACAAAGGAGCAGACCCTCCTGTGAGAAAGATGGATATGTAAAAAAAAAAGGATGGATATGTTAGAAAAGTGAGCCACTAGCTAATAGTTGACAGCCATGGCATTGTGGGGCTCTGCAGACAAATGAGTGATTCTTAGCTCTTTGGTGAGAGGGGGGCATGAAGAGCAACCTGGGCATCAGAAGCTGAGTGTGTAGGTCATAACCCAGCAACCTTTCTGCCAAGTTTTGACTGGCTCTGGGTGGTTCAGAAATGAGCTAACTCACTGAAGATCTAGCAGAGAGAGATTCCCATGCCATGGGGTCTCCGGGGCAGATATTTGAGGTGAGAAAGAGCTGTGAATGCATGAGGATGTGAACATGGATTTGAGAGGATGACGTGAACGTGACAGACAGGAGATGGAGCCATGGAAATTGCACGGCCAGGCTGATGATGTTGGAACAGTCATCCTGAGGGTGAAATTTGGCACTCTGGAGATCTCCTCGTTATTTGGAGCTAAGTTCCTGAGAATTCCTGTGCAGATGCAGTTGCTCGAGATCTAGGACATCTGTTGAGTAAAGAGTCAGGTGAGCTGGTGTGCCTCAGCTGGAATCAGTAACTTATTGTTGCTTGGTTTGGAGAAAGAAAAAGAGCCCCAGCATCCTACACAGAGTAGGACTAGAATGGAAGGAGTTGATTGATTGCTCCAGCTTCCAGGACTTTGGCTGGGAGAGCAAAAGACCCCAGCACAGCCATCGCTGATCTTCAGAACACTTCGTGAGCTTTTCAACTGCAAAGCCAAAGCTGGGCTGCTTAACATGTACTTTGCAATTTTCTGTGTCAGCTGAGGCCTTCAGGCTTTGTGGACATTTTTGACTGATGCGCATGCTTCAAGGGATATATATCACAATAGCTGTAATCTACTTGGTGTTTCCAATGTGCAACTTAATTTTCAAAATAATTTTGCAGCGTTGGTGATGTTATCAGCATTTTACTACTGGGGAATGGTAAATTTTAGAATGATTAAACAACTCATCTTAGAACCTCTGGTTGACACTGCCCTGGATTTCTGACACAGTTGTCTCTTTGTGGTACAAAGTCAGCCTTGCTTTTCATGTCTGTGAACTTAATAGTGTCTGTTCTCTGTCCTTGAAATTTTCTTTTTTATTATTTATTCAATTGTGCGTGTTTGTGTGTGTGCGTGTGTGCGTATGTGTGTATGTGGGTAGAACCATGGGTGAATTCGGGAACCACCATGAACCGCCTCCACCTCCTCCTTGTTTACTCTGCCGGGGATTCACAGGCTCCGCCCTACCAGGACCAGAAACGCAGGCTCCCCTGTTTCCACCCGGCGTCTATACATGGGGTCTAGGATCCGAACTCAGGATCTTCCACCTGCAAGGTGGAGGCTTAACCCCAGAGCTGCCTCTCCAGCGCCAAGCAATTTTCTTTTTACCCGTCATCTTCATACCTAAATCTAAATTACTCCTGTTCTTTTGATGTTTCTGTCTGCATTCCCCCATGTTTGCCATGCTGATTCACAGGGCAGGGAGCCACTTAAAAGTCTTTCTTCTGACTGTCTCTTGTCCATTCAGGTCCTCAGCAAATACTTTTTTCACAAGTATGTATGTATGTATGTATGTATGTATGTATGTGTGTATGTGTGTATGTGAGTATTTGTATGTGGGTAGGTGTATGTGTGCAGTTGTGCATGTATTTGGGTTCAGGGGTGTCTGGCAGCTCAGGGGTGATATTGGGAATAATTTTCAGTCACTATTCCACCTTACTGCTTTGAGTCCAGGTCTCCAAACCCCCAGTGTTGTCATTACAGTTATTAATGCTTAACCAGTTTGCTCTGGAGATACCAAGTCCCATTCTTGCGAGGCTGAAATTACAGGCAGGATACCACAGTAGCTTGCTGAAATTACAGGCAGCACACCACAGTAGCTTACTGAAATTACAGGCAGGACACCACAGTAGCTTACTGAAATTATAGGCAGGACACCACAGTAGCTTGCTGAAATTACAGGCAGGACACCACAGTAGCTTGCTACTTTTAACATGGAATCTAGGGATCAAATTCTGGTCCTCTGGCTTTCATGGCAAGTACTTTAACTGTTGATCCATCCCCCCACTGCTCCCTTAACAAATATGTTTATGAACAACTGAATAAAAAGTGCCTTGTTATTTCAATTGGAAAAAAAAATCACGATACTTGACAGCTCTCAGGCCTGCAAACCTTAACCTTTTATGTTTTCTAAGTCTGTGACATTTCACGGACATTTGTACTGGATTTCATGAGTGATTACATGGTCTCATGACTCCTAGACTGAGTTTTGTTCCTCTCCTTCTGAAGCGTCCTGGCCAGTTCTGCAGAAGGTCTTCTTTTCCCTCTTAACCATTCTCTCCTTTCTTCCTGGAATGCCAAAGGAAGTTGTTGCTTCCAGAAAGGAGATCCGAATCACAAAGATTCAGAAGAAAGATGAAGATGCTATTAAATTCACTGTGTGCCAGCACTTCAGTAGTTTTGGTTGGATGCATTTCTTACCATGAAATCATGTAGAATGGAAGCTGAGTTTGGTTTCATTTCAAAATCATCTTCTTGAACACACCAGACATTTCCTCTCTATCACTTTTAATTAAAAAGATAGTTTACTACATTGGCTAAACATTATGCTCACACACACAGATTTTGAGAAGTACCCATGATTATTTTCCCTGATATTCCAGTAGGGAAAGTCGAAGTTACAGTCTCCCAAAATTATTAGTATTGATGAATTTGGAAAGGTTTGAGAACACACAGTATAATGATAAGTAGGAAAGCTGATTTTGGCAACATGCAAAGCATGGTATTTTATAATAAAGAATAAGCACTTGTGTCAGTTCTTGAGGGCTGAGGTGTATCTCATGCCAGGTTTAGCTTGACATTGGCTCAGACTTTCTGCAATCTGAAAAGAGGTTTGTCTATCAGAAAGAAGACAGGGAGGTGATAAAACACCCTTGCTGGAGCTTGTTCTTTGAATGTGGATGGTTTGATCCCATGTCACATTCTTTGGGGACAGAATAATAATTACGTTAATCTGGCCAATACTTTTTTCACCAAATTTAGATTGAGTCTTTTTTTATACATACTGTTTTGGTTTCTCATCGCAGCAACTTTAATAATTTTTGTTGCTACAAAATATGTAAGAACACTAAGAAAGCAATTCCTTAGATACACCTACAGTCTGAAATCTCAGCTGAGACTTGTCAGAATCCAGAGTGTACAAAGTCATTTTAGCCTGGTACCTTATTTTTCTAAAATCTTGCAGTTTACTTCCTCCCAACCAAGCAATCTTTTGACTGATTGAACTTCCCACGCAGAAGTCTCCAGGGAGAGAAAGTGCTAATCAGCGTGAGTTTGCTTTACTTGATGATTATATTCCTCATTGCAATTTAACAGATGGGCAAGAGGCCGATACACTGCTTCATGAAGCTTGGGTAATATATTCCCAATCCCTGGAGCTGACGAATAAAGACTAAACCCTGGCTAAAGACCCCAGGCCATGTACGTGTGAATTCAGTGGGGTACTGCCCTTGTGTTGATTTGATCGGGGAACTAGTCTTCCACACACGATTTTCTTCCAGCTTTTTTTAGACTTTTTATAAGTTTTTATAATTTGTTTTAAATCTGTGTGTATGTGTATGCACAAGTATACATGTGTGTGGGCATGTGTCCAAGAGAAAACCTGAGTATGTCTGCCTACGGCAGCCCAAGAGTGACATATGGAACCATCCTGCATTACTCTTTCACTTTATTGCTTTGCTCTAAGGTTTTCCAGACTCTTCCAGGGCTGGAATTACAGTCTGCCACCAGATCTTCCCATTTATTTATTTATTTTTTTGCATGGGTAGGTGTGTGTGTACATATGCGTAGTGAAGGCCCTGTGTGCCCGTAGAGGCCCAAAGGTAACTTCAGCAATCATCCTGGTTTGCTCTACCTCCTTACTGCTTTGCTGTAGAGTTTCTACAGCTTTAAATTCCAGGGCCAGAAATATGGGCCACTGCTATTTCCACCGAACATGTTTAATTTGTATCTGGGATCCATACATACTGCTTGTGAGGCAAGGCAGTGAGCCATTTCCCCTGCCCCTTGTATACTTTCTTAAAAGCCAGTCCACTGCAGATGCTCAGTGGCTTACCATGAAGCACAAAACCAGCTAAATGTCAGTCTTATGAGCTGCAAACACATTCAGCACACTCACCCCTCCAACCATCACTGTTTAGCATCACAGTCCGTTGCTGAGCGAGGCTTCGTGTGATTCTTTTTTTTTTCTGAGACATTTTTACACATCCCTGAATATGTAGGTAAATAAAATAAGTATAGAAGTTAAACATTTGCTGTTAATAAATAATAGAATATTTTAAAACATTTCTTTAATATATTTGCAATGTAATCATTTATTGAAGATGAAAGTAAACGTGCTAATGAAATAGAATTATTTTTAAATAAATATTTAAACTTTGGCTGAATATTTGATGCTCAAGGACATAGATCACCTTTATTGCTTTTTGGGCTTGAAAAACATTTTGATTTTTATAATTGGAATGCTGAGAATACTACTTCAGATAAATACGAAGTATGAAGTGGCAGAACTATGTTTAGGATGATTCCAGAAATTGTTGAAAATTCTCTCCTATTCCCAAGAAAAATTCATTCAATAAGCTATTTAAATTTATTTTTATTCTTTTGGAATTTCATATGTAAATGCAATGGGTTTATGTCATTTTTACCCCTTATCTGATTCCATTTCCCTCCTTTTCATACACACAGACAAATGATGATGGTAGGAAAATACTGAAACTCCAAGACAAAGAAACTTGATAAGTACAGTAAAGACCCTGCAACTCCCAGCATGCAGCAGTTCCCAGCATGCAGCAGACAGCAGTCTCTGATCTGACCCAAGGAGGTTCAGACCGTGTTTGCTGTTGCTGAGGCCTAACAACATGCACAGTACAATATGACGGTGTTGTGTGTTTGAAACCAAGGCTGCAGTGAAGTCCCACAATGCAAATGAGCAAGCACAGTCAGGAGCACTTTTGCAATTACTCTGCATTGCTGCTGATTGTGGCTTAAGGAAACAAGGGATTTCATTGTGCCCTTATAATGTCAAATTATAATCCCTCAGCAGCCTGAAAGATTGTACACACTAAAAACAAGAGATGTGGGAACTGCACCATCAAATCCACAGGACTGCTGAGAAGGACCGTCCTCGCTTTCCATCATGCCTGGCCAAGTGTACAGAAGGATGCTGACCTCACTAGCAGTTCCCTCCATCTTATTCACCTGCCCAGGGACTAGTCCCACCCATCATGGGCTGGATCTTCCCTGTCAATTAGACAATGTTCTGAAGGCTTTCTCAGAACTTAACTCAGCTACCAATTTCTCACAACTGTGCCCAGAGCTCAGAGTCTTAAGTTTCCAAGTTGACATCAATATCTAACCATGACACGCATGCTGGCTTCATTTTGTGCTTGATTTCAAATTAATTTTTGTTGTTGAGCATTCAGAGTCCTTTTACTGTTTGGGCTGCAGCCTACAGTTTCAGAAGCAGGCTCAGGGATGTTGGTTATCACTTTAGGTACTCTTCTCTGTTGTCCGAGACCACATTCATACACTACTTTAAGTGGGAAAAGGAGATTTATTTGGCTTAACGTTCTGAAGGAATTTTAGTCTATGAAGGCAAGAATCTCATGGCTGTAGGAAGAAGCTAGAGTTGATTGGTTTTAGATCACTTGTGTCATGATGGAGAGACAGAGAGAGAGAGAGAGAGAGAGAGAGAGAGAGAGAGAGAGAGAGAGAGAACAGGAGCAGTTGAAGGAAGCAGGACTGGTCTAACGAACCTCAAGGCCAGCTTCCTGATACGGCCCTTCCTCCAGCAAAGCTCCACCTCTCAAAGGTGCTATAACTTTCCCAAACATCAGCATCAGCTAAGCCACATGAGCCTGAGGAGAGCAACTCACATTGAAAACATGTCAGTTTTTCATCCATAGGATCACATGGCTGCCTGAGAAGTTGCAGCCTACCCAGAATGTAGGACGTGAGCCTGAGAAAAGATCAAAATCGAAGTACTAAATACATACCATTTTCACACAGTCGTGAAGTACAAAATTCAAGGTACTGTACATATATTGCTTTTGTACCAATGGAAAACTGAATCATCTTAAGTGAGGAATCATCTGTAAAGAAGAAAATAGTGGTCACTGAACATTAATCATCTCATATGGGGACCAGACAGTTTGAAATTTTTTATTAGATTTGGAGTGTACCACTTCTAAGCATGAGCATCCCTGCTAATGATGTTTTTCTAGTTAGAATGGCACTAGCTAAAGCAACAGAAACCAAGTATCATCAGAGAAGTTATTTCTTGCTCACACAAGCTCCCATAAGAAAGCTGTACTGAAGAGCTGGGATGCCTATTTGGCATTTTTTGTCTTGTAACTTGAAGGTTCCTTGATTTTTGAGTCGTTTGTTTCCTTATCCACAAAATGGAGAAATCTACAGTAATAGCCTTCTTTACAGAGTTATTGAAAATCAATAGAATCAATATATGAGAAGCCACCACAGCACAGGGACAGAGAACGCCCTTTCTTCTGGCCTTAATCAGAGAAAAATATTTCTGATTGGTCCCTATCTGTCATCTCACTTGACTCCCTTCCATCCTCTCTATTAATTGCAAAAGGCTCTAGACTTCTCATGATAATTAATTGCTTTCCAAATAAACTCTAACTCTCTTTTTATAGCAATTGGTAAGGTCTAATTTGGAATGTAATGTTTTTCAATAACCCTTTTATAGTATACTCCATTGAACAATGATCTAAAGTCATATTTCTCTTGAATCATGCTTTGAGATATTTTTGGATATCTAACTCCCCAAGTTTTTATAAAATCACAAAGTAAGACAAATACACCACTAATTCTAATGAATTCTTCATCGTTACCATCTGTCTTTCTCTCATGTCATAACCTTATATACATTTCTTATATTTCCTCCATTTGTATGTGGGGTAGAATGATTTTGGGATGATGCTTGCCTTTCTTTTAGTATTTGCCATCTTTGAATTGTGGCCATTACAAAGAAACTAGAAAATACTCAGAAATCATAGCCAAGTTTTTACCCAATACGTCTAAAAGCTATAGCTCCTGTCATGGTTTGAAATGTGAGTTGTCCCATAGGCTCAAATGTTTGAATCTTTAGTTGTTTGAGAAAGTTATGGCACCTTTAGGAATTGGAGTCTTGCCGGAAGAAGACAGTCACAGAAGGTGGCCTTGAGGATGGTTAGCCCTGCCCTGTTTGAGTGAGTGAATCTGCTTTTGAACTTGCATGCAACAGTTCTCTGTCTTTATAACCTAGGCCACTTCCAGCTTCTATTGTCAGCCGTGGCTTTTCCGACATGAATGACTATATCTCCCTCTAGAACTGTAAGCTGAATAAATCTCCCTTTCTCCCTTAAGTTGTTTGAGTTTGACTGGTGCCTTACAACAATAGAGAAGAGTAACCGGTATAAAAACTGGTACCAGAGAAGTGATGTGTTACTTTGTGAGACTAACAGGGTCCAGTACTAGAAAGTGAAGTGTGAAGCTTAGAGAAGTTTGTACTAAGTAGAGAAGTATAGACATTGTTGTGATATGGTTTGCAAGCCTTTATAATTATTTGTTTGGAGAAATATGGATAACTTATGGACTTTGTATTTGGGAAAACTTTGTGTCACAGAGATGGGGTCAAAAGGACCTTTCTTGTGAGAGTTTGGAAAAAACTGATTCTGTTAGAGGTACAGACAGTGGAAACCCAGTTTATAATATTCCAATGGAGAAGTCCAGCTTGTGATGGTCCAGAGGGCCACAGAGACTATATTAGGAACTTGATGACGGGAAAAATGGAGTAATATGTTGGCAGGGTGTTAAGTTTTGCCCTCTTCCTGAAAGCTTACCTGAAGTTAAACTTGAGTGGAGGAAATTTCAAGGCAATGTTGTCTTTACAATGTGGCATGGGTACTTCTTAGTGCTCTTGTTCAGAGTTATGAAAAAGAGCAAGGAATCAGAAAGGAAGAAGAAAATTTGTGAGGTTTGATGATGAAAAATTCAATGGAAAACTTGAAGAGTTGAACCAGGAAGAGGCAGAGAGAAAAATGGTGTCTATTGTTAAAGAGATAAGATCCATCAGTGAATCAAATCTTCTCTCAGTTTGTATGCTAGAAAAGACTGAACCAAGGGCAAGATCCTCAGTGAAGGTTCCCACTTAAAAGAACATACATTCTTTTGGGAGGGAAGAGCAAAAGCCCAAGAGAGATTTTTTCCTACAGTCAGCACAGAGAAGCTGAATCACCTGTTATTCAAGGAGGCCGATCCCCACTTAAAGGTTATAGTAGGACTTGGCAATGTTGTCCACATGGTTCTGGTTTTAGAGGCATCAAAGATGCAAGAAGAAGGAGGTTCTAGATTGTTCTTCTAAGGTTTCAGAGAATGACAGAAGTTGGGTAATATGTGGAAAAAAGCCTGCAGTATAGAGGTCAAAGAAGGTCAGTATGTGGTATGGAGTTGTTATACCTTGGCTGGCCATTGAGAAGTGAAGATATTAGAGAAGTTTAGAGAACTATAGTTGCCACAGCCAACATGGGACATCTTCCAGAGAGAGTTGTATATCTTTGGGCAGCCATTTTAGAGAGGTGGAACCAAAGCCTTTTGAAACTGAAATGAGTTCAAGAAAAAGTTCATTTGTTGGGCTTTGAGCTTCAGGACTTGGAGTTTGTCCTGTTAGTTTTCAATCCTGTTGTAGACTGATCTTTCTTGGATATGCCCCTATTCCTTCCTTTAGGATTAGGAATATTTATTCTGTGCCATTGTGTGTTGGACATATGTAACTCAAACTTTGCACTTTTGGACTGTGTTGGAACTACTAATATAGTCTATGAGGATTGTTAAAGTTGGATTGTTTATGGTTTGCGTAATGAGATGGCAATTAGCCTGTGGGGACCAGGGGTGAAGTGTCATGGCTCAAAATGTGAGTTGTCTCCCACAGACCCATGTGTTTCAACCTTTAGTTGTTTGGGAAAGTCACATCTTTAGGAAGTGCAACCTTGCTGTAAGAAGGCAGTCACAGAAGGTGGATCTTGAGGTTGTTCAGCCCCACCCTGCTTGAGTGAGTGACTCTGCTCCTGGGCTTGCATGCAGCGTCTCTCAGCCTCCATGAAGGACATACTTTGGGCTGCCGACAGCTTCTGCCACCAGCCCTGTCTTTTCTACCATGAAAGACAGTTCACTACTGGAACAGTAAGGTGACTAAATCTCCCTTTCTCCCTTAAGTTGCTTGTCTTTGAGTCTTGTCTCACAGCAACAGACACAACAAGTACAGCTTCAAACCATACAAAAATAAAGCAAATGCACTTCCAGTTGGAGATGTCAGTTATTTCAATTATTTCTCATGCTCTTTGCCAGACTTACTCAAACAGAACCAAAATAATGAAAGCACACAAATATGAGGAGAAAGAACATGAGTTAGTGCATTTCTCAGTGGCTCACATCTTTAGGAACCTTTTTGCTGAAAGGAGTTCTGAAAGCTTTGCTTTCCTGTCATACTTCCATATTGAATGTGGTAGGTAGATATCTGGGGTGATTTGCCACTTAGATACAGGTGTCAACTTGGCAATTAAAAGTAGTGAAGAATTGATAACGAAGAAAAGTCCTGAGTGAGCCTGAAGGAGACTGTTTAATTGATGAGGAAAGACCATAGGGGTGGGACAATTTCCTGGACAGGTGGATGAGATGGAGGAAGCTGGTTCAGTTGGCACACTTTGTCATTCTTTGCCATTTTGAATTGCAGGCATTCTGGCAACTCTGTGGATGTATTGTGAACAGTTCCCTCTACTCTTGATGTCGAGATGAATTCTCTTGTCAAACTAAACTATGAACTGTAACTGAGAATTGTAAGAGTAAAGCCCCGTTATCTCTTAGGTCGTTTGGTCATGTATTTATATACAGGGGTTCATTTATCTCTTTTCTTGTGTCGTAGAAGCAAGGTGTACAGATTCTGTCTACTATCGGCTGAGCACGTTGAATAGTCTTTCTGGTTAACTCTATCTCCAGCACTTGCTTAAAAAATAATCATCAAGTTTAGATGAGTTAACATTTCTGAAAATCCTTTGCAAGACTTCGGTTATCTTTTTAGTCTTCTTTCATTTCTTTTTCTTTTTAATTCTTTTAAAATTTGTATTACCTTTATTTACTCAGTTACTTACTATTCTGTGATAAGGCACATTGTAATTCTATGCAGAGGTCGGAGGACAACTTGTAGGAGTCACTTCCCTTCTCCTAGCATGTAGTAGGAGATTCTTTTGGATAATAGGGAGGAAGGACCATATCCCATTTTCTGCCTTCACTTCTTCTCTGTGTTAAGTACACTCGATTTTCTGGAGAAAAATCTTAGAAGGGTTTATTAAAGAAGGAAAATCTTATTGAATGAAGATCAACTTTAACTTGAAAGGAGTAAAATACAGATTAGCAGTGGGAAGGCTATGAAGTTGACCTTGAATAACAAAGTCACATGTCATATTTTTCTTCTCAATGCATAAGATTTTCATGGCAACAGATAAGGCTGCCTGTGGTGCTCGCTGAAGAAAATGGCTTCTGTTTTTCATCAAGTTTTATATTCATTCAATCACTTTACCTTGAAAAATGAGATGAATTTCAGTGAGATAACAACCATCTAGCTTCCTTGTAAAGAATTAGAAAGATAATCATGTGAAGATCTCTTAGAAATCAAGCTTAGAAATCAAGGGAGAAAACAAGCTATGGAATCTGTCCAGGATATTTCAAAGGACAGTCCAGTCGATAGAATCACAAGAAAGAAAAGCATCCCTCAGGATGCACAGGCAGCTGGTTCCAAATCTTCTCACAAACTCCCAGATCTACGGAAGCTCAACTTCTTTGTGCAAAAAGATAGAGGATTTGCCTATAATCTCTGCACATCCCTCCACATAGTTTAGACCATTTCTAGATTCTGTGCAACACCTAGTAAAATGCTTTGTGATACACATAATTGTTGCTTGTATTGTTTAAGGAATATTGACAAAAGAAATAAGTTCTTACATAGCAAAGATGTAATTATTAACAAAATTATTTTGTATCTTTACTTGCAATTGAATCTGGAGATGCATCTGGGGCTGTGGAACCCTTAGCCAGTAAAAGGTGGCTGTAACTCATATTTTTTTTTAACTTTTAAATTATACATGATCAAAACATGACTAAAAGCACAAATCATCTATGCCTTAATGGAACATAAAGGAGGAAGGTATGTTTATAATGACTTTGTAATTCTTTGTCCATTTGGCAAACTTTACTTTAGCAAATGAAATGGTTGCCAATCTAGGAGTTTAAGATCAATACCTGGAGATATATTTTCCTTCTTTCCTTCAACATGAAAGTTCCCCAAAAAATTCACCTCTAAGTCAACACTAGCCAGAATGAAAGTCTGATTCCTCCTAATCCGAGGTATCTAGTTGGCCTTGATGACTTCTAGCTGTGTAAGGATCTACCCTGAAAAACATTTTCTCAATACAACATGACCTCCTCAACCTGAAGACTGGAAAAACAACAAAACCAGAGAATACTGCCTATCTTCCACGAAACAATTTTTATCAATTGGCTACATTTTCAATTAAATCCTTGTTAATGCCAATAATAATATTATGGGACACATTTGATGTGTTATATTATAAGAAGGGACAATTGTTAGAAATATCTTTAATTCCCTTGACTTCATTTGATTTTGAAAAACAGCTGTGGTGATGAGAATCAGCCTCTTTATCTCTGTTTTAAAATTTTTTTTATTATTATTATTTATTCAACTGTGTGTATGTGCGCGCGCGTGTCTGTGTGTGTGTGTATGTGTGTGTAGAACCACGGACGAATTCGCGAACCACCATGGACGCCTCCACCTCCTTCTGCCCCGGGATTCACAGGCTCCGCCCTACCAGGACCAGAAGCGCAGGCAGCCCCCGCTTCCGCCTGGCGTCTATACGTGGGATCTGGGATCCGAACTCGGGACCTTCCGCCTGCAAGGCGGAGGCTTAACCCCTGAGCCACCTCTCCAGCCCCTCTTTATCTCTGTTTTAGAAAACGATTGTCTTAATTTTGTCACTTAGTCTCTGAAGTAATGACTCTTATGCTTGGACTCTGACATAAACATTCTGGAGCTTGTGCAAAGGCATCTTTTAATTTCATGTACAAAACCTGTTGTTTGATTTCTTTCATTTATGCCACTGACATACACTATGTGTTGGGTGACACCTATGTGTGCCCTCCTTGCAAAAACATAAAAATTCATTTTGGGCAATGAAATTCAATTAGTCTTGATAGCAATTCCGCAAAAAAAAAAATCTATGTAGCATTCTAATCTTTTTCAAGACTGTGTTGAAGTTGGGCAGTTTTATCTTCCATTGTCCTCATGTTGCAAGGAGATAAATGGGAAATTAATGTTTCTGTTTAAGGCAACCAGGAATGATAATAGAAACTAATTAAAATCTGAAGGAGAACCTGAAGGAAACTTGCTCCAATCTAGAACAAATCAAAATGACATTTTTTTGGTTTCTTTTGTGTGACGGATCACAGTATGAGTTCATGATTATTCTTTCCTCCCTGTCATTAGAAATTAGAGCTTTTGCTCTATTGGTTCTTTGTAAATAAAAGTGGGTATGGGGAAAGCGTGGATTTCCCAATATTCATATTACTTGTTCTTCTCTGTAGTAACTTAGGATGATCAGCATGTGATCTCCTTCTTTTGCTTGCTGCATATAAACATCGAAAGTTAAAATGATAAGAGGCTTTAAATTGGGTCAGAAAACTTGTTTGTGCCCTGGGGAAATCTTTCTTCCTTCTGGAAACCAGAGATTCTCTGTTCACAGAGCTTGGTTGATGAGGACAGGAAGCTTTGCCAAAGAAAATGTGGGCAGAGTGGGTGACTTCCACACAGCAGGATTCTAGTCATTTACTGTATGATGTATATAACATACATCCCCTGACCTGGTCACTGGAGTGATAGTGTGGCCTGCTTCTTACATGCAGAGGTTTTTGAACCTATGTGCTCCACCTGATGGACTGAAGGCTCATGATGAGTATGTATGTGTGTGTGTGTGTGTTTTGAATTACTATAAATAGAATTGAATTATTAGATAAACGTAAAATTGTTTTGGAGAGAAGTTATGGCACTATTATCCTCAAAGTGCTCGCAAGTATATGGATTAATAAATATGTTCATACACCGATGGAGAGACTTTAAATTAGTGTGGAATTCTAGATAGTTGACTTCAAATTGCTTGTAAATCATAATTCCCTCCAATAAGTTGCCTTATGGGGTTACCTGCCTGTATACCTTCTGAGCAGTTGATCCTACTTTTAGCAATTAGAATATGCCAAATTTAGATACCTTGGTGGGTAATTTACTAAAATATTTTCAATGTGTTTGTTTTACTCCTAGATAGGTACAGAATTAATGTTTCTTTTTTAAAAAAATCAGCCATGCAATAGAGATTTGGAGCTTTAATTAGCTAGTTTTGTGTTCTTATGAGTAGACTGGAAATAATCTGAGTAAATCATGCCTGGGGCCAATTCTTTCTCAGCTCACTTTTAAGTGGTCAAGGCAGGTCAGCACTCAGACACTTGCTCTAATTTGATCCGTCAGTTCCTGTGATAACTTTTCTCTAACCCTGGCTTGCTCTTGCCCAAGATTACTTGTTTCTGCACAATAGAAAATCATGAATGTGCCATGCTCCTAGCATCTCACAGGGAAAAATAAAGCCAAGCTCATCGGGGCTCCATGTGTGGACAGAGATGGGCTGAGAGTAAAGGTATTTGGATAGTTCGACATCGATACCTTCATCTGTTCTGCCATTCAGAGAATTCTCAATTATATTTCTGGATCACATGGATAACCCAAGAGCTAAAAGCTTTGTCTAAGCCCTCCTTTGGAACCTTTTGAAACAGAATACATTGCAATGGTCCATTAGGTTATTTTTGATGTTAAATGAAATATTCTTTTGGCAACCTTTGTTTGGTCTTTAGTGAGGATGTTGGACATGCTGTCATGGTTGACTATCTTCTTTCTCTATTTTATAGTATTCCCCACCCTAGAAGAAATTCCTATAGTTTCTTAGTATGAAGCAAATTTGTAATTCTTTTGAGCAGTCATTGGCTTATCTTCATTTAATTGGTATTCCACATCTTTTTTTGTTTGTGGCTTGCTAGAAAATATAAAGCAAAATTTGCAATTAATTCACTGTCGGTTTCACTTCAATGTCAAATCATCTAACCAGGATGAAGAAGTTCCATCTTTTCTTGTGCCAAACTGTTTATTGCATAGAAGCTTTGCCCTTACATGAGTATTTTTGACCACTAGGTCTTTCATTCTCTCTTTCTGGGCTGTGGAGCCTGCACTGAAGAGGTACTAAATAAAACATGCCCATTGCTTTCTGTACCCACATCTCTCCTGCATTGGCTCTTCTTTTGGTTTATTAACCTTTCTTTCACAGTGATATGTAACATCTTCACAAGATTCTACAAAGATACCAATATCAGCCATTTCAAACTTCCCTGTCATTATAATATAGGAAGCGTTTTGGGGTCCTTGCCACCATTAGCTCTAATAGACTTTGATTTTATTTCACAGAAATAAAATATGCACAGAAATCATAATATGCTAGTAAAACAGCGGTTGTATGAGCAATCAGAAATTAATATTTCTTACATGCTATGATAGTATTTATTTAGTATTTCTGCTTGTGTAACGAACATGTCATCATAAAGGAACTAGGAACATCTCAAGTTATGCTGGACTTTTGGTTCACTGTAAGCTGGAAATATTTGTAAGTAAGAAATACAATTGCTTCAGCTGTAGTAGTGTATTTCTGTAACCCTAGCACTCAGAGATTGAAGCAGGAAGACTCAGTATGAATTTGCAACCAAAGTGGATTACAAAATGAAATTTAGGCCAGACTGGATGACCAGTGACTCCAGGTCTCAAACAAAAGAAAACAAAACAAAAGCAAAACAACAAACAAAACTACCCGAGCAATCAAATTCAATTAGCACACTTAGCCTGCCAAGCATCGTAGCTTAACAGCACAGCCCACTGCAAAGAACGGGTTGTTTCTCATGGTGATCACGTGACTGATTAGGATGTGACCCAGTGCTTAGAAGTTTCATGTTGTACATTGTTGGTCTAAGAAAAGGCTTGAAAGTCAGAATTCGATATACTATTTTGCTATATGTTTATTGTCTACGCATCCTAAACATATACAATTATGTTGAACCATCCTACATTAGTGACCATCTGTGTCCTAAGTTGTACCAAAGAACATTTCTTACTGCTCTTTTTATTATGGTTGCAGGCCATAAAGAAATGTTTCCTGGTGCTTTAAGTAGCTTCACTTTATCCTTGACCTTGTGTGTGAACTTTCCAGGTTCCTACTTGTAATGATTTTAATAATGTCAGATCCTCTTTCTTCTAGTTTGTTAATAGTGATGTTACATACATGGCAGATGCTTACTGGAGCCCACAAGAAGTCACCCTCTGAAGAAATAACACTTTCTACAGACACAAGAAGGCTTAATTGCAGTAAATACTGGTTTAAATTTCTCTCACACATTTTCTAGGTATTCTGAAGGGCTTTAATTTCCTGTGTTCTGAAAAACATGATGAGCAGCTACAAGTTTCTGTCCTTTGAGAATGAGAAAATTTTCAAATCCAAAGTTCTACAATCAAAAACAGGGGCACTTTGCAGAGAGTCATTTGATCTTGTCTAGTTTCATTTGGAACAGAATCAATTAATTAGGGATGAAAATAACATCAGCATGATGCTCACATTAAACACGTAGAAGGGCACTCCGTCTTTAGCTGAGTGTTGTGTGCTCATGGCGAGAGACTCCAGAATCAGTTGAAAACAGTTTCTTAACTGGAGGGGTCATTAGAATCTATTCTACTGATGGCTTGCAAATAGAATTTGACATTAAAGGAAAACATGAAAGAACAATTAAGATCCTAGTTCTAGTGAGAGTTTAGAAATCTTCATTTTTCTGGAAATATTCAAAATACCCTGTAGGAAAATTTGAATATTTATGGACAATGTTGACATAAGAGAATTGTGCTGTTGGTGACAAGGAGGTTCTACCAAGGGTCGAAAGAAGCTGCATGATTGATAGCTGTTGTCACATTGAACACAGATTATCTTATTTCCAAGAGTTCCCTTGCAGCAAGGTTGATCATAAACTACAGATAGTCAGGATGATGATGAACTTTTATCTAGAGTTGAAATATAACTTGTAGTGACCAGAGAGCACACAATAGGTTCTACCTCTCAGATAGCTTTGTTCATATGGCCAAGAGAGTGGGACACTCCAGCATTTTAAAAATGGGAGGGGAAACTCCTTGCTATTCGGAGCATCTAAAACTCATGGTTAGGACCCTGTGACCACAGATCTGTGTTCCCTCACTGAACTCAGCTCCTTGGTGACTCTGGGAGATCTCTGTGCTGTTCTCCTTCAATGTAGCCACATCTTTCTACCTTCATTGGAGTCATCCGGGCTTCTCTGTGCTCTGTTTCTAGTAACTTATACTGAAGACCCTAGGTGTTTACAGCTGGTTTGTATGAGGCATGCTATTATGCTGTCCCTCTAACTGTGTAGACTGTCCTGAGGGCTTAGATCTGAGTCTGAATTTAAATCCTGAACTCCATGGCTCTACTGTGAGATTAACTCGAGATTTTAATTTTCTCTGAAGAGCTCTGCGGAATTAGGTTTGTGCTGGTTTGAGTAGGAAATATTCCCCAAAGGCTCAGCTTTTGAATACTTGTTCTCTAATTGATAGCACTATTTAAGGGTTAGCTGGTAGAAGTATGATCAGGATCATAGCCACTCCCCCTTGCACTGTTCTATTGGGATGCAAATAGACTTTATTATAAACTGTCCACTCAGTGAACTGAGCTGCCCCACCTTGGCCTCTCCACCAAGATAGATCAAAACACTGAAATCATGATCCAAAAATAAACCTTATCTCCCTTGTTATTTCTTTAATATTTTATGCATTTATTTTGTGTAAACGTGTGTGTGCGTGCATGTGTGTGTGTGTGCATGTGTGTGTGTGTGTGTGTACATTATGTATCACGGGAATCATCCTGGACTGCTTCTACCTCCTTCTTGCTTAACCCTGGGACTTCCCATGCACTGCCCACCAGGGTTAGAAATACAGGCCAACACTGCGCTTTCCATCTGACATTTTTATGTGGGATCTGGGATCCAAATTCAGGACCTTCTGCTTCCAAGACAGAGTCTTAATCCAAAAGCCATCTCTCCAGCCTTCCCTTAAATTATTTCTATCCAGCTTTTTGGTTATGGTGACACTAAAGTAACTAATACAAGGTTGTGGTTATTTTCTGTAGGATATTTCTAAAATCATAACTTTTTTTCTCTCCTTCCTACTCTCCCTTCTCCCCTTTTCCTCCCATAAGCACTGTACTTCTTGCAGGATACATGTGAAGTAGAGAAGAAAATATGAAACACACACACACACACACACACATTTACACAAAATAAATGAATAAAATATTAAAGAAATAACAGGAATACTATCTCAGGTTCTTTTCTGAGTGTTTGCAGTTCACCCTGATTTCCACTGGCACATTGTAGCTTAGCAAATGCTTGTGTGATGAACGAACAAGGTGCTGCAGCATATTTAAGCACATAAACATGTTGAATAATGAAGTGCCTAACCAGAGATTGAGTGGCTGACTCTAGTCGTCTGGTGGAGAGGAGCTATGCTCTTGTTCGGTTTAGATGATTTATCCTGCCCAATGTACTGCAATATTGGCAGGATGCTTTGCCTTGTCCTTTGGTGGTCCTGTTGCACTGGGGAAAGGACTGATGAAGGCTAGAAGACGGTGAATAATGCAAAGGTTTCTGAGAAAGCACTAGTGAAAATACTGTTTGTGGGAAGGAATGGATCTTTAAGGGAACTGGAGTGACAAGGATTTATTTACATCTCTACTGGTGCAGACTAGTTGTCTATTCATTCCCTTCAAGGGTCCCAATGCGGGCCTCTAGTGTTTCATATTTTCTTCTCTACTTCACATGTATCCTACAAAGCACCTTAAGCTGGGAAGACACTCAGCACATCTTAATCTGCTTTTGTTTTTCTCACCACCTTTATCTCGCCTTCTTTATCTTTTTTCAATGGGCTCATCACCAAAGCTGCCTTGAAGATCAATCTTGATGACAATTTTCCTCTTATATTTTTACATATTCTGGGCACATGCCTTGAACTGTACTGACATGTTTTTTTCATCATCTACTATGTAAAGATTTTACTTTCTCAGTTGAGGTCTCCTTTGTACTGTGTGTCTTTCTTAAATTCTCACTATCAAATGTAAAGCCAAAAAAAAGCATTCTTGATAAACATTAATAGAGTGAATGATTAAATTATATTGATTTTATCCCCATGAGCATATCTCTTTTATCAGCTTTTGTAAATTAAGCTATCCATTGGGTTATATTAGATCAGAAGTGGAGAGCTGTCTGAAAGGAGCAACATCAAGTGATCAATAACCAGAGTTTACACCATGTAATGATTTGAAAAAAGGGTGTGTGAGAAGCTCTCATCTATAGGCAATATGAGTTAAGTAGTATATTTATAGTAAGGTTATTAATTTGCAAGAGTTTTTCACAGAAATTCCTATGTCATAGCTGTTAGAAACACAGAAAGCAGATGGAACTCAAGGCTTACATGAAACAACAGGACTGGAAAGAGAGCTTGAGAGGCCATTCAGGCTTGCTAATATGGAAGTAGAAGACTCATGGTGGATCAGTCTAATAAGAAATGACAATACCAGATGCGATAGTTGTGAGAATTACAGTGTTGGGAAGAATTAAGAAGCCAAGCAGAAGAACCCACAGAGGAAATAGAGAGAATGCTTTATACATTTCATAGCATTACCCTGAACACAATCCTGTGACAAAGTAGCTATACCAAAGGTCCACATTGACTTGAGTTACATTTGAGGCATTGTCTTCCCGAGATGCACTGAATAGAAGTTCTATATATTGCTTGGTAATGAGGAGTAGCTCAGGTCGCAAGAAATCAAGTGGACAGCTGGAGCATTTGCTCATTGTTCGCTCATAACACAGAGATACACAGTTGAAGATGACTGTGTCTATCTCTGAGATTAAGAAAGAATCTCTGGTTGATGTGAATATGAAGCATATGTCTGTTCCGAGTCACTGAGACAGAGAAGTCAGTTTCCTGCTACAAATATTGTTATGCAGCTCAAAGGTAAAGTGAATATGTGTAACCAAGAAGTAATCTCCACAAGTCTATGGGCATTTTTATTGTCCACTCAATTGCATTGTTATGGACTAATGACTACTCACTGGTATTTCTTAAAGTTTCTCTGTCTTTATCCATCTTCGAGGCTTTATGATGATGTCAAGAAGATTATCTGAAACCTGATTAATAATCTATAATGTTAATATCATGACCTGAAATATATCATCATATCTTTCACCCTGGGTCCCTGGACCATAGCTGAACACTCAAACTACATTACTTTAGTAATAAATACCTCATCTGACCATGAAGGGAGACAAGGTTCAACACATTTCAGCTTTCTTTATAGTTAAGTCATATTTTCTATGTAGGACATTATGATGACAGCCATCTCTAGAATTAGTCATTGATAATGTCCATGTTCTCTCTTTTCTGATCACTGCAGTTTAGGAGGCCAAATGTAGAGAGAGCATTTCTTCAGATGCAGAGAATGTGGACGCATAGTTTGTTGAAGAGACTAGAGGAACATCCTTAGAAATTTGTAAAGGATAAAGACTTCCATTGAATCAATCTATTGACATTTAGGTGTCTGTTATCATATCCCAGCTGGTTTATTCAAGATAGCACACCAATCTATGCATAAGCTATAGTAAGATTTAAGAACACAAAAGATAAAGAAAAAATAATTAAGACTTACTAAAGAATATCAGTCTTAAGAAGAAAAATACAGGATATCAGATATTATGAATAACATTATTGAAGGCAAAAGTCTGAAAAATTTTAAAGTATTGTAAGAAAAAAACTTAAATCTAGAGATCTGTTGAAATATCTTCCCACTTCAATTTGTCTATGTAATTAATAGAGATATTCAGGCATATAGAGAGCAGTTAGAATTCTGCAATCTGAACACAGATTTTGAAGCACTTTTCTAAAAAGAACTCTTAGAACAGAAATAAACCCAGAGGAATGGTAGGAGAGTTACTGGAACTGATAGGAAGAAAACTTAGTGAAGCTTGCTACATCTTAAAATCAACAAAATGAAAAAGAAAATAGCTTTATATCCATCTAGAATTAAAACTCCTAGCAATATCTATATAATAAGCATAGGGCCCAAGGATCATTATGAAGTTCTTATATTGTTTCCAGAAAGCAAATATTAAGCAAATATTTTCAATCTTAAGAAATTAAAGTGGGTAACCAAACATTAGTGTGTTATTGTAAGGTAATTCATTATGTGAAAATGATGTATACATTTAAAATATTGAAGAAATTTGATTTATCAGTTGAAAATAAAAAGGGGAAAATAAAAAGAAAATATGGTAAATGAACAATAAAGAATACTGTACATACATTTATGATTCACAATAAATATAATGGGTTAAACTTGACCATTTAAGAAGCAGGTACCTTTAGGTAGAGAAAAGAACAAAATTCATGAAAATGCTTTCTAATAAAAGTTATGCAGAAAATTAAAAATATCCATTAATTATAAATGAAAACAGTTTAAATGTGCTAAGTGGAATTCTTAATCTCAAAATATAAAAATTCAACGAATTTCAATAGCTCATAGGCTCTTCCATAAATGCATTTAAAGCAATGACATTAGAAATCATAAGCAGCTGGATCTGATGATACCCACAGATAATCCAAATTCTTGGTCATGGCTGCAGGAAGACTGAAAGTGACAGACCTATGTAGGCTACCTAGAAAGACCCTGTCTGAAAGGAAATACACAAACAGGAAACCCCGAAACACAAAAGATGGTTATAACCACCAAGAAAGCATGCATGTTATGTTAATATAGACTTACTTGTATAAGTCAATATTCAGAGTGGAGTCATTTGAAACACTTTATTCAAAATGGATTGATGAAAGAAAACTGTAGAAATCTGAACATAAATATAAATGTATACATTTGCATATGTATAGATGTGATTTCTCACTGTTATGAAAATGTATATTATTTTTTCTTTATAAATTTGTTTTTTACTACATTTTTTGCCTAGTTATACAAGCTCAATAGGTATCCTCTTCTGCTTCCTCTATCCTCCTTCCCCCTTATTTTCCACCATTTCACTCTCCCCCCATTCCCACTCTCACCCTCACCCTTTTCCTTCCCTCCTCCTTTCTTGGTGCTTCCTGCTTTCTCCCTCCCATCCTCCAGAACATCTGTTTATGTGGGTGCTGAATTTTCCTCTGAGTGGTCTATACTAGTGAGGATTCAGGACTCAGTGACATAGCTTGGAATCCCTTCTTGGGCTGCCTGCTACTATGGGAACTCTATTCTGACTGTTTAACCCCTTGCTTCTAAGGATCCTATAGCCTGAAGTTTTCTCCCCTGTGATCCATGCTAGATATTAGGTGGTTGTTGACATGCCAGCCATTGTGCATGTCAGGCAAGGTCCAGTCACATTGTGGCTATATCTTGGCTGATTGAACCCTGACTTGTGTGGAGTATCTTGCATATCATTGGTCCTTCCCATCTTTAGGCTCTCACAATCTTTTTGCCCCCTCTTCTGCAAGGTTCCCTGAGCTTTAGAATGGAAAGAGATTTGGCTGGTCTTGCTTCGGGTGAATATTGTAGGGTTTTTGATGTTCTGAATCATACTTTGCTATTGTTTTCAATTTTGCTGTTCCTACACTGCCTTTGGCTACATCCTGATTGGTTGTTGAGGTCATCTCCTAACCAAAGATAAAAGACTGTTTGAATAAAGATCTTAATATAAGAAGAGGCTCAAAGGTAGATGGAAGAATAGGAGTAGGACTCACCAGTGAGAGGGGTCAGTCTCCCATTTGCCGGCTGGTTACCACCTAACTGCTAGTCCTTAGACCCTCCTAGACTGGGGAGATCAAAGCCTGTTCAGTCCCAAGTGACCAGGAAGGGAAGTGAGAGTGAGCTGCATCCGATGTCTCGCTACTTACATGCAGTACATGACCGTGGCCTAATTTCTCTATTGAAGTGTGTTCTTTTGTCTCCTTTATTTTGAAGTCTTCTTTCGCCTTCTCTCTTATTTATAATCCTTAAAATGTGTATTATTTTTAAATAGGCAAAATATTGGACTAGAATTCTGGCACTCAGTTCTAAGAAAATGAATCAGAAAAATCAGGTTTTTTTAGTTTGTTAAAATGAGTGTAATTGAGCAGATTAGTAGATTATTGAATCACAAAGCCTAGGAATACCAAGAAAGTAAATAGAAAAGAGTAAAATAAATAAAAATGTAGATATATGTATACAATAAATATCTACATAAATAATGTGATATCCGGTTTATTAAGAAATTGATACTAGGAAATTATTTTTAAAAAGAGAATAACAACGATACAATAGTTTAAATTTCTCAAATCGACAGAAGTTTGAAAGCTGGGTAATGACTTGAACTTCTTGAGGTCATCTCCTAACCAAAGATAAAAGACTGTTTGAATGAAGATCTTAGTATAAGGAGAGGCTACTATTCACGTACTATTAATGGTCATAGAGAATGTAGCCAGAGTAAGTACACACAGGCATAATGTAGTTAAGTATCTAGAGCAATGGACCCCTTTGTTCATAATGTATCATAACTGACACTTGTCATTTTGTTGTTGTTGTTGCTGCCGCTTGTATCAGGGAATTCCCTAGAATAAGGTCATGCAAGAATGTAAGATATTTAGGTGCGTGCTGTGAGAGATCATGCAGTAAGATATTGTAGGTGCGTGCTGTGAGGGATCATGCAGTAAGATATTGTAGGTGCGTGCTGTGAGGGATCATGCAGTAAGATATTGTAGGTGCGTGCTGTGAGAGATCATGCAGTAAGATGTTGTAGGTGCGTGCTGTGAGGTGTTGTCCTGGATCAGCCACTCTGAATAAAGTCATGTATAGAAAGACGACACTGCATGAACAAATGAACAAGGGAAGAAATGATTTGTGTGTGTGTGTGTGTTTTCCAAAGAACCTCTTCTTTTGGGAATGATAATGAGTGAAAGGATTATATTAGTATTTGGTGAAATGTAAAACTGCATGTATACACATTTCATCACTGAAGCATAACCACATATAAGGACACACACAAATAAAAGATAAACATTGTCTAGATTCAATGAAAGGGTCAGAAACTGATGAATGACGGCTTTATACCAGCAAAAGATAAATGTTTTATTATCATCTTTCTTTCCAGCAAGCAAGTAAAGAAAAACTGTAGGGATCTATTGTTTAAAGGTTCATATGCTATGACCCTAAAATGTTTATTTATCATGCAAACATTTATCAAGATTCTTTTCATGAGCTAGTCATTAGTTATTTATTTCTGTCACAGAAGATTGAATGATAAGTGTGTTTTGTTACATTTAAGTTAGCAATCAGTAGTAGTGTGTTAAATAGAATGAGGCCCAAAGCAAAGCATTTCTGTTAGAAAACAGGTGTGGAGAAGGACATTACACAAAAGGGTCAAGTTTGGTCAATTTGAAAATGAAATACTTGGAATCAGAACCAAATGAGAAAGAACCAATTATGCAAAGATTGAGGTGGGATTGTGGAAGTTATCCAAGCTGATGGAGCAGCCAGTGTCAAAGTCCCCACAGTGAGAAGAAGATGGCCAGTGTTGCTTGTGTGTGCACTGCAACGTGAAGGCAATCATCTCTGATCCCACAGCTTCTGTAGACCACTCAGAGAAGCAGAGACCACATTCTAGGAAGGAAATGGGAGTGGAAGTTTTAGGTCTATATCATCTCTGGAGTTCTGCAAATGTCAGAGTAACTAGAAATTGGTAGACTGCTTTTCCAAGCCACTAATCATAGTGGTATGTTGGAGACCTTGTGCACTGCACTCATTCATTTTCTAGCATGCTGCTCTGTCCAGCCCCATTTCAAAGTCTATGAATCAGCTCATTCTGATTTTTGTTTGTTCTTGATCTTATTTAGCAAATCTCTTAAATGATTCATATTTTAGGTTCTTCACCTGTAATCTCTGTATGACTCTCTGTCCCTTGACTATGTGCCCTTGATTTTTCTTTCATGCTTTAGATGTTCTTGCTTATAACACCTTACAAAGAGTGGGTGTCTGTGGAGTTGGTTTTGCTTAGAGTCATCGAGACCTTCCTATTATACAACTTTATTATTCCTGTCTGCCTTCGGAAAGAGATTGTGTGCACATTTATTATTTATGTTGAAAATTTCCACGGGTCCTACTTTTGTCAGATAGTCATGGGAGAATTATGGAATTTGAACTTCTTTCATTTCAAGCTTTGATTAGGAAAGAAGGAAACTTTCTGTGCTGTAAGATTTTGCCAAATGAAATAGTCTCTTCTCTATTGCTTTGACATTTGTTGCTGTCAGATCCTTCTTTTTATATGTATAAACTGCTTATTTGATTTGATCTGGTTCTGAGTCATGAAATTGATTCAGAGGGGCCTCTGCCTTTGGAAATAGTATGAATGAGGGCATTATGCTAACATGCTGAAACTTAAAACTGAAAATGCAGGGGGAAAAAGAGTCTTATGACTACTTCCCTCATTGAGAGGGTTGGAGACATGAGCCTTTATAATGAAATGTGGTGTGTTTGTGGCAGAGGCTGGGGCAAAATCAAGAAACATTAGGAGAAATTGACACTAAATGTTCAATATAACAGATGGATGGGAAAATGAATTTGTATCAAGATGATCCATTAGCGTTCTGCAGCCAGTGAGAACAGAACAATGACCCAGAACAAATCAAGAAGAATGGTGCTTGACTTGACTTTGCTTGTTCTGAAGGATGACCCACATTCATAATCCTTAATTAGAAATGCTTTTTCTTCTGGCTGATTAGATACATTCTTCGACCATTGTCATTTTCTCTTCTGTGGGTTTTGTGAGGTGGATGATGGAGGTGGTTTGGTGCATCAAACTAGGTTCATCACAAATTAGATTAAATGAATTAAGCGAAAGCAATCTCAGTAGAGCAGAGTTCTGACTAGATCTTTGATAGAGTTTTCAGTAAAGGAAGAGGATTGATTTCCCAGAGCACAAAGCAGCTCTTTCCTTACTACTAACCCCAAATAACCTTGAATGACTTAGGCTTTAATATTTAAAAACAAGTCTAATGTGGGACCTTGTTTCCAACCTCAAGTCTCCTGTATTCTCATCTGGCTTCCTGTCTACTTTTTAATTGATCTTTGGAGTTAAATGCCTTATTTTTTAAATGAGGAGAGAGAAAGACAGGAACTGTGGGTGGAATGTCCTTAATTTTTCTTTATAAACTAGGCAGAAAAGGCAAGCTAGTTGAGGACAGAATGCCAACTCATTCGGGAAAATGTGGAGTTTTATTGCAGATAGAGTGCTAAGTTGCTTGCCTGACTGCCAAGGAATAAGTTGCTTAAGGTAATTCATTTATCAAGTCTATTGCTTGTACCTATCATTTCCTTGCCTCTGGCTGATGTTAATAGTATTAGCCTTGGAGTGGAGGTGGAGGGAAGCGAGAAGCACGTGGATGTCACTTAGACTCATCTAGGATCAGCAGGATTATAGCCCAGGTACATATGCTTTGATTAAAACCATAGCCTTTCAATCTTCATCAAATCCCCTGTGCAACTTGTCTGTGAAATAAATGCCATAGTCACACAGTAGAGAGGACAAGCAACAGCAGGGAATATTTTGATAAAATTTTGAATCTATAAAGGAACCTTTAAAAATGAATGATTTAATCTAAACCGGGATGGAATTAAGACAGGTATCAAGGAGAGAAGATTCTTTAATGTTTTGAGAGTCTTTCTCAGATGAAATATTGCCTTCTCTACCTGATGTTCATTTTGATTCTAAGTTATTTTGCATGCTATCACTTCCAAGAGACTTGTAATTACCTTTCTGTTAAGGATGTTACAAAAGATAGCCCAAATTCTCTGAGTCAGAGGTATATTTCAAATCAGAATCCATGAATGTGAACTCACACACTTTTTTTATAGATACATCTTATATTCAGGCCTATGCAGCTGTGATTATGACAGCTAAATGAGATATCTAAAATTGCAAGATATATTTTGTCATGTTCTTGTTTGTTTTGAGGACTAAGGCAGAGTTTATTAAAGGAGAGAACGAACAGAACTCAAGTACTCCAGACATGGAGTTGGAAAAGAACTAATGGACTCCAGCTGTGGAGTGCCATGAGGGGCAGGCACATGTCATGTTCTTAATATTGAGGATAGACCATGAGGTTTGGAGTGACAGTCACTAAACTTATTTCATATCTTTAAGATTATATATAAGTCATATATATTCTGAGACTCAGGTTTTACATGTGTGATCTACCTTGTAAGTCTGCTGGTACTAGGGGTTTGGCCATCAAGGTGGGAGCGGTGAGTGGAGCGCAAGAAGGAAGGAAACGGTCAGTATCAGCAGTTGGGGGACATCTCTCCAAGACAGGGTGCTATGCAGCAGAGATCCACCCAGCAACAAGAGGGAGGGCAACTTACTTTCCCCATTTCATCCTCCAGATTGGATCGACACAAGCTATAGTGCCCATAAGATGCCCAGTCCACATGCCTGGCAGTGAAATTGATGAGATAGAGTTCTCTAGGCAGTGAGAACAGAAAGGGAGACCAGAGGAAGCGAAGCAAGGCCACAAGGCTGTGCAGAGACAATACACACACGCAGTGGGAGAGCTGGCCTGACGCCTCCACCGTGTTCAGTACTTAGGCACCCCACCAGCGGGTCCACCACAAAGCCTGCCAGCTGGACTGTCAAACCTGGCCCCTCCAGGGACCACCAATCAAAGGTCAGAAAGGAAACCAAGAGAAAGTTTCCATTTTTGACCCCCCAAAAGTTCATGAAAGGAGCACCTAGGGCCCAAGTTTCGAGCAAGACTTGGAGCCGTCTTAACTCCCTTCTGGATTTCTCTGAATCTCCCAAGCAACCAGGTGTCCCTCCCTTCCCTGTTTTTCAATAAATTTGCTTAAATCATTTGATGGCATTCCAACAACAATCTTCCAGTCTGGGATGCAAAAACCTGTATAGAAAACCTGCAACAAAATGAGTGTCTTCCCTGAATAGGATAGTGCCATCTTAGCTTGCTGTCTAACTTGCCTGAACTGAAGGTGGAGATCACTGTGAGACCCTCAGAGGCAGGACAAGCTTCCCTGAAGAAAGACACCTCAGCTTACGTTTGAGGATCAGAAAGGACAGAGGAAGAAACACCAAGGTCGGAAACTGGGAACGGGTGTCAGCTTGCAGTGACTCCTTAATAAAGAGGATATTATTGTGTTTGAAATGCAGGCCAAGTAGACCACGAATATAAAACATCTCCAGGAGTAGCTATTTGAGCAAAGAACCCAGCCTTGCTTATTATGAAATGAAAATACTGGAGGGGAAGGAGTGACGCTTATTATTATGCAGAGAAGTTAGTAATTGAACTCGGAGACCTCCAAAGAATGCTCATAATCCTCTTCTTAAGGAAGTAGGATTCTTAATATTTGTAACTAATCCAGATGCAGAACACAGGGGAGAATATTAGATTCAGACTATGAAGAGGTTGCTTGAAAAATGACTTCAGCAAAAACTGTGATAGAACTTTGCCCTTGAGGCCAGCTGGTGGGACCAAGTCTTTCTCTCTCTCTCTCTCTCTTTTTCTCTCTCTCTCAACTCTGCTTGTTCTTTCTGGAGAGGTACTTTGATCATTAAGTGTTCTAAGCATCCTGAAGCAAGAGCTAGCTCTCATTTTTATTTTCATGCAGCCCAGCAGCCAGCCAGGAAATGCTTGCTATAGAAAGATGCTGTCAGAGGCTTGGTGCTATTTACCTAGTAGATCAACAGAAATGCAGTCTCCACACAGGCTTGGGTTTGCAAGAATCAATTACTGAAGGTTTCTAAGTTGCCCTGCCCGCTAAGCCTTCCTCCCCCTCTGTAATGTATTCCTCTTTACATTTCTGTTATTGAAGAGCTCTAAAAGAATTTCTCTTATCGCCTGGCAGTTCAGACCCTTTGTTCCTCTTTGCATTCCTGTCTCTGTTTGATACATAGGCTCGGCTTTGAGGACAGAAAGAACTCGCTGCCTCAGAGCTGACGCAGAATAACTGCAATTAAAGCAAGCACGCTTCCACTTCAGTCTGGGCCTGTGGGCAGTTTAAGGAGGGGGAGGGGAGAAATCTATGTGAAGTATTAGTGTCAAGTTCTTCAGTTCCGATCTGCACGTCTCATGTATAGCGGGCTCGTTTTTGCATCTTGAGTTGTTGACAAGGATGCTTTGCTCCCAAATTGGGAACCAGTCTGAGAATGTCCTGCTGGTGGCATGGAGGGGCAGTTGGGCTCTGGCAAATTCTGGGGCTGGGAAGATGGCAGAAGAGCTGTGAAGATGGGAAAGGCTTGTCCTGGGTGGATGGTGTCCAGCAGCCAAAAACGCCAAGCAGCAGCACCAAGGGAGAAGGGTTGACCCTGATCAGCTGGGGGCGACCATTAGCCCCTAACCCAGAAGAGAGACATTCTCCTTTGGCTTCTCCCTCTGTCCTAGCCTGCTGTGAGCCTACAGCTCCTTCATCACTGGACAGGGCTGCTCCACGGATAGCTCGGAACTGGAGAATTATTAGACTTCCTTCTTCTAGGGCCTTGGATACTGCTTTCTGTTTAGATTTCCTGGGCATATTTCCTCTGGGCAGAGATTTAGTTTTTGATCTCCTAGTGAGGCAAGATTTGTCCTGAAACATTTTAAAGTCATTTTGTTCCTCTAAATCTTCTCCCACCTGAAATGTGTACTCAGTTTTCCCTTTTAAATTGTGGTCCATGTGGCTAGAGATGAATGAGAGGTCTCAAGGTTGACCAAGCACATATAGCCATTAATATAGAGAGATGGCATTCCCAGGAGCTTTACTTTAGAACCTCAGTTCCAACTTGTGTTCCACTAATAATGTGACTTTTGTCCCCCAATTCATTTCGCAAGACTGACCCTGACTTGTCAACATAAGTGTATTTACACACAGGGATTCTGCGCTGATAAGTAAGTTTAAAAAGTTCATGTGACTGATGCATTTATACATAGACATTAGGACGCAAACAGGCTCAGAGAAAGAATATGTGAAGACTCAAGATGACCGATGTCTACAACCTAAGAAAAGAGATCACAAAGTGACCAGTATTGCCAAAACCATGACCGTGGCGTTTTGGTCTCCAGAATTGTGAAGAAAAACATTTTTCTCTGATTAAACTACCCAGTGTGCAGTATTTTGTCATGACTGTCCAGCTAAACCTTGGCTTCAGCTTTCCCTTTTCTGAGAATGCCTCCAGCAAGCTGTAAGTATTGAAAGCTCACCTAGCTCTGCAGAAAAGTGATATCTTGTTTGTTGGCACAAACAAAATGTAGTTTGTGCTTAAACACCTCTTTTGTCAAGAAGACTGACAATCAGGGGGAAGAAGATGAAATGGAGGGGCTCTGAAGAGCTTCTTCTAACCCTGTCAATCACCACCTGCTACACAGATTGCCACATCTGGCAGAATAGCATCACTGGTCTGTAACATACACTGACAATGGACACAGAAATTTGCAAGAATCTGCTCGGTCTCCAGAGAGGGCAGTTAAGTGGCTGGTTGGGAAGTCAGCACATCACAGAGCTAGCACGTGCCTTTCCTGTATCTGGAAGCTCATCCCTGGTTTTTAAAGTCTGACTTCATGTTATACCCTGAAGTGAGTGGTATACGTTGTCCGTAAGGTCTCACATTGAATGCCCTGTCCTGTCCCTCATACCATACTTAGCTGATTGCCATAATGTCATGGAATACTTTCCCAGCCACTAGATTGTAAAATAATGACAGGCTACAGCAGTGAGTTTTATCCATTTTGATATTGTTTCATTCTTACATCTTTACTAGTTGCTGCACCAACGTGTTGGAGTGAGGAAAGGCAGGGATGGGCAGATGACAAGTAAGTATTAACCAAGTGGAACAACTTAACATTCTTGAGACTTGTTTTGGATCTAGAAGCTTCTTTAGAAGCAATTAGAATGTTGTACATAGACCTGCTGCTGCTCCTAAGAGATGCTTTCCAGAATATTCTTCCTAGTTTTCAGAGTGGTAAGTAAGTTTATGTTTCTTGAAAATCTGAAATCTGTAATAGTAGACCAATCTAAAATATTACATATCTGCAAAGCATGGTGAAGCAATAAACAAGTCATAGTTCTGATACGGAAGTGTTGCAGCTCTCTTTATAACCACATCTTGGCATCTTTTGAGATTCAGTCTGCCTTCTAAAGAAATGAACACTAATCCCTGGGTCTCATAATGGAGGTTTGAACACAAGGAGAAGACAGATGTTGACTGAATACACAAATAGATGAGGAGTATCCAGACAATATGAAGAGATCCTTGACCAACAGAAACCTTCCTGGCACGTCACTCACAGTCTTCGTAATGATCAGTCCCAAAGCCAGCCTGCTATAGGTCAGAATAACTAACCTGTATGAAATCAAATTGATGTCTCTAGTAATAATCCAGGAAACTTAACAGAACTTCTCTAACAATCTGAACTCAAAGGACAGGACTGGATTAATAACTGGGAGCCACAGGCCGAGCAGAGAAAGTCAAACATGCTCCCTAGTCTATTACACGAATGCTTCTAGCATCTACCAATCCAGTCACGTCTGGTGAGAGGCTCCTTGACTCACTGGCTTCCTATTCTGTCTCCTGCCCTTCCCTTCCCCCCACTGCAACCTCTGTTTCTTCCCCCTCTAGTACAAACTCTGAAGAAAAAATCTTTGCTTCTCATTTGGTTTGTCTTTACTATGAGGAACAAGGGTGCCCTGGAGAACTCATGGACTCCAGGTATGGAATTCACGAGGGGCAAGGAGCTGGCAAAGAATTCATGGGCTTGAGACATGGAGTCCCATGAGGGGCAGGTGCCAAAGACGGCTGCCAGGGTCAGGTATAAGTATACACTTAGGCAAGCCCAGGAAAAATGGCTTTCCTCATTGGTTAGTTCACATTGAGACCCAACCCAGTTGATCTTATGATTGGGCTCTTGGTCAAGCTCTTTTTTTTGATGGATTTAGCTTATGTGCTATAGAGCATCATTTCCAGATTCTTTCATAAGCAAAGGGTTGGGGGAAATCGACCACCTTATCTCTGTGGAAGATGGGAGTCAGTTCTTCCCTAGCAACGGGGGCGTTCCTCCAGCGTAATCCCAGCAGGGAGGGATGGCTTCCCAAGACTTTCAGCGATCATCCCAGCGTGGCTGCTCTCAAACTGCCTAAATCTCACTCAGGTAAAAATACTCATTAGAGTTATGGCAGGTGCTCTAATTATGAAATGTCCATGATATGTCTTTGGTCACAGTTTTGACTTTGAAAAAGTACAAGGCTTTCTCAGGCTTTCATCTCTTTCCCATTCTATGTTTTAGAGAGTCAGAGATATGTCTGTCTGTCTGTCTGTCTGTCTATCTATCTAATCTATCATCTATCTCTATTTACTTGTCATCTACTCATCTACCTGTCATCAATAATCTATCAACAATCTATCATCTTCCTACCATCTATCTATCTATTTTATATATCTTTCTTTAGTCCTCCTGGCTTTAGAAACAGCAAGAGTTTAGTTTAGATTTGGAGCAATTCCTTCAGGGGATCTCTGAAACATACTGGTGAACTGGATCAGATAACAGGTTCTTCCCATGAAACACGTGGCCATCAGGAAATAAATTACTTTTCCCTCTTGTTAGAGAGATAAAAAAATGATATTCATAAACCCCACAGTGAGAGCTGGTCTAAAGCTAAGCTGCTCTGGTTATAATCTACTTTTTCATTTGGCTTATAAGGGAACAGACAAATTACAGTCTGATAACATCCTCCTCCGCAGTGTTTCTGGTGCCAAACATTTTCTTCAGTTTAGCTCTACCCAGACGCTGGAAAGAGAGATTTTTGTATGCTAAATTGTTGAAGTGTCCTTTTAAAAGACAATGTTGGTGTTGCTTTCTTGCTTTTCATTTCTGGCACAATATAAAATTCCCTTGCAAGTTGACCAAGTATTAATGTATTTGTGAAACTTTCCTGGCAATCCCACTGGATTAAGGAAATTAATGGATTACTTGTTTATTCTCTGAGAGGTAAAAATTGCAAAAGCCCTCACTGCATTATTTTGAATATTGTTTTTCAAAGCAGATTCTTTGGAAATACAGCACAGTCCAATCAGGAATAATAAAACCCATATACCTAATGAGCAGAAAATCCCTCCGGGTTTGTGCATAGTAACCTCAGCCCCCACTCAATAAAGGCCTCAAAGACACGGCCAACTCCGCTGGATTGCAGCCATAGAACCTACACTGCAAGGTGCACATGCCCTTGTGGGTGCAGCTGGGGTGACTGGATTATGTAGCCTTCTCCCTTATCTATCGCTGGCTGCTCCCCTCTTCCCTCCTCTCTTTTCCTTTCCTCCTCCCCTTTCTCCTTTTGAAAAGTTCAGTGAGTAGAGAATATAAAAGTAATGTTATACACCTGCCCCAGGCAACTGTGCTTCATTTATAAACTTGAAGGAAGAAAAGAACTAGGAAAATATTTATTTGACTCCATCCCAAAAGGATGGTTCTTGCTAACAGGGCCTTACTTTTATGCTTCTTAGAGCGAGTCTAATAACAAACCCGGATCGACTCTGAAATCACAGGCGTTTGAAGCGTGCAGTAGCAGAACTTGCCAGGGAAGTTCATCTCTCAGAGGCAAATGAAAACTCAAAGGCTGCCCAGACCACAGCAGAACCCCCAAATTCATGCAGAAGACAACAACCCAGGGCTTAAGGTTGCTACCCCCACCTCTGCAGCAGAGAATGGTGATAGCCTTCTATATGTGATGCATCATGCTTTACCCTTAACCATGGCCTCAGACAGCACAACAGCGAACTCTTCAGTCTCGCCGATTCCAATTCTCCCATTCCTAGGCCACAAACAAGGAAGCAAGCAAACAAACAAACACAGCACCAATCAGGAATTTGAACCTAGGTCACTTCCTCAAATGTTAGTCTCAGATGTCAACCTCCTGTTTGGGAGATAGATCTCTGGACACACCTATGAGGAATTATCTACTCAAGGCAGGTTTTTGGGTGAGCATATAAGAGGCTGTCCTGAGTGCATAATTGATGTGATAAAACTCAACCCAGCGTGCATGTGACCATTCTCTGGACACATGGAGATGAGCTGACAGCTTGTAGACAGGTGTTCATCTTCCTGCTCTTGGCTGTGGATGTAGTACTGTCTCAAGCTCCTATATGCTATGATGAACTGTCACCTGGAATTGTGGGCTGAAAAAGAAATTCCCTGTTTTCTTTTGTTGCTTGGATCAGGAGTTTATTAGAGCAGTATACGAAAACACCTACACTTCACCCTGTTTTGGTGAGCTGTTGGTTTTTTGGTTTCAGTTATGTTAGATATTGTTAACTTCTGAATATAAACAAGCAATGTGGAGAGTAGGAAGTGGTCTCTCTCAAGAAGCTTCTTGGGATAAAACCAGTGCGAGTTATCACAAAAGTGATACTATAGAGATGATACTATATGGCAAAGGAATTGAACTGCACATCAAAGTTTGCCTCAGAGTTTGCTTTTGGAGGCAACAAACACTTCTGTTTTTACATGCATAACTGAGATGGAACCCTCAAACAATGTGGATGGAAGGAAGCCCCGTAGCATAATAGTTCCTAATAAAAATAATTAATAAATGAAAATACTTTATTAGCAAGCTGCTCTCTCCTGGCTTGTGAATTATTTTGACTGTGCACTCACTTTATTTTCCCAAGTGAATAGTCCAGGACTTTTCCAAATTAGGTTTTCATGAAATATTTGCTTTTGGAAAAATCACTCAAATGATTTACATCACTTTGTGGTAGGAATGATAGGTTAAATGTTGCTTTTCCATAACAATCTCATTCATATGTACATATACTATGACTCTCTATGTCTTACATGTACATTTATTTTATAAGTATGTCTGCTACAAATGCTTGCATCAATTACCTCAGATATAGCTTATTTCCTCCTCACAACACTCTACAGAACATGAGAGAAAATAAATGGGATTCTGAGTTTATGGTCATTTGAACAAGAATTGAATGTCTTCACCTAGGACAGAGGCAAAATTGACATTTGGTAGGCTACTCATTAATAGTATTGAAAGGGAAGTCTCAGATCTTTTGTAAGTGTTCAAGAGTTAGGCTTTAGAGTTTATTGCAAAAACTAAAATATAGTTAGAGTGCACAAGCTTCAGTGAATGGTGTGCCTTTTGAGATCTCTTGTAGAATATAATACTCTGGTCAACACTCTGTTTCTACATTTTATTACACATCTTAATTAGGCAATGTCCTGGGATTTTGCATCTCTGCCAATTCAAACATTGCAAACTCATGCAATTTAAGTCACTGACTTTTTCAGGTCACTAGGAAGTAGAGGTTTGTTTCATTCCCTAATGTTCCTGGAAGTGTGTTTAGAACATTTTCCGATTCTGTAATTTGACCCTTACCTATTCTGATTCTGTAGTGATTGTTGGTTAGATATCTTTAGAAAGAAGTCATGAGAAACATTTCCTCATCCTTCAGTTGCTTATGTTGATTGGCTCTTAGGTCTTGTAGTTGCTTGCAGTTGTGGCTCAGAAGACGATCTTTATCCTTGATCAGCCAATCTGTAATTCATACTAACGGTATGACCTATCCATCTTTGCAAGCTGCACAGTTCCTCACAGATATTACTTGTTTCCGTTTCCAGAAGTGTTGCTGGTGATTTATTTGCTGAAATGCATGATCGCTAGCTTGTTTTGTGCCTGATGAATGACTTATTTTTGATGAATTGTCATCCATTATGCACAGGAGAAAGAACTGCTTCACTCTTATGATTTTTGTTTTCATTTGCCGTTAGCAGGTGCACCCGAGGCAGTAAGAAAACAGATCTCAGTGATGATGGATGTGTGGGCATATACCTAGGATTGTGTGGTCTACTAACTTGTTTTGTTCTTCCAGGAAAAGGAAGCTAACTTTCTTCCATGGTCTTCTGGAAGACAATGTGGTACAGATCTTACTATGGCCTAAATAGTGCTTGAGTTTGCCTCTGAGAGTTCATGTTTTAGACAAGTGATGTAAGTGGTAGGACCAAAAAGTTGCAGTTTTATTGAAAGATAATTAGGCCAGTGGAGTGCTGTTTTCAGAAGGGATTGATGGAGGTTTTATAGGGTCAGTCAAATCTCCTGAGTTGTTATAAAAGAGAAAGACTGGATCTTCCCTAATCCGTGTCAAACCTTGGTGCTGTAATTCCATCGGCCACAAGACCATCCACTGAGACTGATTCAATAGGAGTGAGTAATCTTAGACTTGCACCTCTAAAACTGAGCTAAATGAATTTCCTTTTAAAATATACTGCTTACACTCAGATGTTTTGGTATAGAAATAAAAGATGGACGAATGAAAGGGGTAAATATGAGGATTTTTGTATGCCAAAGCAATACTCTCAGCTTTTACTTTACTTTACAATAGTATTCATTCAACATCTACTTTGACCAAGGCTACTTCTAAAGCTCCTATTTATAATAGTTCATTTTAATGTACATATTGATTTTGTTAGAAAGGTACAGATATGATTCTTATTTTACAAATGTGGAAACAGAGAAATGGAATTTAATAATTGTCTTAAAGTCATGCAATAGGAAAATAGCTCAAAACCAGGTCTTAATAATATCCACATTGTTAAGCGCTTTGCTGACCTACATGCACTGTCCAAGGTGGCACCATCTAAGGTAGGAAGCATCTTAAAGTCATGAATGCCAAGTGATCCATTGCATGGGCTTGTATTGCTGTTCTTCCCTGAAAGACAATTCTATAGTCTCTTGGTTTCTGGGCATTGTGTATTTCATTTAGTCTTTGGTGCATTGTCAACACAATATATGTAAGCAGGTACGCATGCTCTTCAGTCACTAGTTGCTGTGATGAATGCATTGAAAGAGTATCCTTCTAGCTGTTGACTCTGGCATGCAGACCGGAAGCACTATCTCTGTTGTGCAGAGCTGCATTATAGCTTTCAGCTTAATGCAATATATTCATTACTTGGAATTTTGTGGGTCAGAAGTCTAAGCATAATTGAATTGAATTCTCTGCCTCCCCAGCCCACAATTCTTATCAGCATGCAATCATGACATCAGCCGAGGTGCTTGATCATAAGCTTGGCTGTGTAAGCAGCTCCTTTGAAACTTGCTCAGTTGGTTGGCTGGATATGTTCTTTGAGGCTGTCTCAGTAAAGATCTGGGATGCTTACGGAACACAGTTGGAGGCTTTCCTCCAGTCCTAGATGCCTTCCAGCACCCTGCCCTGTGGCCTTTCTAGCAAGCTGCTCACAGTGTGGGTGTTTGCTCCTTCTAGAACTCTATGGCAATTTTTCTTAACTCCATTCTGCTAAAGTAGTTTCACATAGCAAATTGAATATGGATGTGATATCCAACATCTTCGCCTTAGTCAAAGAAGGCAGATTAAAAACATGGCTCTTTGGGGTCATTTGAGGATGTTCGATCCCTGTGGTTTCACTGAGCACCCAGAACTTTCTCTGTAGGCTAGTCTATCTGAAAATCCAAATAATAAAACTCAGATTGTTAATGGTGAGTAATAAGTTAAGCCATGAAGAGTAAGATGATGATGATTCAGTCCAATGCCTTCAAGAGATGAAGGCTAAAATAGTCTCCGTTGCAGAGACATTGCAGCTGGGAGCTCCTTGTCAAAGTCTCTCCTCTGGAAGTCTTTTGTCTGGATGAGGCATTCCTGTCCAGCTCTTGTTCTGGGGCATGTGGTCTCAGGTCCTGATTCTATTAAATGCCTGATGTATGACGTTGGGTCTTAAGCCATTGAAGCTTTTGTTTCTCATGAAGTAAGAACCATGTCAGCTTTTACTACAGTGAACCCAGGCATTGGGCTGTCGTGCTAAAGGCCCGGCACACAGTGAGTGCTTTATCAAAGTCAATTTCTCCTCTTAGGTCTCCCTTTCTCATTTTCGTTCAGAAGGTTCTTTCTCCATGGGTTCGTTTGTTATTCAAAAACCAGCAGTTTTCACTTGCTGAGATTCAAGTTTCCAAGGGGATAATCACATTCCAGTCATGTTCCTTTAACTCTGTGTTTGAGACTTTCTAAATCTCAGGGGAACTTGGCTGTAAATTGCCAGCTACTTCTAGAGATGGAGCTCTATTGCAATTTCCCTAATTCATTCTTCACAGACTGACCTAGACGTTTCAGAGGACTAACCACCATAGCCTGTCTGGGTAGTGTTAGTTCATTTTTTAGTTTTCATATGTTTTTCTTGCAAGAGCATTCTGCAAACATTTGCTACTTTTCATTCTTCTCATGTTCATGAAAAGGCAGATTTGAACAAAGGCGCTTGTCCCTGGCTCTCCTAGAGAGATTTAATGACACTGTGCATTCATTCTTCTCTACTAAGCAACTTGCCTTCTTTAATATTTAGACCACATGTCCTGCTGCATTATTCTAGAGTAAGTCATAAGGTTTGATGTATGGAAAGACTGAAATTTTCTGTACTTCTTCCTTTTCAGATAATGCTTATATCATAGTAAAAGACTATAATTGCAGAGAATCTGAAATTCACACATCACTGTGGGTGAAGCATGCTTAGTCCTTGTTAAGTAATTGTTATTAGCAAATACCTATGCCATAGTTCAGGAGCTCAAGCTACTTGAGAATGGAGTTGCAGAATTCTAGAACTAAAAATTTGGTTTTGAAGGGAAAGCATTAGCAGGATACCTCTCTGCCTGTAAGGGCTTCTGATTTCATTCAGGTCATTCCTTTGCATTATTTACCTTTCTGACATTTTATTTTTCCTTTTGAGAGGTTACTAGCTGGTTTAAGACAGCAGCCTGGAAAATGCTGGCAACGATATTTTGTTGGCAACCAGCCAGCTCTCTCAGTTATCTGACCCCAGACCTCCACATTGGCTGAAGAGCTTCTGTTCCGGAGCCCAGTGGGAAGCATCTTGTATAGCATATTGGACCCTCCTGGATTTGGAAAGCATATTCAAATCACGTGATTGTGACAGTTTACTGTTTTGTACTGGCTCTGGAGTGAATGATTGTTCTATTGTTTCATTCTCTACACTTGTTTTCTTTTAAACATTTTTTATTATTATTTCCGCTCATACAAACTTAATAGGTACATCGGTTCCCTTCCTCCCTCCTCCTCCCTCCGAGCCCCCTGCTCCCCCTCCCATCACCCCTCCCTCTCCATCCTCCAGTGCCTCCCCCCCAATCCCCTGAGACTCTAATGTGCATGCCGGACTCTCCTCTGGGCCCTCCTCTCTGACAACGTACCAGGACCCAGTGGCATTTCCCTGACCCTTTCCTGTGTTCCCCTTAAGCATAGGAGCACTACTATGGCTGTCAATTCCTTGCCTCCAAGGATCTTGGTGCCTTTAGCAAATGCTAGACTTTATGGGACATTGCGGAGGGCATGTAAAGTCCAGTTATGATCGCTTTGGCCCTAACTTGTGTGGAGTATCTTGCATGTCATTGCTCCTCCCATCCTTGTGCTCTTACAATCTTACCGTCCCCTCTTCTACAAATTTCCCTGAGCTTCAGGATGGGGAGAAATTAGGCTGGCCTAGTTCTAGGTGGTTGATATAGAGTCTCTGAAGTTCTGGATTATGGTTCGTTGATTTTCTTTTGCAGTTTTATTCTCTACACTTCTATTAGGAGAATATAATGCAGAAACTGATGAAGTTTGTAAAGGTCTTAAAATATTACCTAACAATGCCCATTGTCATTTATGCATTAGTATGTCCAGATTCAGACAGAATTACATACAAGTGTGCTGATCATGTGTTTGAAGGTATACATGTGTACACATATGCATCAGTGCTGATCTGTATGTGTGCGTGTGTGTGTGTGTAGATAAGAGGACAATCTATGATGTTATTCCTCAAGAGGCCTCTCCTTTTCCCTTTTTTTTTTTTTTTTTGAAATGAGATCTGTCATTGTCTTGGGGTTATTCAAGTTGACTAAACTTAACCTGCTGGCCAGCGAACTCCAGAGATGATCCTGTCTTGGTCTCCCCAGTGCTAGAATAAGAAGTGTGTACCACTGTGCTTGACTCTTTTTATGTGCACGTTGGGAGTCATGGCCATGAATGAGACAAGTCTTTATGGGCTGAGTTACTCATACCAGACTAGGATTCTTTCTTTTGAGTGCTCTTGGAAGCAGATCTTTTCTAGTTAAAATGAAATTAAAAAGTGTGTATCTCTTAAATGCATAGATTTTCCATTTATTTCCCTCAAAACTTTCCTGAATTGTTCAAGTCATTTTATCTTGTAGAGTATGATTTCTTTTTTTCCCCCAACAATGCTTAGAAAACAAACCACAGTTTCTTCATAGTATATTCATCAAGTTGTGTGCTCCTGAAAGGTTAACGCTGAGTGTACAGTTCTTCTCTGAGAAGTTCATTTTAAGGTTCCTTAGATTGGTCAGGTCTTTGGCAATGGACTTAGAGTAGATACACGCAGCCTATACACACTCATGTTGACTCCCCTCCAACCAGCCAGTGCTTCTTCTCTAGATCCCATAATTCCTCTGGCTCTGATTCTTTCACATGCTGCTCTCTCCTCTTAAAGACCAACTTTCTCTAGTTTGCTCTGCTTTGCTGGTTCCAGTATAAATTCTACTTCATCCATCATTTTCCTTTCCAGCCCCAGAATGAATCTACTGCCTTCCCCAACCCTCCCATACATCCCAGGATTTATGGTATCTGTGTAATAGTAAGAGAGACAACTTTGCTCTGTGAACCGCTGGCCTCTTGCCTTGTTTTCTCAAACCCACTATAAATTCCCCAAAGGCAGAGACTGAGCTACACTCTCCAGTTATCTCAAAGCTCTCAATGCAGGTTTATGGAATGATTAAATGCATCCCCATCATGCAAATGAGAACACTGAAAATCAGCTTTTAAGCATGCCTCCCATGAACACATTTTTGCTGGAAGTCAAGGCAGGGGATAAATCCACATTTTTAACTGCTCTAGAGCAAGATTTTATGCAACATTCTGTCTGTGATTTGTGTAATGTGGCATAATAAACAATCACATAATTCAGTACCTCAGTGCAGCCATTTACTTTGTTAACAATTTAGCTTCCAGGGTGTTGGCAGGGAAGAAGTTGGGTGAGTCACCTCTGATTCACATGACTCCAGCATGGACAGTGAAGAATGGACATGTGTTCAGATGCATATGTATACAGGTATACGTGTGTGCGCGTGCACGCAGAAGACTATAACACTGGGGGTCATTCCTCGGGAATCATCTATCTTGTTTTGTTTTGTTTTCCAATCACTTTCAAAGCTGTGGTTCATTCCCATGTCTGGCACATTGGCACTTCTGAGAACTTCTGTCTCTATGTGCCATTTATCACCAGGGTGTTTCTATATTCAGTTTATTAAAGCATGTTATTGTTCCTTTGTACTGCTGGCAACTTTCAGAAAATAATCACAAGCCAAGTAAAGGCTATGTTCAAACCTAGGAGTAGTACTTCTGCTGTATTTACCAGTCAGAGATGTTACAAGGCCTATTAAGAAATAAGATGTTAGAGAAAGAGACTTTACTTCTAATGAAGTATGTCAAACCTTCTCACATAAAAATATACATGATGGAAAATACTGTTCCATCCAAGTTGGAAAGCGTCTTCTACAAATTCTCTAGGAGTTGCTCAATGCATGAGGAAAATGGCCTATCGTTTTCTGAGTAAATTTCCTTCATATCTCTGTAGCATTGCATGCACTGCGTTAGTGTCCAAGTCACACCCATGTTTAGAGGCTGCTGCCTCTTTGAAGGAAGGTCGCCTGGCAGCCATCTTGTACTGTTGAATACAGCACTGACACACTTGGTGGCTGAAGAACAAGCTCTGTTTTTACTCAGCTCTGTGTGCAAGAGTTTAGGATGGTAGCTCATGGCTACAGTTATTACTCTCGAGTCAGTGGGTGACTTGCTTAGGTAGGTAGTTTGGTGATTTGGTTAGTCTCTGATCATTGGTAGAGAATTTTCTACTATAGACAACTCTAAAATGCAAAGGTATTTGCACTCTTCTCCACGAGATCTCGACAGAAAGTGCTTGTTCTCATAGCAGAGAGAGAGGACTGAGAGTCAGCCTGCGGTGCTGTGGACAGACTGAGGTCACTTCTGCATTCTTATGGTTCAGCAAGTCACAAGGACAGCCCAGACACGTTGGAGAAACCCATTTTGATGGGAGGAGACCCAATATCATAACTGCAAAAGAAAGGGATACGGAAAGGCCATTGTTTCCTTAGGCCAGAGTGAAATCCATCTGTCAAGGGTCGCAGGAAATGCCACTATGATGAGGTGGGATGTAAAGTACAAAGAAAGGCTTCTGGGTGAACATGAGCAGCCAGAGGGGTGGGGAGAGGAAAGCAGCATAGTAGGTGGTCACAAAAGCATTTTGATGCTCACTCGGGGGTGAGCAGGCTTCTCAGTTTGACTCGAGACTAGAAGAGAATGGCTGCTCAGTACTAACGGTCCTTGTGAGGTCTAGGAAGTACCCAAGTCTTTTTCTCATTTGTCTGAGTGAGGTTCAGAGGATGACATCTGAAAATGACACAGACATTCTCCCAGCCCAGATAAGGAAGCCGGAAATAAGAGGGGCTGCAATAAGTTCTCTGTCTTTATATTTCAGGCACAGGACTGGGAATGAGGTAGGTCTGCTCCTGTGTATGGGTTTTGCTAGAATTGCCATAAAGAAGCTGTCACAAGTGCACTGACTGCAGAGAAGGATTGTTTATCACAGCTCTTGAGTCCAGGATCAAGCTTGTCTCCTTGCTTTGCAGATGGTGTCCTAATATGTCCAGCATTTGATGCCTCCGTGTCCTCATGTCCTCTTCTATGAACTTCAGCCTAGAGACTACCCTAATGAGCTTTGTAAACACCCTACATCCAAATCCAGGCACATTGTGAGGATCTGTATGTGAGACAAAATTCAGCCCGTGAAATCTTGATCATAATAAGGTATAAGTTATGACTGGAAACAGGAATTTTCTGTGATGCATATGAACTCAGATCTTAGCTAAAAATGCTTCCCTTCAGCCAGCCTCCCAGATGACTGCATTCCTAGCAAGGATGCTTGTGTCTGGAGGCGCTGCTTGCCCTATATTCTGCACGTCGCCTTCCTTGACTCCTTGAGGATGCCTCCGAAGTGAACGAGAGGACAGAGGAAACTTGTTAGAGCCCAGGGGCAAAGGACGGTCTGGCACACAAATGGACTTATGAGCCGTTGGCACATGTGAGGGATATTATCTCTAAATTAGTTGGGGGAAATGATTACTGCTCACTCGCTATGCTTACCCATTTTGTCTGCTCCGAGAATCAGTCGCTGTTGATAATATTTTTTAATTAAAAGGAAAATAACTTCTTGTGATTAGTCTGCCTCTTTGGGGACTTGATATGGCATCTCATAAATCTAAAAGAGAGGCATCTGCATGCTCACCTGCAGGCTCCCCCACTCACACAGAGTCTGGGAGGAGGAGGCTGTGCTGGAACAAGGTAAGTCTCAGCCAAGGAAGACCCAAGGCAAGAAACAAGACGCCAGACGCAAGGACTCGCTAGGGTTCCAGCCAAGGCAGAATTCTCATCCAAGGCATCTTCTTTTGCTATGTTCAAGACAATAGATATTTGTCCTGGGTGCAAATCCTGCTTTCTGTCTCTTGTTCCAGGCTTTTGGAGAATATCTGAAATCTAGTTTTCCCACCCAAAAACTTGAGCTGGCAGGACATCTCCTTCAAAGGAATCATGCCTGCAAAACAGTGTCTGAACTCTCGAAGCAAGCTGCCTGGATTTGAATTGTAAAGACCCATTTCTTTGGTTTCTGGTTAGTTAACTTCTCTGTCCCCCTGTACCATCCCTTAGCAAGCAGGAATGAGCAAAGGGGCCACCTTATAAAGCATGTACCACTTACTCTTTCTGCTGCTGGGAGATGCTACTCAAACTCAAACGACTGAAGAGAAGAAGGAAATTTATTTGATTTTCCGGTTCCAGAGGGGAGGCAGAGTCTGTTATGGCAGAAAAGGCGTGATGGACAGCAGAGGCTGAGGAGGTTTATGTCACTGCAGACGTCATGCAGGCAGACAGAGCTAGCTGTAAACTGCAAGAGCAGATCTACTCGCAGAATCGGGACAGGGCTAGCCAACCTCTTGTCTCACCCCTTGCACCTGTCTTCCTTCAGCAAGACTCCACCTCCTAAAGTTGCTATGACCTTCCCAATATCAACTAAGGATTCAAACACATGCATCTGTGGGGGACAACTCACATTCAAGCCATAACAGGGCACTAGGGAAGACTAAACAAGGTTGGCTGTGTCAGGTGTTCCCATGGGAATAAACACTGAAGGTTTTCTCCCAGGCGTCTAGTTTTTACACACACGCACACAGTGCTTTCTGTGGTGGGTAGAAGTAAAAGAGAAATTTGTGAAGCTGTTGTCCAGCCTTCATTTTCAGAAAGTGGAGGCTCAGAGGGAGGTGGAAAACTTGCCCAAAGTAAAGAATAAGTTACTGGCAATAAGTTACAGCTTCCAACCCTCTAGAAACGAGGCTGCGTGAAGCAGAGGCATTGGCCCCAGACAGCGAGAAAGAGGGCAGTGAGCCGGGATCGGGCAGCGTCTACGCCAAGCACAGGTGTCCCTCCCCATGCGTAAATGCATTCTGTTTTCTGAACAGCCCTGTAGACAGCTCTGTTGCACAGAGGAAGGCGAAGAGTTCAGACGAATCCCCTACCGACCCTCTGCAAACTCTTCCACGGTGAAATGGATGTCTCGCACATGGTTTTACCAAACTTCAGATATTGCACCTCAGATCTGCTTCCTTGGGAAGACGGTGCCTCTTTACCTAAAACTCCTTATTGTCTGTATAAAAGTTCCAAAAAGCGATGAGCCTTAGTCCTGAGGAGTCTCATTTCTAAAGCAGGGGTAGGAAGGATCAGGGACTTCTACTAAGGTGACAAGGACTGAAGGCTGTCTGAATGCTGATTCTTCCCCTTACCCATCAGCCTTTCCACACAGTCCATTTGCCATTGTGCCTTTGCCTGTGGCTGTTGGCTGTATATCATCTCCCTCGCAGACTCTAAAGTACAGTGATCACTTGGTCAAGTATTGGAATCCTTTGACGGCTGTGTGAGGTGGGCCAATCAGGACTGTGGTCTTATTACAATGATGATAAAACCGAAGTTCAGAGACCGAAACCTGGTACCTACTCAGTATCCGGCATTATTTAATTCAGCGAATGAAACCCCGAGCGGGCCTATTCTGACGCTCTCAATTAGAGAACAGAAAACCTATTTCTTTGTTAATCTATGATCATTTTCAGGAGAAAGCTTGAATTTAGGCTGTACCATCCATGTTCAAGTGTTCATAAGCCGTTTTCTGGTCCACTTGTGGATTTCTTGCAAAAGAGCAAATTCTAAGGCAGGTATAGCCCTGAATGTTTTTAGAATCCCAACACCTGAGATGCAGAGGCAGAAGGCTCGTTGTTCAAGGTCCTGGTCAGTTACACCAGGTAACGCAAAACCAATTGAGACCCTGGTCTCAAAACAGCAACAAAATTCCATCCATCATCTTCTAGTCCATGAGCAACCTTCTAAGCAAATGAGGAGACCTACTGCCCACTGACCAGAGCTGAGTCTCCCTAAGTTCACAGAGATCATTTATGTCTCATTAACTTAATGACAGACACTAGCCTAGGGATAACAATGCCATTTGAAGGATATTTCCCTTCTTTTCTTTAAATGGAAGTTTCAATTGATAGGGCATGTGGAGATCGTCTCAGCTCCCCATACACACAAGAGGAGTAAGGCGCAAAGACACCGACATCCCAAAGGCCACACAGCACATTAGACTTGGAAACAAATAAGACTTAAATGTCTGAGCTTTTCAGATCAGGAAAGGAATTGTCCAGCTCCACGGCATGTAGACCTCCTAGCACATGAAACTAGTCCTCAGAGAGAGGGTCCTTTTCAGAGGGGCTGAGGACTGGGTCATGCAACTGTGAGGAAACTCACACACTGGATGGACAAAGAATGGCATGTGAGCTTGCACGCGCTCTAGAGACCACAGCAGAGTTGAACTAATGGGTCAATAAGACCTTTTCTGCCTTTATCGTATCATGAAGAATGAATGGTGGTGTTAGCAACTCAGATGCAAGCAATTTCACTCTAAAGTAGATTTCCTAATTCCCGCATCACAGAACAAGAGACAAAGGCACAGAGAACATAAGTAGCATCCCCTTGTCATGCCCTGGTTGTTGGCAGCGTTATGACTGGCTCTCTCACCTCAGGGCTGCCCTGGGCCCTCTGAGCCTGCCCTGCCATCTGTGTGCTCAGCCCTTGGATCCTGTCTCAGCCCAGTGCAGGCACCACAGCTTTCATTCAGTTTTAATGTTTGTTCACAGTGTAACATCCTTTGTGAGTGTTCATTGCATGCATAAATGTATGCGTGTGCATGCATGTGTGCATGGATGCGTGTATGCATGTATGAGAGAGGATATTCAGGATATAGATTTAATAATTAACAATTGAAATGTGCACAAATAAGATGGGATTAATGTATTTAATTTTTAAAATTTTATGTTTTAAAGCAACACAGAGAAAGAGAGAGAGAGAAAGAGAGAGAGAAACAGCACAGAGCAGGCCATTATGAATGAATGTCAGAGTACAACTGAAGTCCATCTCTCCTTCCACCATGTGGGTTTCTGGGACTTGAACTCAGGTCATGAGGTTCGTGAGCAGGCCCCTTACCTACTGAGCTACCTTGCTGGTCCCTCACTATTCAGTTTTGAAGTGCAGCTGTTGCGTTCCCTGTCTTTGAGCAAGTTGTTTGACATCTCGACATCCGTGTCACTGCACCCTTGATCGCATGACACCCTATGTCACTACATCACATATGGAGGACCACAGAAAGTATGCAGCATACGCTCAGAAGATCTAACCCCTGAAACAGTGTTCATGCACTGTGAGTTCATTTCTTTTGATATTTTCTTATATAGCAAGTCTCCATGGCATCCTTCCAAGCAGTGTTCAGGAAGCCTCGGTAAGATGTCAGCGTAGGTTTTTAAGCTACAATACAAAAGGGGAGAGGGAAGGGCTAAAGACTACAGTGAAAAAATAGGAGGAGGAAAAAATGGAGAGAAGACTAGGTCATCACTCCTCATTATTTAATTAATAGATAGCTCATTAATCTGTGAGGTCAGAGTTCATCAAGATCTCTGAGCATCAAGTACTGGACCTGTGTTAGGGGCTGGAATAAGTGTGTGTCCTTTAAAAATTGACCTTGGCTAGGTCACTTCTCTATTAGTACTCATTCTTCATTTGTAAATTGAGGCCATTGTCTGTCTTGACTGATAGAAAATTTGTTCATTTGTTTATCGTTTGCTTTCACCTCACTGAGGAATAAATCTGCTCCTAGCAAGCAGATCTGAATGTCTTTTCTAGAGACAAGGGCAGCACTGGGTAAAGTGGGGGAATGTGTGTTTACACTGTCACTCAAACTCCAGAGAGTGTCTCAGGTAGATCTGGGGGTGCTGGATGTGACTTGGTTGTAAGTGAACCACATGCTTCAATCTTGAGGGCCCCAAAATTCATGTTCATGGTTCAGACTTCAACCTAACCTCTCCATCATTTAAAAAACATGCAGCAATATCCATAAGCAATAAAAAATCAATTCTATCACAGCCTTGCTCAAAGTCTTTCCAAAATATTTTTGGAGGAAAATCCAGAATGCTATCTTAGTTTTGGAGTATTTCTAAGAGGATTGTTCCACAAGGGCTAGAGTTCAAGTGATTGGCTGGAATGAAAGCGAGAGAGGAAAAGGAAGATAAGAAATGATATCCTAACAAGAAGGTTATGACAGCAGATGACCGAGACTTATTCCTTCCTGAGCACTCTGTGGAACTTCATAGAATCTACCGTAGAAATGTTGCACACGGAGGTAGTAGACCTGGACATTGACCCCCCCATTCATCCTTCACTCCTGAGCATTATTTCAGGTACATTAAACTTCTGGCACACGCAACCTGCTCTGACTACAAATTGAATTTCATGGTTTGGGAAAAAAAACCCAAAGCTGACAAGTAGCAAGTAGAATGTGAAATCTACCTACAGTTCCAGGTGAGCACAGGTGGGCCAAGGTGATGTGAGAAGGGGGCCTCCGCAGTACCATCATGGCCTCCACAGTCACTGCTCAGACCCTGATCCTGCTGTACTCTTCTTCCTCAGGGTCTCCGGCAATCTGCTAGTCATAGATGCTGAACCAATGTCTACATAAGGCATGGGTTCATCTGCTAGAGTTATCACAGCAAAGTCCAAGGGCTGGTGTCTTACGCAATAGAACTCTATTCTTTCTGAGTTTTGGAGGCTCGGCAGTCTGAGATGAAGGTGCCAGGGATGTCATGGTTGCAGTATGAGTTGACCTCCACTGGCTCGTGTGTTTGCATCTTTAGCTGCTAGTGTTTGGGAAGCTGTGGCACTTTTGGGAGGCAGAACCTTGTTGGGGGACTTGAAGTTGGGTAGCCTCACCCTGCTTCTGCTTGTAGTTGGCTCTTACAGGTTGCTGCTTGGGCTTTCTGTCTTCATGACAGAAGCTGCCTGAGTCACCTTCAGCTTCTGCCACCTGTCTTGCCTTTTCTCCCATAATGGATTAAATCCCCTCTGGAACAGTAAACAAAATAAATCTCTTTTTCTCCCTTAAGTTGTGCTTGAGTGTTGTCTCACAGCGACAGAGAAAAATAACAGAAAGTGTGGGATTGGTTCCTGGGAGGTTGTGTCTTTGTGTTATAGTGAGTCTTCATCGAATGTCTTCATGTGCTTTTTCCTGTGTGGTGCCTTTGCTTCAATCCCCCCACATAGGGACACCAGTCCTATCAGATTAGAACCTTCCTGAACGATTTCCTTGTAACTTAATTGTCTTTTTTAAGGATTCTGCTTTCTAGAATAGTGATCAAGTCCCAACATATGAAATTTTGGAGTTATAAACCTACCTCATAGCAGAGTCTTTGTTATTTGTGTTCATTTTGCCTGAAAAATTTGTTTCTCACCTAATCCTGTGCTTTGCCTCTCCTCTCATTCTGATCTGAAGAAAAATTTTGATCCATGGAAAGTCATTGACTTGATCGTTAGTGTTAAGATAGCAATTTTCATATCTTTTATTCTTTCTCACTACCTCTCTCTGTGTCTCTGTATCTTGTTCTTTCTGTCTCACGTGTCTGTTTCCTTCTCATGCTTATCACTGACCTTGCAGACATGCTGTTCATTTACAGATACATTATTTAATTTCTTATTTTTCATCTATCTTAATATACATTAAGATGGAGTAAAACATTGTCCATCTTGCTCACTCACTGACATACTAAGGGCATCTAGCTGTCGCACTGGAAGGTCAACATGTATTTTGTGCTTTGGTTGCAAGAAATTACAAAGCCAAGTCTAACACATAATTAAACAGCAATATTAGTACTCATAGTTCACCTGGCTATCTTTACCATTTTTCTTTATTACTAAGCTTATATTTCTAGGATTAGAATATATTTAGAATTTTATTTGCTTTGTGAGTTACCCTCAATGAATAGTCGAATAAAATACACCGTAGTCAGTGGAACCTCCTTCCATCTGTTCTCTGCCCTTCCCTGCATTTGTAGCAAATGTCCTGAGACCTGAGACTGTGCTGTTTATAACAGTGCTTTCATGAATCCTGTGGAACTCTCAACTCTCCCATCTTTGCCCCGTACTGACATTTTGTAACCCCGAGAACAAGTATTCTACTAGACCTTCAGTATACGTGCAGGAAATGTGTGTGCATATAATTATGAATACTGCAACAATACTGCTTACTATAGCATGGTTCCTTTTCATAAGGGCCCATAGGAAAATCACTATCAGAATTTAGTAACAGGACAGAAATATAATTTTGTCCCTTGAGTATTTTGACATAATATTTTTCCTATGAGGAGAATTATGCTGGAGTTGCTTTTTTGCTTTGGTTGCAAGAAATTGCAAAGTCAAGTCTAACACATAATTAAGCAACAGTATTAGTACCCATAATTCCAATAGCTACCTTTGCCATCTTTCTTTATTACTAAGCTTATATTTCTCAGGTTAGAATATATTTAGAATTTTATTTGCTTTAAGTTACCCTCAATGTGTTTAACAATGAGCAGACAAAGAAACAAAATACACTCAGTTAAATGCATAACATCTGCACAGCAGACCTCTAGTAGTAATGGTGATTGTGCAAATGAAGGTGGGAGAGACCAGGATCTGAAGGGCTTTCAGGAAGGAACAGCAATGACTGCCTGCTCCCCCTCCCCCTGCCCCTGATGCTATAAAATTCAGAGAATAGAGATGATATTGGTGTTGGAAGATTTTAGGATATCTGCCAGTGAGCTATGGGAAGATACAGCCAGACAAAGCAGAGAGTGTATTGATTGAATCACTAAGAATCTCCACTTTGAAAACACCTTTGGAAATTGCATGCAAATTAAGGCCAATTACCCCGCTCAGAAATCAGAACCCTTTGAAAAATAGGCTATGTTGTTTGCTTCCTAGAGCTTTGCTGTTGATTTTATTGCTTAATTTTACATTTTCCTCCTTAGAGTCATAGAATTTTACAGCAGATGGGAGTCGAGCCCAGTGATTCTGTGCCTGGAGTTCGAGGGTAGCTATGCTCTTGATGAATGTGCTTGACAGGATGTTTTCTTGTGATGCTGCATGTAAAATGTGCATTTTCTTCAGGTTCTCAAAAGTGTGTGTAACATAGCCTTCCTACACGAAAGGTCAACCGAAGTACATCTTCTCATGCAGGGGCGTCGAAAGCGAAGGCCTCTGTAGAGAAAATGACTTTGCCCAGGCACACTCTGAATTGATGATGCAATCAAGATCTCTTTCTAAGAACATGAATGGTGAATGCTAGACTGTTCACCATAGATCAGAAAGCTCTGATCTAGATGTTGTGTGAATCAAAAGTTCTTCTGATAGTCTTTTCTGTGCACTTCCAGGCAACTCAAAGTGCCACAAGCAACTATAACCTTTTTGAAGCTACCTCCAAATAGTGTGCAGGCAGTAGAAGACATCAATGCCTTTAAAAGAAATAACCTTCATTTATACGGGTTAGCAAGAGGACCACAGATGCTATTGTCATGGTCTGAAATGTGTCCCCCCCACCGTCTTACGTGTTTGGGAAAGTCATGGCACCTTTAGGAGGTGGAGCCCTGCAGGAGGAAGTAGGCCTTGAGATAGATTTTCCCACCCTCCTTCCCAGAGAAGTCTGCTCTTGCAGTTGATAGTCTCCCAGCTCTAGGCCTCCCGGATAGATGTGACTTAGTCTGTCTTCAGCCTCTGCTGCCAGCCATGTCACTTCCACCATGAAAGATTGTATCTTCCTTCTAGAACTGTAAACTGAATAACTCTCCCTTAAGTTGTTTGACTTTGGGTGTCTCTCACAGCAACACAACAGTGTAACTAGTACACCTACTTTAGGAATGATTGACTCTAAAGGATAATACATGACTAGGCAGAACTAAGAGGAGCAGAAAATATAAGGAAGGTACAGCTGTGGAGGCGGGAACTAGAGAGTAGAACAATGACTGTGAGAAATTGTGTGTGTGTGTGTGTGTGTGAGTGATTTAGTCATACGATAGTAAAAGAGAAAAAGAGAAAAGTTTCTCAGGGTCATTCTTTCAGGCCAATCTTTCTGAGGTATTTTAGCAAGAAGAATGGACTGTTGCTTAGAATAGCCTATTTTTTCCCCAGAATGAAAGCTGTTTTAGTTATGTTTTCTGGTGTTGTAATGAAATACCTGACTTGAAACTTAAGGAAGGAAAGAACATTGTTGCTCACAGGTGGAGGGACAGTACGTCAGCCCATCATTCCAGGGAAATCACAGCAGCAGAAGCACCAGGCAGGCGATCCCAGTGTATCATAGCCAGGAAGCAGAGTGAGAGAAATGGAGATGCTCAGCCCACTTTCTTCCTTTTATACTCTGGGACGCCCCCCGTGGAACAGTACTGACTACATTCAGGGTGGGTCTTTCTTTCTTGGTTAAACCTATTTGGAAAACACCCCTATGGTGACATCTAAAGGTGTTGGTTCTATGGCAATTCTAAGCCTTGTCAAGTTGATAATCAAGATGAACATCACAAGAGTATAAACACAGAAAAAATGTCCCCCCATGTGGGGAGCCAGAAAAATGGAGCCCGTGTCAGTGATTTACAGACACCAGGAATGGAGACGTCCCTGAGGTTCTCAGGCTGGAGCATTAGAATCCACTTTTGGGATTCAGATTGAGGGTGAGAGAAAGGTGATCATTTTAGACAGAAACATGTGGGGTTTGGGATTATGGATGCATTTATTAGCATTTTATCACTGTAATCAATAACTGACATAGACAAAGGAAAAAGATTATTTTAGCTCACAGATTCAGAGGTACTAGTCCATCCTAATTGGAAAGGAAGCCAGAAATCAGAGGAAAAGGAATGCAGAAAGAGACCAAGACAAGATGATACAATCCTCCAAAGATACATGGCCAATGAGCCACTTGCGTGCAGTCAGGCCCCACCTCCTGCTTTTCAGAACTCTCATCTAATTAGTGTCTGGACACATCTTCACAGACACATCCAGTGGTGCTTCACTAATCTCAGAATTTCCTATTCCAGTAAAGGTGGCAATCAAGATTTTCACAGAGGGGAAAATGTTTGAGTACAGGGACCTTTTTGCATTTTTTCCTTTACCTTATTTGAAGAAGTTAGGATAATCCTGAATTAAATGTAAAATAAAATTGCTGGGAAAAATTAAATCGTTGGTCTAATGAAAACAGAGCGTAGTATCAATTATTGTGAGCACTGTTTCGGTGAATTATCAGGGGAGTCTTTGTAGCAGAGACTTGAGTGAGCACGCACTGTGGGCCATCAGTGTACCCAAAGAAAGCTTGGGTCACGGTGCTTGCCTGAGGCTTATCATTGCCTCTTCATTCCATCAACAGATGATTATTTTTATATTTTGTTTATCTGTTTACTTTGTGTGTGTGTGTGTGTGTGTGTGTGTGTGTGTGTGTGTGTGCGCGCGCGCGCGCGCACGTGCACTGTGTGACCCTGTGAAGGACCAAGGGTGACATTGGGAATCATCCTGGATTGCTTCTACTTCCTTTTTGCTTCATTTTGGCATTTCATAGGCTATCTGCACTAAAGCAGGAAGTGCAGGCCACCGCCATTTCCATCTGGCATTTTTCACATGGGGCCTGGGATCTGAGCTCCATGTCTACTTGCAAGACAGGGTTTTAACTCCTGAGCCATCTGACCAGCCCCAAAAGCTGATGACTGAATGCCTTCTCAGGTCAGTAGTGAGATACAAGACTGGTTGGAGATGTGGGAGATCTTGCTGTTTAGAGCAAGGGATTTGTCATATGTTGTTGTGGCTACTTCCACAATACCATGGAAGGATTAAGAAACTACAACACTGACCACAAAGCCTAAGGTATTCATGAGCTGAACTTGATAGAAAAAGAAATGCCCCAAATGTAAGTGTGGCAAATGTAAGTGTCTTATGTGTTATGGATCTTTCTGGGAATGAAGAAAACCAGAGAGAGAGAAAAGACAAACTCAATGAAAGGTGAGGTATCAATGTCATAAAAGAATGAGCAAAAGTCACTATTAACATTGTTATCCAACCCTCCTTGAGCACTTTACACGTGTCCAGATGTGTCGTTCACAGCATCTTAGTTTAGGTAGTCCTTGTGAAAACCTCATGAGACAGTATCTAGCATTGTCTGTGCACATTTGCCACAGTGTTAATATGAACCAAAAGAAAAGCAAACATCTAATTAAAAGCATGTTCCAAACTCTCTCTTTCTCTCTCTCTCTCTCGTATCTTGAGACATGCATATTTGACAGGGGGTGGTTCACTCTCCTACACCCCCTGTCTGTGACAGGATTTGCACCACAGCATAGAAAACAAGAGCAAACCAGGCCTTATCTGCTCTTTGTTTGGATATATTAATTGGACAGAAAAGACCTAAAGCATAACTGAAGGTCTCCGTGAGACAGTTGCAGGCAGTTTATTAGAAACGGCTTTTCCGTGACTTTCTGTGTGGCCTTGGCCAAGTTGCACTTCACTACTGCCAGCCCTCCTGCCCCCTCTGAGAAAGAAGAGCTTGGCCCATGAGATCTGACTTCCCACACTGACACCCCGGGGTTCATGATCTGAAAGCAGCACTGAGAACAGTCAGAGCCTCCGAAGCGGGAAGAGAGGCGCACGGGGCACGTGGCTTCCACAGCCAATCCAGGCTTAGCTTATTGATCTGACAGCTTTACGTCAGCAGCAGAGGAGAAAGTCACCTCCATGAAACGAGACTGAAAGTCAGGAGGTAGAAAGGCAACAGACATGAAAACTTAGCAATCCTGTCTGAGTTCGTAAAACACATCACTCGCCACGGAGCATTTCCATGAGCAGCACGGAGTTGTACAGTTCCAAAAATGCTTGAGCCTGACCTCAGAAGGGAACAAAGACGAAGCCTCCATATTTACATATTCCATGGTTCAGCGGGCAAAACAGTTCCAGGTCTGTCGTTGTCCGTGTATGCTTGCTAATTGAAGTTGGACGTGACCATTGATGAATTCTGCATTCTGAGTATGACACCATTTTGACGCGATGATGATGGTGACTCGAAGGCTGGAGGGTGTTTGCAAGGCACACATTGAATCAGCTCTGACATTCTACTTCCAAGATGACAAAACGCTGAGCCAGTGCTGTGGACTTCCGTCACAGAGTTCTGCATTCCACCTCCTCTTCCGCACACACTCACTCAAGAATGGGCAAAATAACCTATGAAACCTAGCAGAATCGCATCCTCCAGATGTGAATCTCCATCTCTCCAATTCTGCAGGCTGTAATTCCTGCTGAGTATGTCCCAAAGATTTCCCCCAGATCTGTGTCTGTGTTTTACATGTTGCTATGAAACCTTAAACCAAGCAAGCATCCTGATACTAAGGGCACATCCTTAACTTCAAACATTCAAGCCAGCTCTGAAATCAGCTGACTGGTTGCCTGTCACATGACCAACTGGCTATATTATCACCCACTTTGTTCTTGGGAAGTCACAAGTAACGGAGAGAACGCAGATTTAGGACCCTATAATGGAGCTTTAGGTGAGCCCTTAACCATCTGGGTTGCCTTGGGAGAAGTTACCCAATCCTCAAAAAGGAGCATTTCCTGTGTGCAAAGTAGGAAATTGTTTCCTCTCCCCCAACCCCACAGGTTTCTGAACATTAATACAGTTAATTATTCATGTACTGCTAGAGATCTAGTTCTTGTTCTTGATTTGTTACCTAAATATTATAATTTTGCATGGCTTTTCACAGCAGTCTTGTCTAAAATTCCCCATCTGAAAGTAACTGATGACGTGAACTTTCATTGCAGTTTTTTTTTTTAAGTCAGAAGACAGAAATCTCTTCTGAATGCCTCCTAAAAGCCAGGAGTTGTATTACATTTCCTGTATTGTTACCCACTTTGGTTCCCACATCAGCTTCTGAGGGAAAAGCTATTCTTTCCTGGAAGGTGGATAAGTCCTCTTGGGCTTTGACCGGGTGGTGAGCATATAGTATCATGTGCCACGGCTGACCTTCTTTTCTGTTTTTCATGATAAACATGGGTGAAGCCAAGGCAGGCGGACTCCAGTCTGCAACCAGGAGGCATCAAAGCTGCACCCAAACCTGGGAGGGGAGGTCATTAATGAAGAGGAAACTGAGGCCAAATGTGTGAATGTGGCCAACTAGAGAAAATGAATGCAGACTGTAACAGAGTACTGGGCACTAACTTTTGTGAATGGACTTAAGAAGAGGGGAAATGGATAAAATTAAGAAGAGGGAGGGCAGAGAAATGTCCTCTTGGGCTTTGGGCAGTTCAGAATGAGAATTTTAAGTTAGAACATATGTTCAAAACTGCTTATGGTTTTTCAAGTTCTCTAATGCAAGGTTAAAAGGTGCCTGGTAAATTTGGCGGTTAGGTCTTTGTAATCACACTAGGAGGAACATTTTGCAGGATCACACTGGGTGGTGAAATAAGGATACGTCTCTGTCATTAAGACAGCGACTGTGAGGGTGAAGACAGCCCTGCAGAGAAAACAAGAGTCAGCAAGTGAAGCGTGGTGCATAAGGAGCAAGCTTGAAGGCTCCTAGGAAAAGTCCGGGCATGAGAAATGGCTGGGGAGCAAATAGAGCTAGCAATCATTCTCAGCAGAACACATTTCATTAAATCAAGGGTCATGTTATGCACTTTACAGCTCAGACAGAAATGATATCCCATCAAGCCCCAAAACTGAAGAGAAATTTAGTTATGCTATAGCACACCCAGAAATGATAACAAACACAGGAGATTCCCTCTTCAGTCTATCCACATGAATACACAAAACACACATGCAACTCATGTCATATGTGCATCACGTACAGCATATAGCACTATGAACACATGAAACAGACTTAACACAACATAACACACATAAAATAACTGCATATGGTACTCATGCACACACGATAGCACAGTGTCCATGCATGATACATCCACATCCACATATCGCACGATCTATGCACACATCACAAATAAGACCATGAACATGATGAACATGCACACAGGTGCATAAGATATCCATACAGCACACAGTGAAGTTGCCTAGCAACCCAAGGCCGTGCATGCTGTGGTCCCAGTGCGTAGGATGGGCAGAAACCAAGAAGAGAACGCATTCTCCTCGTCTCCAGCTGCAAGAGAAAAAATTTTAGCCGAGCAGATGAGAAGGGGCAGCAGCCAAGGAGGAAGATCAGAAGAGAAAGAGTTAGTTGCTCCTACTCTGTGCAGGTGCAAGCCGGAACTGCAGCCTTCTGCGTGCGCACTGGGTACTCATTCTGGGGAAGATAAGGTGCAGCTCCCTAAAAGGACTAAAAAGCTTTTATATTTTTTTCCCTAGCTAGCAATGATTGAGTGGCCTCTTGACATCCTCACACATCTGTCTCTGACATTGCTGGAAATGCTGAAAGCTTTGAAAGACCATTACATGTTATACACAGTCACTGCAGTGTCATTTCTGTGGGTAAAAAGAAGCCAAAGGACATGGTATTGAACCAAACCAGACACATAGAGTGTGACTTCCTACTTTGGGGATGGGAAAATGTGTTTTACACTGACATCATCTCACCAAGAACCAGAATCTCAGAGAGTACTTTTGATTTATCTAGCTCAACTCTTTTACACAGGAATAATCCTACTCGATGCAAATGTATAGACTCCTTTCTTGCCCCCTCCACCACCACCCCAGGGATGCGGTGAACGGGGAAGAAAGCTAAGCTTTGTGTAAAATGCTTTCTTCTCTACTTCCTCACACTGGGATACAAATGCTGACAGCCCACCACCAGTGGCACTCTAGCTCCGTGGCTTCCAGCTCTGTGGCTTCCTGCCTTCCTTTTCTTTGTGCTACTCTCAGAGGGCTCAGTCATGTGCCAAACTGTCAGGGAACGTTCTGAAGTTGTGCAAAAGGACCAGGTACAAAGGAAAATAAGTCATTCTTCTGCTTTGTTCAAATTAGTCACTGTCTCCAGTCGGGACATCCACCCTCTATCACTTTCCTATTTGGTTTCTTTGGGATTCTATGTTCTTCCCCACACATATTCTGATAGCTCAGTCTACACATACCAGAAGTCCCAGGAATTCTAAGAAATATCTCTACCATCAGACCGCATCATCCTCCCTCTGAGATGGGTCTGTCATTCCCTGGGAGGTGAGGTGATGTGTTATCTCCCACATGTCTGGTCTCTCTCCCAACCCCCTCCCCCAAGGTTTTTACAATCACAGCTCAATAATGCACAATGACAAGGTGTCCTGACTCTGGGAAATGCAAAAGGCAAAGCACCTTTAGCTGTCAACTGCCGACCAGATCAATAGCTGTTTCATGTTTTGCCTTGAGCTCCAAGAATTGGCTCAAAGTGATTTAATCTTCAAAAACACATGTCTACAACAACTCTTCTTCATTTTGTTTGGGAGAGCCCAAGCCTAAGTCCAGTGAGTCTATTGTCTGCACGTAGTTATTCATAATACTCACCTCCCTCTCCATTGTTCCATTTTACACAGTAGTTTCTACAATGGCAGCACGCAGCCCTCCACAAACACAGAAATACAAATGTAGACCTTGTACCTTACAGGTAATAGCCATGTGGGTGCAAGTCTGCATTGTGATACTTTGGCCCTCACTGACCCCTGCGGTCAAATCGCTGCACCTGCCACTATCTGATCCCCATGCTATTCTTGCTTTTCTCTATTAGATTGGGGATGCAGACAGAAAAATTATTTTTGATGAGTCTCATTGGTTTCCTGCTTCTGCCCTGAATAACCAACTTCTCTCCCCTCCTGAGAGCCCAATTTGTAGCTCCTTCCTGCTGTTTCTGTTCTTGCTGTCTTGGCCAGTGGTGATATTAACAGGTTTAACTAACAAGTTCTCCAGATCAATATTGTGACTTCCTGGGAAGACAGCAAACTAGAAGCTGCCTTGCTGTGCACGGTCCAGAATTAAAAAAAAAAATAGATCCTGTTCCGAAGAGGGAAAGAGCCTTGGAAATTCACAGATGGTGATAGAAGAGTGCAACAGTGCTAAAACACACACACACACACACACACACACACACACACACAGAGTAAGCCAAGCTAAACAGCTCCAGTTGCTATAGCCCCCTGCTTGGGAGAGACTCATCCAAAGGTGAACTGAATAGATATTCTATTGGTGAATGGGTAGATAGTGAAAACATGGTGCATATATACAACACAACATTACTTGGCTGTGAAGAAAAACCAAGCCCAGAAAAACCCAACATTGAGTGTTGTCTGTCATGCATGGACACTAGTTTCAAATCAAAGAAAACGAGGAAGGAGCCTTTGAAGTGGAAGATGGTGAAGGGAGGGGCAATAACAGAACGGAGGGGATGTGAAAACACAGAGCTGGGACATGGCTGGGGAATATGGATGCCAAGGAAGGTGGCAAAGAACATGTGAAAACAAACATGCAGAAAACAAAACAATAAGTTTCAAAAGCCAAACAACAATATAGGAGGGAGATATCCTCCTGAAAGTCGTGGCTATTATATAACAATAAAAAAAAAAAACACAGCACCAAGCACCAGACACCCTATGGATTATTGGTTAGGGAGCACTTGCAGGCCCCCAACATAGTACAATGTCTTGGCCTTTACTCTTGGCAGCCCAAGGTTGCGAGATGATAGGATAGTATTGCTGAATACAAAGTACATCTCAGTTGCAAGGCATAAAAACATGATCACACTGGAACTGTGAAGCTTCCTATTTCCTGGATGGCTTGCATAGTGCCTGAAGGTACTAGGCACATTGCTGAGGGAGAGAAAGCCTCACAGTCCTGATCCAGTTGTGAACCCTACAAATTATTATACCAACCTGCCAGGCATGATATGCCATTTGTGCGACAGCTCTCTAAGTGGGTCTGTGATCTGCTCCACAAAGAAGAATGCATGTCCATATCGTAGATCTCATGAAGACCCCTTGACCAAGGGCTTATGCGTTCCATGTGAACTTACTACTTTTGTGTAGTTAAGATGGCATGACCCCAAGCTGCCTTCTAAATACTTAAGCTTATGCTTTTATCTATGGAATGATGTAACACTCAGACTTAACCAGAGAAGTTTCTCATAGCACTGAATGGCAGAGAACATAGACAAACATGTCTTCTCCAGGTGCTGAGAATGAGTTACAGGTGAGTGCTCCAGGGACTGGGGGGGAGGCACTGGGAGGAGGGAGGGGTGAGGGGAGGGAGAGCAGGTGGACCGGGGGGAGGAGGAGGGAGGGAGGGAACCGGTGTACCTACTAAGTTTGTATGAGCGGAAATAATAATAAAAAATGTTATAAAAAAAGATAAACCCTTTTTAAATTCAGTAGTTCTCAAATAGAAACAAAAGACGTGAATGTGGGGAAGGGGCTGGTAGGAAGGGGTCAGTAGGAGTGAGAGAGATATCAAAGCAGAAAGGATGTTACAGTTATCAGAACACTCTGTATATGTGTATGAAGTCATCAAAGAGCGAATTCAACTTAAAGAAGAGGAATAGGTCTTACCTGATACAATTCACTTGCTTGTTGATTAGAAACCAGCATTTCCAATGGGTTCATTTTTATCTCACCCATAAAATCTCAATCCTCTCTAAAACATGATATTTTCCCTTTCAATATAAGAGGCAATTTATTTTATTGTTACTTGAAACTAAAGAAATCCAATAAACTGGCCTGTAGCCAATGAAGACCAGTAATGACAAAATGATTGATCTTTTTATAATGGATTGTGATGCTATCCTCAAATTGGAGAAATGCAATATTGAAGATATTCATTTATGCCACCCTAGTATTCATCTCGGTAATAGAATGCATACTCCTTGTATTTATTAAGTACCTGTCGTCACTAGAAATACAGAGTAAAGAGGGCTGCACTAGTAATTCTCAGGCATGGTCAAATATTAGTTGTTACATTCATTGACACAGTAGATCCTTATGGGAGCTTGTGGCAGAAATAGTAACTTTATTGCAGTGTGATAAAAAGAAAAGTGGGATATCCAGGATCCATTGGTGCAAGCGGAAGCTAAGTAAGCAGATAAGATTTAACAAAAAACTACTTATTTTTAAACCATGGGAGTTAGCCGGTGATAGGCACTGGCCGAGGGTGATCCCAGATATCAGACTCTAGGCCGGATATATTTAACCATCTTGCTATAACTTCAAGCATTCTTTTGAATCAGATTTCATGATCCCATCATAAGAATGAAAATGTAGAGGTTCAGGAAGGTCAGGGACATTCTCTTTAAGCCACTAAGCCGCTACATAATTAAGCTAAATGTGTAATGAATTCTACGTTTTTGCAGTTCACGTTCAAGAAGTGTTTATGAAACATCCTCTAACATACTCCAAAAATGCTATCTGAGGACAATGACAAAACTGATGAATATTCATAAGTTCCTCGGCTCTGCCATCCTTGATTAAGTACAATGAGTTTGTACTGTGTGAGGTCTTCAAGCACACTCTGGTGTTGTGCACTAATTCAGTAAGATGGTGGTTACACCTGAGAATCGCCATGAATATGTATAAACTCTGCCGCAGGAAAATGCTTTGAAGGATTTCCTGGGGAATAGGAAGAGAGAAGGTACAGTACTTCTGTGATGGGTTGTCTTTTTTCCAAACCTTTACTCACATTCACCAAGATTCCATGATTCCCAATTCACTCTTTTTTGGTTTATAATCAAAGAGAATAAATTCACATGATCTTTTAAAGCATTTCAGAAAAATACAAGCACCTGTATTTAAGTGATATGGAAGAAAGCAAAGGTATTGCCCAGAAACTACAAGTCCACTTGTCTTCTTGCTTTTCTACAAGTTTTTGGTAATCGCTGGTTATTTGCCGTTCCTGAGCTCTTTGCACCCCAGGTTATAGCCATATCCTTTGAAGCCTTGTTATGAATACTATGAATTATGATAGCTTCCTTAACTTGGATTCAATTCGAGTCTTCAGTCCTTTGGGATAAACTGATAATTTTCCTTTACGCTATTTTGTCTGCTTTCTCGGGAGTTTTGTTCAAGACTTCATTCTGACAGCCACTTCCCCATAAAGCCCAACCTCTCTTCCACAATACTTTTTGCATTTTGCTGTCACTGTTTGATTCAAGGCAGTGAATACTGCTCCTTATTCTAAGGTACCTCAGGGACCAAATTACACATCATTACCACCTACATCACCTTCACCACCATCAGCACAAGATCAGACTTGAAACCTTCACTTCCTTCCAAATGTTTTTCTCCTAAACTGTCATTTAATTTTGATAGCCTTATTGAGGTACAATGTATAAACATATAAGAAAGTCCTCAGCTAAGAGAGTACAAAGTGTTGAAATACTGACAGAACTTTCCTTTAAGATCACAATCAAGAAAAAGATGTCCACTCTCACCATGTCTTTTTGGACAGTTCTGGAAATCAGGTCTGGACAAATTGGACAAGAAGAAAATAAATGAAAGGCACCAAAACTGGAAAGAAAGAAGTGAGAGGAATTATTTTCCTGATGATATGATCTTGTATGTGAAAAAATTCTGAGGACTATACAGAAAAATTATTAGAACTAACAAATTAGTTTGATACATTTAAAAAAATCATAAAATTAACATATAATACTTTATGTTACTACAGAAAATAAAATATATAGAATGAAAATATAAGCAACTCTGTTTCCAGTAACACTGAAGGAAACTACTAAAGGTCAATGTAATTAAGAAGGTGAAAGGTTGAATGAAAGCTACAAAATGGACTGGGAAGATGGCTTTACTGGGTAAAGGCATTTGCCACCAAGCCTGATGACCTGCTTGGTTCCCTGGAACTCACATGGTGAAAGGAGAGAACACAAACCCAAAAGTGCATGTTTGGCATGGGAGCATGTACATATATGTACATGTGATAAATAAATCGTTACAAAGAGAAAACTATAATCGCTGATGGAATAGATGTGAACGAACACAAATAAATGGAAGGCCAATTTGTGTTTGTGAGACTGGAAGACCATGCTGTCAAAATGTCCACAGTATCTGAAGCAACTTACAGATTCAACACGAGACATTCATACCCACCACAAGCTCTATATTTTGACATGTGTTTCTTATACAAATTCGTTGTAGGAAATAACACTCTAATTAATAGTTACTATTTGTATGATTCGATGGTTCTTGTTGTACTTTTTGAGATCTGGGTATCAGAAGATTAGGAGCACCACAAGCAATTATAACCATTTCAACTATAATCTGAGACAATGGTCATGCACATTGACCATGTTGGCTAACATCTGATTTCTACCTGACTTTTTGAAATATTCAGTGGTTCATAAATGATGCTCAGAAGATTGGGGAATCCTGTGGCAAAGCTTCTGTTCAAAGTCTACTGTGTCCCGCTTTGACTGAAAACCTACAACTCCCATTTAAGAAGGCTTAAGCTTAAGCCACAAGAAGCCACAAGAATCAATCAAAGACTTGCAAGAGTAGGGCAAGGTGCCAGCAAGACAATGACTTATACTTAACAGAGACAGAGAAAGATAAAGCAGTTGTCTTCTTTGCAGTTTTTACCTTTTTGCGTGATAACTCTTTAATGCCCAATCAGGCAAAGATTAGACCCGCCCTGATTGTACCAGAGCATTTAAAGTTGATTGCAGTCCCAGAAACATGAAGGTTTAAGAGTTTATAGTTGGCATCAGAAGGTGTTTTTCTCAATCACTAAACAGTTTCAGAAGCCCAGTTCTTACTGAAGGTGCATCATGACACCGATTTAGGTGCAATATTTCCCAGAGAATCTTGCTCTTTCTAACTGCAGGACTGCTTACTCTCCCTCTTTCCTTTTATGTTTCTTTGAAAAGAATTCAATCAAATTACAATGGTGCTGATTTTTCTTAAAGCATTACTTAGTGCAATAATTTTATTCTTCCCATCAACTTAATGGCTTTCTCTAATAGTCCCAAAATCTTTTGTGGTTTAGAATGCCCTAGATCATTAGAAGATTGGGGAGGGAATAGAGGATCAACCAAAACATAGTGCATATGAAAATTGTGTAGGTAAACTGTTATTGTATATGCTAATTACTTTTTTAAATGTACAATGTATCCTGATACATACTTTCACTTATTCATTTGAGATGAAGCAAGTGAAAATGAGTAGATGAAAATCACTCTAGGTTTAGCCAAATCCTCCTGAGATAGACACCTTAACATAAATCTAACCTCTATCTTATTCCTTCAACCTCCATGCAAAATGGACTCTTGACCAAATATGGATTAAGGATAATACCTCACACTTCAGGTAACTAGTATTAGTATATAAACTGGAATGAAGTTCCAAGACAGATTCACCAAAGTAAAAAAAAAAAAAAAAAAAGCATTCCTCTGCCTCAGGTAGAGGACGTGTGAGAATGTACGTACAGAGAGTTCTAGAAGATATGGTGCCGTTCTTAGGGAGAAAGATGCCCAGAGGAAGGACTGAAGTCAGGTATAGAGGGAAACAGGAACGCGCTGACGAGCTGAGGAGATTCCTGAACAGAACGTCGCAGCCAGGCATCTGCTGCTTCCCATACCAAAGTCAGTAACTATCCTATTTCTACTTGTTCAAGTTGGAGTCTCCATCTTGCTATTAAAGGAAGGTATAACTGGGACAGTCTTTGCACAAGAGTTTATCATAGGAATCAAAAGCAAAGTGTGCTAAGAAAGGCATGGTGGATTGGGGAATGCCCACTTTTCTGTGTTCTAGGGCTGGTCCTTTTTTGTCTCTGCTTAAGCCAATCAGGTCATTGATTTATCTGCAATGATAGTGTTCTCCTATTTTCTGCACTTTGAAGTTTTGCCTCTTGGGCCGTGTGAACCTTGAAGGGACTGTCCCTCTCAGCACTTGCTAAATCCTAGGATGAATGAGCTACTTAGTCTGGAGTATACCTTTTGTATGTTGCTGCAGTTCTGCCTGGATGGTTGCTGATAAAAATCACCATCAAATGACTTAAGGGAACAAGGGGTTTATTCTTTTAAGATAGTCTGATTACATTTCTTAGTCTAGCTTGGTGGGAAAGCATGCACCATCAACACAGGGCTGGGGGAACTGGCCACACCATCTCCACGTAATAGCTGAGAGAGGGACAATCCTTACTTGCCAGACCAGCCTATCTAGCCAAGTGAAGGAAGGATGCCAACTTCCTCAACCAGCTCTCTGTATTTTGTTCACCGGTCCAGGGCCTAGTCCCACCCACCATGTATTGAGACTTCTCCATCAACTAGATAATTACTTGCAGGTTCTCTCTGAGTTTAGCTACTAATTCTCTACGCAGGTACCCAGAGCTCGAGCCCTCAACCATCAAGTTGACAATGGAACCTAACTGTGAAATACATGCAGGAAGTACTCCCACATTCTTCAGGGAACTCTTCCCTGGGGCTCTCACTCTGATCACTGTCCTCTTATTCTAGTCTCCTCAGGACTAGGTCCACACAGGAATGGACTGGAACCTGGCGCCAGCCCAAATCACTCAAGCCAGCAGGACCTGCCCCCTTTGTCTTCCTGGCCTGCTCCTTCCCAAGCTGCAGTGAAGACTCTTCCTCATGCTTTTCATTTGCTCATTGCCTCTCGACTGATCCTTACATGTGGTTTGCCATGGCGAGGACATATATCCAGCTTCCTGCTCTTGGGAACGGCGGCTGACAATCTTCTACAGGCAGCCACATCTTTTTATTGTCACAGTCTCCATATCTGAATTTTTCAGAGTCTGGATTTTGAAACATTACTTCCCAAATTGGAGGCACTATGCATGGTGGGATTTGCACATTAAATATTAAGAGCGATTCACTGCTGACTGCTAAGGTTTGAAATCAGAGTGGTGGAGACCGAGCTCTTTCCAGAAAGCTTGCAGAGAAGTCGAGTTTATAGTAAATGTAGGCATTCCGTTTTCATCTTATCTCTCCTTCTGCAGCTGCGTGCTTGACACCAAGTCCATGACAGAGTTGTGGGCAAGCCACACACATTCCTGCCTTTGTTCATCTTGATATTATGATGAAAGATGTTCAGCATATGTAGAGCTATAATGGCGGCGTGCATAATATTCTCACTACATAAATACAGTAAATGATGACTGAATACTTCCTTTCGCATAGCCTTGAGGGAAAATGGGAAAAAATTTAAATTACTCCTGTGATTTAGATAGTCTATTGTCATATTTTCTGCTTGATGTAGTTATTATTTATACAACAATGATATTCAAATTAGCCTGGTTTTACCTAATTAGAACCAATAACATATGTATGAAAATGCAAGACAAGATTTATTGGAAGAATCCACTCTCATAATTTTGGGGTGTGCCGCAGTGTGCCATGGGCACCCTGAGGCCCAGGAAAGCCGATAGTATCATTCAATTTTGTGAGCTGGGCATAGGGAGGGTGGGAAGAATCTCATGCAAGACTTAGGGTCTGAACATTCAAGAATGGAGGTCTATATGTTCAAGAGCCAAATAAATCATGACATCTGTCCAACACCAGAGAAATAAATGTGTCTTTCCCCACATCTTCATTTGGTCCTCAAAGGGTCAGATAAGGTTTGCCCACATGGGAGCCTCTTTCTTTCATGCTGCTGATTCAAATGCTGCTCTCTTTCCTCAGAAACACACACAGGATAAATATTTCTAGATTGTTGGAAGTGGAGGGAGGCCATCTAAAATAACACGTAGGGGCTGGAGAGATGGCTCAGGAGTTAATAAGACTCTGTCTCCCAAACACAAGGTCCCAGAAATGGGTGTGGTCTGCACTTCTAGCCCTGCTGGGTGGAGCCTGGGAAATCCCAGAGCCAGGTAAGAAGAAGGTAGAAGCAATCCAGGATGACCCTGAGTCTTCCAGAGGGACACACAGTGCCCTCTGATACACACACACACACACACGAAATACATAAATAAATAAATAAATAAAATATTTAAAATACAAATCTCAGTGTAAAGTTAAATAAAATGAATGTATATAAAAATGACAAAGACAAACTAAGAGTTGGATAATAATAGTAAAACAGAATTATAATATGCTACTTCAGAAATCATGTAGATGTTCTCTTTCTCTCTCTCTTCCAACTCTCTTTTTCTTCCTCTCTCCCTCCCTTCTGTGCCAAATCCCTGCTGGGCCAGCCGGGAAAGAGGATTGAGGCGAGGGGGTAAGCGGGGGTGGAGGCACCACAGACCCCGGGAGTCCGGTGAGAAGCAGGCAGTGGACCAGTTGCCGCAGACTCAATTTATTTAAGGAAGTGTTTGAGCTTATATATATGGTCAGGGGTCCAATCAGGTGTTGCCATCTCTCCGTTCTGAGGGGCAGCCACTAATCATTTAAGCTGTTTACAAGGTGTCCAGTGCAGAGGCAGGTTAGCTGGCTGCTTCCCATTAGTTGTTCATCCCTCCACCTGCATGGTTCCTCTATTGGGACATGTGTGGGGCATGTCCCAATTTGTTCAGGCTTGTCCTGGATTAAGGAGCTGGGGCTGGGGCCTCCTGAATCAATAGTGATACACCCTCCATCCTCTACTTTTCTCTCCAAATTTTAACAACTTTTTACTTAAAAGGAGCATTTTCTGATTCTTTTCACCATATAAGAACTGACACTATCACTGCTCCTGTATAGGAGCATCTCCAAATTAAATAAAGGTTATCTCAAAATGGGCACTATGATATCACAACAGAGCATTTGATAACAAAGATGACTACTAAAGGATTGATGGACAAGTAGTATATAGAGAATGGAGATACCGGGCATATGTAATATGGGACAGAACAGGATGGCACAAGATTTTGTTATGCTGCTGAGAATCCAAATGGCTGGGCTGGTGAGGTGGTTTGAAGGATAAGGAGCATGCTAATAAATTTTGCAATCTGAGTTTGATCCCTGGAAGCTCTCAAGGTAGAAGGCAAGTTGCAAACTGTCCTCTGACCTCCACCCATATACCATGGCATGTATATCTCTCTCTCTCGTTCTGGTTCGCTCAAATAAATGCATAAACCAAGAATAAGAATGGTTGTGCTTAAATTTAATATGAATGATTGTTGACATGGTTCATGGAAGCTAATTGAAAACACAGACAGCTCAAATGCAGACCAAGGGAGTACGGCAACCACAAGAGGTTGACTTTCTCTCAGCATAAGGGGGCCCAAAGGATAAGAGCTACAGAAACTCCTGAAGAAACTTCAAACCAGAACACCAAGGCCAGATAGTCTTGGTGGCTCAACATTCCAGACAGGCAAACTTTATGTATAAGTTACTTGAGAAGTGCTGATACTGAGCCACTTATGCGATCCTTGACGGTACTATGCTTGACCGAAAAATAAAATACGGTGCACTCTCAGGAGCACACTCTGCTGGCTGCACAAAATTGCCATAGCTGGACGCCCAGGGAGCTGTTCAGCTCAGTAACGAGTGAATCCCCTGAGATTCAGAGCTCTAGCGCAGCACAGGTAGGAGTTGAGCTTCTCGCACAGCTCCTGATGCTTACTCCAGTCCCGGGGAGAAAGAAAGGGGTTGGATAAGACAGTTGCTTTGAGCGAAAATGCTTTCAAAATATAGAAGTCGGAAAAGCAGATTCTTATCTATGAAGCAGTGTGCAAGGCATGCCAGGAGACCATCCTGAGCAATAGCAGGTGAAAATGGAAAAACAGATGTGTTGGCGATGTGTCAGCTCTCCTGCTTCTAATTCCAAGTTCCTGAGTCAACCTTAGAAGATGAATTTCCTTTTATCCCACCTGAAATGTTGATAGACATATAGACATGGGTCTCACCAATTCTACCTGCAGTGTTTTGTCATTTAGACCCATAATGCTGTGATTCACCCACTTGGTAAATACATTTCAGAGTCTTCTGTAGCAGTCTCCGGGACCCACAGAGACCCTTGGGGGCGGCGATAAGCAGGCGCGGAGTCAACGGCACAGACTCCAGAAGCTGGTGAGTGGCAGAGCAGGCTCTCAGGCTCTCAGGCTTGTTTATTGTAAATATGGGGCTACTTATATACCCCACCCAACATCCCATAAGTCCCAGTGTGAGGTTTTTTGCTGTGTTGTCCTGTCCGAGTTGGTCCTCTCAGTCAGGTGGTTTGATGTCAGCACCAGGCATGGCAGCAGGTTCTAGCTTAGGAAGTTGCATTCGTGCATGCAGCCCATACAGACAATACAGGCCTGCCTGCTCTGTTACTCCTACACAGAAGTAGAAACAAAACTCCATTGAGGTGGGAGAAGAAACTGATGATAACATGTATTGGGATAAACAAAAGATGGTTCACTGGAAGAATTCCATCTACTTTGTCTGCATTTCCTTCACTAAGATGGACAAATATGGAAAAATAATCCCATTTACCCAGAGGAAGGGACATTGAAAATTACTTAGCCCTTGCATCGAGTGTAAGGGTTTAATGCTGACACATGTCTTCTGCTCACGTGCTTTTAACATAACTTTGAATTTGTACACTGAACAAACATTAGCATTCCTCAAATTACTGAGACTCTTTTTTCCCAGCGCATATCATAAGAGTGTTCTCTCTCCTCCTGAAATTAGTTGTGGAAGAGTAGCCAGTGAGATGCCAGGCCATCACTTACAGGAAACAACATAGATTCAGTTAACAGTGTCTATGTTGTTTTTCTATCACTGTAATCTGCAGTGATTAACAATGAGCCGTTCTACTACCCTCAGAGTAGGACCAATGCAGACCTAAGGTACACAAGGAGCACTTAATGAGAACAAAAAATGCACCTTTCTTCTTTTAGTCTTATTAAATTTGGGGGCTTTTTGTTACTGCAACATAATGTAGATCATTCTGATGCACATATACAGAGGGAAGGAACATTTGACTCTTCGTTATGGAGATATTCCTAAATTGGGTGTCATGCACAGAGTGCTACTAAAAGAAAAGTAGCAGAGAGAGAGAGAGAGAGAGAGAGAGAGAGAGAGAGAGAGAGAGAGAGCGAGTTCATCACAACAGAAGCCTAGTGGTAATCACAATGGTGGCTCCATCTTCCACCCTGCGAACTTCTGGGGCAGTTATAGTCACTGGGAGGGCTACATTGGCTTTTCCAAGAATTCACTGCTCTCTGAAAGCAAGGATTGTCTATCTACATTTCCCGTATTATTTCTCTACAGCTTGTCCTTAGGGTGAAAGAACAAGGGCTTTTAAAACACATTTCATTGGCTGGGTTCATTGGCTGCCCTGAAGTGAGGTTGTATTATAAAATGGGGCCAGTCTTATCTTGAACAGCCATACAACCATGATGTCTGGGGGTAAGTGCTGAAATATGTCTTGGGGCCTTGGGAAATGGTTTCAATTCAACGTTCTGTGATCATTGTCCAAAGATTTTTGATAGTGCCCTTTAGGAGTCACTAAACATGAACAAGAAACAAAATCCAGACATTTTAAATGAGCAAGCAAACAAGCAAAGCTTGAGAAATATTTTGTAGAATCAGTGGGGTAATGACTGTAATTACACATGTCTGCAATATATAATAATAATTAGCAAGTCTTAAGAACTCACATATATTCACATGTTCAGAGTCATTGAGAGGAACACTCTCAAAATAGTTGGGCTATTTCAGCACATAATTAGCCAGTCAGGAAATTTTGAACAAGTGTCTTGACTTCTTTCCTTATTTCTACCATCAAAATGTTGAACCTACTAACTTAATCCCCTATATGTGCTTATAACTCTGATGCCCCAGGATTTTCACCCTTGACCTTCATCTAATAGTGATAACAATAACTCATAATTAAGTTTTTAGTATTTATGGTGGAATGTTTGCTTGATTAATGCCTATTCCCCTCCTTTTTCAGTGATTGTTTATAAGTTCAAGTGACAGCGACTAACCTAGCTTGTGATTCACATTAACCAATAACATACAGAGATGTCATGTCATTTAGAAGTCTATGTCTTACAGGTCTTTCACACTTCCCCCTTGTTTACTTGGAATTCTCATAGTATTTTCTGTGAACGTTCATGCTAGTTTGCTGGAAGATTAGAGATATAAGGGAGAGATCACTGTGGAGCAACCAATATCCCAGTTCCCAGTTGATCCAGGAGAGATCTGCTAAGACCAGCAGAGTTGAGTAGAACTCATGGATAGAGAACAATAGCAAGGATTTATTGGTTTAACTGTGTAGATATATGCTATAGTTATTCTTTCTGCTGCTGTGGAACAGCGTTCATACTCAGAAATGGAGAAAGAGAGATCTATTTGGTTTATGGGACAATTAATCCTTTTTAATGTAAATGACACGGTGGCAGCAGAAGCTGGGATTATACAAGCAATGGCAATGCAGAGAGGCACAGTGAGCAAGAGGCAACAAACTGCAAGTGGGTTGCACCACCCAATCTCAAGGTCACCCCTGTGATGTGCCTTTCACCACCAAGGCTCCTCCTCTTAGAGGTGCTGTGAACTTCCCAAGCATTAACGTTAGCTAAGTAAGGTTCCAAACATGTAAGTTGGGGCAAGAGGAAAAATACATTCAAACCATGACAGGGCAATAAAAGTTAATTTGTACATGGCAAAAGAATTAACCATTGTTACCACAAACTATCAAAGGAGGAATTATGGTTATTATTACTGTCATTTGCATTTTAAGGAGGAAGACACATCACTATCAAACAGACAAATCAAAGTTTTAATTTTTACTGTCTGTTTTCATAATCTGTGTTACTACTCAATGTGCAAGAAGCAATTAGCAATTTCTGCTGGTTGTAGAAATATTTCCTATTGCCATATACTTCTCTATATTGATATCTTCACACTGGTATAAAAACTTACATATATAAAAATTTTTACAGATTGTATCCAAATTACAAGCCTTTATCTTCATCATCTATGAGTTTTGGAAGTTAAGAAAATGGTGCTTATTTCTCCAGAGTAGACTTTATCAAATGTCCCTTTGCATCACCAATATCAGAAACATTTTTAAGGATGAGCAAATGAGCAGCAAGCATAAAATTCTCTTTCTGTAGTGGCATTCACATTTGAGAGTCTTGACACCTGGGGTTAACACTCCATTGGAATGCCTCTTCTCTGGTACCATTTTTCTATCAAGTGCTTTTAAAAACAGAGATGAGAGAAATTCTACTTCATTGAATATAACCAGTCACAGACCCAATGATATTAGTTGTGCTGTATTTCTGCAGTGACATATGTGTTTTATTGACTCCTTCCTATGGACCAGAATTCAGGTAAGTCTTATCTAGAGTTCTATGCTCTTTTGCCTTCAGGGTTGAATCAGGATTACAGTCATTTCAAGAAAGAACTCTAGAAGAATATGGTTCCAAGTGTACTTACCTAGATATTGTGGATTATTTTACCAAAAGCTTCATTCCTGGTTGGCTGGTACAGGTGGGCATCTTAGGATGGTGTCTGAAAGCATGGCAGTTGGTTTCAACTGAGAGGTTACTGAGGACAAGCAGAGACAGATGTCTTATAACCAAATAACAGAAAGCTCATTGCATTACTTATGTCACACTCTATTCTCTAAAAGTAATTGCTAAGGGCAGTGTGTATCTAAGAGGAGGGAGTTGCACAAAGGTGCAAGTACAGGAGGTGTGAATCACTCCAGGGATGATGGACAAGTCTGCAACTACATCTTGCAAGTCAGATGTGACTTTGATGCATGATAGTTTAATTTTAAAATTTATGCAACCTAAATTTGGTGCATGCTTTTGCTAATGAGATAGTGTTTTGAATTATCTTTTATCAGAAACAAAAACATTTCCCAGGGGGAAGCATCTTGTTGATTCTGCAATGTTGTTTGCAGTTATAAACTCCGGTTTAAAGAGTCTGACCTAGGTCATTTTTTTCAAGGTTTCCATTCATATCCAATCATTTACAGAGGAAAAAACTGAGGTCAGAGAGGAGCGGCGAATTGACTAACTCACGACATTGAGAGGCAATGTCAGAGTTGGTCCAAATTCAAGTATGTGGATTTTAGATCCACAGTAATATTTTAAAGGTGATCCTTAACTTGGGTTTCTATCATAATCTTCAATGTTCAGCACCTGTTGCCTCCCATGTGGTAAGTGTTTGGCATACATGGATTGGTCTTCCTGTGATGGTCTTAAACTCCAGAATTACTTTCTCTTCTTCATCTCCCACAATTTAATTTTTTTTCCTAATCACAGAAGCTCAATAGGTACCCTTGTCTTTTCACTCCCTCCTCTCCTCCCTAGTCATCCCCCTTGCGCTCTCCCTCCTTCTCCCCTTCCTTTTCTCCCCCTTCCTCCCTCCCTCTCTTCCCCTGGAACAGCCTTTTGTGTGAATGCCAAACCTCCCTCTGAGTCCTCCACCCTAGTGAGGGTTCAGGACTCAGTGGCATAGCCCGGAGCCCCTTCTTGGACTCCCCGTTAGTATGGGAACTCTATTATGACTGTTTAATCCCTTGTCTCTAAGGATCCTACTGCCTGGAGCCTTCTCCCCTGTGATCCGTGCTAGACTTCGGGAGGTCAGTGACATAGCCATTGTGCAGGTCTGGCTGCTTGTGTGGAGTATCTTGCATATCTTTGGTCCTCCCCTTCTTTAGGCTCTTAGAATCTTGCCATCCCCTTTTCCTCAAGGTTCCCTGAGTTTTAGGATGGGGAGAGATTTGACTGGTCTGGTTCCAGGTGTTCTGAATTACGGTTTTTTGTTGTTTTCAGTTTTGCTTTTCCTGCAGGGCCCTTGGCTGCATCCTAATTGGTTTTGAAGGTCACCTCCTAACCAAAGATAAAAGACTGTTTAAATGAAGATTTTAATGTAAGAGGAGACTCAAAGGTAGATGGCAGAATAGGAGGAGGACACAGCAGTGTGTGGGGGGGTGTCAGTGTCCCATTTGCAAGATAGTTACCATCTATCTGCCAGTCTCTGTACCCTCCCTGACTGGTGAGAACAAACCTGTTCAATCCCAAGTGACCAGGAAGTGAAGTGAAAGTGAGCTGCACCAGATGTCTCGCTACTTACATGCAATACTTGACCGTGGCCTATTTTCTCTACTAAAGTGTGATCCTCTATCTCCCCCCCCTTTTTTTTTGAGGCCCTCCTTCCCCTTCCCTCCTATTTATACCCTTCGTGATTACAGTAGGTATTACAGAAATTTACCTTTGAATATGTCATTAATTGGGTTTTGAACTAAGATCCACTTATTAGGGAATATATATGGTGTCTGATTTTCTGTGTCTGGGATACTTCACTCAATATAATTTTTTCTAATTCCATCCATTTCTCAGCAAATTTTATTAACTCATTTTTTTTGATGACTGAGTAGTATTCCATTGTATAAATGTACCACATTTTCCTTATCCATTTGTCAAGTGTTGGGCATTTGGGTTGATTCCATGACTTTGCTATTGTAAATAGTGTTGCTATGAACATGTTTGTGCTTGTGTCACTGTAGTGAATTTCCGCATTATGGGGAACTGTTCCCAGAAGTGGTATAGCAGGCTCATATGGCATTTCAATCTTTAACATTTTTAGAAATTGCCATATTGATGGCCAGAGTGGTTGTATGAGCCTGCATCCCCACTAGTAATATATGAGAGTTTCCTTCTCTCCACATCCTCTCCAGCATTTGTCGTTGTTTGTATTGTGGATTTTTGCCATCCTGACTGGGGTGAGATGATATCTCAGGGAAGTTTTGATTTGCATTTCCTGATAGCTAGGGATGTGGAGCATTTTTTAAAGATACTTGTTAGAAATTTCAATTTTGTCCCTGGAAAAGTTTGAGCTCTGAGACCCATTTTTTAATTGAGCCATTCATCTCCTTGGTGTTTAAACTCTGGAACTACTTTCTGTCATGCCTGATACTTTGCTAGCCAGGCCAGTGTGAATAAAGGGTTGTTTTGAATATTTTTTCCCTAACATGGGAAGTATTGATAGTTAAATTTGTTATTTATTACAAAATGTTCTTTTCCTTGAAATCTCACATAGTAACCTCACATTATCTATCCTGGCTTCATTCAGACATTCATCTTTGGTTTCTAGATTCAGATAATAAGAGCCAGGCAAGATCTCTTGCTTCTTTTTTACTTGAATAGGTTCTCCCTTTCTCCTCAGTAGGAACTTTAAACAGATCTCATTTCCTCAGGAAAATCAACCAGTGACTTCCTATGTGCAAATTTAAACCAAACATGGTCTTCATGATGGGCTGGGGCTCAAGCGGTAAGTGTCATGACATCCACTCCTCAGTCAAGTGGTGTTTCTTGCATATTTCATTAACCTGGATACTGTATCTATGTGGGGTACATGCTCTGAATCATCTGTCACCTTTCTCCATTCCCCTTCTGTCTTCTGCTCATTCTCCAACTTCATATCCAGCATCTTCACCCCTGGATGTGGGCACCATCGTCTCTCCTCTGAAAGCTCTAGACGCTTGAGCATCACATTACCTGTTTATAGTTTTCATCTCCAAAGTAGATACTGATAATGATAAGATTCACAATAAAAACACATAGTGAGCATTATGACATCACTAATTGAGCCCAAATATTGTACTAAATACATGTAAAAAATTGTCAAGGTTTGAATGTGAAATGTCCCTCACAGGTTCATGTATTTAAAGTTGGCTCTTAGCTGGTGGTGCTGTTTCGGAAAGTTCTGGAACCTTTAGGTGGTACAGTCATTCACAAGGAGGTACATCACAGGGGTGGGCCATGAGGTTTGATAACCTGACCCCATTTTCTCTCTCCTCTGCCTAATTATGACATGACTCAGCCCTCTGCTCTTTCCACTATGCCTGATGTCCTCTGCTGTCTCTCTTGCAGACTCTATCTCTTCTGGAATTGTAAGCCAAATAATAAATCCAGAGAGGAAAAAAATGCATATGGCTGATATATACAGGGAGCCAAAATCAGATCTGGCATGCCAGTCTGGGGTTCTCATGGTTTTTTGTTTGTTTATCTGTTTTTACCATAACGAAGTTCAATGATTTAAAAGAGCAAGGCAAACCTTCAAGTGTAATGCAAGAAGATGACCTTTGAACGATTGTCTCTATAATGCTCTTGTGCACATCCCCTCGAGTGATCAAATTCGTGCTATATTTGCTAAAAATAACAATCAGCAGCCTTCACATTTTCTAATGAAATTAGAAAATCAATTTGAAATGTATCAAGGACAGTAGCTACTAACAACACTCTCTATCATACAGAACTATTTTCCTTGGCCCAGAAAGGTCTCACAATTGCTTCTGAAATCCATGATGGTCATACCACTGTATCTGAGTTTTGAAGTACTGGTTGTTTCCATCAAAGATTTTTAAATTAACATGTGCCTACAAGTGCTTTCCAGCATAAAGATTGTTGAACCATCTTCCCACATTCCCTATTCAGTAGTCAAAAGTAGAATCTAACAATGTGGAAGGCTGTCACGTTTCCACATATTTGCTGGCCTTGTGGAGCACGGATCATTCATTAAAAACTAGTTTATAGGTTGGTGAAATGGCTGATCAGGTAAAATGTCTACTTTGCAAGCCTGAGGTTCAGATACCCAAATACCACATAAAAACCAGACATTGATCTAAACATTTATAATCACAGCAAATATACAGGAAATGAGAGACAGAGACTTCAGAATCTCCAGCAATACCTGATTTACACAGAAGTAGTCAAGAGATTAGGTCTCAAACAAGATAGAAAGGTGAGGAACGACACTTGAAATTTGGTTTTTTGCCTTCTTATGCATGTGATGCCACACATGTAAACTCTCCAACTCTGTCTTAAACACACGTAGACTCACAATTGCATATCACATCACCCATGTGTACACACACACACACACATACACACACACACACACACACGTATGCGTGTGCTTGGTTTCCGGTTTACATTAGTTGCCTGAGGTTGCTTAGGCATGTGATGCTGAGGTATGTGTTGCTCAGATTGGATGCTGTTTCTTTCTCTTTAGATAATCATCAGTCTTCACACAATCACCCCAAATGGCAACTCAGAAGATTTAGGGTCATTTTCAAATCACTTTTTTTCATTGCTTTATGTTATTTGCTAACTGAATCTAAGTATGCCTTCTTAAATGTGAGCTATGACCTAGGGAATGTAAAGTCTTAGTACAAAGTATTCTAGGTGCTCATATCTGTTTTATGAGCTCTAGCAAATTCCCACCTCACCCCCCACATCCTGATATCATGTTTGCATTTTTCTTTTTGCTTCCTATTAGTGGGAAGGGAGTCTCTATATCTGTGTAGCATGGGCATTTTGGATCTCTTTCATCTAGCCTGGCATTCTCACTTTTGTCAATTAACCACTTCAACTCTCCTTCCATCAGCCTTTCCCTTGCTACCTGACCCTCTTCCGTGTATGAACACATTGGAGACTTGCTTCCATTCTTACATACAATTTGAAGTGATTCCTCTTTACCGATTCACCTGTGAGATTGAAGATGTATTTTTGGGAATCAATCCTCCACAACCCAGAAATTGTTAGTATTTCTGAAGAGACATGTAGTTATTGTGAAGGGCGCCAGTGAAGCCCTGCGGAGAGATTGGAGACACACAGTGTTGACCTCTTTCTCCAGAAACAGACAGCATATCAGATTGGCAAATAGAAAGGAATGAACTACTGTTTGCAAGGCCTGCAGTTATTTACTGAATGCTCCAGGGTCTTCAAGGAGGGAATTTCTCCTTATAGTTTACTCCAAGAAGATCCTTTAGTTTAAATCTAAAGCATCCCAATTTTTTTGAGAAAATAAATAATAAGCAAACAAATAAAAATTCTCAAAGAAGGCATCCTTTCTGAATTTTGCTAGAGATAAGGTGATGGAGAGAGAAACTGCATGCAGGAGATCAGAAGGAATGTGAGTTTATTTTTTCCTGCTTTGATCCAAACTGCTATCAGCTGCTAATATCCCAACATCCCCTCTTAATTTCAGCTTTCAGAAAGCATTAACGGCATGTTATGTGGAGTTCTTGATGTTCAAATACAAAAAGTCTTCAAAGGAAGTGCTAGAAGTCTTGAGACAATATAGAAATGATTTCTTAGTAGTTAAATTAGTAGACTTACATAAGTCTATCTTGCTTGTCCAATTCGTCCATTCCATATACAATTACTAACACTTTTCAATAAATTGTATTCTTACTTTTCCCCCTTTGTCATGGTTTGATTGGGTGTTATCCTCCCCCCACAGATTCATATGTCATGTTTGAATTCTTTGCTAATGTTAATATTTGGGAGGGTCATGCCAGCTTAAGGAAATGGAGTTATGTAGATATACATAATAAGTCAAGAATATATAGCAAGTAGGTGAATTGAGTGTCTATGGTCTTACATGACCGTGACACATGGAATACAAGAAGAACAGCATCAGGAAGGTGTCGAAGATGTGGGATATCAGTAAAAATATGGAGGAGAGTATATATCAGCATATTGTAAACATTCTGTAGAGATAACACATCATGTCAGGTTGATGCTGATTGTAGTTAGACATGTGTATCATAAGCAAAGATATTAAAGATGATTATAGAATGGATAAGTCCAACTCATCTCCAGCTGAAGACACTGTCTTATGTGGAATATACATTTAACTGTGCTGAATTGTTTTTCAGAGACTCTCTGTGAGCAAAGTTTTTCATCACTTGTATTCTTTTTCCTTGCCCTCTAGGATTGGTAACATTATTACCTGTTTAAAACTAACATTAGTTTTTCTTTTGGGTTGTGCTCCTGAAAGGTATCTGAGATGCACTTGATATAGTCCATTGGCTTGTTCCCAACTTCAAGACCCTAGTCAAGGAGCTGGAGAGGTGGCTCAGGGGTTAAACCTCTGTCTTGCAGGCAGAAGGTCCTGAGTTCAGATCCGAGACCCCACGTATAGATGCTGGGTGGAAGCAGGGGTGGCCTGCGTTTCTGGTCCTGGTAGGGCGGAGCCTGTGAATCCGGGGTCAGAGTAAACAAGGAGGAGGTGGAGGCGGTCCATGGTGGTTCCCGAATTCGCCCGTGGTTCTATACACACACACGTACACACACACACACACACACACACACACACACACACACACACATACATACACACAAGCGCACACATGCACAATTGAATAAATAATAAAGACCCTAGTCAAGAGCAGGGCTTCCTTCAGCTAGAATAAAGTAAAGAATATAGCCAGATTTTCATTTATATCTGGCAGAATGAGAACTGCTGAAGTGGATATCTCTGAAAATTGTTTCTCGCTCTAATGATGAACAATTTAATTTTTTCAGTATGCAAATGGTTCCATAATTTAATTTAATAGTGTTTATGACAATATGTAATAAATACCATAAAAAGTATAGTTGTTCTGGACATGTTAGCTCATTAAAGAGAATGCTTGCTCAATTGTGTAGCGCGCTTTGGAAACATAGTGCTAACTCATGCAAATTGCCATGACAAATGTGTTTTAGGACCAATAAAGTGTGTCTTGATTCATTAATAGTCAGATCTAACATTTCCCTGTTGGTCCCTGAGAAAAGATGAGATGAGATTGGCAGAAGAAAAATTGCTGCTTGAGTTCTGTTAACCTTCAGGTTTTTTGATTAGCATGTATGAGTTGGGGGCTGTCTTCTGTGACGTCATGCACCTGTGGTATCGACTTTCATATTTTTTGATCCTGCAAGCTTTGGAAAAGCCCTCAGAGTCCAGCACATTCTCCCTGCCAATGTCTGATGTGGAATGTTTGGATTCATGCAGGATGCTCTCTTTTGGGCCCCAAAACAGTGTTTTGGAGGGCTCAGGGGGCTCAGGTGAAGACTTCCGGAGTAAGTGTAGCACAGGTGAGTAGCAGCAGAGCTGGTCCCGTGGAAAACGAGCGTGTCTCCTGACTCAGAAGCACCCAGGAGCCACAGGCATAAATATGCAGTAAAGCTGCACTGGGGTAGACAAGCGCATGTTTTATAATGGATTTATGCTTTGCACAGCATCTCAGATTCCAGGCACATCCAGATTGCAGCTGTTGGGATTTCACAAGGAAGAAATTGTCTCCCTGATTACTTAGTAAAAATATGATTTGGAATTGTAGGAATGGCTCTGGAAGCGGTTGGGTATATTGAAATATACATTTGTTCTTCATTTTTGCTCCCAATCTTTGTTATTTCATTTGACTTTATAAAAGCAGAGGTTTGAAAGATTTGTTCAGCAAGCCATATGGTTTTAGGAAGTCACGAAGCTCTAGACCTCGGTTAATCTGTGGAGTGTCTCTCACCTTTTATACCTTTGAAGTTTGCAAAATTGGCTTTCCCTTTGCACCCAAATGGGTATTCTTCTCATGTCTGTGGAATTCTTTAAAGAAAAGTTCAGGAGTTATTATGATTGGATCTTCATGAGAAAGCATTGGGAAAGCGTGCTTCATTTCCAAATTAGGAAAAAGTCAGGATAGCTAAGGAAATCGTTCTGCATTTTAGAGCAAACAGGAGGCAGAATGCTTTCCTTTTAATTTTCGTGCTTATCTCATGTTATTACAGTGCCCTTAATCCAAAGGGGAGAGTTTTCTCTTTCCGTTGGAGCTTACTCTCCCATTTTCTTGTCCTATGTTGGAAGTAGACTTTGACAAGCAGAACTGTTAACCTTATACTAGCTCTTCCCATTTTGCAGAAGACAGTGAGATAAATGCCAGGTGATAGTCAACAATTAGGCAATTTTATGAGTTGTTTGGTACATACAGATTTGCTATGTGTCTGAGACAAAGATTGAGCAAAGTCAAGATGACATCACTGAGTGCTATTATGTACCTGACATCTAGTACCAGCTTCCTAGAACATGTACAAGAGTTAGACTGTATCTGTTCGTCCACACAATTCCCATCTTCATTAGGTGGCTTTCTATCACCATAAGGAAAATATCAAGACAGGTTGCTTATGAAATAAAGGGGGTTTGTTTTGGCTCTTGGTCATAAAGTTTCAAGTTTGAGATGGAATGATGTGATGGTGGGACAAGATCTTGAACAAGGGCTCACACTTAAGCTAAGAAGCTGAGGTAGAGACTAGAATCTCACAGTCCTCTTTGTTGGGATACTCTGAATGATCTAAATATGTCACAGTGAGCCTACTTTTGAATGGGTCAAGGGCCTCCGATGACGACTGTCAAAGTGACCTTTACTGCTGTGGTGATAAAAATACTCTGAGGAAAACACCTTAAGTGAGAAAGGATTTATTTCAACTTGCAGTTAAGGGTGCAATCCATCCATCATGGCAGGGAAATTAAGGTGACAGGCGCTTGAAGCAGCTGGTCGCGTTGCCTTCCGGTTCAGAAAAGAGAGTGGCAATACCCTGCACGTCACTTCCCCACTCCCTTTTACAGTTCAGGATCCCAGCTCTGAGAATGCTCCTGCCACAGTAATCTTAATTAATTCTATCGAGATAACCACCCACAAGCCAATGGAGAGGCAAACTTAACCTAGTTAACTGTCATGGCTGCAATCAGAGGGAAACTAGACTCTTAGATGATTCTAGATCCTGTCAAGGGGGCAATAAGCACCAACTACAACAACCATCTCCTCGTAGACCACATCTTTCTACATGGACATTCTCATATTCAGATCATAGCATCATCCTTTGTCAATCTGTTTAAGCCTTGGAAGTATTAGGTATATACGGCCCTAGCCCTTCTAAAGAAAGAAAATAAAGAAAGCGACCACAAAGCTCATCCAACAAAACAAAGACTCTTAGAGCTTAGTTCATTCAAACTGAGACAGATGCTTGCCTTGAAAGCTTATCAATTGTATTTGCATTATCTCCATCCTAATAAAAGTCTATTTAATTTAAGTATATGTTGTGATTGCATAACGACTACAGCAAGAAAATTCCTTGGCACATTGGACTGTTTCCCTAGGCTTTGTATTTTCCAACAATGTATACAGGTGCCATATCTAATAGATGAGAATTCTGAAAGTTTTCTTTTCTCTTGTCGCTAAGATATATTACCTCAGACAAAAAGAAAAGCTTTCACAGTCACCTTGGAAGCCTTTTAAAATGCAAACTTAAAGCTATTTCTAGGAGTGGCATAACTATCAGCATGCACCTATGCATCTATTTGGTGTAATTCAATACTTTAAAAAAATGAGGTATGCTTCATAAAATGCAGGTGTAAAATCAATTGCAGAAAGCTAGGTTAAAAGCATCTACCAAGATGCATTGCCATTGATTTTGTTTTATTCATTTTCTTTTTCATTAGATTTACACTTTAATTTCTCCACCTCAATTTCTTATTGAGATTTCATAACAAGGCTTTGTGCAAACGTCTTAGCTGAACAAGGAATGAATGTACTCTGTAAATGCATTATTGTAAAAATGAAATATTTATCAAATATCTAAGAGACAAACAGGAAAAACTAATGTTTACCAGGAGCTTACTAAGTGCCAGGCACAAAGCACATGTTCATTATTAATTTATTGTCTTCCCAATCCTCGTTTAAAGGAGGCAGTCTATGCCTATGGAGGTTCTATAATCTCTAGTTCTCAGCTCGTCACTGGCAGGGTAGGAATGTTGACTATGGAAAACCAATTTGTCTGAATTCTACTACTGCTATTTTTTCTAAGGGATAGTGCATTCATTAAGGTTCCTTCATCAACTGCTGTGAGTAAATGTGCTACTGTGTTTCTGCGTCTTGGCTTCTTTCCTCTTTTAGAAAAAAAGCATCCAAAAAAGGTCTTTAATATGTTGTATCACAAACTAAACGAATAAGGTCATTGTAGCTGGAAAAGTCTTAAAATAGGCATTTCAAGGAATGACTGAGACCAAACTCCCAGCTGGACCCAGGGAATTGTCAGTTTGAAGGATAAATAGAAACAGTTGAAGGATAAATAGAAACAACGAAGTAAGCTTTGGCGTACAGATGCGGCATAAAATGACAATGTGTTGTGCTTTCAAAATAAATGTCCCCCTAGGCTCATGCCTGTGAACACTTGGCTCCCAGTTGATGACGTTCCTTGTAAAACCTTTAGTAGGTAAAGCCTTGCTGGAGAAAGTGGGTCAACGTTGGGGCAGGCCTTGGGATTTCATAGCCCAACATCAGATCCTGTTTTCCCTCTCTGCATAAGTGAGTGTTGACATGACAGAAGCTGATAGCACCCTGCTCTTGCAATGATGCGGACCCCAGCTAATCCCCTGTAGAACCTGGGCTTCACCGTAACTTGGTTTCTCTTATTTGACTTAACGGTCCTTTTGAGGGTGAGCTGTCTTCTACTTCTGGAATTTTTTTTTTTTTGGTTCCTTGGAGGATTCTGTTTTAACTTTGCTATCTGGTATGGATAGCAGCTTACTAGGATCACTGCAAGGACATACCACAGACTTGGTGGCTGAAAGCAATAGAAGTTTGTCATCTCCAGATAGCGATCATGGAAATCCACAAGCAAGCTCTTGGCAAGGTGGGGTACCTTGTGATGCTCTGAGGGAGGGTCTGACCAGTCATATCTTCTGGCCTTGGTCTCTTGTCTTACAGGGGCTGTCAGGTTCTCATGGTCTTCTCTTGCTATCCGACTGACCACGACTCCTGCCACAGTGCTCTGTGAGTGTGCCTGTGTTCAGTTTACTGCTTGTTGGAAGAATATTAATCATAGTCAATTACGACACACACTCATGGCCATGTACTGATTTTGAAAACCCAATTTTGAATTAAGGTACCAGGGTTCAGGACTTCAGTGTTGTATGTTTAGAGGGCACAAGGTGGGGGATCTCCATTCAACTCATGACATCAAAAATGTTTGAACTGCGTATCGATTTGAGGGTGTTGACTTAACAAATGTAAACTTCAATTTTAGGCACACTTACAAAGAATTATTTAGCTAAGGTAAGTCTCGAGAGATCCTGCAGGAGATTATCTAGTTGACATTAAAAAAAAACAAAGCAAAACACCAGACCACAGTGAGTGTGACATTCTCTGGGAAGGTGGTTAAGATACAGAGAACTAGGTGGCAAGCAGACAGCTCGATCACTTAGAAGGTATGATTGCATCTTTGTCTCTCTTCCAGATCTTCCTATAGATATGATGTGACCAGTTCCACTAGTCCCTGCTGATATGAACCCTTTTGCATCATAGTAGACTGCAATCTGAAACTATAACCTAGAATAATTTCCCTTGTACCCTCCTAAATCATTTGGGTGAAGTATTTATTGCAGTTACAAAACTATGAGACTATGGCACTACGGTAAGATGGTTACTAGTACTTCCGAGAAAACTAAATCAGGATTTTGAAACCCGTTTCATTTGCGATAATTTGATCTCAGGTCTAAATCCACATCAGTTTCTTTCCCCATATAGAGTTCTTTCCATCTAATACCGAGGACCTGGTAGAAAGGTGATGGCAAAGAATGGGACTCAGAAAACAGGGCTTGGTAACATGAAGTTGGATGCTCACAATCCATGATACCTCACATTGCCTGCTGCTGAGCAGACTTTGGAAACTGTCACATGCTGCAGAAGATCACACAGGTCTTCGAGGCTACCAAGACATCAAGAATTGCATCTGAGAATTCACACATGCTACCAATTCCTTCCAGACACTCTTTCTGGGATACTGCATGGCACACGAATCCGAAATATTATTCCCAGATGAATTTCACACCTTTGGGTAGTCACTACATGTGAAGGTTTTTCCACACACCTTCATTTTCTTCCTTTTTCATTAGCACTGACTTCAGAAAACCAAAGAGAACTAGTTTGTGATCTGGAGAAAATAACATGAACCCCTCATTTCTTCTTCTCTGACGTAAAGACAAAATTTCACCTGTGAGGACTAAATATGCAAATCTATGAAATTACTAGATAATTGTACCTGATAAGCAGGAGTAGAATAAAGAATGTGGTATGTTATCATCACAATTGTTATTATTTATTCTATTTCACATTCAATGATTATAACACATCTCCATTTACAAATGGGGAACTGGCATGGAAGTGAATAGGATCTAGGTCAAGCATTAATGGCTAAAAAGAAGGCAAGAAGAGGAAGGGACAGGCTTGCTATAGTCCTGTCTGACTCCAAGCTATATTCTTTACCTCTTCATTCTGTTTAATGTATTGAACTATTTTAGAGCATATAAGCTAATATGTGTTAGCTTAGCTAATCAGATAGAAAATAACTAGTTTTTCTTTAATTTAGTTTCAGTTTTGCTAATTGTGATCCCTCAGACACTAGTAAAATGAAAGCCAATAGATAAGCAAACAAAGTGATTCATTTTTGTGATTTATTTCAAACCTAGCAAGACACTAATGACCACACCATGAGTCTGTGATTCCTTCTTGGCAAAGAGATGATAGTTTCTTGGGGTAACCACATGCACCATAAACAGGTGATGATACAGGCCAGTTCAGATGGCAAGATTTTAAGCAATTTGCCACAGTAGATGATACATAAAATGAAAAAAGCAAGAAATAAGGCGAGAACTCAAATGACAAATGATTGAGCAAATCTGAAAACAGCGGGTAGATACTAGGCATGTGATGACAAGAGAAAATAGAAAACTCTTCCTGGCAAGTGCTGGTGACAAGGAGAAGCCACAGAATCTAAAAGAAGCTATTAGAGAAAATCATTTCTCATTGTTTGGCTTGGGGCCTTTGAAAGTCCCTATACAATTTGCAGATTATTAAGATGCAAAGTTTCCCATTACATGTGAGGAACCAGAGGTTTCCTTATTTACATGGCCAACATCCAAATTTGTGTGTTAGGAACAATACTCTTTGGGAAACAGGGTCTCAATGAAGATCTTAAATCGTGGATGGATCCCTATCACTGTGAAAAGATAATACAGGAGAGTTAACATTTTCCTTTTTTTTTTTTTCTGTGTGAGAAGGCAATGTCCTTTCTGTTTACCCTTCTATCTTCTGCCATGTAAGAATGAAGAGAAGGAATTCTTACTGTAGCAGGGCTGCACTTGCTTGGTTAAGAATGAAACCAGGAGCATGTTGAGAGATACAGGCAAGGATTTTATTGAAAATGAGAGAAGAGGGCAGAAACTCTTGGACACTCCATCTTAGAAAGATAAGTTGGAAGAGCATTAGAGCAGAGGAGAAGGCTTAATGTCAGATAAAACAGAACCACCGTAAGCACATGGCTAAGAGAGGGTAGAACTGAAAGCTTTCATGTCAACATGGCGGGAGAGCAAGAAAAAGAAGGAGAGAGAGAGAGAGAAAAACAGAGAGATAGAGAGACACACAGAAACAGAGAGACGGACAGAGAGAGGAAGAGAGAGACAAACAGAGATAAACAGACAGCAAGCAAGAGAGAGAAAAAGAGAGGGAAAGAGAAAATAGGGGTAGAGACACAATATCTCATAGACCAGAGTTATGGGGAAAGTGAGATAAAGACTGGAGAGGTGGCGGGCGTGCTTCCCACAGGACTGGACATTTGCAACTCCACTAGCTGTCCAAAAGAAATCAAATTTCTCCCTCATTACCAACCAGGCAATAGCACCTTCATCTTGGATTTTTCAACCCTGAGAATTGTGAAAAATAAATTTCTGTTCTGTGTAAAGCAACCTGTTTCAGGCATCATGTTACAGCCACACAGATAGACTAATTCACAAGCTCTTCCCTATTTTTTTTTCATCTGGGCACATTGATGCTATGGTGGACATGAAGTCAAGTGTGTTTACCTTGAAGGTAGAACAAAACCTGCATACTTTCTATGATCTAAACTATGTGAACTTATTTTCCTTTAAGAAGTCAAGACAGTTATGAACAGCAAGCTAAGCTCATTTATAATTGGAGAAACTACTGCAGATGAGAAAATGATTTATGAGTCACAAGAGTACCTTGTTGGAGGAATATGGTATCTATTATCTCATACATCACCAAGTTAAAGTCTCCTAAGAATTAGTTTATTATAGGTGTTAATTGAGGAAGTGGTTAAGAATGAATTTCCTGGGAACTACATAGATGGCTAAGGGGTTAAAGTATTTGCTTCACAAGCAAAAAGACCTGAGTTCATATCCCAAATCCCACATAAAAACTTGGAGCAGAAGTGGTGGCAGCCTGCAATCTGGGAAAACCCAAGCAAAACAGTAAGGCAGAGCAATCCAGGATGATTCATGAAGTCATCTTTGAGCTTCCACATATAGTGCTCTTTTCTGTACACATTCAACCCCCCTCCACAAGAATGGATTTTCTGTATGTTTGGGTTTGTTTATTTGGAGAAATATTTGGAACATATTTTGTTTATTAAATGTAAGTGGCTAACAAGTCAGAGAAGACACATCAAAGAAATCAATTGATCTGCTTTTGCAGATTAAAGGCTTTGATGACCCAAGCGAAGGAACAGCGCAAACTCTTGAACCTTCTATTGTCCTTTTAGACTCCTATGTCAAAGATACACAGCCACCAAACTTGATGCCTTAAGAAAAGAGTGCATATTCAAAGTGGGTTGATTTCTTAGAGCAAGTCCACACATTCAAGAGGAAACTGGACATGTGGATGGAGCAGATGGTAATAGAGACAGCATCTCATTCTCATTGCTAAACTGCCCTGAAGTCAATGAAATCACAGCTGTGAAAGTATTGTTCAGCAGTTCAGCAGAAATTAAAACCTAATTTCAGAAACAATTCATAGATTTGATGGACATGAATCATGCCTTATGTTTCTGTGTCTGCCTCAGATTCCACATCTCTGGATGTGTCTTAGCCATTTAGCATCTGCCCATCCTGTAGCAGACAATGCTGGATACCAAATCCTGATTGAGCTAACAGCAAAGCAGAGTTTTCAAGAAGATAGTGTAGCACATGAATTTTGAAGCTAGGTAGAATTTCCAAAGGCATCCAACTATTTGCAATTATGCGAACAGATTCTAGAATGGCTGATCTACAGAAGTCTAGAATACATTCCTTTCCACAAAGTATCTAAAGAGAAGATGTTGAGCATCTTTCTGCGATGTAGGCTTAGGGTTAACATTCTTCAAAGAATGAACCACTTTTTGGCCTAATCAAAACTGGTTAAGATTACTATTGAGTTTATCAGCATACTCATATATGACCACATACACATGTGTGTATGTATGTATGTGTAGTCAATGCACGTTTTCATGTGTATGTGTGGGTATGTAGAAGGGGGGGGACTTGAGTGTGTGTGCCTGTGGAGACTCAGGGTGAAATCAGGAATCTTCATCCTTATTCTTTTACTCTAGGGTTTCCCACACTCCTTTTTCCAGAGCCAGAATTACAGGCTGCCACCATATCTACTTGGCATTTTTAACTGGGCTCTGGGGATCTGAACTCAAAGTTATTTTGCTTGCAAGGCAAAGGTTTTAGCCATTGAGCCATCTCTCCAGTCCTTAACATACTTTTCTAAGAGTTAAATTAATTGGATTCATTTAGAAAGTTTTGTATTATTGCTGCAGAAGACAATGACTGGCTGAAAACTTTCATTCTTAAAGATGAATATTTTAGATCAAGCTCTATCCAAGATATATCAAGATATCAAGATCCAGGAAAAGAATCTTTATTTATGTAACCATCTATGGTTTTGTTGAACTGCCAAGATTTCTGATCATTACTGATAATCTCCCTTCAGGACAAGTCTCTACAGAACTTTTTCATAGACAACTCTTGGGAGTGTCTCATGTACCCACAGGCTATTTCATGTAGGGAACACTCAAGCTTGAAGATGGGTGCCAGGGGCATTCCTCGAGATCTCAGTTGTAGTGTGCCTCTCATGCCAGCCCAGTTGTAGGCTGACTCTAGTTGACTTTTCCATAAGGGGCAGGATGGATCTTGTCCTGTCTCAAAATGGGGTCTAGGGCAGAGGTGTTTACATATTTCTTCCGGTTCTTTGGAAGCCATCTAGACATTAATTAGCATATCTAAAGAATGTGCACAGAGCTTTATCCTTTACCTTTGTACATATCAGCAGCCTGTTCTTTCTCCACAATGAATGAAGCCACTAAGGCATATTAACATGTCTAAGGATTGGCAGGACTGTATTGTTGGTGGTGGTCCCACCTATAGAAGACCTTGCACTTGTAGTCTATCTGTCACTATTGACATCATAGCTCTGTGCAGTACAGATGTCACCCCCTGTTTCATGGTATATTGGGGATTAGATTCCATAATAAACTTGTCTTGGTTTCAGCTTTTCCAAGATTCCCTCTTGACCCAGCCTGATTCAATTCCTGCTGATCCTACTCAGCTACCTATCAGAATAGCAAGGTATGCATGCAGGTCACGGAACCCCGTAGTATCAGAGGTATGTTCTTAGTGCCACCACACAGTTTGATCTCTGCATTGAAACAGGGCAGAAAAATAAAGAACACAAAAGACAAAGATGTTAAAAAAGAATAACCTAAAAATGTAATTTTTGTTTGTTTTAACTAAAGAATTAGAAAAGAGAATTGGCTAGGTTACATGGAGAGCTTAGACAGAAGCTGAAGCGCATACCAGGAAGGAGAGCCCATCATTGCTATGGGAGCATACCATCCCAAGAGACAACAGTCTGGGTGGTCCTTTTAATGAGGAATGTTGTTTTATCTTCTGTGGCCCCAGTGGGTGAATTATAACATGTTATCTTATCTGCATATCTTTCTTCTTTTCCTTCTGAGTTGTGAAAGTCACTGACCACATTTTATCTCTAGCCCCCAGTGAAGTTCAAGTGATATAAACAAGAAATAAATATTTATGACTCGAAATGCTGAAAATTGTTGGGACAGATAAAGAACATTCAGAACATCTTTAATAATGGCAGAAATTGGACTAGAGGAGATTCAAGCTCCAGTGTGTTCTGACAGGGTAAAAAAAAATCATCTTGGAGCAGTAGATACATTTCTGAAATAGAGAAATTAGTCACATCAAAATTTTCACATGACTGAGGAAAATAAAGAACAGAGACACATAAATCGTGTTCTGATGGGTATTGAAGACAGAGGAAGAGTGATGGATGCAGCATTCATTTTAGGGTCCTGCAGAGCATATGTCAAAAAGTGTCATAAATTTAAATACAGATTGAAGATTTTAAGCTTGTTTTAATGGTGGAGGAACTCAAGAGACATACAGATGCATATAAAGTATGCTATGAAACTCAAGAGCACAGCAACTGAACACGAGCTCTTCCACCTCTCTGGCATCTTGCTCAGCGGCTTTCTAGCTGGGTGTGTGCCTAAAGAACAAAGATGTAGTTTTGTGTCAACTACAGAGAAAAACAAAGCGGAACTTTCTTGCTCATGTTCAGGATCTCTCTTAGCTGCTGACTGATAGTGGTTCCCTTGCAAGAAGTATCTGGACTTTCTCCATCAAAATGCTCAAACAATTGGGCAAGAAGCTCTGAGTGACATAGTCTGAATTAGATATCTACCCACAGTATCCACAGTGCTGACCACATTTAGGTGTCCTGTTGAAGGGAATGTCCTTCTCAATAATAACCTGGGATAAACAGTAGTAGTTTAAAAATCTCAGTGGGAGTAGCCATCTTTACGGCAGGCAATAGTCCTTACATAGGCAGTTCATGGTGAATTCTCCTTTCGTTGACTGCTGCTGTGATTAGAGTGCTCTTTGTCTCCTTTCTCCAGATGAAAATGTCAGATCTCCTGTGTTGAAATATGTGCACTGTAAATTTTGTGAAGCAAGAACCCTTCCTGTGTTGTTCACCATCCTTTAACCCTGCCTGAAATAGGACTGGTACCACATCTCAATAATGAATAATTTCACAAACAAATAGGTATCTTTATTTAATTTTTAAATAAAATCCCTTCAGATTTCTAGTATATTATATTATTTGTATGAAATCTTGAAATAACAAAGACAAGAAAGACAAATACCAATATTTTTAAGCTACCATAAGTAATGCCCCAATTTCTCATCCTGAGTTAAGAACCAACTGAACATAAAATGCAGGAAAATGTCTGAAATTAATTGTGATTGTGACATATGGAGCCAAATGGACTTGCTTGTAATTCTCCCAAGAATTATACAGACTTATTCACCTAGCCAACATCACAGATAAACTACCTCACGTTTTCAAAGGAGAGGACTGGTCTGACTCCAATCAACTTCTCACAGAGTCACCTGTCAGATAAATAATTCCTCTTTCCCCATGTTCTCCTGTTTCTTCTAATTTCTGTCCAGGTAGCTCATTAAATTTTTCTTTGGGGCTTCTGGGAAGGTGTTTGAAGAGAGATGAGCATTTGGATAAGAAGACTGACTACTGAGAACGACCCTATCCAATGTGAGTGGGCGTCATCCAACCTCTTGGGCTCCTGAAAGGAATCAAAGAGAAGGAGAGAGATGCACACTTTCTCCTGCCTTGAATATGAGAACTTACATTTCTAGAACTTTCATAATCAGAATTACTTGCCTTATTGGCTTTGCTGGGTGTCTGGTTTGCAGACAACACAACATGGAGATTTCTCTACATTCATAATCTTGTGATGGTCTAATATCTTTAATATTTCTTTCCTCTCTCTTGTCTCTCTTCTCTTTTATCTGTCTTGCCTACAAATTTATTTGACATCTATCTTACCTATAATCTATGGGACTATCATCTATCAACTATATATCAATTATACATCTAACAATAAGTCTATCAATCACTTTTTATCTATCTGTCTATCTTTGTTATGTATCCCTCACCTACCCTTTATCAATATATCTGTATAATAATCTGTCATTAATTTACTTAACTATGTATCTATGATGATACATTTATCTATTATCTATCTATCTATCTATCTATCTATCTATCTATCTATCTATCTATCTATCTAATGCTTATATATCCTGCTATCTATCAGAAGTTGTGTTTTCTTGGAAAACACTAACATACTTACACTAGATAGTAGAAATTCTTCCATAAGTATACAGACAGAAATAAGAGAGAAATGAAAGACAATGTGTACAAAGTACCAGTTCAACAGAAGATGAAATCAAGCAATGATACAGTCAGCAGGCTCTGACTGTAGCAACATGCACAGCAGAGCTCTCTTTTCCCATTTTAACAATTGCTTTAATTCTCTGGGTAGTTTTGGATTTCTGTTTCTTTTCCTTTTCTTGGAAAAGTGATATTTAGAAATTGTAACAAAACTGACAAAGATATAAAGTTCACTATCATTAGTGGGTCAAATATCTATTAATCCAAGTGATTTTTTAACAGTTTTGAGCTTCTGAGGATCAGGAAATACTTGGGTATCTCTGGTAATACATTCCTTGCATTTGCCAAATGTTAAAGTCTTCTTATCTTTCTAGACAATTAACACGGAGAGAATGACTTGGAGTCTAGAATAATGTCCAGGCAATCACCAGCAATTCGTTGTATTTCTACCACATGTAAAATATGTCTGATATCAAAGACAGTAAAAGTAAGTTCAATTATCACATCAATTTTAAAAAGAGAGCCAAGAGTACAACATAGGACCATAAAAAGATCAACTAAGAATAACTAACAGATGAGTTATGTGAGCAAAATATGAAGAGGTGAGGGATGGGGACTAAAAAGAAATTTGATAAAAATCTCATCTGTGACAGAACACACACAAATAGCAGCACTGGTGTTTATGATCTGAGTTTTGAAAACTGTAAGCAATTAAAAATTTTCCAAAAACCTGAAAAAAAATTCATAGTCAAGGATCAGTCAAGACAGTGAGGGAAAAATGTAACCCATTTTATTTTCACGCAGATTTCAGGGTCCATGGAAATATTTTTAGATGGATTATTGGGGACAACAATGAAGGTTTACCTGAGCCAGAAATGGAAAAAGTTGCAAGTTAGTAATGAAAGGACAAGCTGAATTTCATGTTTGCTTCAGAATTTTTACTGCAAATGTAAGTGCAATTCAGATAAATTAATTGGCTACTACATAACTTTAATGAGAGTAAGATTTCTTTTTAAAAGCAAAGATTCAGCAAGCACTACTGGAAATCAGCCACTGCTTACCTGGAGCCCTAGTGGCGCATAGGAAAATACAGGTACTAATGGCAAAGCACCTCTAGAGGGCACCCTACCAACCAGGTCCAGCTCAGGAGGAGACCACAGGGAACACAGAAAGCTCTTTTCCTGAAAGACCTTGTGAAGATGTTAAGAGATTACAGATTTTTTATTTGGAGACACTCATGCCTCGCTTGCTTTTCAAAATAGCAAATGGAAATTCACTGATCATCAGACGCAGTGTGACTTACTTCGGGTTTCTCGAGGTTATTTACTGTCTCTGAGAGACCAAATGCCATGAGGCCCTTGTGCGTCTCTTATGTCCAGGACAAAGCATTATAGCCAGCTCAGAAGTAGCTAGCCAGGAAACAGCATGGGATGAAGATGAATATACTAAAACCACACTTAGCATTTTTGTAGCTTTATAAAAATGAACATATATTTTGAAGCACATTTCTTAAGTAAGCCTTAAATGCTGGCGAGTGCGGTGTTATTGCCACTTACACTGCTGAGATGACTGACTCTGAGGGTCTTGCTGTAGTAAAGCAGGCCTTGGAATACCGTTCTCTGCTTTCAGTGCCAGTGATCTCTGCATTGATCATGGTTACTTCAGACTGTTCAGACAAATTCAGTAACCTTTCAATAGATGTCCTTCAGTGGATAGAGTCATGGATCTGACAGAGGGAGAGCCATCAGCTTTTGAGTCCTGTACTTGGAAAAATGGTTAATATAAGAAGGGAGCTAGGAATGTGTGTGTGTGTGTGTGTGTGTGCGCATGCGTGTGTGTGTGTGTGTGTGTGTGTGTGTAAAGTTGGGGGATGATGAGGGGCAGCAAGTCAATTCCTAAACAGTTTCTCAAACCAAATTATTAAACTACACAGGAATCAAGAACAGAGATCATACCTAGAATTGAGGATCATTTTCTTGGGTCATGAACCAGAAGAGGTGAGAAGACTGGAGCCTCATAATGACTCTCAAGTTTAAAATAAGAAACCACAATGTGTACGGGGAGAGGCAGAATTAGCAGGTCACAACGTTTGGTAGATACGTTAGTCACGAACTTGTCCTTGAGGCAGGCAAACATAGAGGATAGTTGGGATTCTACTTGATCCACAGCCCGATGTACACGGCACAATTCCAGTGGTGCACCTGGCAGCTTAGGTTCCTTACCTTCGTGCACTGTACACATGTCACCCTCTTTGAGCAACAGTCCTGGCAACCTGTTAGTAATCCTCATCTGTATTAAGCTGCACACATACTTGCTTTGAACAATGGAAATAAGCTATTCCCCTTAGTAACATTTTGTAATGCTCCATTTCTGTCCAAAAAGCATCTTGGAACACAATCCAGAAACTAAGGTCCATGAATCAGTCCAGATTAGACTGGTTTAGGGAACATGTACACTAAGGCGAACTGTGTTCGAGGTGAACTTTTTATTTTTTGGCGTGTGCGTGTGTGTGTGCGTGTGTGTGTGTGTGTGTGTATGAGAGAGAGAGAGAGAGAGAGAGAGAGAGAGAGAGAGAGAGAGAGAGCATTATGTTTGCTCTCTGTGGAACCCCAAGGGTGACTTTGGGTATCATCCTGGATTGCATTGCTGCTTCTTCACTTTGCTGTGGAGTTCCCCAATTTGCACCTTTTAGAGTCAGACATGCAGGCCATTGCCATTTCCACATGGCTTTTGTGTGTGTGCGTGGTGTGTGTGTGTGTGTGTGTGTGTGTGTGTGTGTGTGTGTGTGTATGTGCGTGTGTGTGTAATCCAGGATCCAAACTCAGGACCTTCTGCTTGTGAGGCAGAGCCTTGGCCCCTGAATCATGTCTTCACCCCACAAAATAAACTTTTAGAGAGAGTCTCCTAATCATTCACTGGAGTATCGGTAACTCGCCACTGGCTCCATTCACGGAAGATAGTGGCTTCCTCTCCCCCAGTAACACTCCACAGCCATTAGGTCTCCTGAGAAAGGTGGACCCTGTGAGCTTCACGCTAACAATGAGGAAATGTTCCTGGGCTCAGTGTCATGCAGCCCCTGTGTATCCAGGCAACCGCATCCATTGTGAGTCTGTGAGGTCCACAGCCATACCAGGGCCATGAGATAGCAGGTTGTCATTCTCTTCCTGTCTCATGATTTGTATGTTCTTTCTGCTCCTCTTCATAACTCAATAATCAGTCACGGTCAACACTTTGATCTACTACAAGTCTCTCCGTCAAGCCCTGTTCATTACAGAGAGAAGCTTTTTTAGTTAAGGTTGTGGGCAGCACTAGTCTACGGTTACAAGAATAAATATTTAGGAAGAAGTTTGAAGATGTTTTCACTTAACAAAACAAAAGAGTAGATTCATTCCTGGTGCCCTTGACCTTACCAGTCATAGGCATCTGATTGGGTCCACAGCACCAGGCATGAACCCCTTCTTAAAGAGCACATCTCATATCCAATCAGAAATGAGTTAATCATTCGCATGAGAGTTGTGCCAGTATTATACCAGTACACACTCTTGTCTGTCCTGTTGTTATTATATCACACAAGTTCCAAAGCTAAGTAAGACTGCTGACAACTTTTCTCCCACAGCTACCTACATAGCAATTTCTGGTACTATGCAGTCCAGTTAGCCTGGAGAAAGCTTCCAACTCAGTTTCAGCCTGAGTGCTATATAACCAAGATGTTAGGTGTCTGCAGCAATAGAGTCTTATCCTAGCAACCAGAGGCATTGATCATTACCTGCATTATTTTAGGAGGTCTCGGAGGTCTTCCTGGTGAAAAACTTCCTAAGGAGGTTTCCCACACATGGTTCTGGGGTTTTTCGCTATATAACCCATGGATTCCTGGATCAGCATTTTTTTACCCATGCATGACAGTACATTTTTATTGTGTTGCTTTTTAATTAACTTATGAATTAGTGGGTTACTGTGTGACTCTTTGTACACCCTTAGTTTGGTAAACTATCTCTCTGTACATCTTTCCCCTCAATTCCATGGCACTCTTTTTAAACCTTCCCACCTCTAACAGTCCCTCCCTCTATTTTTATAGCACATGTGTTCTACCACCCCCAAAAAAACCCCTAAGGCTTGTTTTCCCCTCCCCAAATATGGCATGTTCTCTCTGCTTTTTTAGACTTATTTTTTTCTCTTCTTTCAATAAATTGAGATAAATTTATACCTGACTTTCAAATACTAAACTTGAAAAAATACACATGATTTACTACCTGACTTTAAGATACTATAAACTTAAAAATAAGTTATATGTAATTTGTTTAGAATTATAATCCTTAATATATTCCAGTTATTTATGGAAGAGATACTTTGAGACTGGGACATTCTGGAAAGCATAAGACTTGCATCAGCATAAAATTGTATTAAATCTCTTATTTTTAAGGCAAGGGAACCTCTACAGGATAAACAGAAAAGGTCTCAATTTCCAAATGTTAGTGTTTATACAATATATAAATGAAGCTTCCTTTCCCTAAGTATGAAGGAATCTATCTGTATTTACCTACCTAACAGTTATCTGCAGATTGTCCAAGGCATCAACACAGTGAAGCTTCTGCACAGAGAGCTTCTATGCACAGGAGGCTCACTTGAATAGCAGGCCATGATGATCATTGCATTGACTGGTAGGTGAGTCATTGCCTCTGAGATGACAAGCAGACAGAAATCCAGGCAAAGCCCGAAGAAGCCAGCAGGATGACTGCATGGGTGGAAAACGAGTTTCCTCTCTCCTTTATTTAAGTATGAAAACCTGAGGGTTTTCATAAATCGGTTCCTTTTGGATGGTCGCTTGGATGGTCTCTTGGGAAAGCGCAGTTGCGCTCTGTTCCATGTTCATTCAGGATCCTGCAGTAATACTTAGGGCTGTTTGGTTGAGTCCATGAGCTATGTAGTCCATGTGAAGTGCTGGTTCTTGGTGCCTGCACCTGAGCCTGTTCAGCGAGCGATGATGGTCACCAATCATTCCCTTAGGAACCAAACTGCCACCCTGTTGACTGCCACTGACCACTTGGACTATGACTCAGTAGAAGTGTCAGGCTACTGCCTTGTCCCCCGGGACTCACATAGCAGTTCCCATAGACTTGAATCTGCAGGGGAATGATACACGCAGACATAGTAAGAAGGATGTAGGGCACGCATATAGCTGTTCATACAGGACGAAGGAGAAATTGAGGCCTGGACAGAGATTCTGTGGCTTAACTATTGAGCATATCACCAAGGCAATCTGGGACCTCCTCTGAGACTTTAGACAAACACTTTGCTTGCCAGTTGACTTGAATTAAAACAATCTAGTTTGTCTGAACTTATGGCAGACGAACACATAGTCCATATTTAATGCTAAGCAGCAGAAATTCTGCAAAGTAATAAAGGGAACATGCACATAAATAAGATGGCGTTTTGTTCAACCATAAAACCTGCAGTTGGTTAGTCATTACATTGTAATTGAACCTGATCTAAACAAGGCAGTGCGCATATGCCTTATACGCTTTGTCTCTCCTAAAATATCTCATTACCATCTACTGGAACGGTTAAATATAAATATTTTGGTTTTATAGCCTTTATTTCTGAAACATAAAAGATTTTATGTTTCTAATGCCTAGACAGTTTTTCATGGTCTTAGTGTTTATCTTGCACTCTACTTCCAAGCATGGTTTAGGGAAGAAAAAAAAAAAACACAATGCTTTTGGAAAAGTTTGAAGTGTTTTTCCAATCATTGTGAATAAATTCTGGGGCTCAGAGATCCATTCAGCCCTCAGATCTTAGAGGATTGCCTTGCTCGACAGGAGTTAACCTGGTGCAGTTTTTAATCTATTAGTTTCCTTGAAATTCTTTCTGCTTGCTGTTATTTCCTTTTGTATTTCTGTATTGTTGATCACAGTAACTTTATGTGCTATTTACCTGGAAGGGATTTGGTAGCAATAAAGAGTGGTTAGGTTGAAAATTTTCCAACAGCAGAGTTGTACTATGCTGAGTCGTAACAACCTTCATTCACACTTCTGGTGACCTTTTGCTGGGGCTTGGGCAAATGACTGAGAGATGAAAACCACAGCAGTAGACTTCATACACATTACTTGTGACCCTTGAAAGGATCCTTGCTTGACTTCATGTTCTCTTCTTCCATCTTGAAGTCCTTCCCAAATTTCAAATGCACTCTGCTGAAACCAAGGGAATTCCAAGTTTCATGCTACATAATGCTCTATGTGGCTTGCAATCTGTCACCTCCTGTGTTTTCTCACCTTGCTTTTATCTTGTAGCCAACCCCTGTAAAACGTTTTCTTTTCTAGGTTTAGTTAACAACTTGGTATCTTGTATTCCCATGGTAACCCATTCATCCTATTAGAATTATACTCTTTGTTCTGCCCTGTATGTTCATGTGTCTGTCTATCTACAGTATAAACTCCAGGACAGCTATGCTGCTGTGTGCTAGAGCCTGATGTGATGGAGCCAGGTCTCCTGAAGGGTCTGCATCATGCTCTGCTTCGACGGCACCCACCTACTCCCTGCCCTCAGGCCACTGCTTTGCTGCACAGCACACCATTCTCTGTGTTTCTATTACATGCAGAGTCATTTTTCATCCTTTAACATTCTACTAGAAAAGGTCATTCCGGAAAACTTCCTTACAAGTGAAAGGAAGAGAGCATGAGTTCCTCTTACTTCCTTTCTCAGCACTTAGCCACCACTTTGTATTTGGAAAGGTCTGTTTCCCCACCTGACTGCAACATCCTGAAACTTCATGTTTTATTCATCTTCATCTCTCAGGCTTTGGCGGAGTACTCAGAACACACACACACACACACACACACACACACACACACACACACACACACACACAGGAATGAAAAGCAAGGAAAGACACAGAAAAAGAGACAATCGTACAGCTACCTCCCACCTAAAATGAGAAGAATTTCAGTTGAGCAGTTCACTGTGTTATCTGAAATGTGATGCAACACTTCAGAGTACATTTTTATACCCCAAAGTAGAATAAAAAAATAGAGTCCTCTAGACTAATTGAATATTAGCATAGACTTGAATTGCCTGGTCGTATCAGCTTATTGGTCCAGTTAAATTATAACCCATATAATTTCCTTGGCAAGAAAAAGAATCTTAGACATTAAGATGCACATATAACTTTTTAAAAGTCCTAAAAAGTTTTGTAATGATAACTATGTTTAAGGGAAAAAAACAAATAATCAAACACAATTATGCATGTATGATTCTCAAGCCCAAATGTTCCCATGATTTTTAAAAAAAATAAAAACTGTCTTTGATCCATCAAGGCATGTGAGGCTGGTTTCCCCATGAACATTCCTTTTTATGCTGTCTAATAGTATTTGCACTGATAGCATTTACATAACCTGAAGAGTTACTTTTTAGGTGCTGAAAAACAGGAAAAACTGTTGTGCTTAGTTCAAGATTCAGTTCAGCATTATATTTTTTATTGCATTGTATTGTTTCTCTTGCAGATTTTTCCATCAGAAATGTTTTTATCGTTATAGGAAAGTGGGGCATGCTATGATGCACATGTGGCAGTCAGAGGATAGATTTCTGGAATTGATTCTTTCTTTCCACCTTTAAACGGGTTATGGGGATCAAACTCAGGTATCAGGCATATGCATTCAGTGCCTTTGTCCAGTGAATGAGCTCATCACTGCTAGATTTGCACCTTTTTCAAAACTTCAGTAAACCCAAGAGAACTAGAGTTTGACATACAATGCCCACTATATATGTCTGAGTCCTTGGGTCTTAGCTGCATGTAACATCTCTTCTTTGTGCTTGGTTCCTCCTCTGTAAGAGAAAGGGATTTGATTAGCTTCAGGCATGCAACAAGCACAGAAGCCCTGGAAACTCTATCCATGTGGATCTCTGTGTACACATGTCTGGGTGTGATTGAGCAGGAAGAAACTTGATCTCTCCCATGTGGTATTCTCACTGATATATGCACTTGATTCACAGAGAAACTCGTCTACTAGTCTTCATGAAGGAATTCTATCATTAATTTTATTGTTTTGCAGTTCAGAACTTCTATTGCCTTTTTGCAAAATTGACCATTTAAAATGTTTCATCTTTATAGCAAACCTGGGAGTAAGTGAGGGACACTTACAATAAATAACCTATGATAATGCACTTCTGTGCATGAACAAAAAGTTTGAAGGACCTGTGGGATTTTTGCAAGTAAATGCAGAGACAAGGTTGACTTCAGATTCATAATAAAGATGAAGAGACTGTCTTATGAGGCACTTGAAAAGTGAACATTTGGTTTGCAAAAGGAAGAAGAGTTTCTATAGTTTTTCAGAATGTTTTCCCTGCCTTCTTGTAGAGAAACAGAGAAGAAACTGCTTCTTCTTAAGATTTGGGTGGTAGTAGGAGAATCCTTACTGAGAAATTCAAGTTTGAACATCTATAGATGTTTAATCCGACTAATACATAACTTATGATGCAAATGATTTTGTAACAGTAACCCTAAGAACCTGGGGTCCGTGTGTGTTTTAGCCCTTTGTGGGATGACTCTCTTGGTTCTTGCCTGTGGAGAAGCAGAGTAGCTTGGGATCAGGGTGTGATGAAGTGAAGGTGCTCACCTCGAGGTGGCCAGGAAACAGAGAGTGACGACGAGGGACCGTAGACAACATATGCCTATAAGAGTATGTTCCAGTGACACATTTCCTTCCACTAAGCTCTATCTTATACGGTTTCAGCACCTGTCAATAGTCTATTCAAACTTTTATTTTTTTAAATTCTGCATGTGCATGCTTGTGTGTGTGTGTGTGTGTGTGTGTGTGTGTGTGTGTGTGTAGAACCGAACACTGTGGAGGCCTATGGGTGATTATTTAGAATCATCACAGATAGCAGATTACTCTACCTCCTGGTGTTTTTACATGGGACCTAAAATCCAAACTCAGGTCCATTGCTTTCAAGACAAAGAATTTAAGCCCCGAACCATTTCTCCAGCCTCACATTTTTAATTTGTCAATGGATTTGATCATGAAGGAACACTTGAAGGTTCTCCATGAACTAATGATTTTGGTAATTTTATCATAGACCATAGACACACCCAAGTCATACTTGATGAATTCCCTGGATCCACTGTAGTTGACAAGAAATCTTAGCTATCACGATGACCTTGGCCCATGGTGTGTAAGAAAAACTAATTGTTGAGTTCTACTGGACTGTAGGGCATGTGCAAATGCTTCGTTTTCTAGTTCTACCCACTGAGCCTGTGGAGCACTTTTATAGTTCAAGGAGGAGGTTACAAAAACTTCACAGTGTAGCAGGCCAGTAACTCAAGTAGACCACTCAATTCAGAAGAGTAAATGTGACAATGTGAAGTTGCTGTCAGTAAAATGTGGCATATTATGTTACTTTAGATTTTTTGAGAGGGAGGCCTATGAGGAAGCTCAGATGGTAAGATGCTTGCTGGCTTACAAAATGATGACCTGAGTTCAATTCCTAGAAGCCCACATGATGGAAGATAGAACTGATTTCAGAAAGTTGTCCTCTGAAGTCCATCCATGCACCATGGCGTACATGTCTCTCTCTCTCTCTCTAACGATAAATATAAATCTTGTTTCATAAGTGGAAAAACTAGTGTGTGAAATAATTACATAAAAGTAAACACATAGTACACACCATTAACATATTTATTACCAATGTCAAGTATGATACAAGTGATTGCATATATTATGCTGTTATATGCCTAGTAACTCAGTAGGTTTGTTTATTACAACGTCTCACAAAATATATGGTAAAGAGTACATCAATCTAATTGAAACATCTGCGATGCCACCAAGCGATCTTTCAGCCCTGCCTTCATCTTAGAAGTCTTCACCATATATGCAGCTCCTGGAGGAAGCAAAGTAGCATCAGCTGTGCACAGCAGTATATTCCAATGACACCACGGTGCGTGACAATGTGGTAAAGTGACATGGAAAATAACTCATGAAAATGGGGCTAGATACAGAGACTGATGGTGCAGTCTGTTAACTGTTATTAAATGGGCTTGTGCACTTGTGCTCTATTGGGAAAGAGTCACATGAACAGATCTCAAAGGAAAGCAGAGGCATGTCACTGGGGAGAGGCTGATGTGGGACCAAGGCCCCAAGCCTCACTGGTGAATAGGCACATTCCAGATAAATGTGAAAACTGAACTCTCATTTTCCCAACCATCCTGTTGGTGAATACTTCTGTATCCTCACATCAGCTAAGGAATCCTGTCTAGAGATAGCTAGAGCCCCTGTTAAATATTATTCAGCTGATAAACACATTTAGCATAAAACAAATTCTTTCCTGACAACGTACTATGTGTGTGTGAGTGTGCTCACGGGTATGTGAGCATTTGTGTGTGCGTATGCAAATATATGGTGTGTATGTGAATGTGTGTGAATGTACACGTGTATGTGTGCACATTAAACTAATATGACAGAAGCTTAAAACAGTACTACTAATACACAAATGAGTTTCCTAGAATGAAAATGTAAGATTCCATTGCAGGCAGAAAAAATTAAGTTACACTTTCAGAAGCACGGAGGGAAAAATGCATAGAGAAAGGGAGGTGTCGAAATCACTTTGTGACTCTGCATGTGTGTGTGTGCGCATGTACACACACACACACGTATGGATGTGTGTGTGTGTGTACTGGCAAGAACTGGGCTGCTGTCTATAGTGAAAGGCCATACTCATTTCATTGTAAGAATTCAGAAGACCAATCTCATTTCTAGTCAAATGGAGCCCACCCGTTCCAACAATAATCCTCTGTAAGCCTCCGCATGCTAGAGTGTTAACTGTTTAGTAGCAGTCATTTTTAACAAGCCCATAACATTGCCATTACATGAATTATACATGGCTTATAAAATGATTATTTAGTCAGTGGAAAATTAAATCCGTCAGTGTTTTCCAAATCTGAACTAGGACATTCATCAGAAAAACTGTTAAATTTTTAATCAACTGTACTGCAGTTGATGTAGCTATCAGCTGAAATTGCTCTTTCTCCGCCATCCCCCTTGTTTCACAGTATAGCACAGAATTACCAGCTCTATGGCACTAATTGAATTTTTTTTCTTTGCAAAGATTTAAGACAATGACATGCTATCCAGCACTAGAATGAAAATCTCACATGAGCTTCAAGGACACATTCTGCATACAGTGGATGTGATCATCTGAGTGCTTGACGAGTGGGATTTTCTTTCTGATACTCTTCCTTCTACTCCAATCCTGCCACATGGTAGCTCCCTTCATCTGAGATCTTAAGCGCAGGTCACAGACCCCCGGGTTACAATTAGGACATGACATTGTTTGTGAAAAGACTTTTGATGTTATATGAAGACATAGGAGTGACTGAAACTCACCAGGAGCTTTGCAGTCACAGAGTGATTTCGACACCTCTCTTTCTTGATGCATTTTGCCTCTGTACTTCTGAAAGTGTAACTTAAGTTTTTCTGCTGACAATGGAAGGGAAGCTTACATTTCCATTCCAGGAAACTCATTTATGTAGCAGTAGCCCCTTTTAAAGTTTTGTTGTATTAATTTAAACAACTGCCTACATAGGAGGAATCCAGGCCCAGAAGAGGAGGCGGGTACTGAGAAAAGGTCTCTGTGCCCTCTGTGCCAAGCACAGCACCGTCCAACCATGCATGGTTCCCGTCGCCCTGGGGGTTCTGTATTCCCAGCCAGTTCCGGGTTTTCTTAGGCATGGTTTCCCATTGCCAGGAGCATCTTTATCTAGATCAGCACTGATGCCACTCAGACATTCATGTAACACTCTTGGCAATTTTGGCAATGTGGAGATGGTTATTTTTATGGTTCTGGAGGAGAGATTGAGATTCTGTGTTTCTGACACTCTCAGGTGAGATGGACGCTGCTCCTGAGTGAGCCAGGCTCTGAGAGACAAGGCCCAGGCTGACACTTGACATGGAGCCACCCCAATTAAACATGTCAAGCCTAGGATGGTGGCCCGCACAGGACACATTCCTTTAGGAATGTCTCAGCATGGGCTGAACCAGTGCAAAGCGGGGGCTGGAAGTGTGGGGGAAAGGGGTGGTCAGCTGACAATCCTGCACATGACTCTCATGGCCAATTTATTATTATTATTATTAATTATTATTTTATTTGTGTACATATGAAAGGAGGCACTGGAGTACTTGTGCACTATAATAGTCCAAGGGTAACGCTGAGAATCATCCTAAATTACTCTCCCTCCTTATTGCTTTGCTCTGGCGTTTCCCAGGCTCCACCTTCCAGGGCAAAGCAATAAGGAGATAGAGTAATTTAGGATGATTCTCAATGTTATCCTTGGACTTTTACAGGTACACAAATACTCAAGTCCCTGTCCAGGGTCAATTACAAGACCCTTCATTGTTCCCCAGTTCTTTGGAGTGGGGCTCTGTCTACTCAGCAAAGGGCACCTTTGTCCATTCACACTGTGGGGTACCGGGTAGGATAGCGATGCTTTTCTTCAAGCCTCTCTCACAGCTTGCTCCTTAAAGTTTGGGTCACATTACAACCTGAAGGAAACATCCGTAATTTCCCTTAAATACTCTGTCCTTGCAGATATTTATGCATTTGCAAGTGCTATCCTTTCTTGCTGGGAATCTCTTTGTCCTTTGCTCTGTTTCAGTGTTGCATCTTTCTAGGTTGTCTCAACTGAGCTGCATGTCCTGTCTCCTACTCAGAAGCATCCCACCCACGTAGAAGTAGCCCTGGATTCCTTTGCCTGCTGCTGGGATCAACCTCTTCATTACCTGTTCCTCCCCCTACCCTGAAGCCATTCTAAATTTTGAAAGCTTTAATCTAATTACAATCCTCTTCCCCATCCCCACAGCCACTGAAATAGCTCCTGTCTCACAAGTCGACATCTTCATAAAAGTCAAATTTCTTATACCGCTCAGCCATCTTTCCACTCCAAGCTGTTCTCCCTCACCTTATCTATAGTTTAACAAGCTTTGCACAAGAACCTGGAAGGGCTTGACTTATTTTTGACTCCAACCATTTGCAGAAAATTCTTTCCAAGATACACCTGCTGGGCCTTTTTGAGGCCTGGTTTCAACTTCCACCTGTTGCGTGAAGTGGAAGCAGTCACAGGGGTCTCTGTATACTGTCCTCTAGTACATCTTTGCCTGCTGTTGCCCTATTTGTTTAATATCCATATTCTACCAGAATTACTCATCCCTTGGCAGTAATGTTCTTTGAAGAATGTTATAATCCAGATTCTAAATCAATGTATGGAAGATGGCATAGATATTGACTGAATTAGCGAAGGCTGGATGTGTTAGGTAAAATGATCCCCCTTTAACAGACACAGATCTGGGTTGGAGAACCAGCTTTGGGATTGACTAGCCCCTTACTCTTTGAAGTCCTGATTTCCTGATTTGTAAGTGGGACACGGGGGTATATTCAGCTCTGCACAGGTGAGCAGGTGCAGTGTCCAAGTACACAAGGAGAACCTGGGAGACGGAGACGGGCAGGGCTACAGGGTCTGCTTGGGAATCAGAGCTTTCTGTCAAGGGCCCACGGGACAGCACAAGGAGGATGAGCTTTCAGAGACCTAACCGCCTTGAAGGTTAGCAATGATCTAATTAATGGCCATCCTGCAAGGTTTCTCTTCCAGCAGATGAGCATGTGTCTGGACTCAAGCGGAAGACTGAAACCTGCTGCTATCTGAGTGGTGAAATATTCACAACTGGATGTATGGAGTGGGGAGGTAATTATGGGTGAGGCAAGCATATGGCAGAGGCTATATTTCTCCCACTGAAAGAAACAAGTCCAAATATGTAACACACACACGCTTTCCCTCCTATAAATACACAGATTGGATGGGACTGCGGCAACATTTTAAGTACCAGAATCCCAAAGAAATTGCTGGAAGCATTTTATCAGAAGAACAGATGGTTGGGTCCCTCCTGGTCTGAAGGTATTTCTGGCTGTCATGTGGTTTGTTCTATAAATAAACCCCACGGAGAAGCAATGGAGGTAAGCTATCAGTGGTACACTCTGGCTGTGCAAAAGAAAGCACTAGGAAAAAAAAATGTTTAAAAAACCCTGGCTTGCTTAAAGATGATTTTATCATTGACCCCGAGGGCCTCAAGGGGCCTTGAAAACCCATCAAGCCCATCTGTGCCATCTCAGCAAGACCCCCTTTGATTAGGTGCAGTTTGACTTTAAGAGCTCTTCAGAGGAAGGCATTGACATTCACTCATGACGTGGCAACTTTGTTAAAAAAGCACCGATTGTGGATCCATCCCTCAGCTGACCTACCACACTCCCTCAGCCTTGGACTTGTTCCTTTTATGGACTAGAAGCTCAAGAAGCTTGGTGTCTCTAATAGTCCTGTTCTCACCTCGGCTGAAGACCTAGGCAGAGAGATATGGGTAACACAGAAGCTATCACTATGCCAAGCGATTTGCACTCGACATGGACCTTGCTTTTTCTTACAGTTCCATATAGTAGAACCTAAATCACAGAGGATGATCGCTATGAATTGAGTTCTCTACCATTTTGCAACTCCGTGGACCCTGAGCGATAATTCTATTCTATCTTTCTAATGTCTATGTCATACACCTACATGTAAAGTCTCTCCCAGAACATAAGGGGAACTCTAGATTAGAACACAAACGTAACCCATGGAGTAACTTTCTGGTCCATCCTTCCATCTTCATTTACCAATATATGATGACAATGAAGGATGTATTTAATGATCAAGCCAGAGACTTCTTTCCTTTGTTCACTGTTGTCTCTGTCCTTTGTTCATCTGATAACATTTAGCTCCTGTCTATTCATAGCAGCACTCTTAAAGTAGTGAAATTTCCTGTTTAAAAGAGTGATTTTGAAGATGGGGAAGTACTTACTAGGGAATTTGGGGCACGCACATATTCTGCAGTCAATATTAGCAGTATTTACTTTTCAGTGCAGAATAAAACAGGGTGAGGGGTCTTCGTACATTTTTAGATCACAGAAACACCATCTGTCTCTGCAATTCCAAGTAGCATCTGTAGGAATTCCCTATAGTTTAGACTCTCTGGTAGCATGAGCCGGGGTGGGGGATGGGGGGAAGCCTGTGTTAAGAAATGCTTAGGGGATCTTTTCAAGTACATTTATTAATGAAGGGAAACTGAAAATAAGATTTGGTTTTAAAGGAAAAAAACTCAGTTTATTTTTTTATAGAATAGTTTTCTTCACACATTGAAAATAGCTATTTTTAAAATGACAGTTTTACACTAAATTTTTGTCTTGTAGCATAAATAATCTCAGAAACTACTGAAGAAAATTCAAGCTGCAGGGAAATCTTTATTACTGAAAAAAATCCTTCCTCCTAGTTTTAAGAAACAACCAACATATCACATGTGTTGAATTTTGATGAATGAACAGCATGGATTTTTATATTTGATTTTAGAAATAGATTTTAAAGAGTGTTTCAGTTCTTAAGTTTTAGAAAGTAACATATCCCTATGTGGCAGTTGGCTTCAAGTATCAAGTTGACAATTGAAGAGAGGCGACTTTGGGCACATCTGCAGGAATCTGTTTCGTTATTAAGACAGACCTCTGAGCAAGGGTGAAGGAGATCCTTTGGATAGCATGATGACGTGGGAAGACCCAGCCCACGCTGAGTGAGGAGGTGGCTAGAACTCGACAGTATTTCGACATATTGGCAAGCTGTCCAGCTGACAGTTTGAAGGCTGCAAGGTATGCCTTGACCCTTGACCCTCTCTCAGCTCTTCCTGTGGCTGATAAGGGACAGTTCCCTCAACTCTATGATGACCGTCTCTAAGCAAGAATCATGAACGTGAATAAGCCCCTTCTTTCTCTAAGTTCCTTGGGTCATATGCTCATCACAACATTTGAACTAATACAAAGTTATGGCACCTTGCATGAACAAGAGGACAGCGGAGACTTTCAAAGGTATCTGAAGACTTTGGTATCACCATGGTGCTGTAATTACTGTTTGTCTTATCTGGACAGAATGCCCGCTATAAATGGCATAAGCAATCACAATGCTAGAACTCAAAGGACAGAGAAATTGTTTGAGAACTTTCAGTTGGCACCTTTTTAAAACTTAAACCCAGGGAGCAGAAAAAATATCTGTGAAAGAAGATGTCACAGTTTAGAAATGAAGTCCTGGACTTAAGGCCTGGCCCTGCGGACATTGGGAACTTAAGCTCTTTTCTCTATAAACATTAAATTTCCCATCTGTAAATTATTCAAACTGGGAAAGTAATTTTTGCATTTTCCCCTAAAATTTTTTTTTCAAAATCCTTTCATTTTATTTTCTATTAGAGCTGTGTGATTAGTCTGGGAAGATGGCTCTATGGTTAAAGTGATTGGCCCGCAAGCAAAAGAACTGGAGTTCAAATCCCCAGATTCCATGTGAAATGTGGCCAAGTACGGTACTGCTAACCCATATGAGAAGTTTATTAATTATATTATTTGGGCAAGTTTCTTATTGTCCTTCATCTGAAAAAGATTTTTTTCTGATACCAACGAATTTTTCTAGTTAACTTGGATTAATTCTTTGCCAGTGTAGTTTTGTTATTCATTGGCGTGCACTTAAGTTCCCTTGGAAGTGTTTCTCTCAACTTCAAAGCCTCTCCCATTCTTGTTGACTTTAATCATGTAATGTGACAGCTTGTGAGATATTCCTGAAGTTTGAGGCTTGAAGTCTTCTCAGAGACGTGATCCCCTCTCCCTAGGTTCTGACAGTTATCCCGTCCCCTCTTCATGCCAACTTCCTCTGCTCTGTCTTTGCATGTGATTAATTTGTTACTTTTTCAATTATCCTTTCTTGCGTACCTTTTGCTCAAATCATGCTTTGTCTTTGTGTTTTGTCATGTTAGTTACATTTAGTACCTTCTAGGGAAGTCTCTTGGCATGTTTGTGAGAAATTGTCTAGAGTGGGTCAATTGAAATGGGAAGACAGCTCTTAACTGCTCAGCATCCCTCCATGGGGTGTTTTTATTTTCCTTGATTGAAAATCTGGAGGGAAAAGCAATGTTAGCACACTCATACTTTGTTCTCTGCTTCTTTACCGCAGGCGCAGTGTGAGCAGCTGGCATCTCAAGAACCTTTGTCCATAACTAACTTCTCTACTCTGATGGACTAGCCCTGAAACTGTGAGCCAAAATAAATCTTCCTTAGCTTGGTTTTATTAGTTTTCTTGCAGCAATGAGAGATGTAGGCAATACAAGTACTTTTCTATAGATTACCTTTTCCATTTTTCTGTTTCTATCTAATAATTGCGAAAATCCATCCACATTAAGTGAAGAGAGATGCCCCCTTACTTTTTGGTATCACTGCATATTATTTCATCATGTGGATGTAATTTGTCTAGATATTTGCACATTTCTATCTTTTCCTGGTATCAGTGGAACAGGGAATGGCCTTGTACAAAGTATGATTGTGCTCATACTTTGAATGTGCATGTTTGTACTGTAGAATCTTAGGAGCGAGACAAAATCAAAAGATAAGTGAGTAGAGAGTGTTTTGGGTCATGCTTTCTGGAACATTTAAATAAATTTATATCTACACCAGCAACATTTGAAGAGATTCTCAAGTTTTACTAGAGAATTGTGATACTATTTTCAAAAATGTTCTGTATTTCTTAAAGCAGTATCGGGTTCATAGCAAAATTCAGCGGAAAGCACAGAGGTCCCATATCTTACCCATCTAAATTGCACAGTCATGAGCAGTGTGTTAGTTAAAGTCAGTGGGTCTACACTGATTCATCATTATTACCCCAATTCCACATTCCTATTAGTGTGTACCCTTAGTGTGGATTGTGATATATATCCAACATGACAACATGACACTGAAGATGGTTTGTGCTCTGCCATATCATGTCTCTATTCTCTTTACTTGTGATAGCAACTGACTGTTGTAATGTCTCCTTAGTTTTAACTTCCTTTACAATGCTATATCCTGGGATATAGACTTTCACATAGCAATATGCATTTACCATTCTTCTAAGTCTTTTTATGATTTATAGTTGGTTTGCTCATAGTATTGAGTTGTACTGCAGTGCCTGGGTGTGTCTATTATATGTTCACCTCCCAAAAGGCGTTTTGATTATTTAAAAATTTTTGGCATTGATAGATTGTTATAAATATCCACAGCTAGGTTTTGTGTAGATGTAAACCCTCAGCTCTTTTAATTAAAGTCTGAGCTGGTTGACTGCTGAATGGTATGGTGTAAAGTATGCTTACATTTGTAAGAAACTATTAATACATCTTCTGATGTATAGTTATCATTTGTAATCCTGACAGTAATGCATGAGGACTCCCATTGCTCCTATTCCTCACTAGCGTTCGATGATGTCACATTATGGTCATTCCATAAGGGTTAGGAGATCTTCCTGTTGCTTTCATTGGCAATTTTTTTAATGACATATCATGTGGTCAGATTTTCATATGCCTGTTTGACTGTCTGTGTGCCTTCTTTGGTGAGATGTATATTAAGGTTATTGGTTCATTTTGTAATCAGGATATTTATTTTCCAATTTTAAAGTTCAAGGTATTTTAGATGGCAATCCTTTATTAGATATGCATTTTGTAAATTTTTACCAGTCTCTAACTTACCACCTGATTCTCTTGACAGGAAATGTTTGTATGATAGAAGTTTTGAATTCAGCTGATTGATTATTTCTTTCCTAGACTGTTTCTTCTGGTATACACCTGAAAGCATTACCATATTTAAGACTTAGTAGAATTTATCCTGTGGCTTTATTTTTTTTGGAATTTATAGATTTGCACTTTACATTTAGGTCTGTGATTCTTTTGAATTCATTTTTTGTAAAGTTTTCAAGATTTGTAACTAGAGCTATTATCTTGCAGGCAAATGTCAGCACCACAAATTTTGTCAATCCCAGAAATAAGAAATTATAGTACTATGTGATTGTCACCTGCATTGTTTTTATAAGTGACATTGTTTTTTTGTGTTTGGGGGCATTTATATATATTTTATCAATTTTTTTTCAATTGTCCTTTAACTTTCTAGAATTCTTTTTGCTATTTTAAAAATCTTAAACCATGATATATATTAGATATTATAGACATTTTCTCCCTGCTATTTAGCTGTGTTTTGATCTTGTACTGTGCACTTCAGTTTTCAAGATTTTTTCTTTGTTTCTTTTTTTCTTTGTTGTTTCTGTCTATCGAGCTACCTGCAGGGAGTCAGCACATACAAATAAATACACTGGTCTCCAATATATTTGGAGATGATTTCTTGTATGTGGTATCCGCTGTGAACCTAATTTCTTTTGTTTGTGTGTGTATATGTTTCCATATAGGATTATGTGTATATGTGCTTTGATGTGTGTAAACAAGAAGGCACTTGAATTTGTGTGCATGTGAAGGCCCAAAGGTGGCATTGGAAATCATCTTGGATTGGTTTCTTTTTAATTTTTTAAATTTTTAAAATTTTATTCTTTATTCAATTGTGTGTGTATGTGTGTGTACACATGTGTACGTATGTGTATGTGTAGAACCACGGACAAATTCGGGAACCACCATGGATGCCTCCACCTCCTCCTTGTTTACTCTGCCCCGGGATTCACAGGCTCCGCTCTACCAGGACCAGAAGCGCAGGCCGCCCCCGCTTCCGCCTGGAGTCTATACGCGGGGTCTAGAATCGCAACTCAGGACCTTCTGCCTGCAAGGCAGAGGCTTAACCCCTGAGCCACCTCTACAGCCACATCTTGGATTGTTTTAACTCCTTGTTTTGCCCTGGTGATTTCCAGACTCTGCTCTTCTGGATCAGAATTACTGGTCACTCCCATTTCCTCCCAGCATTTTTACATGTAATTTGGAAATCCTAACCCGGGTTCTTTTCTTTGCAAGACAAAGGCTTTAACAACTGAGCTACCTTCCCACCTCTATTTTCTTCTTCCTTCCTTCCTTCCTTCCTTCCTTCCTTCCTTCCTTCCTTCCTTCCTTCCTTCCTTTCTTCCATTCCTTCCTTCCTTCCTTCCTGTCACCTTACTGACTCCCTCCTGCCACCCTCCCCCTACTGCCTACCTCACGGTGCCTCCCTCCCCCTGCCCTCCATCCCTCCATTCATGCCTCCCTGCCTCCCTACCTACCTTCCTCCCTCCTACCCCTTTCTCTCTCTCCAACTTTCTTCTCTTTTTCTTCTCTTTTCTTTCTTTCTCTCTCTTTCTTTCTTCTTTCTCTCTCTCTCTGTCTCTTTCTTTCTTTCTTTCCTTTCTTTCCTTTCTTTCTTCTTTCTTTCTTTCTTTCTTTCTTTCTTTCTTTCTTCTTTCTTTCTTTTTCTTTCTTTCTTTCTTTCTTTCTTTCTTTCTTTCTTTCTTTCTTTCTTTCTTTTCTTTCTTTCTTTCTTTACTTTCCTGCTTTTGCACATGGATTCTCAGTTCTCCTAGAACCGTCTGAAGGTCATCTTGGCCCCAGACTGTGCTTTGATTGCTGTATATTCTTGCTGTTTACAGAATTCTTACTGTTAATGGAAATGAGCTCTTAGACTTTTAGTTTTGTTTTTGCTCAAATAATTCAGTTTATGTATGTAGCTAATGTACAGGATTTGTCAAAGGAAACTTGTTTAATGCTAAAACCTGGAGCTGTATGAGGGCAGTTTATAAATAATGATGATAGCATCACAAGTAACCTTTGGTGTAAGGTACTTTCTGTCTACAGAGGAGATTAAACAAGTGTTCAAAGGTAAGAAGTCGAGATTCTTTCTGCATGTGAAAATTCACCAATACTCTTCCTGACACTCTTCTATACAGGTATGTGAGTGGACACTGTACATTATATGGTAACTATTATTTGTGGCAATAATTTAAAGCTTTGCTAATAACTATAAGAGTAATAATAGAATGAACCAATGATTTGTGTATTACTATTAAGTCATTTCAAGTTTAGTATGCATAAGCTACTAGATATTAAACATCAATTTATCAATCACATTTAAATAAGGAAACACACACGTGTAAAAACATGTTCCCACTGTGCCTCAGTCATCTGTGGTCGTCACCAGTGTGGGTCAGGTATTCCAACAGGTCCTTTCACTTCTGTCAGTTTGTACTTCATGCTGATTATAACCCTATTTAAAGAAATATTGAGTCACCAAACTATGTTTCAGTAACTTGAGGAAGATACAGCTATGAAGTACAATCTGGTCTTTGGATTTTAAGTTCACTAGCCTCTCTTAGTAGCTTGTTAAATACAGATAAGATTTATTTCTCCAAATGTGGAGCCTGGATCAGAGTAAGAATGGTCACACCAGTCAATAATTCAATCCTTACAGTTATTTATTGATATTTCTGAGCTGTTGCTTGAGCTGTCAAACCTTTGCTCTTCCTTTCAATATTATTAACACCCTCTGATCTGCAGCAGGTAAGAAGGAATTCGGAGTGGATTTCTCAGAAACAAATGTTTGTCTTTCTTACTTTTCTGTTATTTTAGGGAAAGAAATGTTTTTCCCTCCTTGATTGTTTACTGAACAAGAAAGCACTTACACTACTTTTTTCAAGCCATCTGTGTGGTCTAGTCTATTTTTTCACCATTACTTTGATGAATAAATTGCTCAAAATCCACTTGCATCGGTAACAGGAGATCTTGCTAAGCAAACATTCATTTGGACACATGCAATAAAGCACACCCAATCAGACATCTGGGTCAGATTTAAGAAATCAATTTCCCCTTGCTTCCAAAAAGCCATTTTATTGTGGAAGACAAACTATCATGGTACAACCAGTAAAATGAAAATCTTTATTTAGAACCACTCTGGGTTTTCTGATGGCTCTATAACTGTATTTAATAAATGTAAAGATAGATCAAAGGCAGTTTCAAGAAACGATGACATTTTCTTGGTCAAGGATTATTGAGTCCCTTCTGATAACAATGCTATAAAAATATTGTGTATTTGTCTAGAACACTTTTATTGTCAACCAATGAAGTCTTACATATAGCCACAGACACGTCATAGGGAAAGTCTAACCAAGCCCTCTTAGGTTTTGAACTAGACATTTCATGTTAAGTCTCCAAATGAATGATTTCCTCATTATGCAACAAGTGTTTAGCCCTCTTTGCATCTTTAAATGTGAGCAATAAATGGTGCTCATATAAGTCTATGTGAATATTATGAGGCAGTTCTATGCGTTCTAAAAGGGTAAGCAAATGGAATGCTTCTTTCATTCCTGTCACTTTTCTCCCCACTAGAGATAATACAACCTGTATTTGCACCATAATCTAGTTGAAATGTGAGCAGTGTGAACCACCTGGAGTGTTTGTCATTCTGATGTGAGAGAAGATCAGTGTTCCACCCGACCAGTCTAAAAGAACTTCCATTGCATAGGACTCTGCCACATCCTTTATCTGGGTAGTATAAAGAGGTTGAGTTTCTGACCATAATTGGGAAGTTATATGATATTCAGGAAATATTAGCAAGAATAAGCCTCTTATAATAACATATGTTAACGTAAAACATACTGTGAATTTCAAATATTTAATACATAAAGCATAAAGTAGGTTGTCTCGTCAATTGCTTTTTATTAGGTGCCTGTTAAGGTGGTAATATTTTTGAATGGCAAGCTAAAGAAAATATAATGATTACATTAATTTTATCCTTTTGCTTTTAAAGTGAAAGTAGTATAGATTTCAGAATTGAGTATGTGATTCATACTATATTGATATTGGTAGCCTAATCTCTCAGATTTCCATAACGCATGCCCATACTGTTTCTTTCCTCAGCAACAATTTGCCCTGTTTATTCCAGGGCTCCTCCTTGCTTGAAACCCTGTGTTCTGACCATCTTAATCCATCAGACAGAATCTCCGATATTGGCTCTTGACTGAGAAAAGGTCATAATTGAGAGTCCTTTTCTCTAGTGGTTTCTTGGATACTGTTCATATGTGCTGACTCCTGTTGAAGCAACCAGCTGTGCACCATGGCAGGAATTTGAAGGACATTATGTTATGGCACCTATGAGCATCAGGTTTTCTTTATGCATGAGAAGGTTAGAGTTTCTTTATGATTTCTCTCAGAGTGGAGACTGATATATTACCTAGAGCCTAGATCTCTGTGTGTGCATGGGTGTGTGCATGCATGTATGTACGCATGCACATGTGTGAAACTAGTAATGCTCAGAGCTGCAAAACTTGCAATCCCTCATGACAGACTGACCTGGTGTACTTTGTCATCTCTTCCATACCACTTGTCTTAGTCTTTCTGAAATTACTGTCACTGTCTACCAGCAACTGGATAACTTATACAGAATAAAAGTTATTTAAGCTCACTGTTTGGGAGTCTATCAAGCCCAAGATCAAAGGATCGAATCTAATGAGTCTTCTTAATTTTCTTTGTGATCCCAAGGTTCATATAGCATCATTTGATGAGGGTACACATGAGACAGAACCATCCTGGCCTTCTCTTTAGATAACTTATTAATATTATAACAGATCAATCCTTTTATGAAAGAAAACCCTCATGACTCAGTTGCTTCTTAATTTGACTGGTGCCACTTTATAAATACTTCACATTGAAAATTCAAGCTCAACATGACTTTTGGGGAAGACATTCAGAACAAAGCAACTCTCTGTAGACAATTTGCCTAAACAAACTTAGACGATGAATAAAGTTGGAAAAAATAGCAGCAACACATATCCATGAGAATATAGAACTATTGAGAATATTTATATTGTGCACATGGACTCATATCAGGAAAAGAAATTAAGAAAGAAGCATGTTTTGAGATTGAGGCAACTAGAGACAAGTGAGTACTTCAGCTCTGGCCTGTGATTGTAGAGCTGACAGAATTCTTCCTGCCTGTGATCCTGCATTCAGACTGTGACCCTCCAGGAGAGCATTCTGCATGATAGCAAAGTGAAGAGAACTGTATATTTGTGTATATTAACATGTCTCTTCTTACAGCTTTTGAAAACACAGAGAGTTATGGAATGTTCCTAGTCAGTAGGAAGGTAGAACAGAGGCCAGGTGGAAATCCGTAGCGTTCAGAACCACTGCTTACGGTCCCACCGGTATGGTGGGGTGAGTTTCTGAAATAGTGTTTCTGAGGAACTTAATAAGTGACATCGCTTCCATGACATGCCTTGGCTCCAAAATACTGCATTTTAAATGGATATCCTGAGTGTTCAAAAAGGAGAAGGAAGGAGAAGAGGATGCGCTATAACTAGGAATATCTTCATCTCATGATGGTTTGATTTATGATCTTTCAATTTCACGATGATGTGAAAGTGTCACACATTCAGTGTGAATCCAGCATCTTGCACCATGTTCTGTAAGTCTGCAAAATGGTCAATGACTTGTTATAAATATGCTTTATGCTGAATGAGTATATTTGACTTCTGTGGCTGGGTGTGTGAGTCTATTTAAGATAGGAAACCCTGAACTATAATGTTTGGTAGTGTTAGGGTGCTAAATAGATTCTTGAGTTATGACACGTTCAAATTACAAGGAGTTAACTGGAAAACAAGCCACATAGTCTCTTGTAAAGAAAGCCATGGGGGGGGCAAATCAGCACTCATAATACTAAAATTGAAGCACAAGTACCAGCTCACCTAGAAGATACATTCAAACACACTCACAGCATCTTCACTGTGATAACACCAAAACCAGCTAAACGTTCTCTGAGAAGTTGTGGGTGCAAAGAATGACACAGGCAACTGGCAGGTACTGCTCGGCAATCAAAAGCAGCTGGAAGAAAAGGTTAGATGCTACATGATTCCATGTGTATGAAGTTTGAGAAGAGACACAGCGAGCTACCAGATATGAGATGTCAGAAGAAGAGATGTTTGTAGGGGAAGAATATTGGGACTTCTGTGCGCAATGGGGAAGGAACCTTTATGAGATATGAAAATGGCTTGTATTTTGTATATGTGCAGTGTGTGTGTGTGTGTGTGTGTGTGTGTGTGTGTGTGTGTGGTGTGTTTTAGTGAATGTCTGAAGATCATCCACCACACATAAAGATGATCAGGAATCATCCTTGGTTTCTCTTTCACCTTATTCTTTTGAGACAGGATCTCCAATAAAAATCTAGGGCTTTCTGGTAGCCCTAATAGAGCTAGTCATCTTTTTCTAATTATTATTTTATTTTTCTAGTTTTACAAGCATATCGAGTACTCATCCCCTTAACTTCCTTCCATCAGTCCATCCTACTTCCTTGCACCCTCTTGTTTACTGCTTCTATGGACCCCAGCGTTTCCCCTGGCTTGTCTACTCTAGTGGGGGTTCAGGCCTCTTGAGGTACACAAAGTTGTCACCCCGTTGATAGGAACATTTTTCTTTGCTCATCCAGCTTTAGTCCCCAAGGTTTCCACTGTATGCGCTTATCTCCCTTGAGTTCTTCTATAGTCTGTGGGGGCCTGTCGACCCACCGCAGTGAGACTTGTCCTTACCAGACCTTCATAATGACGCAGCTAATCATTTTGCTAGTAAAAATTAACAACCTCTGTCTTCCAAGGACTGCCACACCCGCCTGCGGCACGCATATGGGATCTGAGATCTAAACTATCCTCACACTTGTGGAGCACGTGCGTTAGCTGCTAAGTCCATGTTTTCAACCCTTAGATCTGTATCTTTTTTTTTTTAAATGAACAGGCATTAAAGATTTTATTTAACTAATTAAATGAGTTGTCTGTGAAAGTCAAAACAGCAAGGTTGAGAAAGAGGGAAAGAGAGAGAGAGAGCACGTGAGAGAAATCAAAGCATTTACATGGACTTGAAGTGATAGTGTGAATATTTTGCAAATGGGAAAAAATCCATTTTCCATAGTACAGAGGGAAGGGTCATCCTTCTGCCAGAAGTTCCTTGGGTTTCTATAATAAACAGGAAATATTAAAATGACAAATTGCATTCTTGTCAGTCTTTATAGGGCTATAAATTAGTCTACTCAGACACAAAGTTGCATGTTGTTATAAAGTCTAGCAATGTTCACAGACTCCAGCATTCCACTGAAAGAATCCTACTAATTACTTTTGCTTATTTCAAAGTCTTGAATTTTTCTTTACAGCATCATGTACAGTGTAGCTCAGGGGTAGAGTGTTTCACTGTCATGCCCAAGCCCTTCATTTGATTTCTAGGACCTAACTGGTCCCAATCCCCCACAATATTATGCATGCACAGACAAGAGTATAGGTTGGGATCTGGTAGATTTCTCTTCTACTCCTATTAGAAAGATCTGTATCTATTTTAAGGGGAAAAAAAGGTAAAAGTAAAGGTTTACTTAGTTTAAGTAGAGCTATCTCTGTCAGTCTTCAAGAATCTATGGATAGAATCTGACTTCAAGAGCCAATGACGTCATGTACCTGCTCTTCTCCATGAGTGTTTTCTTTTAATTCTTTTACTACTTTCATCAAAAATGAAAAAGAAAAGTTGCCTGCAAGCAAACAGGTTTTTCTAACTAGAGAAGGCATTTGTGTAAGCACCTGCCTTAAAAATAAACAAAATAATTCTGCTATAACGGATACCTAATTTCAGAGACTATTTTGATGGTAATTGGCTTATAATGGTTCCTTGGCAACAAGCAACTAACATCTGAAGCAGAATTTGGAGTTAAAAGATACCTTGTTTTTTTTTTCCCCTTCTTTTCTAAGGGACCAGCATCTGGAAATAGAGTTCTCCGTTTAAATAAAAGATAACAGCTTTAATAAAATTTTCCACTTAAATGAAAGATAACTGCTTTAAATAGACAATCTTGTCTCACCACTTACCTTTCCTGCCTTCCAGAGGGGGTGGGTCAGCACAGTTTCATCTATGCTTTGGCCCATACCTGCCCGTTCATCACATTCAAGCAAGTTACATGAAGACCGAGTGAGTCTGAACTCTCTGCCTCATGTTTTTGGAAACCTTGACTCCCGAGTAAACAATCCTGATGTGGGTGTGAGAGGGTTTCAAGTGATAACCAGAAGAACAGGAGACACTGATAAAACTGAGTTGGGCTGATGATCATGCTTCAGTTCCCTGCCTTGTTGGTGGGTAGTTCTATTCTCCTTGACTTGCCACCAGTAGACAGGAAGGGGATGATGCAGGTGGCAGTGAATGGTGGTGGCAGTACAGTGACTTAGAATATTTACCACCAAGAAGGATATGTGTGGATTAGTGAATTTAAGGCTCCAAAAATTTCATCCTGATATTTTCATATTGTGATTCAGTTGTTCTCCATTTTTTCTAGTCATAATGCCATATAATACCAAGATAGTCTTCTTTGCCCAACTTAGAGTCCCTTTCAATCTTGTCCTCCATAACTCCTGGAGAGAAGTCCTTCTCACTAGGGAAATGCTTTACAAACCATCACATGGTATATGTATACCTGTTCTGATTATAAGGTAAACATTCTAGCTGTCTTGAAAATTAAACTCCTAACTATAAGAAGTCATCTGTATTTATCCATTTTCTCTGCAGTGTTCAATAAATGTGTAATTTGCACAAAATAGGATGTATTTGAAGTATGTATAAGCCCATATTCATTAAGCTATTGCTGATAAATACTATCTAGATTGGAAATAAATAGATATAAATATAGATATGAATGTTAAAGTGAACGAAAACATGAAATCATGATCACGGTGTTTGCTGAAATGGCTGTCTAATTGGACATTTGCTTTCCAAGTTCAAAAGACTGCAGTGAAAGTTTTTTCTTTTTATTTTAGGAGCAATCACTGAAAGAAGGAAATGACCTTGGTCTTCTGTGTCTCAAGTCAGAAAATAAAGAGCAATAGGGTATCTTGGTGGTTTGCAAGTGTTTCTGAGCAGGATGTTCAGCTATTAGAAAGCCATCGATTGGGCTGGAGGAAATGAGTTGGCTGCAGCAAGAGTGCTAAGCAGAGGCCCAGGGTTGTAAGGTCAGGGCAGGATGCCAAGGTGCACTGTGCTTCCTGGCAGAAACCCAACCTCCCTGCTGGCAGACTGTTTTTATTCTGAACTCAGGTTTCCACATTTTATAAAACTCTTGCTTGGTATTCAGCAATTTTCAATCACCCAATGCTGTCCTTCAAGATGCATGCATGGTGTTGGCATAAAGCATTCCTCTTTGATTCATTTCAGTGCTTTTCAACTTTAACTACTCTTCTAGATTGACAATCAATACCATCCAAAGGCACTATTTGTAGAAATATCTCTCGCTCTGGAAAATAAGCAAGTTTGCCAAGAGTATTACTCAGAAAGAAATATTAATGCTTCAAGAAAGCCATTAGGCACTGTCAACCAGACTGCTTTAAATAAGGTATATTGGGAAGGGTCACAGCTGAGCGGGAAACCAACAGGCATTAGCTCTATTTTGGGTCTGACTTCCATGTGACCTTGGGCAATTCACTCAATTTTTCTGTGGTTCAGTTTGCTCAAGTTTCAAAAGATTGAAATGGTAATACTAGGATGTGGGGGGAACTCATCAGATTAGCAAGATGCCCAGGGACTCCTGAAAGGCAGCTAATGCAAAAGACGCTGTGACCACACGCTCGTCTCCCAATGACGTCTCCCGTGATCTGTATCTGACTTTTCCCCCGTTCCCTCACTACATTAAAACCCCCATGGATTATTCCTTTCAGACATGATATTGTTTTACCTGATTGTTCCCTTGCTGCAGAAGATGGGATGTGTGCTCTACGCAGAGCAGTCTATTCTACTCAGTAAATGAATCACGGAAAGAGTACATATAGAGTAGGTAGGTTATTAGCTCGACAGTGCTTCTGAACTCTCCAGCATAAAAGGATCTCCTGGTTTTGTGCTCTCCCTGCCAACCAGAGGAAGCCTAATGTTGGTTTACTATTCCCACATCACATCTGCCGAATGACTGCTAGCTTCTAAGCATTTCGTTAAGCATGTTGTTGATCAAGCTCACTTAGTTTTTAGATCTCTATAATTCACATCTTATCAGAGTTTTCATTTATTTTAATTTTGTGCATGTGTGTGTGTGTGTGCGTGTGAATGTGCGCAGGCATGTGCATGTCATATGTTATTATATGTTGTCATATGTTAAGATCAGAGGACAACTTTTGTGAAATCACTTCTTTCCTTCCACATTGGCTCTGGGGTTCAAATTCAGATGGTCAGTCGTGTCAAGTGCCTTTATCCACTGAACCATATCACTGACCCCCGACTCTTCATTCCATAGGTTGGGAAATGGAATGAGAATTGCCGAAGAACCAAGACACCCAGTAGCAAGCAGCGCCAGGAACAGATGTGTGCTTCCACTTCAGGTTTTCTCACTCCTAGTCCCTAACTGAACAATTATTTTAGTTCATCAAGTCTCACAAATAGACTGTGCATGTTAATGGCATGTCAAAATCTTTGTGGAGATTGAGTTGGGGTTCTGTCCTACATGTAATGAGGATGGAGGGAGAAACCAAGATTCTTTGGTAAGCCAATCGGGCATGTCTTTGCCCCATGTTGATGGAAGTAGATGAAAATGATCAATATTTTGACACTGAAATAATGGACATGTAAATAAGAATGATTGAAAGGAGTGGCACATACAGCTAGAGTCTTACACCTTGAGAGCAGGTGCCTAAGTGCCAGTAAGAAAGGGCCCAAGTCTTGTTTTACCTGTGTGGAGGTTCTTAAGAAAGAGAACAACTCAGCTGCTCACTCCACACACATAAGCAGCCACCAGAGACTTCGAAGACAACATAGTACACAAAACAAGGACCGGACTGCAAGCGGCTCAGACACTGGTTTAGGTTGCTTCAGTGTGCTGAAGGGAACACAGCAAAGTATGAAACTCTGTGCTCCTGTTGCACCTCCTGTGGAAAATCCTAGAAAAAGAATCTTTCTCTGAAAGCCTTTGCCAGTCACAGGTCACTTGTGAAAAAAATGGCTTTAGACTTTCAGTCATGCAATTAGAGGAAAGTCTCACGAAGTAGTCTGAGGCAATAGCTGCCACGCTGATTTGTAGTGGCAGCTGATACTTACGGGATAAACACTTTGACATAGCCAATTCCAAGCTAACATTAAACCATGGCTGGATAAGAGCTTGGGAAGAGAAGTGCTGTTAGGTTGGAGTCATTGTGATCTGGTTTCACAGTGTGAGCTGCTGCGCTCTGGTTTCAGTGACCCAGCCTAGCTTGGTCTCCACTGCGTTGCTCCATCCTGAAGGCCATTTTCTCATGGTGCATGGCTTTTATTAAGCATCTGGGTGGAAATGGAAACTTCAAATTGAGATTCAAGGGCTTTAAAAATGTTCACTTATCTGAAGCAAATGATTTCCCTCTATAACTCTCTGTATAATGTCCAGCCATAGTACATTCTAACTGCAGGAAGTCACCTTGAGATATGAAGGACAAATGTAGATCACCAAAGGCTTTTAGAACAACAAAAAAAAATGAACTGAGAAGGGGTAAGAAGCCTAAGCACATGAGCCACATGGGAGGCATGAAAATTGCTAAGATTTTGACTTGGCATGTGAAGGGGATCTTTGGGTTCTTGCGCTTGGGGAAACAGGGACCCCGCTGTGCTGCTGTGTGTGGCTGGGGTACGTGGAGTCGTGGCATGCAGGTAGAGGTGCTTTGAGTTCAGGTAATAGTCTAGAATCCTGACAAGGGCATGAAAAGCTTTCTCCTCCTTGATGACAGAGCGAAGGAAGGAAATGGAAGAAGATGTGGTTGAAGCTCCCAGAAAACCTCAGATTTAATTCCACTGACATTGCAAAATAAGACTGACCACTTCAAAGAACTTTCCTACTTAAGGAAATCTATCTTGGATAAAACTCTCAAGTGGCTTCTGCCTTTCATTTCTTATTAATTAAAGAGGTGCTGGGTAGAACCTTCTTCATGAATCAGCTTTTGAAAAGTTAGAAATCCAAATGGTTACACACAAGTGACTGATTATCCACTTCTGAAAAACTTCAGAGAATGTCTCTTAAAATGTCCATGTCATGAAAATGTATTTAAAATTTAATAGTGTGTAATGAAGTGAAAGGAAGCCCTAATAGAGATCTCAACACTTTTATTTATTGTCATCTTCATTATTTTTCTAATATTTTATCCTCAACAACGAAATGTTTCTAGCTCATATCATCTTTATTAAAACACCATTAGTGGGTATTGCTGATGAGAAAAACAAATCATTAGCAGTGAGGACTCTGTCCTCAACTCTGTCAGTTAATGATTTGAATACAGGCCGGTGCAAGAAGTCAGAACACTTAATTCCTTAATTCGAGCTCATGAGAAGGTGCGTGGGTGGGGGAGCTCTCTGGGAAATGATAGCAGACCTTTTCTGTTTGTTTAATAAGTGGAATGCTGTGGAGTTACCTCATTAGGCCCATGCAGGTGTAATGATGCTTCACCAAGAGTGCAGGTCCCTGCAGAGGGCAAAAATATGGTTTTCCTTGAAGATTTCTAAGGCATTTGTAACTTCTCTGTAATTGCTCTATTTGCTTCTGACTTTCTCTTAATGGCACAAGCATTTTCCTAAACATTCAGCTTTCTTTTCAGTCTGTCATGTCTCCTCCCCCACGATCCTCAGTGCATGTTTCTTAGTGACGAGTCTATTACCAGCTTGAAGCATGGGGTACTGGGATCTGACACACCAATTTCAGAGGCTGGTAGGCGTCTCTGGAATATGCAGGACTCCTGGGTCTCTCTGGCCAGTTCTAAGACCTTAGTTCAATGTATCCTCATATCCCTGGGAAGAGAGAAAGACAGAGTTCGCATAAGGTGAGTTTGGGGAGTATATTGACAAGCCAGGCTTGCCGATCTGCTCTGAGACAGAGTCTCTTTACGTAGATGATAGTTACCTCCATCTTGCTGGGTCACCCAGACTGGTTTTGAATGCAATCCTTGCCCCTTGGCCTCCTAAAAAGTGTGACTATAGTTATTGTTCTCATTGACCAGACAGTTGACACATAGTATTTCAGGATGGAAGAACTTGTCTGGGTTCAGAGTCCGAGGAGAGTTCATCACGGCAGGAAATTGTCACAGCTGGTCATACTGCATCTGTAGTTAGGAAGTGGAACGCCGATGCTTTGCTTTGCTTTTTCCTTTTCATTCAGCATGAGATCCCAGCCCAAGACCATGCCCACCCACATTGGGTGAATCTTCCCTTTCCAGTTAAACCTTTCTGAAAAACCCTCATAGTTACACCCAGAGATATGTTTCCAAAAATCAAGTCAAGGTGATGAGATTAGTCATCATAACCACTATTCCCATCTTTAATCAGGATTTTTTGCAATGATTTTCAACAATGTAGCGCTTTGCCATCCTCCCCACTTTTGTTTGTCTGAGAGGATCATGACCTATTTTCAACAGCCTCATTTACCAGAATGAAATCCTAACTATAGAATCCCATGTGCCGTTGCTCGTAGAGTACTGTAAAAGAACATTTTTAGCTATGGTTTAGCAGGATAAAAAACTGGAGCTACTTCCTGAATACCTTATGTAAACTCAACTGTTTTCTTAGTTAGTGATATTCTATGATGGGCCTGGCTCAACACAGCATCCTCGGACCCTGGATGACCCAAAAGGTCTAATCCAGGAGAAGAGAGATTTCCAATGACATTTCCATTCAAAAACTTGAACAAGAAAGGGAGTTGTGCTTGCATATTTACAGGCAATAAAACAAACTACTTGTCTCTCTGAATTGAGGTGGACACAGTCAACAATTCCTCTTATGATCCATATATAAGGATGACATTTGTTCAGATACTTTTTGAAACTTTCACAGTGTTAGCCTGCGTACATCCAGAAAAATCTCACAGCAAGTTATTAACATGAGGGAGATGGTGGGAGGGCTGGGGAATGTTGAGGCTCTTTTTATGGCAAAGGTATCATCTTCTCACAATGATTCTTCTGCTGTTTTCAGTTGGTCAGGAGTAAAGATGGCACTTGGATGAAATTCTGTTCGGTTTTCTATCTGTCCTACAAAACCCTTTTTTAATTTGCTTGTATATAGAATGCACTATGAAAGTTTGTTGGACTGCATTGATTGCAGCCTATCAAGGCAAATGGAAATTGGGACCCGTCTTTCCAGAAAAGATGATTTTCTCGTGTCCAGCTTCTCAGCATTCTGCTCTGTCTCTGGGTTCATTTGATAAGAAACTTGATTTGGACTTGTTTTAGCAGATAAGTTGAGCTAATATTTGTTTTCAGAAAGTAGGATTAGTGGAGATAAGTGTAGAATGAATTAAACATTTTCTGAGTGATGACAGGTCGTTAAGAAAACACAGGACAGCCAGAGAGTTCCAATTGTGATTAGCGCTGTGAGACCAGAGGTATTTTCCTGGAATTCTGGTTTCTACTTATTGGAGTTACTCTGAGAAAGGTAAACCAGGATATTAGCATACTTGTTCAAACTAAAGGGGATTTCTTAAAAAAGAGATAAAATGATCCATCTCTCCATAAGTATGGAGAAAGAGAGAAGAAAGTCTTGTACAAGGCTTGTGGACGATGCATGTAGTGAGGAGGGGAAGATTGAAGTGTTGGAATATTTTCTTGAATCAATGAGTAAGAAGCCAAGAAGGTAAATATTCTTTTTTCCATTAAACCTTTCTGAAAAAAATCCCCAGACACACGCATAGGTATATTTCCATGATGATTCTAATTTTAGTCAAGCTGACAAGGTTAACCATCATAGCCACCATTCTCTTCATGAGGCTGAGAGAACCAATAGCGAGAAAAACAGACCCAGCTCTGGGTGGACACTTAAATGTGGAACACAAGAGAGTACACAACGCAGGTGTCATTTAGGATAATATGAATCCCGAGAATTGCTTTCTAGAGAAGCGAAATTTCTCTTATGAAGATGGATGTTAAGGCTGAGCAGTAAGAATAGAAAAGAATAGACGTATACTGCTCACAGATCATTGCTGCTCATTCTCAAACTGCACTCTGCAGACATTGAGCTCAGTGCTTTGCATAAATTACCATATTAAAATTTCATGTTCTACATGCTAGATAAAATCATGCAAAATTTACAGATTGGAGAATATTCCAAAAAGTCTGATCGTGTTGCTGAAATTGACACACAGAATGTAGACTGCAGTCTGTAAGCTCTAGCTCAGTGACTCCCATGGGTATCATACGTGATATAATTACATAGTGTGTAGTATGCATATTTACCAAGGACAGCTAGTAGGAAGGGCTTATGAGTGCTGTTTGGAGGCTCCTATACTAGTGGCAGGCTTGAATCACTAAAATTAAAGAAAGGAGCTTGTGAGTTTCCATAGTCCTTTACAGTAGAGGAAACTTTATCTTATGGAAAATAACTATGTAGTCTTCATTAGCCGAGGGTCGTTCTTTGTGTAGAATGATGACCTCCGAATGCTGGCCGGGCATTGGGTGACAAAGCTTCAAAAAAGTGGGAGAATGAGAGTTTGGGTCTTGAACATTACTGGTTCAACTACTGTCTTTTAGTGCCTGTCATTGCTCAGACATTGCCCCAGACATTGGGACCCAGCACACAGACAGCCATGGCATGGAAGGAGCGGAGGTGTCAGGCAAATCCCAGCCCTGTGGCTAACTTGCTATGTGGCCAGAGACTAAACACTGTATGCATCTGCTTCTACGTCTAATAACAACACAATGAAGCTCAGCTCTGAGTATGTTGGAGAATCTAGACTCATTACCTTGGAGGATGATAAATGACAATGGATTTTTATTTTTTATGATTTTTATATATTTATTTCTGGAATCCTCTCAGCCCTATTCCTCTCCTCCTCTCCACAGAGTATGCTGGAGGTCATTATTAACTCTGCATCAATGCAACTGGGTCACAGACATTTATCCTTCTATTATTTTGTAAGTCTGTGGGAGTGTTTCCCAGTGAAATTACCATTTGTTTCAGTGCAATGGATAACACAGGTGGCTCTTCCCCATGTGAGCTGGACTAGATCTAGTCAGACAGGTAACTCCTTGGTCCATCTGGGGAGTAAGAGGAGCTTCTCTCACTTAATCATGAGTTAGAACATAGGCTTATATTCTCATTGGATTTAAAGGAAACTGTTGGCCCTTCCAGGTTTTGAGCTTGCCAACTTTGGTTCATTTGGATCTGAAGTTAACTGCAGATCTTTATAATTAGGTGAGTCAGATACTTACATACACGCACGCACACACACACACACACACGCGCGCACACACACACACACACACACATGCACAGTTGGTTCTGTGCTTCTGTCCCTCTGAAGGGTACTGACTACAGCTGACAATACTGAAACACAGAGATGGGACTATGCCAGGCTTGGGCCAGTACTCAGAGGAGGCAACAGTGCCCAGCCCAGGGCTCTGCCTGCTTAATCTTTCTCTTCCAGCTGCCTCCCAGCAGCAAATACCATTTCACGATTAAAGAGGAAGAAAACAAATTTTGGATTTTCCATAAAAGAGAATCAAATCTAGATTTGACAGACATTACCCGAGTTGTCCAGGGAGACAAAGATGTGCCCTATCAAGACTTAAGACAACTGGAGAGGACAACAGTCCACTCAACACACACTGTCTGTGAATCATGTTGAAAATTATGATCATTCGATTCTCACAAAATTTTTTTTCCTGCCTTTACATTTACAAAGGACACTGAGGTTCAGGGAGAAACCAATGTCACAGTGCTGGTGAGTGTGGAGGCTCCATTTGCATTCACATTCTTGTATGGTGATAAGCGCTCCGTGCTGGAGATTAACTTATCTCCTAAAACTACCCAAGAGAAGTGTAGATCGCTCTTCCAAAGTCCCTTAACGAAAGTTCTAAGAGAGAGTCTGACGAGCTCCCGAGGAAGAGTGAGTTCTCCTTGGGACTCTGATTCTAACTTCTCACCTCTCCAGCTCTCTCTCTATCAACATGTCCATATGCTGAGGTGGTACACATACGTCTGGGACGACGCCAGGGCCTGGCGGGAAATGCTTGTTTTACAGCCAAGCACACCTGCTTCCCATGGCCTGCCAATCTCTATAGCTGCTGAATATTGGCAGGATGACTGTATACCCCATGCCTGCATACTGCATTTACGTTCAAGAGGAAGCATTCTCTCTCTCTCCCTCTCTCTCTCTCTCTGCTTCTTTCTCTCTTTGTCGTTTGTCCTTTCTTCCTTTCTCTCTCCTCTCTCTTTCTTCCTCCTTGACTATGCTCAGTTCTCATTTTACAAATATTAACAAGCAAAACCAAGCTTTGTTTATAATAGTTATTTTTCTTAAACTAATGTGTAAAGCTCAGTTTATTCACCCATTTTCCTCTGTTGCTTTTTCTTCTTGAAGAATTTTCACCAAGCTTTTTATCCGAACATTCTTTTGTTTGCCATGCAAATAGGGTTTCACAAGGACATGGTTCTAATTTCATGAATGCTTGAGGTTCTTGTCACACAAGTAAGGTCTCTCTGCCAGAACACATTATTGTCAACTTTAGTAACTTCCAATATTCCCACAGTTAGTGTAATCACTTATGGATTCTCTGTCAGAATTTGGGAGAAATTAAAGCTCTTTGGATTACATCTGTCACTTAACTGATAGTATATAAAATGTTCATGTAACTTTACAAATTCATTTTAGCATAGATTTCTGACTTCAAATACAGCAGTTTTTTAAATATTTTCATAGACACACATTTATATATGCATGTATGTATGGAAGGGCATGGTTTAGTTCCAGGTTCTGTTTCTTATGCCAAGAGAAGCATCATTAGGAAAGTGTGATGATGTTAAGAGGATATGTGCCTGGATAAGAGAGATTTCACTCAGAGATCTGAGCACGTCCAATAAATAGGGAAGTGGTTTTATTAACTCAGGGTAACTCACACTGAATAAATTTCGCACAAAGTGAGTATAAATATACACATACAAATGAGAATATAACCTGGAGGGGTAAGGGAAAAAATTTTGAGAAAACATAATAAAGTAAAAGTTCTAAAAGTAAATAATTCTTATTCTCTCAATTTCTAGTTTTTCTAGAGGATCAAAATTTTAATCTCATTTTATTTTTTAATTTCTCTGCTTTTACAAGCACATTGGGCATTCATCCCAGCTTCCCTCCCTCCCCTCTCTTCTATATCCCCTCTTTTCCCTTCACCGTTCCCTCCCACTCCCTTCCATGTGCTTCTATGGACCATGGGTTCAGTCTAGCTTGTCTACTCCTGTGGGTGCTCAGGCCTTAGGTATATCAAGTTACTTCTCCTCAGGCCACCACACTGATATGTGCACTTCCCTTCACTTGTCCAGCTTTAGACTCAAAGGTTTCCACTGTAAGTGCCCATTCTGTGGGTATAATAACAACTACAACAGAGTACTTTGATGTACTGTCTTTCCTATTGATTTTTCCCCTTTTTCCTATAGGTTCTTGTTCTAGTTTACAGTAACAGGAGTATGTACCCTTCTGACATACAGATCTTTAGTCCAATCAGAAAGCTGTTGGATATCTCCTTGATATTCGTGCTACTCTTACCCTGGTGATCACCTGTTGCCATGGTGATTTATATGACAACTTATAGATCTCATGCCATTGATGGAGCTTGTGAATATTTCTCTCCCCGGCAACTTCTACGGTGTTCCTTGGTGCTGTGTGAGCTATCCAGCATGGAGGAAGTTATCAGATGAGATATTTTGCCCATGTTTTGTGATCCATTTGTGTTGCATCTTCAGTAATAGGGCCTTACTGACAGTTTTCAGGGAGCAACCAAGAGCCATGGCAAAAGCTTGTAATGTTTGTGAGCTTTTAAGACCTCTCTGATCAATATTTTATCAAGAAGTGCCACATTCCTGTTACTTCTAGTATAATTTTGTCCCTGGGTTCTAAGTGGATCAGCTCAAGGCTTTTTCCCCATTTCCCTCACCCTGTGCTCCTCTGCATAGGTACTGCCCATTCCTGTTCCTTTCTTTAAAAGACATTTTTAAGAAACATATTACTAGTGTAGGATGTTCCTTTAGGTTTACTTCCCACAATCTTTGGGTTTTAAGTCCCTCTGTTGTTTTTATTTTTAGATTTTTCCCATTTTTTATTTTTTCTATTTTTACAGGCATACTGAGTATTCATCCCAGCTTCTTTCCCCCAGTCCCTCCTATATTCTCCCTCCTCTTCACCATTCCTTTCATACTGTCTTCCTACCTATTGGTTTATTGGCTGTTTTCCCTATTGATCTATTTCCTTCCCCTTTTTTAGGTTCTTGTCCTAGTTTGCAGTAACAGGATGGGTATCCTTCTGAAAAGTGGTCTTGAGTCTGATCAGAAAGCAGCTGGTTGTCTCCTTGGTACTCATGCCACTATTACACTGGCGGTCACCTGTTGCCATGGTGATTTACATGGCAACTTATAGCTCTTATGTGGTTGATGGGGATTGTAATTATTTCTCTCCCCCAATAGCTTCTACAGTATCCCTTGGTACTGTGTTAGCTATCTAGCAAGGAAATAAGGTCTATTTTTATTTTAGAATGAATAAATATTGGATGGAGTATTTTCCCATGTTTAGGACATGACTGAAGAATTTAAGTCATTAATATAAGTATCCTGCTTTCCCAACTTACCTCATGCTTCAATCTTAAAGACAATGCTGTGTTCAGATCTATACTGGGCTTCACTCAGTTTTTCAGGGTCTTTTCTCAGTCTTTGTGTGATCAGATACTCTCCCTAGAACTGCTTCATGATTGTGTCAAGTGAGCCTTTGTAGTCTGTCTCCTTAGTTTTAAGTTCAGCTACTTGCTCATTCATGAGTTTAGTCCTCTGAATTAGCCCCCCTCTCCCTCCAAGGTTACTACCAGAAACTTTGTGAAATCATTCAGATGACTTTGAATGATATCCCCCAGATTAGGAAATCTCAGAAAGAGAAGTGCATCTTTCATATCTGAAAGTCTGTGAGCATAACCAGCAACCCTTGTTATGTAGGGCAAGATATGTGGTAAGCCACCCACTTCAAGTGCTAACACTTTTTAAAAGGAATAGTATCACAAACCTAGGAATAGTCAGAGAAGACATAATGCTCTTGGTTAACAGTTGTTACCAAGACTATGTTTGTTGTTGATTTGAATCCCCTGAGGCAGATGCAGTTGTGAGAACCTTGAGAATGGTGATCCATACAAGTTGAGATTCCCCCCTCCAAATCCTGAAATCCCAAATCTTCCGAAACCTGAGATGTTTTGAGCAGTGACACAAGGTCAGAGCCATGACACAAGGTCAGAGCAGATCACAGGGAAAACACAGATGCACCATCAATGCTGGGCACCATCATCTTTAGGCATTCTGAGTGAGTGTACAGGCTACCATGTTTAAGTTTGGGTCCCTTACCCCAAGTCATTACACTCTGCAAATGTACTTTTTCAAAAAACCTTATGAATATCCAAAATCTAAAAGTGCTTCCAGGAGATCTAAGAATGTAGTTCTTTGGTATAGTGCTTACATAGGATGTGTAAGGTCCCGAGTTCAATTCCAAATACACTTCCCTGCAATGCATTTGGTCCAAAGCATTTCCGACAAAATGTGGCAAGTTTCTACAGACTAGTTTCCTCAGCTAGACTTTGTAGTTGGAGATTAGTCATCTCCCCAGAATGCTTACATTGAGTAGTCCTCAGATGCAACATATTCCAGGAGACACATGGAATGAAGATTTGAGGAGGTACTTCTTATTTAGTTGAGGCAATCCTGAACGATGCTAACAGTAAGACCCCCTTGGGGCACTTAAACACTTTGTGACATAAATAGAGGGTGGGTTTATGCACCTAGTCCAGTTTATCTGTAGATTGAGCTCCTATTTGATACAAAATATGAGACAGGATTTTAAAGTATTGTGGTGAGAAATGGCCTTATTTTGTTCATGCCATCTCGTGCATGCATGTGACACATGATTGCAGAATTATCTATACAGTGAACAGGCAGAGACACAGTCCTGTGAAGGCTGGGGACACACTGGGAAGTAATTATGGAATGAAGGACCTGTAAATAACTTTATCATAGATATTTAATGTGTAACGCAAGTCTTTTGATTTTGATTCTTCACATAGAAAAGGAAAACAGTAAAGTCAATTGTTTCATTTCTCCCAGGTTCCAGGGCTAGTAACTGACAGAACCAGGAATAAAATCCAGGCTTTTTGAACTCCCAACTCTATATTATTTGCTACATCAAGTGACCATCCCCAGAGAAAGTCACTCATCAGAAGAGAAGGTTTTCCAGGGTCCAAGGAATATTGTAGTACAGGTCCTAGAGATGGAGGCTAAATATCTCTTTTCATCTCCAGTGAATGCCATTGTGCTGGCTGGTGACAGGCAGACAGCACTGGAAATCAAGCATTAGCATGATATAATTATGAAAGCTTTGGTATAGCTCCTTTGGTTTGGTTAATATCATTGATAATTGGATGAGGCTCCAGATAGAACAGAATATAAAGGCAACTGTCCTAGAAGAGCTGTCTTATGTTCTGCTGCTGAATATAACTGCTAACAAAGAAGAACTACTTCCTTTCATTTGGAGCCTCACCGCTTGCTACAGAAAAGCACTAACACAAAATCAAAGGAGAGTTTTATTTATAGGTAAAATAGAACATTCACAAAAGTGAAGCATGGAAGGTGTGATAACATCTAATATTTTTCTGGAAATTTCTTACTGTCTGGGCATTAAATCCAGTGTCTTACTGTCTCAGAAGGAAAGTGGGGCTATGTGATTGTCCCTAGCCTGTGGATTATGAGCAGAGGTGACAGGTGACTGTCAGCTGCAGTGGACACTGTTTCAAGACCATGACTGTTAGTCCATACATTTTGGTGGCTGTTGGTAAAAGAACCCCACACAAACTCTGTCCCTGCCACTTCGCAGTGGGCATGTAGCATGGGTAAAACAAAGATGTACTAGCTATTTTAAACATTGAAATTTGAGGTTGCTCGTACTTGTAACAGATCCTACTCTCCTGACAGTTATAGCAGTGTTTGTGGGTCACACTCAGTTAAGTGTTGATACTCTTTTGCACAATGTACTGTAATATTAGTCTTTCTTGTGTATTTGCTCCGAGAATGCTCATTAAATAAAAAAAATGGCAAGGCTGACAATTAAGGATAACTTTTATTCTATTTCCTCACAACTTTGCTTTGGATATTATGTTTCCCATAGCCCATATAGTGAGGTACTCGTTCTTAACTTGGTGCTGCAGGAGGTGGTATGAACCTTTAAAAGCTGAGCCTTTAGGTCATGGAAGAAATGATCTTGGAAAGAAATGTGAGGCGTCGGCCTTTTCCTATTTCCCTCTTTTGCTTCTTAGCCAAGAGGTAGGTGGCATTCTTCTACCACACAACTGCCACCATATGCCACCTTACAGCAGGACCACAGTGACAGGGCTGAGCTATCATTTATTCAAAGCAAAAAGCTCGTGATCTGAAAGAGTCCCTTTCTTTTTAGAAAGTATTTCTAGTACTTAGTTTATTGACACAAATCTTACTAATATATCTAAGCAAATTATGACTTTTATAACCATATTATCCTAGGAAGAGATGAAACCAAATAATTCAAAGTCACTTCTAGAATGTTCTGTTCTTTCTATAATACTATAATTACATTTCCAATCATATACATTGCTTACCATAAATCACTTTCTCATATAGCCATCACATGGATGCATTTTTAATTTATTCTGTAACCATGACAATTAAGGGATTGTGTGCCTGTGGTAACCATCTTCTTGCCTAATGTAGTAGATAAACAAAATTGTTAGTATTAGACATACTGAAGGGTATGTGCATGTGTGTACTTGTATTTGGGTATGTTTAAAATGTTTATTTCTATCTTGATATATTTCAATGCATCTTTCTGCTGAATAACTAACAAATTGTATATGTTTCATCTAACGTGCGATTGCTTATATCAGAACAATTTTACAAAAAGGCATTTTGCATATGTGTAAGGTCTGATGAAAACATTCTGGTAGAATTACCTAATTCAGATAGTCTATTCTGACAAGTGAATAAAATATCCTGTTACTCAGAATAAATGTACCAACAAAATTGCAGACAGTACAGGATTATGCCTGCACTAAAAAAGGTTTCTGTTAGCATTGATTATCCCTGTCTTTTATTAAGAAGTAAAGAATTCATTTGTTCTGCTCTGAAAAATATTAAAAATGCAACTGAGAAAATATTCCCCATACTGTTTAGAAGCCATGTCTTTCATCTGATTTTCTGTTCTGCCTTCTCTTTGTTTGTGATTGTCTAGGGGTAAGGGCCGATTTTCATGCATTGATTATACTCTATTGTTCACCTTATCTTGACCCACTGTGTACACATGAAAAATGTCCAGGGTCCACATGGGAATACTCTGACAAAAGCATGGAGTTTGGTTACAGTGGAGCATCACATGATAGGAAGAAAAGGGGGTTGGAATACCAGGACACAGAACTTCTCCAGTGTGACATGCTCTATCATGCTCTATACATGCATGACTCATGATGTAGACTGCTCAGTCTAGATATTAGGGGTTCATACCATTCTAGAAGAGGGGTTCCAACTCCCCAAAGAATCAACAAGCTTCCTTTTTGATGATAGTTAATTCCACTTCTGATGATAGTTAATTTCCTTGACATGTTAAACCCACATGCCCTTGTGCCCATGCTGCTGCTTTCTTTTTAGTTTGTACTTTGCATGTTCGATCAAATCAACTTTAAATTCTATTACATGTAGAAGTCTCTCTTTATGGAAGAGAGAGAACACAAACTTCTGGCAGTCACACAGAATGAGTAGCAGAGGGTACTTTTTCTCCAGATGCCTACAGTGTACTAGACTAAAGTAGAGCAATAAAACCCCTTTCATATGATAATTACTGATGGTGGTGAGTATGGCGATACACCTTATAATTTTTCTTCTTTATCTCAACTATCTCTAGTAACATTTATCACAGGAACTCATGTTCTAAAGATGAAAAATAGTTTATCTCATTTTTAACCTGTGACTATGTTGTTGGCCGTATTCAACTATACAAAACATTCACTGTAGAAAGAAGCAGGAAACCAAACTCTAGTGTCATGGAATTTGGCCCAGCTGCATCTTTTCCATCACAGTAGAATATTTACGAAGTCACTGGGAGTTTTGGGCAACTTTGAAAACACATTATTATAAATCAAATGAGCTGAGCTTCAAAGAAGCTTGAATTCTAGTGTAATAAATTACAAGGTGTAATTTGCAGATATTTGAATTTGGATTCAGATGGAGCTCATAGGTGTAAAATCTGTGTCATAAGCCAGATATGGCAGTACATACCCATAATTGCAGTACCCAGAGACAGAGGCAGAAAGAACATCCAAACAGGTCAAATAAAGAATCTTTACTCTAATTCTCAGTGAGCATTGCAGAAGGGAGGGCAGTGAAAATGCAAGGTCCTGAGGACGGTGAGACACAACCAAATGCCATCTTCTACACATGACTGGGCAGCTGCCACCATGAACTAAGTCACTGTAGCTGGGTCTAGTTCCACGAGGCCACAAGATTGGCCTATCTACTCTGTATCATGAGAAGGGAAGGACCTCGAGACACAGCACCCCTCCCTCAGAGACTATCAGAGGGAGAGAGAAGAGTGACTCTTCCCAATTATATGGCCACTGGGACATTGTCTTACTCCAGACACATATTGTTAATAGGAAACCAGAGGGAGCTAGTTTAACCCTAACTGCACAGAAGGAAATGGGAGCGGAAGAGAGAGAGATGGGGAAGAAGCAGTCTTGGTATAAAAAAAAATGGAGATTGGGATAAGGTTAAAAGGGGTAAGAATGATGCAAATGCATCTGTCAAGCCCTACAAGCATATAAATTAATTAACCAACTATAGAAGAAAGTTCAAAGTAAGCCTACTGTGTATCATGAGCTCCAGACTGGTTAGATTACATAACAGGATCCTGTCTCAAGCAAATGAATAAATATACAAACAAGAAACGAGTCAATAAATTGGAAATATAAACTGAAAATCAAACTGCTCAAATGAAGCACTTCTAAAGTTTTTTAATGATGTATTAAGATATGACAAAAGCCCATGTAACATCAAGAGAGACAAAAGCATTATCTTAATTAACTATTAAAATCTAGTCTGCACCAATTATTCAGCCATCAATTGCTAACAGAGGCGGTATCTATACATTCTCACATGTAGATGGTATCCCATTTTTAAAATATATGTTCATCACTTAAATATCCTGCTTTCTCAGGCCTGTTGCAATAATCTGTTCAATTTAATCTTTTATACCTTGGCATTCATCCCTTATCTTTACATCCTCTGCTAGCATTACTTGGGAGCCATCAGCTATGACAATGTTGACTATACCTGGGAGGCATTTATTCCACTTGAGACATTAACTCCCTTTCTGTCACTGTTCAGATCATGAGATCAAAGTAGTGTTTGAAGAAGACCTAAAGTGTTTGTTGACTCATGCAGAGATTGAAATCTTAAAAATTTCGTATTCTACTTCATTTAGAAAATATAAATTATAGTAGCACCATGGTCATAGATTTGTTTATAGATTTCAATAAAATGTGCTACAGTAATCATTATTATAAGCATCCTTCCCTTTCTCTTTCATCTTCTCTTTCTTGTTATTACCACCAGTATCTTTGCATAATTGACTCCTTATGTTGCTTATGTACTGCAAACGTGCATGTGTATGCATATATAATAAACTTCTCAAATGAGCCCTTTCTAAATGATCACAGCATTCCCCATTTTTGAGATTACTTTAACCTATTCCTCTGGTTCATTTATTCATTATTTACTTATTTTTATTTAAGTATTTTAACTACCTGAAAATTTTTTCATTTACACAATTATTTTCTACTTCATATGACTAGAAAATTGGCTATATGAAGTAATATAAGTCTCATATTCTATTTACTTGGAAAAATGCCCCACCAAATTTTAGAAAACATTTGCTGAATAAATGAGTACTAAGTTGAAACTCAAATCTTTTGAATTTTTAATAGCTTTAATAATTTGATAGTTTAATCATTTTAATTTAATTTAATAATCTTAATAGTTCCTTTTCCTCTTATTATGCATAATTCTTTACTTACATGACATGATTCTCTAGGTTTCCCTAGAATTATAGCAGTAATATTGTAAAAGAAATAAATGATTATACCTGAGTATTTTGAGCTATTCTAACTGAGTCTTTGCAGTGAACAAAATTCTAACTAGAATAGATAAGAAAAAAGGCTTTAATGGACAGAGAAGCTAGCATTTCTAGAGACTTGGAATCATGGTACACTTTTGGAACGGTGAATAGACAAGAGGGGTTTATTTAGAAAAGTGAACAAAAAGAATGGAAGTCAAACAGAGATTGCCTTTCATAAATAATATACCTTGTATCAACAGGAAGAATATTGGATTGTCCATTCATCAATGTTTAGAAGTTCCAGAGAAGACAACCTGAAGGTGAATTCCAATCATTTTTGCTGGTGGTTGAAAACAAGAGGTGTTTGAAGATGATGAGGAAAAGGGCTGTTTATCACTCACAATCTTCATGTACTCTGAATCAGAGACCAAAAGAAGAGAGGCAGAATCTTCTATATACCTTCCAAACAGCTTTGGATTTGAAAAAAATTATCAATGTAAAATTAGTACAAAATCAGTGATAAATACTTCAAAATATGCAGCATAGTTTCACTCATTCTTAATGTTATAAAAATGGAATATTCTGTAGAGTAGGATAGAAAATTTAAAAGGAAAATCTGCTATTATTTATGATATATCTTTTGATTTAGCTTAAGTAGACACTAAACTGACTTTATTTACTTGGATCATTTTCTTAATTATTGCTTATTTTAAAATTTCAACAATGTGTTCAATGATTTCGTTTGTGAAAACTTTGCATTTCTATAATGCTCAAATGAATATCTGTTGTTAAAATTATTTTTCTTATTATCTTCAAGACATATAAGCATTGCTAATATAGTATACCTATATTGTTTAAGATTTTTCTCATTTTATGGTTTCAACAATTTTCTGTTTAGGAAATTCTGGGCAGGAGTTCCTAGGAACTGTGTCAGGACCATGGACAGAAGCACGGAGTCCCTGCTGGATATTCCCAGTGATGACTGGGCCATTTCACTCTTTCATTCATTCTCCATCTACCTTTGCTTACTGCTATTTCTCTGCTCACACATATTCTAAGAATGCACTTCCTCCAGCTTATCTCACTGGAAATGAAATCAGTCACACACACACACACACACACACACACACACACACACACACACACACACAGAGAGAGAGAGAGAGAGAGAAGGTTCACTAACAACAGTAACCTTTATTATAAGAAAAATACTGGCAGTTGTTATAGTGGGAGTTCTGTGTGATTATGATTATGCTCTTCGAGGAAAGCAATACAATTGTTAAAAGTCATTATTCATAATTGTATAAAATTTTAAAACTTCAAAGATTATTTACACATATTCTTAAACAAAATCATCATAAAAGAATTACCTACAACATTTTCTTCTATAAGCATTTTACCTATTTATGAGATTTTATCTGTTTGGATTAAATTTTTGCTTCTCAGTTTCTCATTGGCCGTGTTTCCGCCTATTATTCAAGACTAGGAGAAGAGGGCTGACTCTAACTTGTAAACGTTTGTGTGGTAAAACCTGCAGCAACAACAACAAGCTTATCTACTTTCAAAGTCACTTATACTTTCAATGAAGAAAGATTTGACAAGTGCATACTATATGTCTGGCATTCTGACAAATAATGGCATCACCAAATCTCATTTTTTCTATCATTTATGATCTCTCCAAATATCTGGTTAGCAAATCCTAGAGAAGCTGGATATGAATTTCTAGCTTGTGTGTCACTCTGTAGCAGGGTCTTGGATAACAAAAGCGAACCTGTTATTACTAGACCAATTATTTGTGTCAGTCTAGACCAATTCACCTCTTTTGTCCATCATAATCTTTGAGTTCAAATTAAGCAACCAGGGACAACGTCAAACTACAGAAATAGTCATAGTGTGGTGTTGCAGTCCACCTGCATAGTTGCTGATAAGTGACCATTACACAGCTTAAGGGAACAAGGAATTTACTTTCTTACGACAGTCTGGTTACAGTTCATAGTCCAGCTTGACAGGAGAGCACACACCAACACCAGGGCTGAGGGAACTGGCCACCATAACAGCTGAGAGATGGACAATCCTTACTTGCCAGACCAGCATGTCTGGCCAAGTATACAGAAGGATGCCAACTCTCTCAACCAGCTCTCTGTGATTTATCCAGGGCCTAATCCCACCCACCATGGGCTGGGTTTTCCCCCAGCAGCTAAACAATCTCCTTCAGGTTTGCTCTGGGCTAAATTGAACCATCAATTCTCTACAAATGTGCCCAGAGCTCAAACCCTCAACAGTCAAGTTGACACCTGTGCTTAACTATGACACGTGGTCATCATAAAAGATATGATAGGGAGGTGTAATTTCGACAGATGGCACTTGTGCATGCATATCCTGAGAATGAGGGTCTTCTTAAGTTTTGTATCCCTGGACTTCACTTGCCATAGTCTTAATACTATATTAGTACCTGGAATACCAAATGCTAGAAATGAGCAGTAGTATTAACTGTTACTGCAAAATAATTGGTAGCATGACGAAGGGTACACTGGAGCACAGGATTTAATAACTTTGCAGATGGGATTCCTGATACTCCTCTTTTCTCTCATTCTCTTTAATGGAGCTCCTTTCCTTTGGTTACTGATACATGTATACTATTTGGTTGCCACAATTTCTTTGACCGAGTAAATTAGCATGGAACATGAAGTTGCCCTGAAAACTTCATTTTGTTCCAGTCATATGGTAGAAGTTCTCTTTATGTCCAGAACCTTTTATTCACCATTTACTTTGTGTTGTAGTCAGTAACATACTTAATTCACACGATTACATAATTTTTCTTGATTTTTAAATTAGTAGTAACTCTATTTTAAATAGAGTAACTCTATCTTTAAATTAGTAGTTAACTAACCTTAAGTGGAGCAACAGTGGTATGTAATGCGCTCAGGTACTCAATTACTTTGTGATTGGGTTCTAACCAATCCCCAGTCTTTATGGTATACTGTAAACATTTCCAAATAACAGTGGAAGGGGAGAAAATAGACACTAGATAGGAACAGATGTCTTAGTGTTAACTATAAATATTTGATAGTAAACTATCATCTGCATGTTTTATATTATATCCTTAGATATGAACAGCCCTTAGCATTCAACTAAATGCCTTCTGTTGCAATAGAAGGATAGTTATGCAGAGAATTACAGCTGGCCAGGGTGCACAGTATAGGTGATTCTGTAAGGTTCAACTTAAATCAGGTCATCAAATTCACTCCCTATCCTAAGGCTTAGGGAACCTAGCAGAAAAGGGTATAGAAGATTGTACAAGCCTAAAGAGGTGGGGAGGGGTACTGTGGGCCATGACTGTCCAGTCCTGATGAGGCTACTGCATCCAGGAGCTCACAGCAATAAGATCTACTTCAATCAAATCTGCACAATGGCTGGCATATCAATATTTCCCCCATGGACCAGTGAGGATCTCAGGAAAAACAACTGCAGTCAGAGAGAATTTGGGGGGCAGGTTTTGGACAAGAAAAGGAGAGTTTCCCCACATGTGGGTTTGTGCACTGAAGAGCCACTTTTACTACCACAGAGGCCTGGTGCAGGTGCTCCAAAAGTAGCCCTGTGATCCACACATGCAGAGAACATGAGGGTGGGGAGGACATGGCTAGATCGGTGAAGGGAGTGGAAAGGTTGGAGATGAGGGAGGTGAAAGCAAAGGGATAGAGGGCCAAGAAAATAAAGTCATTCTATTTGCATATGAAAAATTCTTAATAAAAGTTCTCTAAATGAATTATGGTATATAGTATTGAAAATGGTTCCTAGTTCTATCATGTATTCTATCATTTACGCTTGTTTGTACTTCCAGCTTAAACAGCAAGATTTAGATGGTAACTTTGGCTTTAGGGGAGGAAACTGTGCTCGAGCTACACAATCCAATTAGGCCAAATGCTTATGGATGAAGAATTAGATTGACAAGATAAGCAAATTGCATGAATAAAAGCCTCATTTTACTTAATCTGCTAAATAATGAGTTCCTTAGTTGAAAAAGATGTTACATGGGATAGAGCTGTGGGATCTTGGGAAGTAATTAGGTGTAGATGAGGTTAAGAGTCCTTGTGAGGGGATCAGTACGCTCCTAAGAGACATGAGAGGGCGTCCTCTATTGTGTGAGATAATAGGAGAGAGTCGTCAGTGAACCAAGAAATGGGCCTCCCTGGAAACTAGGTGCCTGACAGTCACACCCCAATGCTGAAATTCTGACTCTCTAAGGCTACAAGGCATTCATCGTTGTGGTCATTTTTGCAGTTATTAGGTAACTGGTCAGCTATCTCAAGAAACTGAGTTATAGTATTCAACATCTATTGTTGCCAAAATGGACATTTAGATATTTCAGTACCTGGATGAACTTCAGTGGTAATTATGTTCATATACTCATAATTAGACTTTTTTCCATGTAGTCAAAGCTACTCTATGCATTGCCCATTTGGGAATGGCATAACATCCGTAGTATGGATTATTCTGTCTTGCCAAACTCTGGGGCATTTACAAAGTGCATAAAATTAGTGCATAGATTATGGATGAAAACCCAGAGGTATGATTCATAATTTTGCTGCAGAATCTCCAACCGCTATTTCCTTCAGATCCATTTGCCTCAGCTGCTTGTGTTCCCTTGTCGCCTTCATCACTTGGCCTTTTACTGAAGACCTAAGACAAATGACTCATGTAAGTACAACCTGAAAATATCCATGATGACTGCACACGTTTCATCTTTTCTGATCTGATTTGTTTTGAAGTCAGAGGAATGGCTCAGTGCCCACACAGTCTGGGAGAGTAGAAAGATTAAAATTTGATGAGTGTACTTTTGACGAAGAGAAGTCAATGGAGAGTGACAAAGGCTATCATCAACCAAAGCGGTACAAGATTACAGGCTTTTATCTGTTTTAAACATGAAGGTGGTCCATTAAAAGCCAATTAATTGAAGAATAGCATCATAAATGTATTACAGACATCCTTCTGATAAGTTCATAAATGCATCTTTAAAAGCCAGCAGAACTTCTTGGGGATAATATATATTTAAACTATTGATACTTGTACTCTCGAAACCCTAAAGGTTTCTCATGATTTTCTAGTTATAATAGTAGTTGTGATAGTTTTATCGTTCAACTTGAAATTTGAGTATGGCTCTCTAGTCACATCTATGAGAACTGTTTAGTCAAGTTTCTGAGCCAGGTTTATGGGATTATATAATCGATGTAGGAAGCCCCCAAACCAAAGTGGGTAGGACTGTTACCTGAGCAGGTAAATACATTGGAGGAAGAACTGGTTGGTTTTGGCAGACTGGCAAGCCGGTAGGTATGAAGGTTACCATGAAGCACTGATCTGTTTACCTCAGCTTTTCCTGCTGATATGCCATGGTTATTTCCTTTGGTTGTGAATGCTGGACCATCCTTCTGTCATGTTGACCAACTATAACATGAAATTATTGAAATAAGCTTACAGTAAAATATTACACATTAAATACACATGTACAGCAAAAGACAATGTTTACAGCAGTGCTTTAAATAATGTTATGATGAAGTGCATAGTGAAAACCAAGAACTTTGATATGTATCATTACATATAGACAATTTGTATGTGTGTAAAAACTGTGACAACAATATGCTATGTATAATATTAAAGAAAGCATATCACTTTCCAGCGTTTCCTATCATTTATCAATTTTGAAAATGCTTAGTGTTTTTCATGTTATGGCTATGTATCAAGAAGATGGCACCATAGAAAAAGGAAAGCAAGTAGACAATAAACTTATGATTTTAGTCACTATTTATTTTGTGTTAGTGGAGGTAAAGATCCAACTGTCTGGAAATTCTGGTAGCAAGATTTAAGCTGTTGTCAAGAATGTTTGGCTTTCTATCTTGATTTACCATGTTTACTATGTGTTATGAAAAAGTAGACTATAAAATCAAAGTAACATAATGACCATGCTACCTGGCATTGCACTGATTAGATGTAGAGATGTCAATCTGAAAACTGAAGATAAACTGTGGTCACTTTTGTTAAGAATTAGTAGTTAAAGTAAGCCCAAAGAAAGCTTGCTGGAGACCACTGACTGCTGTGTGAAGACCCAACCCATGGTGGGATCATTCTCTGGTTAGGGGGATAAGGTAGGGGAAGCTGGTTTAGTAAGTTATTCTTTAGCATATTCGGACAAACAAGTTGTCTGGTAACCTTTCTGTTAGCAATCCCCGTGGATATGGTATCATCAACTCCCTTGGCTTATGGCATTGGTATGAACTCTCCTGCCATGCTGGACTAAGAGTTGTAACCAAGAATTTTAAGAAAGAATAAAAACCCTTTGTTACTGAAAGCTTTTTGTTCATAAATTTATTAGCAACATTCAGCCAAACTGCAACAAACATGGATATTAGAAAAGACTTTAAGTTGCAAATATACCCTAAGCTGAAGTTTGTAATCTGCATGTGATATCATGGGGTTAGTATGATATGAGGGAAGGCAGTAAGTGTTGAATGTTGAGTCTCTGTGTCTGCCTTTGTATTTTCATCTAAATCTTACAACAAACACTAAGATTGTTTGACTTTATATGTGGGACCTTGGGTAAGCTGGGAATGGGGTCCTGAGATCCACAATACTGAGGAACTATTAGCACTTACTGTTTGCTAGAGGAGGGGTGGTCATTGTGTTAAGCTGTGTACCACAGCTAAGTTGTACTTGTTCTAGTGAACAGGTACCTGCCCCCTTCCTTCAAAAACAACTCTAATTAAACTCAGTGGCTCACACTAACATGGAGAAAAAGAGGGGTTCTTGTTTTGAAGAAGAATTTTACTGTTAGACTGAGACAGTAGAGGGCGCGAGAGTGGGTAAAAATGTCCAAGTTCATTTTACAAATGGATGATATTTTCAAAGACTAAAAATAAGAAAAAAACACAATTTTTTATATAAAAAGTGTTTCCAAGGTCTCTTGATATAGAATTAAAACCCAGCCCACGTCTATCCATGTATTGTGTTCTCTTCTATACTTTCCTGACATGCTGTCTTTTGGTGACCATCACAATTAATTGGGAACAAGAAAGGGTAATGTTATATTTCAGTGACTGTAATTATAGAAAGAAGGTAATATCTATATTTTTCAGTTTGAACTATGTATTGAAAATAACATGGTGACAAGATACACCCTTTATATGGTCATGGCATTTCATGTAGGAGGAGTGTATTAAATATGGAATCCAAGTATAGAGAGGTAAGTTTTTATTCTCTTTCATTCACAGTGGTTTGAACCTTTAAATTTTGCTTCAATTACCAGTGTTTTTGTTTGTTACCCATGTTGGCTGAGAATATTGTCAAAAATTTTCCATTGCTGTGATTTTCCTAAATACCCTATTGAGTTTGGGAAAACATGAATCAATAGCCAAATTGTTCACAGTTATCATATTCTGCCTGAAAATATTATAGAATATAACCTAATGTGAAATGCTTTGCCTTAAAAAGTGGAACCATTTTCAGGTTTCATTTTCTATTGTCTATTGGACTGGGAGCACCTTCATATTTGTATATGTCGTTACTCAGAGAAACAGAAGTTAACATTTTTTTCTGTCAACAGACTTCACTTTCAACAGCCAAGAGAACAAATGCTAGGTTCGCTCAGTGTATCAAAATGAGTTTCTACAAATTATGTGATGGACTTTTGTTTGAAACTAGGAATAAAATGATTGTGACAACGTAGCAAACAAAAGCAATTTATTTCTTTAGTAGGCTGGGGAGTTGAGATCAAGAATTCCTGAGCCCAGCATTCAACTGCTAAGACTGATGACTGATTCAGGAATAGACATGCCACTCATATTAAATTGTGTATGTGTTATTTGTAGTCTCACAGGCCATAGAAAATGAATTGCTTGCAGATGTGAGCTTACACAGAAGGGCAGTTTGTTCTGATATGAAACTCCAGAAGTAGACAGAAGCCTGTGCATTTTACTTCCTAAACACGAACAAGAATTCTTTTGTTGAGTTCCATCATCATGTAAAGAGGACAAGAAAATGGAAACCTCAACTTCCTTGGGCCAGTGTGTGGCAGAAGTTGTTCTTTGGGCTTAGATCCCTGTGCCTCTTCCATTTCATGAAAGCAGTTACAGTCTGTAGGCAGCTAGTTTCTTCTAGTCCTTGGGAGTAAGTCCATGCTGTTGCTTCTCCTCCTGACAAATGGCTCATGGGAACGCTATTCATGAATACACATTCCAGGTTCAGAATATTGTTTCCTGATTCTACTGACACTGTGCTACTCTTTATATGTGTCTATGCATTGAGTTCTTGCTTCTAACTCAGGTAGGTACACATTGTTTCTTTTTCTGAAAAGAAATCTTGCAAGATTGGGTTTCTCAATTGTAACTTCCTTTAACTTCCAGAGTACAGGTATCCTCTGTTTTTGTTAGGAAGCATATAGTTGCCACAGATTTTTTAATTGAAATTTTATTTTGATTTTTTTTTGCTTTGGTTTTGCTCATTTGCTTGTTTGCTTTCTCCTTGATTTGAGGTTGATGTTGGAGATTATAACAGTTACTCTTAACTATTGCTGTTAAAGAACACCCAAAGTCAAGCAACTTAAGGGAGAAAGGGAGGTTTATTCAGCTTAGGGTTCCAGAAGGGAGATACAGTCTCTCATAACTGAGGTGGCATGGTTGGTTGGCCAGACCTGGAGGAGGCTATGTCACCACAGAGCTACAAGACTGTTTGCTGCAAAGACAGACTTCTCCTGGAGGTAGGGTGGGACTAATCCACCTCAAGGCCCACCCTTTGTGACTGCCTTTGTCCAGCAAGGCTCCACCTTGCCAAATACATGAGACTGTGGAGGACACATTTCAAACCACCACAGAGATGATGCCTAAAGTCCTCCAAACTTTTCTCCTTGGAAAAATTCCCTGTATATCTTATTCTTCCCTGAAATAGGGCAAGAATATTTCCCTATTACCCACTACAGTTTCTAGTACTGTAAATGTTCTAAATGTGTTCATGGTTTTATTCACATTCTCCATTATGCTGCATGTACATTTAAGACTGAGATAGGGCCATATTTCTTAAAATTAGTATTGTTTATAAAGTTTATAGGTTGTTTCTGAATGAGCTACAAATCTAGAAGCGTGCTGGTGGGACAATTTAGATACCATGAGTTCTTCATTCTCTCTGAAGTTCAGAGCATTTAAAAAAATATTCAGGGGGCTAGAGAGATGGCATAGAGGATACGACTCTGCCTCAAAAACAGAAGGACCTGAGTTCAGATCCTGGATCTCATGTAAAAATGCTGGACAAAATGGTAGCAGCCTATACTTTTGGCCCTAGAAGGCAGAGCCTGGGGAACTCCAGAGCAAAGCCAAAAAGAGGTAGAACAATCCAGGATGATGTCTGAAATCACCTCCAGTCCTCCACAGGCATACACAATGCCCTCTGATATATACAGACACCCAAACACACACACACACACACACACACACACACACACACACACACAAGAAAACAAAATAATTTTTAAAAAAATATTCAACCGCAGCTCTTTTTCTTTTCCATGTTATATCTGCCTACATGACCTACAAAATGTGGAAGTTAGAGCGAGAACAAAGGGGTGAGTTACATAAGGAATGAAGTGTCTTTATCTCCAGAATTAGGATAGGCATAGAGCATGAATCTCATCAGGACGCAGAGTTTTGGGGGGCATCCTAGTGATCCGGTGTCTCAGAAGTCAGGTAGATCATCTAAAGAATTTAGTAGCTCACAAGGGTTAATAGAAGAGTAAGATCAAAAGCTTATTAAGGTAAGATAAGGTATTAAAAGAAAGCAGTAATTTCATTGGTTGATCAATGGAAACTAATCCCTGAACAATTAATGACACCAAAGAATCATCTGGTATACTCTCTTGAACGAGTAGCTGCAGGCATGTCAGTAGAAGACACCATGCACATTTAACAAGTGGCCACAACTGAGCTCCTTGCCCACAGTTCTGCTTCCTGTGCATTGATAACACCAAGCTTACCTGCTGAATCCAAGTGATCTAGAACATGATCAAGTAATGTTGGCAGGGCTCAGCAGCTCCTGGTGTTCATTACCAAATCCGACGGCCTGAGTTCCACTCCCAGGACACACATAATGGAAGTAGAAAACCCACTTCTCAACATTGTTACGCGCCTCCACAAAAACACCATGTCATGTGTGCTTCCACAAGATAAATGAATAAATGAATGGAAAAGATAGCCTGTGCATAGTTATTTCCCCTGAGTTCCTTGCTGATCTATGGGGGACCATTGACGTGTAAGCCAAAATGTGCGTGTCTGGTGAGGGTAGATCTCACTGCAGCAACCCTGTTGTGACTGCTGTGAGTTGGTCAGCAGTGGATATCCTCACCTTTAGGCTTTAACAATTTTACCACCTCCTCAATCACAAAATTCCCTGAGTCTTAGGGTGGGAAGAAATTAGGTTAGCCTAATTTGGTTTGAGCATTTTAGGGTCCACCTATACTCCGCACTCTGCTTAGTTGTTGTATACTTCATTGCTCTTCCATTGCAATAAGCTGCATCTTGTTAGAGTTTTGAGATCTTTTCTAATCTAAAGACATAAGAGATGTTTAGATTGTGGTTTAGATGTTTAGATCAGGCTAGCACTGAGACAGCTGGTTCTGTCTAGTGTCTATTTTTTCCCCTTATGCTGATGTTTGGACTGGTTTACATTACTGGGTGTGTGTTCCCTGTCTTTGAGGGGAGTTTAGGGAGTAGGTGAGCAGGTGGTTGCTTACCTAGAAACTAACTCCATTTTACTGTGCCCTATTCTTTTCTCCATGAAAGCCTTGTTGTTTGCCCATGTTCTTTTGTTTCTGCTCTTTTGGGGTTTTCTTCCATCCTCCTGGATCGTGTTCATTTGTATTTGTGGGTGTTGTAAGAATTTATGTTTAATTACAGCAGAATGAAGGTTTAATGCTAGAATCTACTTATAAGGGAGAACACATGGAGTCTGTGTCTTTCTGCATCTGGGTTATTTCATTCAGCATAATTTCTTCCAGTTTCATCCATTTAGTGGCAAATTTCATTAGTTCATTTCTTTCTGACAGCTGAATAGTATTCCATTGTATTTATGTACCACATTTTCATTAACCATTAGTAAACTGTTGCATATCTAAGTTGGTTCTATGTCTTTTCTATTGTGAAAGTAGTTGCAATGAACAACATAATTGTACATGTGACTCTGTTGATAGATGTAGTGTTCTTTGGGAATAATTTTAATATCTAACTATTTACAGGGTTTTAGAGGTGCATATTAGCTTGTTCATTTCCTTATTTATTAGCTTTCTTTAACTTTATCATCCTTCAGTCAGGGGTGCTGAGGAAGTTATTGGGGGTACAATCAACAGGAAGATAGACAAGGTCCTGTGTCTCTACTTGCTGAAAGATTAATGTGCTGGATTGAATGTGAAATGTCTTCATAAACTCATATATTTGAATTCTTCATCCGAGCTTGTGGCATTGTTTGTGAGATGCTCCTGTAGGAGGTGGAAACTTCTGGAGAAATTCTGTCACTGTGCATGTCACATTGAGTTTTGACAACAAGACCCCACTTCTTGCTCTCTCTCTCTCTCTCTCTGCCTATTAATGCAGGTTAATTAATGAAAGATAAACAACCTGCACCTGCCACATGCCTTATCTATTTACAGTCACACATTCTCTGCCATGACATGCACTCTCTTTGGAACTATAAGCCAAGGTAAATACAACCCTACTTCTTCCAGACATTTGAGTTTGAGTATTTTGTCACCGCAGCAGAGAAGTAAATGGAAGACTCGGTAAATTGAGCCAAGCAAAGTAAGGGAGAAGATCGACCGTGGAAATACTTACGGCTAGCATGCACTGTAGGGTCTGATCAAAGTGAGTCATTCAAGCCTAGAAGAGAGTTTTGAGGAAATGTATTTTGATCGGCCGTTTCCGTCTTAGAAATGCAGAACCAATAGAGACACACAAATAAGGATTAAAATTTATGAGACTCAACGTTGCAGGTCACATGCCTTAAGAGTAGACTGTGCAAATCGGCTTCCCTGTCTGCTGCACGGAGTTCATGCTCTGCTTACATCTGTGAGGCTAGTGAGGCGAGAAAGGGAAAGTGGAAGAGTCTCCTCATCTGTCTGTAGGCTCAGATGTGGAGGGAGAATCCATGAGGAGTGCAGGTCAAAGAAACAAGCATCTATTCTGGACACACCCAGAATGAAAAATAAGAGGCTTCTTTGGGCAGTCTGTGTCTTCCATACCTGTTAGTAAGAAAAACATTTTCTCCTTCTACAAAGAGTAATAAAGGGTAGAAAGAATGAAGGATGTGCCACCTGATTTTTCCAAGTATCTTCTTGGCAGCCACCTAGAATAAGTCTGTCACTGATAGTCATTATCACATGAGATAAGAGTCATTATTTACATTCATCCTTTATTCATTTATTTTAATGCATCAATTACCAAAGAACTGAAGAACTTTTAAAATACAGAAACTTTATTCGTGGCACAGGAGATCCACATATACAACAGATGCAAGTGCATGTCTTGATAATCTTTCATATCATGAAATGAAAGTAGATATTGATGCATGAACACAGAAGATCTTCAGAATCAAGCTGGCATTTTGTTCAACAAGCATTAAGAAGGGCATAAACTGTCCCTGCAAAGTGAGTTATTAAGAAGAGCATAAGCCATTTTTGGGTTCCTGTATCAAAGTTATGGAGTTCAAACTCTAGATGCATCGGTTATATAGGATATAACATCTCTGTCTTATATAGGTAGGAAATAAGATCAAGTATATTAGACATGTAGAAAAATCCTTATGTATATAACATATTCAATGCAAGTAGAATAAAAATCTTAAAAATAGAGTGGAAGGGACAAAGCTGAGAACAAGTTTTATGTACATTCTTAGCATGAGATGTGTCCATTAAAACCAGGCCCCTGAATTGAGTGCTGGTAGTTCCCCTCTATGTGCCAATCAGGTGATAGACTACCCACTGTCTGTAATCACTGATAAAGGAGGGTATGCATTATTTTGAGAGCTTGTGATCAGAGCTCTAACCCTCTTCTTCAGTGAGAGCTGTGGAACTTTATCAATCAGGGTCCAGACCAGAGGTAAAAAAAGATTCTAGTGATTTCTCTTTTGATTCAGTAACTGTATCTTGCTTCAGTAAGTACCATGAAGTTGCATAGAGTTCATCTGATTTGTTCAGATTGTAGATTTTTAAATACTTTAATTCTTTTAAAGTTTCACACATTAATGTAGTGAAATTTTGGTCTCAAAAAGAATAAGATAAAAAAAATCACATGAGGATGATTACTGATGTTAGCCTTGGACATCTATTTGTGTGAAGACGCACATGAATGTGCACACATATGGGCACACACTTTCATACACATGCTCACACACATTCTGACATACACACACATGCCTATACACACATAAACATGAAATGGAAAAAAAGATTTAAGAGCCATATGCATAATCTTATATGGACAAATTTTCCTTAGCAACTTTCAAAACTGATGTCAAAATCTTCTTAGCTCAATCTTCCTCCAGAAGTGTGGAATGGAAGGTGAAGATGCCCAAGGCAATGGATGTCCTTTTGCACATTGCCCTGCACAAATCTTGTGTTTGTCCCACTTGAAAAGAAAGGCTTCACAAGCTAATTTGTCTTTTCCTGCTGCTTAAAGTTCTGCTGCCTCAGTCCTGCAGCTTCTGCCTTACACATTGGCCATCACACACTGCAAGCTTTCATGGCATCCTGATGCACTGACCACTCAGGTACAAGAACATAGAGCAAGACAGATACTGAAGCATTTCCTTGGGCCACTACTGGCAAGCTCAGTATGAAATTGAATATGAACATTTGTTAATAAAAAGTAGGTATGGAACAAAAACTATTAAGAAATCCAACCTGTTTTGATATTTAATAAGAATATTAGAGATTCGATAACATCATAACTTGGCTTGCCATAAGTTTCTAATTAAAATAACACCACAAAACCAATCTCTCTCTCTTTTCCCCCTCTCTCTCTCTCTCTCTGTCTCTCTCTCTCTCATACACACACACACACACACACACACACACACACACACACACACACTGGAGTTTTTACTGCTCTGGCTTGCCTGTGAATGGATTATGCTCTGCAGTTTGAAAAGCAGGAGCGATAGACTTTCTTCCCTTGCACCTGACCTAGGTGAAACACAAAAGTGCCTATTCAAACTCCATCTTAAACCCATCAGCAGTAGCATTGCTCTGGAGGCTGCTGCAGTCAGCAGTTTTCTCAGAATCACCATATTTTCGATGCATTCAGGTTTTCATGGTGATCTAGGTCATTAAAGGTAAAAACTTAAATTGCTAAACAATGCAGATTACTTGCCCTCTGCCTCTGCCAATGGTTCTCATAGAATTTCCAGGAAGATCCTAGAAAAGTCACAAGTCTGAGCACATGAATCCTTCCTTTGGAGTGACAGCCAGACTACATTCCAGCTACAGAGGTCCACACCACCTTTGTGGTCAGTGGTCACGTAGAGGCACTCTGAATCTCCCATCCAAAACAATACTAAGTTATCATGGAACAAGTATTTGCTACATTCATACTATGTGGCCAACATAATTCTTTCTGCAAGGAATACAGCAGCAAAGGAATCAAAATCCTGATCTCATGGAGCTTATCTTTGTGAAGGTGATACACTGTCAGAAATTACCAGCATGAGCTAATAATATGTCAGAAGACAAGGACAAGAAAGGCTCAGGAAGGTAGAATGTGCTTGGAAGCCATTTGTCACTAAGGTTAAATGGTCAGGGAAGATCATATTGCTAACGTAATGTTTAAAAAGAGGCTTAAATAGAATATGGCTGTGCTTGTGCCTGTGCTGGAGGCCAGAGAGCTGTCTGAGAAGTTCTCAGAGTGCAGGTGCTTAGCATGGAGAGATAGATAAGGCCAGCAAGAGGTTGGGCTCTAAGGACAGGAGAGTAAGGCAGGGTGATGGGGTGAAGTCAGAGAGGTAAGGAAGTCCAAGGCGGCAAGAATATCCCTTGTTCTGAATGAAAGGCCAGGTCTATGAGAAATGGTGATACTAGCTTTTGATATCTGAAGGTGGTACTTTTGGAAGAAAATTTGGTTTGGAAGATGTCCTCTTTTAAGGGATGGGATTAGATTAGAGTCCTTATAAAAGCACCAGAGAACTGAAGTTTGCAAAGTTTGCATTCTCTCTCTCTCTCCCCACCAACTCCGTCCTTGTTATTTACCTGCACTGTGCTCAAAAACTCAACCGTGCTAGTAACCTGATAGTTCATCACTGTGAGAAAATAAATTTCTATATTTAACCTACCTTAATATGTGCTACTACTGAAGTTTGGGCAGATTAAAATAGTAGGTATCATATGCTAATATATAAAATAATGTATTCTATGCTATTGTATCGCATATTTATTGTATTATATTTATGTATTATTTATGAATTTGTTATACTTTAATCTCTGTTTACCCTTAGTCTATATTCTCTATTTATTCCTGCATGATGTCAAATATTTACATAAATTTGCATGTTATTCAGTATACAGCAGACATAGAAAAATATTTGGTGGTTCATACATGAACAAATAATTCCAGCCATCCTGAAAAGCTACTAGTATTGATTAAATTATCTTATAACCTGGTGACACCTTGATTAATCTGTGTCTCTTATAAGCCTCTCCTTAGGTCCAGTAGTACATCTGACCATCATTCAATAGCCAATCTAAATCTCTCTGTCAGCATTCCTTAAACTAATATCAGTTCTGCTAATAACTCACTCTCTGAGAATCTTGAGTAGGTCATTGCCTCTCTTTACTATTTAGTTGCCTTGTGAAGAATAGGTACTACTTTGAGGTCCTGACAAAGAATCCAACAGAGATTGAAAAGGGCAAGATAGATCGGGACATTTCCAAATTAGCAATCCATCCTAAGAATAAAGGAATGATTCTTATTCTCAGAGCTACCTGCTTGGGGGCAGACAGCTTCCAGCTGCCAAACTCCACGTCTGGGAAAGTCCTAAAGGCAGGAACTGTGTTTAGTAATCGCTTTCAACCGTCTGCATGCACAGAAGCACTAAAGATCAATTTGTGGTGCTAAAGTGCTCGTGCCCTTTCCGGAAGGGCAGTGCCCTGAATATTTAACAAGGCAAGTAATAGTCCTAAATGGGGGTGGAACTGGATTGGGTGGTTCAGGTCAGCCATGGTCTGAATTATGAAACTGAAGAGTGGAGTGTTTTATTGATTGGAGCCATTTTTTCTTACTTTGCTTGGTGATTTAAATCTATAGGTTGTGCTTCCAGTGCCTTTCCATTTGACTAATGGAAAACACTTTCTACAAGTGTTTAAGTTGACAAGTCCTTGTCTGCATCTGGCCTTCAGGAGCTACTTTTGATTTCCATTTTGTATGTTTACGCTTTTGTGTCTGAGATTCACATGCCCATTCATCCATTCAGCTGGCTGTTATTGAGTTTCTATTCGTGTGAGTGTGTGTGTGTGTGTGTGTGTGTGTGTGTGTGTGTGTGTGTGTGTGTGTGGAGAATGCTTGTTCTTTGTAAGGCAGAGGCGTAATTGCATTTCTGTGTCAGAGATACTCCTAGAATACTAGAACAGGCAGCTGTCAGGAGATACATAGCAGACAGTGAGTTCCCATGAGTTAGGAACCCTCTGGAAGGACTACACTTGTGTTAAATCTCAGTTTTCAAGTAGGTAGTTCAGAGAATGTCTTGAGAATGTTTTTTCCCAAACTGCTTTAGCTGAACTAGACCTTAAAGTTTCCCTGGCATTTCTTTATAACTCTGGGACATAAGCTTTAGTAGTTTGGGAAGTAGTATATCAGAATTACAAACAGACTCTGAAGACAAATACTTTGGTTTATTGTATTGACTTCACTTTTTATTTGTTGTATTATATTGGAAAAAATAAATATTTCTACTTGCATGACCTTAAGCTTTCTATCACTGAAATGGTATGAGTTATAGCAATTCCCTCATATAGATCCACAAAATAGTTTAATTAATAGTATCTATGTCTTTGGGTAAATGTTCAAAACTAAACAAACTTGCTGTGCTTTTTAAGAGGCTATTGATAAATATAGAATATACTGACCAAAGTGCGGAAATATGTCAATGTTTCTCAACCCTGAGTGATTTATTCCTCTGTAGGGCACATGGGACACCATCAGTAGACATCTTTGATTCTCCCAGTTTTGGAAGGAGAAGGGTACGTGTGATCTCAGAACAAAAACATACAGCCCACATTGTCAATAAAACTCAAGTCAAGAACTGGATTATGAGCTAGGATATCACTTTACAGAGTCAGGAGATATTTTAGTGATAAGAATTACACTGAGGTAAACCCACTGAGACACCATCCACACTATATCAAGTGCTTAGGCACATGCCAGGAGAGGAAGCCTAGATGAAATTTGGTGGTGCTCACATTTCAATAAACATGAATGTAGGAGAGAGACTGGCTGGGAAGGATGACTGGAGATGGGATCAGATAGTAAGGAGTGAAAATGACAAAATAATTATAATACCTCAAATATCAAAAGATATTTATAATCATTTGTGATAGTTAATCCTGGTGTCAACTTGACACACCTGGCCTTGATATCAGCTTTCAGACTACTTGAAGAGATTATCTAGATCAATACATTTACAATACAGAGACAAGCCCTAGATCTGATTGGAACCTCCCAGTAGAGGACCAGATAAAAGGAACCATAGAGGAAAATACTTTGAAGAGAGACTCTCCGGGATGTCTGCAATGACAGCCTCTTCAGCTTCAGCCACCAGCCATGTCACCTCTGCCATGAAAGACTATTTCTCCCCTTTGAAACAATAAGCTTAATAAATCTCCCTTAAGTTGCATGACTTTGAATGCTCTCTCACAGCAACAGTTAAGAGTAACTGTTATCAAACAGAAAATTTTTAAAAACTTACATTGATCATGTAAAAACATAGTTAATAATCATTATTCAATGTTTTGGGACTTTTTCATTCATTCTCTAAGGAAAACTGAGCACATCCACTACACACTATTTGGGCACACAAGAACAGATGTGTGGCGCATTTTGTACACCAAAGATAGGGAGGGAGTGTGAGCATGCAAGCTTTGAATTCTTTCAAGGAAAACCCTACAGGCTTAGCTGAAAGTCAGTAGGAACCCGGGAAGGGGTGAGATAGCTGTGAGTGCCCATGACAAATGGACAGATTGGGGTCAGAGATTCCCATGGAAACTACAACATAAGGAAATGGCCAAGAAAAGCTTTTATGATTGTTAATCCTTTACTAAACTGAGTCAGCTCTTTTACACCCTGCATACAGCCTTTCTCAGTACAGCCCTTCACCGTAACTCTTGATGGAACAAGAGTTGTCCCCATTTTTTCTTATGCACAGTAAGCTTTCTATTGCAGTCACTCTGCATTATTGCCAATAAACTCAGCAACCCAACAGCTTAAGGGAAGGAGGGGTTTATTTTCTCTTATGAGAGTCCGGTATGGTTTTTAATCCAACTTGACAGGAGAATCCACACCAACACCAGGGGCAGAAGGAACTGGTCACACCACAGCCGTATGTCCACAGGACTGCTGAGAGAATGACAATCCTTACTTGCCAGACCACCTGTCAACTTCCTTAACCAGTTCTCTCCATATTCTTCACCTGCCCAAGGACTACCTTGCCCTACCACAGGATGGGTCCTCCCAGTAAAGTCAGACAAACTCCTGCAGGTCTGATTAGGGCTCAACTCAACATATTACAGAATTTTATTAACATGCATCAAAAATACTTTTTGACAAAGTCACAAATTCAAAATTAGAGGGAGAGTGTGTGTATTTTTCATATTCTACTGAAAGTCACTTTTGAAATACATGAAAGAGTGTGACTGAAGACTTCAGTTACAGGGATAGAGTGAGAAATTTATAAAAATGATCGAATCTACTCTCAAGGACATCTTATTTTATGGGGGATATATCAGAGTCCTTTCTACTAATATCAAGAATAAAATGTTGGTATGAGTTACCTCTGGGACTATTCAATAATGTAATAGAGATATAAGCCAATGCACTTACACAGGAAAATTCAAGACATGGAAACCGGAAAGAAGTAGCTTTAAACATAAATGATCAGATTGCATATGAATGAAAAAAACTATCCTATAGTTAAAACACTATCTTAATATAGTGATGGCTTATTACATTAACATATTAAAAACAATACACTTCATATATACAGATAGGTTTAGTGATGTTATTATGCAGGAGAAAACTCAGAGATAAATAAAAGTATGTATTTGGATGTGCTCTACATAAATGATGTCACAATACTGTGTGGAAGAAATGACATTTTACACCTGAAATACAGAAGCAAACAGCAAGAAAACTGTTTCGAACAAGACTCACTTATTATGTCCCAATTTCAATAATCAATGATTAAAAGTGCCATCAAAACCCTGAAAAAGACATCAAATGAGCTGATAGTAGCCTTATCACATAATTAGCATGCTATATTGTGCCTATTGCTGTTTGCTTTGTTCCCTGATAGAAAACAATAGCCAAACTAAGAGAAAACAGCGGAAATCTCAGAAAATAAATACTATTATGGCATATAGAAAATAAGGCATGTTGAATGCATGGATAGGTAGAATTTTTAGTAGAGTAAGCAGGGTATTTAAATATGCTGTACAGAAAGTATATAGAATAGCTAGTAGAGGACATAGGACATTTAATTGTGTTATACTGAAAATGCATAGTTGGATTATTTTCACTGTATTTCATAGTAACTTTCAGTGCATTAGTCTTTTATTAAAACCAAAACCAGATAATTTTTGAGTACTAGATACACAAATGAGTGCATTTCTTTGTAACTTTAAAAATACGTTATTTATTTATTTATGTTTATCCCACATTTTCAGAGAAAAGAAATAAGGTAGAGAATAAAAATAATTATTTGTAAAAATATGTTATTTATTTATTTGATAGCAATAAAGAGAGGAGTGTGTGCACATATAAGATCAGGGCAACTCTTTGGGAGTCACTTCTGTCCTTCTACCACGTGGGCTTCTTAGAACTGAAGGAAGCATGGACTTATGAGCATGCGCCTTGCACCAACGAGCCATCTCATTGGCCTTTTTGTAACTTTAGAATAGAAATAATGTGTCTGCCTCTAAATAAGACAGACAAGCAAAAGGTCAAGAAGGTCCAGTGGATAAAATTACTTGTGGCCAAGTCTGATGAACCGAATTTAATCCTGAGCCCTGAAGATAGGACAGAACTGACTTCTACAAGTTGTTCTCTATTCTTCACACCTATGCAGAGTAATGCACACACACACACACACACACTAAATAGATTTGAATATAAAATGTTAAAAGAAAATGTGAATGGATGGTTTTAACAACCACAATGAAAGACTCGCAGTTTCCATAGAAAAAGAGTATACATGGGGAAAAAAATCCAACTAATATACTATTTTTTTCCTCAGTCTACACTAAAAGAAGTTAACAACCTTAATGTGTGATGGGATTCTTAAAACAATGAAAGATTCCAGCAACTACATAATAATGGACTCAGAGGATAAAGAATCTAGGGCTTCTACAGAAGAAAAATGGAAAATATATATGAAAGTGCACTAGCAATCCTGCTTCTAAGGCTCATCTACCTAAACAGCCTATAAAAATATTTGATCAAACTCAGTCATTGTATCGGTACTTGCAATATCAAAAGACTTGACATTTTCTAAAACTGCAAGGGACAGCCTTGATAGATTTAGAATATAAAATAACCTTCAAACTTTTGCATGGTAAGAATATTATAGGCAAAGTAAAAGATAAAATCAAATTGGAAAATGGTTTTTGTGACATGCCACAGATAAAAACGATTCAATATACTGGATGGTATAAGATTGAACACAATCCAATTATTCATCACCGAAGGGCTGGCTGAATAAACAGTGAAGCAATCAAGTGTTATGTAGCTGGAAAAGAAATGAGTGCTGATCCTACGTTCTGATGTATGGTCTCCAGAACTTATTGTCAAAGAAAAACTCTGTATAGGCTTTCTGATTATCACTGAAGTAGGGGTTATACAAAAGACCATATAATTTACTTGAAATAGTGGAGGCCCTGCAAGATGTATTATTTATTTAAAATATTTGTCAATGGGAGGAAAAAAAATGGGGCAGACAAGACATTTTTAGAAAACTTTTTAAAAACATATTTCACTCTATAGATTTCGGCAAAGACTTCATTTAGTTATATAATAAAGCTTTATTTAAGAATAAATTGCAAATAGAAGTGTAAGAAATATCCCACTTAATGAATTTGTAACTACAATGGCATAAAACCATAGAAAAGCAGGACACTATTTGATGTAGTTTGACAGAAGTGGTATAGACTTCAAGGATAGTAAAGAGAAGCAATACAAACCTTGAGTTGATCATATGGATTCTGTAATGTCATATAACTATATTAGGTAACAAAAGGTGTGAAATAGCAAATACTAAAAAGAGGAGAGAGTTTATCATTTGTATATTTATCTTCAGGCATTTATATTTTTACTACGTTTGGGAATCCTTTTTTTTTTGAAGTAAGTGTACAAGAGACTTTCCAGCAACATTGGTTGAAAAAGGTATAGTTTTTCCTATGTACGTATTTAGCATCTCTGTCTAAAAAAGGGGGTATCAATATTTTTTGTGTTTTTATATCGATGCCTTTTCCATTTCATTGTTCCTATGTTTGTTTTTGTGCCAGTACCATGATGTTTTTATTATTAAGACTCTGTAGTAAAGCTCACAATGATTTATGGTGATATCTCCTGTGTATTCTGTTTGGTTTTATTTTGGTTATTATCAGTTTTCCGTCCTTCAATATGAATTTCAAGATTTTTTTCTATGTCTTTGAAAAATGGTCCTGCAATTTTGATGAAGGTTGTATTGACTCTGAAGATGGTTTCTGGTACATGAGTTCTTTTTAAGGCATTTTATTATTTTATCTCTGTGTACATCAGAAATATTAGTTTGCAATTTTCTTTTTGTTGCATAAATATTTGCTTCAGTATCAACATGCCTGTATAAAAAGAGTTTAGAACCATTCCTTCCTTTTTCATATATGTAATAATTTAGGTAGTATTGGGTTAGGTCTTCTTTGAAAGTTCAGTAGAATTCTGCAATGAATTCATCTGCTCCTGGGCTTTTGTTAGTTGAGAAATTTTTATTGCTTTAATCTCATTGCTTCTTTATTTATTTCATACTGGTTTAGTTTTGACAGGTCATATGCATGTAGACATTTGTTTGTTTCTTTTAGATCTTTTAAGTGAGTGTAATGTAGATTTTTAAGATGTTTCTTATGATTTCCTGGACTTCATCAACATCTGTTTTGATGTTTACCTTTTTGCTTCTAATTTTATTAACTTGAATCTTCCCTTTCTTTCAATTACTTTGGATAAGAAATTTCAATCTTGTTTAGTTTTCAAATAATTGACTCCTTGTTTTCTTGATTCTCTGTAATATTTTTCATTTTGCTTTCATTAATTTTTGACCTGTTTTTAATTATTTCTCCTGATTACTGATTTGGGGTTCCACTTACTCTTGTTTTTTCCAAGTCCTTCAGATACATCATTAGGTTCTTTACTTGAAGTCTCTCTACTTTTTGTGTAGTTATTTAGCATTATAAACTTCCAACTTCAGACTTCCTTCATCTCAACCCATGCATTTCGACGTGTTGTATTTTTATTTTCATTCAATTCTCAGAGTTTGTATTTCCTTCTTGATTTATTTATTGACCCATTCATCACCCATTACTTCAATGCTGTTGATGTCTAGCATTATTCCGTACTAGTCACATAGGATAAGTGATATTATTTAAGTTTTCTTAATTTTAGTAATGCTTTCCTTTTGTTTAAATATATGATCAAATATATGAACACAAATAGAAGAATTTGTGTTCTTTACTGTTTGGAAGAAGGTTCCCTAGATTTTATCTGTGGTACCATTTCCTTTAACTCCAATATTTCTCTTCTTTTCTAAGTGACCTGTTTATTGGTGAAAGTGAGGTGCTGAAATCCTGTGGGAACTGGTTTCCACTCAGGCATCCATTCACTCACTCAAACACACAACTGCTGGCTGTGATGAAAACAGGTTCCAGCCGTCCCCACCTCCGCCTGTACCCCCAGAGACTCAGCACGGGACAGGGGACAGGGAGATTGTCAGAAGCAGATCTCTCTTTATTGGGGGGGAGAAAAGGAACTTTTATAGACAAAGGCCACCAAGGCGCAAAACAGGCATCCAATTGTATCACAAGGTCAAGACATCCTACAGGTGCTAATGGTCAAGTTCAATGTCAGTCAGCACAGGGGGCAGGTAGACACCTGAAAGCCAATTAGGGCTCTCTGTGAAGTGATCAGGTTACGCCCAAGACCCTTGCCCTCAGCACCATCTTTAGTCCCATGTGCTCGGCCATGTCCTGAGGCAAATCCTGGGCGGGCCCAACAAAATCCTCCACTCTTTTCTGTGGTGGGCTGGTTCTATAATTTTATACAATGTCCAGATCTGAAAGAAAATGCTCTTCATCTAGTTTTAAAAATATAGTAAACAAAGTGAGGTAATTGAATTTTAGAATGCTCATTCCTTTATTTATTCTACAAAAGGCTGCCATTTACCAAATAAGAGCCATACATAGTTCTTGATGAGAAAAATAACATAAACAAAATTAGAATAAGTTCTCTTTTTCATTACTAACTTACAATTGCTGACTCGAATGTAATAATATATTCTTTATATGGTTTAAATATTTGTATATTAATTTGTGCAATTGTTACACAGTCCTATGTGACAGACAGGTTGGCCATATTTTGTGTATAAAAATGTGAAGCACAAGTTGGGGCAGTGGTTCAATGGGTAAATCACTCTCCATGTACGCTTAAAGACCGACTTTGATCCCCAGCAACCATATACAATGTGTATGCAGCAACTCAAGCTTGGGAATGGAAACAGGGAATACTCTGGAGTTCTCTGGCCAGACAATCTAGCCAAACTGGCAAGCTCTAGGTTCAGTGGGAGACTCTATTTTTGAAAATTAAGTGGACAATGCTTGAGGAATTCACCTGATATCAACCTCTGACATTATATATACATACATATGTGCACACACATCCCACTTCCAACACAATGGGGAGCACAGAGGGACTAACTGACACTCCAGAATATACTGAAATCAACAAGCTATAAAACTGAGACATAAGTTCGGGCCGTTCAATTCTTTGATCTAACTTTTGATTGCTACTTAATAAAAGTGTCTAGTGTTCTATGAAGTTGTCGCATATTTCTTATTAGTGAAATTTGACTAAATTCATTAGGAAGACCTCATTAATAATGTAGCTGGACCATTTTCCACTTTGACTTTTGCCTTAGTAAAAAATAAACTCTACTACTAGATTGCGTATGTTTTCATTCTCATTTCGTAGTTTCTCTGGTGACCTTACACAGGTCAAAGAACTGTCTGCATGAGTAGATGCATGTTTTGTGATGGGATCTCCATTTTGAGTTCCATCTTTTTGCCACAAGACATTAATGTATGTATGACATACCATATGTTCAGGCTGAGGAACTAAGAGGGCAAGTGGTAATTGTAAAGAGCTTCTGTGTAGAATAGTTCTGGGATTTTGAACAGTTCACAGAAAGCTGGTGATGGCGTTGCTCAGTAGAAGCAGCACTTTTAATTACTGAGGGATTTGCATTAATAACGTGACTGTCCAGCTGTTGAGGAAAAGCAGGCTCTCCAGTGTTCCTTTTCAGTGCCCTTGGACCAACTCTAGAACTAAGCCCCTGGATTCCAAAGTGCCACATTACACATGCGCCCTCACTCCCACCACTGCATCGTTGCTTAGCAACAGGGATACTTGTTCCACTTGCAAGATGGGAAAGAGAAAAATGGATAACCGAGAAAACCTCAAGCCCTGTAATTGCTCATACCATTTGTAGAAAGGCACAAAGTGAATGTTCAAGCTCAATTCTATCTCACAGTTCCAGCCTCAAGATATTTTTCTTACAAGAAAGGAGCCATTAGTATCTACTACACTTAAAATCAGGGGCCACTTTAATTCTGAAAAAATCTGTGGTTCTGGAAGTGATCTGTATTTATTAACCTGATTGCAGTCATGACCACTGGGGGCAACGTAATGGCAAATGGTCTTATAGTTAAGGTAGAGGTGAAATGACATAGGGAAATCAATCACTCACCAAGTCTTCATTAAAGACTTATTAGGAATACTAATAGCTCTCATTTAGTAAGTACGTTCTATACATGCAGCCTCATGCTAAATGCTCTATACATAACCTTGTTTAATGGTTACGACACACATAAATTATGTCAGATTTGAACTCATGAGCTGTTTGACTCTCAAGTCCCTTAACCTCTTAAACCATCTGTCGTCTCTTCCTGCTGTTTGCCAATCTTTTGCCAGACTCTGAGTGAATTTACAAGGCCCATAATTACCAAAGTTCTGGTTGTGTAGCTTCTGTGTAACAGAACACAGTTGACCAGTTCAAGCTGTCTGATAAACTACAATCCTCTCCTTTTAACTACTTTGTTTATTCTTTAATGTCTTGGATTCAAATATTGACTTCAGCACTTACACATTTATGGTAACAAAGGTGAATCAAGTTGTATTGTCCTTATTTATGAATCCACAGTTATGCCAATATTGTCTGTCAAAGAGGAGTAAAAGTATGAGTTTTTTTCATTTATCCAGATAGCATGCTAAATTGTCATATGAAGATGTTGACAGAATATGTGATATTCTTAGCTTTGAGGCAAGCCTAGCAGGCAGTAGGCATTTTGTGCTCTTTCAACTTTCATTTTATCCCCAGTCTCAGGATATAATATACAGCATTCAGGAAGAGTCTATGTATTCATTGAACTAGCCTCTCAGGTAAAGAACTCTGAGATTAGACAGCTTTCTCCTTTCAGAGAACTTCGTCTAACCTATGTCCCAGATGTGAACATTGTTACACTGACCAGGAGACAAATACTTTCTCCACTGAGGAGGGCCACCCCTACCTATATCTTCTTAGATAATTCTAAAAATTAATCAGAAGAATGACTGATACAAAAAATGTAGAAAATACGCAAGATACATTGAAAATTTTGTTCCCTGCAGCATTACCAAATTGTCCAAACAAAGTTTTATGAGAAAATTCTCTGTACATTATTTTCCACAGAGAAACAGATGTTTCTTGAGCGAATAAAACACAATGAATGGATGAAGGGTGAAAATATGATAGCAATTGAAATAAAAGAGTCAACAGAAAACAGAAAAATACTTATTTGGGAGTCAAAAAAGCACTTATTTCATATTTGCCCTTACAATAATAGGGTCTACAAATTGGACATAATTTTTGATTTTTTTATCTACAAAAGGGAAGCATAGGGCTGAGGAGATGGTGCAGATGGTGCAGCATCTAAAGATTTTGCCTTGAGAAGAAAAAGACCTGCATGTAGATCTCGAGGTCCCACGTAAAAGTACCAGGTGGAAATGACAGCAGCCCTGTAATTCCTGTCTTGGCAAACAGAGTTTGGGAAACCCCGGAACAAAGCAAGAATGAGTAGTGGATTCCTGGATGATTCCCAGTGTCACCTTTCATCCTCCACAGGAATACACACGCAAGTGCTTTCTTATATACATGTCCCTCCAACACCACACACACACACACACACACCACTTAAAGGGAAATATAGCACAAACACCCAGAGTTATAGCAACATTGTATAAGGGGTTCTGTCTGTTTGCATGCATTTGCATTCATATAAAGATATTACAGAAAGAGGACATGAGATGCATTGTGTCATGGATGGGAACTGAAGAGGCTTAAGAGGCACCTTCCTTTTGGAACAGTGAATGAAAGTCCACGTATTTCTGTATGCGCCTTGCTACTGCTAGTAACAGTGGTTATGTTTTTGAGTCTGTGTAATGGACAAGCTGTAGAGTTGGCGACCTACGGGAGCGGAGAAGCAGTGATGGAAAACAAATGAGACTAGAACGTGTGGGCACCTGCCAAACATTCTGCTTCTAAGACAGAAGGGAGTGGAAGCCATAGGCGACTGATGCAGGAGAAGGGCATACCAGGTAGACGCTTCACAGAAATTAAATCGAGATAGCACAAGGTCAATTCCCATGGGAACCTACTTATCCTCACTAGAAAACAGGTACTCAGAGTATTTCTGCAAAAAGTTTCTGGTGCCACAGCACTCAGTAGAGGTTTTCTTTCTTTTTGTGCATATGTTCACCAACTTTAGAAGAGTATTTAATGTGATTAAAAGAAGCTGTAAGGGTCAAAGTAGGGAGCAATGTTGTAAAGGATGATGTTAAATAAAGAGAGTTTGGATGTTGTCATGGACATCCATCCAGAACCTTTTAGACAGTCATTTTCATCAAGTAGAAATGGTGAAGTTAGACCTCTGATTTAATGACAATGTGACTCATTATACAAAAGAAAACGATTCTTGAACTAGGCTGCTATGTATTCAGAACAATGGGAAAAGCAGGAAGACATCACATATTTGAGGGAGAAAACAATTCAAAGGGCCTTAACCAAAGGGTGTAAAGCAGATTCTCTTCTGTGATTATCTTAAGTATTGAATGATGGGAAGACCTAGAGCCAGGAATATAAACCCAAGGTCCTTATGTGACCTTGGGAAAATGTTATATGACCTGCGATTCCAATTTATCACTTTTTCCTCCCCATACGCACACTTTTTAAGATAACGTAGGCCCAGATGAACCTGTGGAGGTCAGAGGAACAAGTTCATGGGGTCTCTTCCCTCTGTCCACTTTTTCCCATGGGTTATAGGGATCAAACTCTGAGCATCACACATGGACATCAAGAGTCTTTGTCCACTGACCTGTTTAATTTTCCATTTCTATTAGTTTGTCCATTTCGACGTGTTATTATAAAGGAATACCCATGATTGCCTTTGTCAGTGTTGGTTAAGTATAAAGCAACTCCATGTTCAAATAACCCAATAATCCTCAGGATAAGTAAATGAAGAGAAACAAAAGGCTTTGTACGGAAAATTTAGCACCTCACAACCTCCTTTCTGTCTGTGGTTCCTTTTCCTTCATATGCTGTTCCAACACAATACACACTGAAAGGAACACACCATGTTCTATCACCCTCACGAATCAGGAAGACTGCTCAGAACGCGCCTCTTCTACTTTTAACTAAAATGCCATCTTCTATTGAAGTGTCTGTGCTGAGGTTGATTTTTACTTACTAATGTCTCACCCTAAACCCCAGCTTTCTTTCCTCTTCATTACTTTTATTGTAGTTTCTATATAGTGATATAAGGGTTGCTTATTGTTGTGACCTTCCAATGTACATGACAGCTCTCAGAAGAGAATTCCATGTTGCTCTTCAACTACTCTTTGATACCCAGCATAGAGCTGACAATAGCTATGTGTTGGATAGAATAAGAAAGAAGTATGGGCGTAGCCTCTTACTTAAAAGACTCTCAGGAAATGAAGAAATCACAGAATTAATAATTCCTAAATTTCATTCTCTTTCACCTATGCTGGAACAAAATTATTGTAATCTTGGCATAGTTCATGTTCTGGATAAGATGATTCCTCATAGTGGTGTCTTATTTGTACACTGTAAAATATTTAGCACAATCTAGTTCTTCATTGTTAATACCGTCACAATATTGGGACAAGTTTCCAGTCTGAGGGCACTATCTCCTGTGGAACAAAATTGCTCCTGTTCACAACCACTGACTCAAGATGAGAAATTTAGACAATAGAAAGTTCAGTCAGCAAGCTTGCAAAGTACATCGATTTTGAATGCTTTGATCATTTCCTTTCATTTATTTTATGAATGGAATTCATTAACAACAGTTTTTACAATTGTTTTAGTCAGATTCCTTATCTTGCAATGAGCATGAGAGAGTTTATCAGTCAAGGATTTCAATAAAAAGGGAAAAACTTATTTTGGCTGATACAAGAGAAAGAGGACTGTATTAAAAAGTTCTATTTAGAAATAAGAATGTTGATGAAGCAGGGGCAGAAAATTACCCAGGCCAAGGAAATCTAGCTCTCATGGTTTATGAATTGCCTCCCACAGATTCATAATTTTGCATTCTTAGCTTGTGTTAATGTTTGGGAAACTTTTGCATATTTGTGAAGCAGAGAGAGCCTTGCTGGACAAAGGCATGGCACTGCGTGTGGGCCTTGAAGTTGGGTAGCCTGAGTCCACTTCCTGTCAGTGTTCTGATAAAGGGCTACATGATAATGTCTGAGGTGACTTGGACTGGCCTCCTATTTCTACCTTCAGCCATAACTTCTGCTTCTGATTCCCGCCATAACGGACTATAGCCAAATACATGTATGAATAATGTCTCACAGAAGTAAAAGAAAACCAGCTCTAACACCAGGCTACCAGAATTCAAACTTAAATGGTGCAATTGTCCATGATATCCTAACTTGTGCTCCTCTGTGGTCATCTTGGGTCCTGTACTTGACTATGTAGCCGTTGCTGCCACCACTACCACTAACCTCCCAATGATCTGGGTCCCTGCTTCTTCCATTCTTTCTCCCTCACTCAGTTATTGTTGTGAGCATTTGGTAACCCGAGACCAGCACAAGCACAGAGTATCAAGATGCAAAAGAGACAAAAAATGCTGTTTCTGCCCTTTGGTCTTCTAAGGTGGAAACAGGCTCTGTCTTTCACTAGAATCACATAGTACGTAAGTCATTAAATACCAGCCATGAGTTTAGATTCCAGAAAATTTCAAAGTAGGTAATCTGGACTGATGGATAGCAAGCTACCGCAATAATTAAGATTGTTCATGGTGGAATATATCCAGTTACTGATCCCTCTTACCTGCTGAAGGATTGCACATTTGATATCATGAGGGCTTTTTTGTCTTTTATAACCAGAAGAAGTTCGACTGTCCCATCATCTGGAAGTTGGAATCTACAAGCTAATCTTCAACGTCTCACTCCCTTTCCATCCGTTGGCTGCATGGGGGCAGCCTGATCAAAGTCAGAGCCTGTTCATTCTGTGACTGTCCAGTAAATCTTGAATAAGCTTTGCAAGGCCCACATTCCCAGGTACTATTCTGCAAAGTGCCATGCGACAACTCTCAGAAAACAACAGGCACAAGATGTTCCAGTCATTAATGTGCAGCAGCATTCGCTGGGTCTCTAGCTTGACTTCAGTGCATTTCAGTGTGTCAGTCTTGCCCTCTGTGGACTGGGCTGCATGACAAACAGGCAGGTCCTTCATGGATTATTCAAGCTCCGACAGTTTCTCAGCTCAGTTGGAACAGCAGTGGCTTTGCTAGAGTGGAAAGCAGATTACAAACTGCAAACTCATTAATTCTACAAATGTTTGCTGTACTTACAGAAGGCAGTTTCCCATCACTTTGCTCATCTTTTTCTGCAGTCAAGTTGGCTCCCTTTGAACATTTTCTAGTAAAACAGCTCCAGTGAACATTAGAACTAGAGGGCATAAAAAGAACTGTGCATTGTCTGTGGGAGCAATGCAGAGACCTGACTTCTCTCAGCTTCTTCTTTTCTGGCAATATACCAAACACAATTTCTGAGGTATTGAAGTGTGGCCAATTACCCCAAATCTTAATTCCTTAACACAGAACATTATTTTTTTTGTCTACCTAACAAGTGGATTTTCCATTTTCCAGTGGATTACATTTCATATAATTGTATTTGCAGACATGTACATCCTAGGGCACAAATTGTGCCTAATCCAGATCTGATGAGGGAAGAGATTTTCCTGTAGATGTAAAATATGAGATATGATTTCAAGTATGTAGAGGAACCAGATAGGATCTTCTAATTGTCCTTCCAAGTAAAATTATTAGTGCAAAAAGAAACCCCAAACAGATATATGCAGAAATCAAAAGCTGTTCATTATGAAGATAAAGATATTGGAAGACAAGTGATAGAACCTAGAAAGGACCAACTTATGGAGGGAAAGTGTCGCCTGGAAGTGCTGGCTCTTATGTCATGTAGAGAAGGGAGTACAAAAGAGCTTGGTCAGAAAATGGTCAAGCTCTTGTGTTCAGAATGGTCAGTTCAATTGCTCCATGGAATTATATTTCACTGGATGGGATGTAGGAACAAGGAAGGTCATAGGAGGTTTTCTGGAGACCAGGGTTGAGAAAATGACTAAATAAAAGGGTGACGATGGAGGAGAAAGGAGGGATCTATGAAATGTTTTGAGACCCAGTTGGCATGCACATTAATCAGTGATGGGACGACAGGCCAAGCAAAGAGGATATGAACCGTTGGTTTTCAGGCTGATAACAACGTGGATAATCATGTAGAGATACAGACAGGCAAATGGAGACCATTAGAGACTAACCGATTCATAGTTCATCCACTTACAAACTAGCAACAGCAATAAAATTGAGCAGACAGTTTGGTACAAAGAGCTGTAACTCACGGAATAAAGTTAGAAATCATGTTTTGGGGGAAGTATCAGTGTATAAATGGCAAAAAAATCCCTTAAGATCAGTAACAACACTCTTAGCAATTTAAATAGTGAGATCACCAGTCACAGAGCCAGCGCCAGCGCTCCCAGCTGAGGCTGCGTAATGAAAAATAGACGCGATGAAAGAGACTGAGGGTGAGTTGACCGGTCAGTTCTGATCCATCAAAGAATTAGAAAGTTCAAAGAAAGCAGATCATCCGAGGTGACGAAGCACAGCCATCCAGGAGAGGGACTGTCCCCCATTAAGCCCAATGATGAAATGTCGTTATAATCTCAGATTGCATTGATTGCAGTTGGTTAATTTGTTGAATATTCAATAAATGTTGATTTAGTTGCTGCAATGTTCTAGGCCTTGGGCTGAGCACTGGAGGTCAGGTTTAGATGTTTTGGGACCTGGAATCCAGTGGGTCACATAAACAATAAAATATATTCACAGGCAAAGTGTGTGTGTATATATGTATATATATATACCTGAGTCCATATGTATATATATGTTTGCACTGGCAAAGTGTGTGTGTGTGTGTGTGTGTATAATACACATATACATATATATAAATTGTTGATGTGCTAGGAAGACATATTTAGAGATAAAAATGGAAGATAGTATAGCATATTCTGCCTTAATGAAGGGAACAATTGAAACTGGACTAACCTTACACAGAGTTCAATGTGAATGTCAAAAGAGAGGTTTTAGAATGACAAATCTGAACAGATTTTTAAAGTAAAGATGTACATTAGTAATGCTATGGCAAGAGCCAATGTTTAACATAACGTGGTCTGTAAAAATCACAATAGTGGAGGTGGAACCTTACCTGAAGATGCAGGTCACAGAGGGAGAGGCCTGAGTTTGGTTAGCCAAGCCCCACTTCAGTTAGTTAGCCTGCTCCTGCATTTTTCAGTTTGCAGCTTCTCTGCCTTCAGGATGTCTGCAGTAACCCAAGCCTCCTCCAGTTTCTGCCAGCCAGCCATACCTCTTCCACCGTAATGGACTGTATCTCCCCTTTGCAACCATAGGTTGAATAAATCTCCCTTAAAAAATAAAATCACCTAAGTCCAGTGTGTAATGTAAAGAATCCTCTTGGTTTCATAAAAGAAAATCACTTCTTGTGAAGGAAGACCGTTGATCTTAAAAGAACAAGAAGAAATGTAAAGGGGCTGGCATTCTTAATGAAGTAGGAGATGATCTTATATAAGGTTGAGAAAGATGACATTTAATTAAGAGAGCTTGAGAAAATACAGAAATGTATGATGTGTTATTTAAAAACAAAGGGATTAAGCAAACAGAATTATTTCAGAGACATTGTGTACCTGACACTGGAACATCAACAAGCAACAAACCCCCATATCTTGTATTATTCAGTCAGGGATCATGTGACTCAGTTGTGAATGGAAGGTAAACAGAAGCAGAAGTGATGCAAAATGTGCTTATATTTAGTCTCTAGAAGTATCTTATTTTTGTCAGCTTCTGAGTGGATACATATTATTGTTAATGTTTGAGGCTAGCATACCAAGTCATGGATGTCTCAGTGGTCCCATGATACACAAATGTTGTACTTTGTCTGTGTTTCTTCCCTCGCCTTGTGCCCCCTTCACTGATAGTCCCTTCATTTTCCATTTTAAAAGATCTTAAATGATGCTTCATCTCTCGGAAAACACATGTTACAGATTCTGCTGCATACCTGAGTCATCACTCAAAGAGAATCACAGCAAATAAAGAAATTAGTAGAGCTACAAGTATTTAGTTTAACTTAATCTGTTCAAAATTTGAATAAGAAATCAGATTTTTTTTCTAACTTGAGAGACTGCGATTTATCAGTGTCATTGCAATGGGTCCAAGATGTAGCTATCTGACAAATGGAACTACTAAATTAATAATATTCTGATGAAGGTTGTTTATTTTCTCATATATACTGAAAATATCTTTGTTTCATTTTTGATTTGTGCTTTGTTTGTCAGGCATGTGTTTAGCAAGGTATGGTTGTACTCACAATTGGCACTGGGATACTCTTCCTTCCTTCCTTCCTTCCTTTCTTCCTTCCTTCCTTCCTTCCTTCCTTCCTTCCTTCCTTCCTTCCTTCCTTCCTTCCTTCCTTCCTTCTTTCTTTCTTTCCTTCCTTCCTTCCTTTTTTCTTGTTTAGAGAACTGAAGCACAGGACTTGAACAAAGACTACACTTCTCAAGGACCCAATTTAACCTATTGATAACATCCCACACTCAATGGCTTGGGACCATTTCCCAATCTATTTCTGTGCCTTCAGCATCAAATTGCCCGTCTCCATACAAACCTCAGAACAAGTGTCTCCTCAAAGAAGCAGGTATTGATTGGCAAAGACAAAAGGGAAAAATGCCTCTTTTCTTGCAATAAATAACTCTACCTTCCAATTATCTCTTACAGAGCAGAACATGTAATATGACACCTTTTAGAATCTTCCCATCCGAGATTATAGCACTTAGAAGCTACAGCTTCACTATTTTGTTTTTTGTATAGAAGTGTTTTTCTTTCTCATTCTTGTTATTTTTTCTATATGAATCCTTCAAAATTTTCAACTTTCCCTTTAATCACAGCTGGAGAGTTTCCATGAGATTTGGGGTGTATAAAACTCCACTGCCAGACATAATGGATAGGTTTGCGGCAACTTAATGAGAATTTGAAATAAAATTTTAATCAAATTTTCCACCATGGTTTTGGAGTCATTTCTTAAAAATAAGAACTTATAAAGTGTTTTCAATATTGTGTAAATAGTTAATGGACACAAATTCCTTTCCTTATTCACAGAATAGTAATATTCCCACCATTAGTGCCAATCAAAATTGCATTAAATATACATAATACATATATAATAATATCCTAATGACAAATCTTGGCAATTATTTTCAAAATAACTATAATTAACAAAAATACTTATCATATGTGAGTACCTATTTATGCTGAAATTTTCGTAAGAAGATTATCTTTAATTATCCAGATAGTAGATGGCTTGGTAGTTAAAGGTATCTCTGGGCAAAACTGGTGACCTGAGTTTGATCCTTGGAGACCATATAGTGGAAGGAGAGACAGACTTATGGAAGTTGTCCTATGACTTCCACATACAAGCCCTGGCATATTATCTCTCTGTCTAAGTCTCTGTCTCTCTTTCTTTTTCTCTCTCTGATTCTCTTTCTCACTCCATCTCTCTGTCTCTGTCTCTCTCTGCTTGTTGCTTCTTCCTTTGTCTTCCCCTTCCTTTCTCTCTTCCTGCCCCTTCTCACATACTCTATTAGATAAATTAAGTTTAAAATGATATTATTTCTAATTAGTAAGTCCGCATTGCCAAATGGAAGATTTATTCTATTATGATGATGTCTTTTCTTTGTTCGTCATCTCCTGATAGCTGAGACAAAAATGCCTCAGATAAACAACTTGGAGGCAAGATTTATTTTAGTCCACCTTTTCAGTTATTTTAGTTCATGGTTATTTGGCCCCATCATTCTGTGCCTGTGGCAAGACAAACCCTCATGTTAGGGAGAACATAATAGAGCATAAAACAGTTCATTTCAGGGTGTTCAAGAAACAGAAGAGACAGAGGAAGGGCTGGAGTCCCAATTCACCCTTCAAGCCCATTGACCCACATCTTCCAATAGAACCCTCTCCTAAAGATCCTACAGTTTCCCAGTAATGCGATCATATGAAGGTCAAGCCTTTCATGGAAAAATCTTGAGTGACATTGAAAATCAAGCCACAAACGTTTTATATCCATTCCAACTCACATGACAATCACCATTCATACACCTCGCTCTCAATACTTTGAATATATCTAGTTCAAATGGGAAACAGATTTTTGAATGTAATTTAACATTAAACGATGGAAACTTTAATGGTCACACATGGCTAGCAGCTACTCTCTTGGCCAACAAGGGTTTAGAACATCAATCAATGTGTACATCATCTTTTTTCAGTAGAACACAAAGTGTTGGCCAAAATGTTAGGTAAGTTGCTTAAGGCTATTTAACTAACACAAAAGTCCAGATAGGGCTATGTGGGCGTCTGAAGACAAAGCATAAAATTAAAACATGGCAGTGTCTTTGTCTTACTTTGTCTTGCTCATGGCCCTGTCCCCATGGCCTCTGGAGAGGTATCATTGTACAGTGCCTATGAACCAGGGCTCTACAGGCATTTTTCATGGAATATTGCAAATTTGTTTTCCATCTGGTTGATGTGAGACCTGACACATAGGTTCATCATTTTACATTGTGTTTTTTAAATATTTAAAGGGGAACTGTTTCATGGGGGTGCATCATCAGACTGAAACAGCATCCTCCATGTTTATGATATTGTACAGAGCTTGGAACAGAGTACATTCATAATGCATATTAGCTGTTAGGATTAGAGATTGTGAGACAGAAGCTTCACTTTTGTGAGTCCCTGAGTGATAAGCGAGGGTGGCTGTAGTTTGATCAAGTGTGACATTATGCAGAATGAATACATTCAACCCCTATTTTAGGGCATATACTTCAATTCTGTTCTAGTAAGTAGCAGCATTGGTTGAAATGCCAGTAAAGGCCCTGACCTGGATTAACCTCTCCATTCTACCCTGCACATACCAACGAGAAGGAGTTCTGTTAATCTTCCATGGACTGGGAACACTGTAAGAAAAAAGACAGAATTCATGGATTTTCTATGGACAATCTGTGTTCTCTAGTGGATTTCAGGGGGTTTAAAAATCTTAAGTAATGTTTTGGGGCCTTTAAGACCCCTTTGATCAACATTTATCAGGAAGTGCCACATTCCTATTATTTCTAGTATAATTTTGTCCCTGGATTAGAAGGGATCAGCTCAAGGTGTTTTCCCCCTTGTTTTCCTTACTGTATACTCCTCTGCCCTCTGCATAGGGATGGTTCGTTCTTGTTCCTCTCTGTAAAAGACATTTTTGACATATTACTAGCATAGGATGTTCCTCGAGGTTGCTTCCTACGCTCTTTGGGCTTTTCTGTAAGTCCTTCTGTCCCTTCTATCTCCCATGTCCCTCCTGTGTCCCATGTCCCTCCTGTGTCCCATGCCCTCATTCCCTGCTATGTATTTATTTTTCTCAATTATTCCCTCCTCATCTTTGTCCTGGGACCCTAAATCTCCCCTCTAGAAGGTGTCACCCTAACCCTTGCAACCATCCTACTCTCAAGCCAGCGTGAACCCTGAAGTTCACAGAAGCACACAGGCAGAAGGGTGTGGCAGAATAGGGGGGAAAGGTGAAGGGAAGGGAGGGGTGAGAGGCAGGGGGCAGGGAGGGAAGCTGGGATGAATACTCAATAAGCTTGTAAAAGTAAAAAATAAATAAATAAAAATGGGAAAACATCTTAAATAAGACACTGTGTTGAAAGTCAAAGTAATCTGGCTTATTGCTAAATGGACAATATTTCCCTACAAATGAATTTTTTTCTCCAAATAAAGTGATGTATTCCAAATAAAGTGATGTTTTGTGTATGTATATTATATACAAATATATACAAATTTCTTCAGAAGAAATTTCTAAGCAGAAGTCTGTCCATTCCTTCACATGTAAATATTGCTATTTAGTTCATTAACTCTAAATCTACCTTGGACTGATCATAAGGGACCTTCCTCAATTTATAACCTAGCCATATTTATAGGAAATGCAATTTTTTTCATTAAAATTTTTCTATTCCTTGACCCATTCATACAGAACTACAATGAATTCACATGTTTTCACCCCTTACTATCCTGTCCCATCTCCTTCCTGTCACGCTACATACTTTTTCCTTTCTAGCCAGTTACTCTCCTACTTTGATGTCTTTTTGCATGCATAATTACTGGGTTTCATCTGGGATGTCTATACTGATAGTGCCTGAGTACTTTCAAGGGCAACCTACCAGTGGGTAAATCGTTAATGAAATAAGCTTCCCTTCTCTTCTCTGTCATTAGCCTTAAATATTGTTTCAGGGAGGTGCGGGGTTTCTTGAGATTTTCCCCATTCAAGGTGAGATGTTGATAGAACAATGGTGTGCAGGTTATGTGGAAGTAGACATCCCCACAGTGAATTTTTCGGAGTTACAGTCCTATCCTGACTAGAGGACACCGTCTGGCAGTGCCCTCCCCATCCTCGGGTTCTGACATTCTTCTCTGCTCCCCAAGCCTTGAGCTTCTCAGGACGTGTAATTTGCAGGGTGTGTTCTACTTTCATCTTTCTCTGAACTAGAGAAACATATGTTAGCTTTTTCTTTTCTGAATTCACAATCTAAATTCCCACACTTCTGAACACTCTCTCTCTCTCTCTCTCTCTCTCTCTCTCTCCCCTGGGAATCTTCATTCTGCTAACTCCCTCAGTTACTGCAGCAGCTGGATCAATCTCTTTCTTTTGTTCTCACCTACTACATCTGTAAGCCACTTAACCCTTAGGATTTGTCTCTTCTCGATCAGATTACCTGGGAATATGGGCCTTTGGTCTCAGGAAGTCTGAATGTGCAACTTTCAGTCACATTTTGTTTCGATTTTCCACATAGCTTCTCCTCACTCAATATTCTGGCTAAGGCCCATTGTTGAAAATTTTGTGTGTGTGTGTGTGTGTGTGTGTGTGTGTGTGGGTGTGTGTATATGTGTAAGTGGGTGTGTATGTGTGTAAGTGGGTGTGTATGTGTGGACACAAGAGAGCACTTCAGTGTATGTGCCCGTGGAAGCCCATGGGTGAGATTAGGAATCATCATGAGTTGTTCTACCTCCTTATTTCTCTCTCTCTCTCTCTGTATGTGTGTGTGTGTAGAGAGACAGAGAGAAAGGGAAACTTTTGTTCATTGTTGTTGGGAAAGTAAATTTGCATTGCTAACATGGAAATTAGTATAGCGGTTCCTCAAAAAGCTGAAGATAGAACTGTCATATGACATAGCTACACCACTCTCAGGCACGTTCCTAAAGGGCTTCTTTTTTTTTCTCACACATTTTATTTTTTCCTAATCATACAAATGCAATAGGTACCCCCATCTTCTCCCTCCCTCTCCCTATTTGTCCCCCATTGTACTTTCCACCCATCCCCCCTCTCCTGTTGCCTCCCCCTTCCTCCCTCCCATCCCCCGGAGCATCCTTTTCTGTGAGCACCAAACCTCCCTCAGTCTCACTCTAGTGAGGGCTCAAGACTCAGTGGCATAGCCCAGGGCCCCTTCCTGGGCTCCCTGTTAATATGAGAACTCTGTTATGACTGTTTAATCTCCTGTCTCTAAGGATCCTACTGCCTGGAGCCTTCTGCCCTGTGATCCGTGCTAGATTTTTGTTCTCTTTTATGGGATTTTTCAAGACTCTATTTTCCAGAGCCAGAATTACAGGCGTCTGCCATATCTGCCTAGCATTTGTACTTGCAATCTGGGGATCTTTAGTCAGATCCTTTTGCTTGCAAGACAAAGGCTTTAACCTCTGAGCCATGTCCCCAGTTCCACATATAATTTTGAAGTGTGTTCTATAACTGAAAATGAAATCACTGAAATTAATTGAAAATTAATGAAATCAGCTTGTCCTCTTCAGATAACTCCCATGTAAGTCTACTGTACTCTTGGTATCTGGTTACAACCTATTTACTATAACTAGTTGTCTTTTCCATCAGAAAAAAATGTATTATCTAAATACATTATCTTGAAGGTGATGATTGTGAATTTTATTTCTTGTCGTACTTCTGCACCTTGACAATTTTCCCTATGGAATAACAGCCCTGTGAGCTTACGGTGACTGACTTCCATCCCTACTGGACAGTGAGCATCCATATGACCAAAGACATGCTTTCCACTTACACAATATTGTACCAACTCTAGCTTGCAATACATGCTAATGTACTTCCTTCAAATGCACATCAGTGAATGGGCCAATGAAAACGAGTTATACAGCGGAAGGTCAGGAAGACAAGTGATTTCATGGAGTGCAATTACTTGGTGAGGGTATTCACGGGAGATGTCTGAAAGACAGCAGTAAAGTAAAAATCAATTAAGATACCAGAGAAAGGAACCCTACTCTGCACATAGTATAAGCTCAACATATGTTCATAAGATGGGCTTGATGAAATGAGTTTTATGCTTCAACACAATTCACTTTTTAAAAAGTACCATTTGCCATAAGGTCACCTGCTGCTTCATTCAAGTGTGTGTGTATCGGGGTGAGTTCCTCTGTGACAGGTGTCCGACAACATGCTAATAGCCAAATCTATTCAAGGCTCAATGTTGACTTTCAGGAAAGCTTCCCCTTTCTTGCTCCCCACCCCCCCATGTCATATAAAGAATGCCACTCTCCTGAGACATCACAATGGCAGCCCACAAATGAACCTTCTTCCTTTGAGAGAGACTAACTATAAGGGGAAAGATAATGACTTAGTTCCTTTATCTCCAAATTATTTGTAATAAAATCTGAAATCGCACCACAAGGTCTTTCACGAGGATGTCATAAATTAAGATGCATCGGTGTATCTGGTACATCTGTTCTGTTCTCTGGCCCTTTGTCTTTTGCAAAGAGCACAGCAACCTGAATACCCAGCAGACAGCATTTACGCAAATGATGTCGTGGTCTATAGCATTAATATTCAGTGATTGTCTGTCATAGACACCTTACTGTACATCTGTTATGCAAATGTATGTTAATTCTGACTCCCTGACAGCTGCCTAGCTTCCCTCCCTAAAATGATCTTTTCCATTTTGAAGTTTGCAATCTGTTCCCCAAAATGTTAATCCAACAATTAGCTGAAATTGCTAAACAGAAATTGTACATGTTCAGTTTAAAATAGAAGGTAGCATTTTAAAATAGATGATGAGCCTTCTCCCCCCACGTCATTTATTTTATATGTGTTTCCACACAATGTAAACATTGATCTCAACACAACTTGGATGGGGTAAGTGGCGTCCTTCCCTGCCCCAGTCCCTGGAGTTTGAAGAGAGAGGAGCCGTCATGATTCTTGTCATTCAAGATACTTTCTCCTCAAAGACGGTTTTAGTGATACACGGATTTCTTCCCATGTCTTAAATGTTTCATTTTCTCCCCAAATAATTCATATCAAGCTTTTGGATATAAACAAATGGCAACACAGAATTACAGGATGATGAATGAGGACTGAGACCTCAGGGAATATTCTAGGATGCATGCATAGTAACTGCTCTCTCAGTACACATGTGATTGATGCTTAGAAAATGATGCTTAAGAATTTACTAACTTTCTTTATCTTAAGGAATAGGAGAAGGATTCTGAAGCAATAAGAGACCTTTCTATTAAGTGTTTCAGATTATTATGGTCTTTTAAAGGGTAAACTTAAAACATGAGCATATAGGAAAATTCATTATAAATAACTAAGTCATATTACTGTCTATATAAGACAGGGACATATGTTATTAAATGTTTTTGATGTAACTAGTTGGAATATATGAAGTTTGACCTTAAGCTGGATGTCCTATCACTTTTCTTTATTATGATTTTATGTGCTAGGTTTTCAATTGCTATGTTTGGACATTAAGCACTTGGTAAAAATTTACCAAACAATAAATACTTATAATACTGTGGGTCACTCACTATATGAGAGCATTCCTGAAAGGTGAGCGCCATTAGGTAGCCTACCTTAATCATGCTGATCAAGGCATAAACTGACTTGTAGAAAGTCATTTGACCCTCATTCAGAGATAGATTCTAGTTCTTTACACTGAGTCAAACACATGAATAGGGAAGTACAGGATATATGTAGTAATTTAGGAGTCACAGGCTTCTACTTCAAAAGGGTTCTTTTTCTATTGTGATTTTATAGTTGGACTTGACCTAGCCAAAGCCTAACCAAAAGAAATAGACTTGATTTTTTTCTCTATTCCAGTAATTATTAGGAATCAGTGCTGGTGATAAAACACTTGATTTCCAAGTTTCTATTCTAGTCTAGCCTGCTTTCTTTAAAATGTATTTCTACATTAGCAATGAGACTGAAGGTGACTATGTTAAAGATTTACTCAGGATTTGATAACCATCCATTAATTTTTACTGACTTCATCAATAAAATGTAGATAGTAAGACGTTAATTAGAGTTTAGAACATTTGATTATTTCAAGAGATTTCAAGATTTTAAAAGTGTAACTTCATATACATACCCACTTTATTCTAATAAGACTTGATCTTAAATTTTTTAATTGCTTTATTTCTCATTTAACGATTGCTATTGAGATAGGTCAGGGTTATAAAATCTCATAAATTATTTATTATTCCAAAGGATCAAATAAAGCTTTATCAAATTTCATGTGAGTGCTAGATTTTTTTAAAAACATGAGCTTATATGAAAATTCATTATAAGCAACTATCTAAGTCATATTACTACCTATGTAAAACAGGGACATATGTTATTATGTGCTTTTAATGTAACTAGTTGGAATATATGAAATTTAACCTTATGCAAGATGTCTTATTGCCTTTCATTATTATTATTTCATATGCTATGTTTTCAATTGCTATGTTTAGATATAAAATATATCTGTCTTCCTTCATTAGGTCAGCATGATTCAGGTCATGATGCATCTGTCCATTTCCTCAGGGCATTACAGACAACCCAGGGAGACCTTTGTGCTAAAATTGTTCCCACTTGCAAATCCAGAGCCTCCTCTCTCAGCCTTAGCATTTCCTTCCAGCAGAACCATGGTGAGGGGACCTGCATACAGATTATTTTTCTATCTTATGACTGACCCTGTAGCTTTCCATATGACTCTTCAAGGCATGCTGCAATCTGTCTAGGGAACTGTGAGTATAAAATAAATAAATAAACAAACAAAATCAGTTTATTTCACTTGGCCTATGTCTGGTCTCATCACATCTCACTGAAAGTAATGTATTAAAGCAGGTGGTGGGGGCTAAGGTATTAGTTTCGCTTGACATTACTACCTGAAATTTAGCCAGAAGCTCAAAAAGACTGGCACGTTTGGTTTCATGACCTATGGGGGAGGGGGCATCACATCTTGCTTTAGTTTTCTTACCTGCAAAATAGATGGCCACAATTTCTGTCTCTAAAGAGTTGGTGTGAGCGTCCAAGAAAAGAATAGATCTAACAGAATTGTGCTTGGGCAGATATTAAAAGTTCAAATATTATATACAAAAGAAGAAATGGAATAAATGTCTTGAAATTACAATGATAAACATGTGTGTGCATGTGAACTTATTTTTTATACCAATATTACAGATATTAAAGATATAATTATGTGAGAGAGATAGGAAAGAGGAAGAGACACAGTATTATTGTAGCATATAGATATATATACATATTTAGTATGTAGCATATACAAACACACATAGAGACCCTCATTTGCAGCACTAGGACTTAAACCCAAAACATCATAAAAACTAAGCAAGCACTATACCACTCTGTTATGTACTGGACCCTAAACTTTAAAAAAGTAATTTTTTATCGTCTTAATTGATTCCCCTAAGCTTCTACCTGAAAGTAGAATGACTCCATTAAAATCTATTTTACGAATGGAGGATGTGAGGCATGAAATAATGAATTATATGATCTTAAATGAACACTATCACAAAATTCATGTTTTGTCAGCAGCTCGTTCTATAGGTGTCCATCTGAGTCATGCTACATTATTTGGAAGAAGTGGGCAGTGCCAGTCTATAACTGTGCAGAGAGAGATTAAGGTTATAGTTTGCCCAACCATGAGAAGCTCTTTGCTCCAACAATTCATAGAACAGAAAGAACCATGTTTGTCACTGGAATGTCTTTGTTTTGCTTTGTAGGGATCATTATTTCATAAAGTATAGATCCTCTGACCTTCATTTTTAAGGTGTTTTGAATGGATTTTTCATTATTGTTGTTTAATTCTGTCTTCATCTAGGTTTACGACAAATTGTGAATAGTCAGATGAGACAATGAATGAGTCTGACATACTTTTATGTAATGATTAAAGTCTACACACACAATGGAGTAGAAGAATAGGTTTTGGAGCAAGATCGTATTCCTTTGACAGTATATGACATTGACTGAGAATGGCTGGACTTGAATAAAAGTAGAAGGAAAAGTCTACCTAAGTCAACTCACCCCAAGCAAAGGTTGAAGGCAGCATGTAGTTGCTTATGTACAAAGCCCTTTTGATAGCTGAAGTTGGGTGTCAACTTGACCACACCTGGCATTAACTAAGATCAGCTGTGAGACCACCTGAAGAGATTATCTGGATCAATATATTTATAATACAAAGACCAGCCCTAGATCTGATGGGAATATCCCTAGATCTAATTGGAACCTCCCAGTAGCGAGCCAGATAAAAGGAACAGGAGACTTAGAAAAAGAGAGACTTTCCAAGGAAGTTTGCAGTGACTTAGCTGCCTCCAGCTTCAGCCACCAGCCATGCCACCTCCGTCATGAGAGACTGTTTCTCTCCTCTGGAACCATAGCTGACTAAATCTCCCTTTCTTCCCTAAATTGCTCGACTTTGGGTGTCTCTCACAACAACAGTTAAGAGTAACTATTACCGTCCTGTAGTGAACAGCGTTCTGTAATGCCCCACACCTACAGATTGGCACTGTCACTCACATTGATGGCAGAGAGACAAAGACTGGGGAGAAGGATAAAGGCTCATGACACCTCCAGGGGCAAAAGCTTCTGTTTCCTACATTCACAAGAAACTCTGGGGCAAGCCGGACAGAAGTTATGCACATTTTTAGGTGGAGGAAATTTATAATCAGAGCAATTTTATGACTCATCTAGAATCTTCCCACTGAGAGAGTCAGAGCCTAACCTCGAAGCCATTTTTTTTCTCAGCTTCTGTTTCACAGGCTTTTCTCACATCCGCAGATGGTGTCTGTGGGCTTGGCTCTCACTTTCAAGCTTCACTGACCCTGGATGATGAAGGAGGGTTTGCTCTGGACATTCCAGCTCAGACTAGCGTGCAGGTGCCAGACTTGGTGGCGTGGGCTTCTGCCCATTCCTCCTGCAGCTCCAGGATGAGCCGGTTTTGGCAACTTGGAGAAATGTTGGAATCCTCATCTGTCCCATAGGCAAAGGACATGAACTCTCCACAAACAGAAGCGGTTCTACACGGCAGGATCCCTCTGAATACAACTCATGTGGTTTATTGAATCCTGGGGGCATACTGCATTCAATGCTGTGGGAAACTAGCTGGAAAGAGCCACCAACAAAAGGATCCGATACTACGAAACATCTCAGGGCTACCAGTGTCCTCACTGAGATTTCTATTTTCTCTCCTTCTCCTTCGGCACCCATTTTAGAATGATTTTTTTTTCATTAATTTGCATTTCTGTGGAAACCTTTTTTATTTAATGCTGTGGAGGCTAGTTATCGGTTGACTAATGAGAAAAGTCAGTAAAATTGGAAAAAAGTCATAAGAAATGATACATTCCTACCTTGAATATTTCAGTATAATTTATAACAGATCATGTACACTAATGAAGCAATGTTTTGTTGTAAGGGTAAGACCTTTTCTTTAAATGCCATCTGATGATATTTCCCCTTTAGACTTTCTGCATCAACCTGAATCTTAATGAATTTTTTCTGACTTTTGTTGTCTGTTTTCTAAAGATTTACTGACAAGTGGGAGGTATTCAGAGTTCAGATTCTTTTTAAAATATGACTACTTATGTATTACTATTTCACGTACTAAATTCTTGCTACTTTTCAATGTGTATTAAGTATTACTATTCTCTATGTTTTGTAAAACATTAAATTTATTTTGTAGAAATGACAGTCAGTCATTTTCTCTTTATAGCTATGATAATTCAATGTATGTAATATTCTACTTAAATTTTAATTACAAAATCAGTTATGACCAATATAAGGAGATTTATCATCACATGTTATAGAATCCTGATAAGTATACAATGTGATTTGGAGCAATGAAAATTTGTGGGAATACTGAAAAATGGACCAGCCATCAACAGTTATATGCATGGTCGCACTTGTGCTATCGAGGTGAACCTCTGCTGCATGCACAAATGCGACCATGTTCATAGCAGCACTGTTTACAATAGCAAAGTCATGGAATCAACCCAAATGTCCAACAGTTGACGAGTGGATGAGGAAAATGTGGTACATCTATACAATGGAGTACTACTCAGCCATCAAAAATGATGAATTACTGGAATTTGCCGGGAAATGGATGTCATTAGAAACAATTATATTAAGTGAAGTATCCCAAACCCAGAAAATTAAGCGCCATATGTACTCCCTCATAGGTGACTCCTAGTACCAAACCCACCCAGCCCACCTTGAGACACTCAAAGGTAAATCTATGTAATACCTACAGTAATTGCAAGGATTATGAACAGGAGGGATGGGGTTGGAGGGCCACACCAGAAACAAGGAGAGAGGGGACCATGTTACAGCAGAGAAAATAGGCCTCCATCAAGGACTGCAAGTAAGTAATGTGACACCTAGTTATGTTCACAGACGTTCGTTCCTGATCATTTTCAACTGAGGGGGTATGATCTCACCAGAAGGAGAGGGCATATAGTCTGGCAGATAAAAAGTAACCAGTTTGCAAACGGGTGATTGACCCCTCCCTCACTGTGGTTTCCCACTTTTATTACATCTACCTTTGAATGTGCTTTTATCACAAGACTCCAGTTTAACAGCTTTTTGTCTCTGGCCAGGGGGTGACATACAGTGCCCATCAGGATGGAGTGAAGGGCATTGCAGGAGCAGCAAAACTGCAAAAGAAAATCAACAAACCACAATCCAGAACTTCAGAGACTCTATATCAACTACCTAGAACTAGGCCAGACTAATAGCTCCCCATCCTGAAGCTCAGGGACATTTGCGGAAGAGGGGGCGGTAAGATTGTAAGAGCAAAAGGATAGGAGGAGTAATGATTTGCAAGATACTCCACACAAGTTAGGGCTGAAGCAATCATAATTGGACTTTGCATGCCCTGCGCAATATCCAACACACTATTGACCTCACAAAGTCTAGCATCTGCTAAAGGCACCAAGATCCTTGGAGGTAAGGGATTGACAGCCACAGTAGTGTTCCTATGCTTAAGGGGAACACAGGAAAGGGTTCAGGGAAATGCCACTGGGTCCTTGTACGTCATCGGAGAGGAGGACCAAGAGGAGAGTTAGGCATACACAATAAAGGACTCTCTGGGAATTGGGGGGGAGGCACTGGGGGATGGGGAGGGAGGAGTGAGGGGAGGGGGAGCAGGGGGTTCTGGGGGAGGAGGAGGGAGAGAGGGAACTGGTGTACCTATTAAATTTGTATGAGCAGAAATAATAATAAAAATGTATAAAAAATTAAAAAAACAGTTATATGCATGGTACATATATGATCATTGTGATCATCTGTGCATACAATTTTAAAAGTGGGTTACATAGTCTGAAAAATTGATTTCATGGTGTTCAAAAGTGCTTAATTCCACTTTTGGAGTCATAGTAACTGCTTTTATTTGTAGAATACAGTACAAGTATCTAGTGATTCACAGTGTTCAAATCACACTCAGTTGAAGAAACTTGCAGGGGTATAGAGACTTAGAGAGTAATTCATCCAAAGTATTCAGCTTATAAACAGGGTGGGAGTGAAGGGGAATGAGAGGAAGTATGTAGGAATCAAAGAATTGTATCTGTTTCCATTAGAGGTTCTTTCCTAAGACAATCCTAGGAAAGCTCTGCATCTTGTTCCCTGAAGACTCAATTGCAGACACTTGGAATTTATTGCTCTTTGAATGCTCCTTTTTAATTCAAAACCCAGGAATTATTCCCAAACTAGACATTACAATGGGAAATGCACGAGATAACACACCAACCTTTTAAGTCAATCCAATCTGGTGGACAGGCTTCAAATCCATTGCTAGATTTGATTTGTTTCAGTATATTTTTTTTTTCTTGTGAGGATGCAGGATCCTGGTCAGGACTTAGAAAAAGTTTGAGCTTTTCTCACTAATGATAGCACACTACACAGCCAAAACTGTCTTATTTGGTGAGAAGAGCCTGGGCAGCATCTTAAGGTCTCTGAGAGTCAGATTCATCACTTTCCAGCAGAGCAAGACACTGCTTCTAGTACTAGGCTACTCCACATGGCTGTGATGAGTATCAAGGAGGCCACTGTGTGAGTGTGTGTGCTATGAACAGCAAGACATGTAGCACTACAGGACAGAGGGAGGGCAGCACAAGCTGCAAACGGAGCATAATCATGACTGCAATACTTTTTTCTGAAGGTCAGATATTTGGATGTGGTCACACCTGGCAGCCCACACTGGCTTCTAATAAGAACTGCAGTAAGTAAATCTGGAGACTTCTGGAGGATACAGACTGGAAATGCTGGACATACTGAGGATAGTGTGTCCTACCAGGAACCACCCACTCCATTTAGCTTAGGAAGATAATTGGGGTCTGCCATAGTTTGAAATGTGTCCCCCACAGCCTCATGTGTTTGGCAAGGTCATGGCACCTTGAGAGGTGGAGCCTTGCTGGAGGAAGGCAATCACAAGGGGTGGGCCTTGAGGTGGATTAGTCCCACTCTACCTCCAGGAGAAGTCTGCCTTTGCAGCAAATAGTCTTCCAGCTTTCAGCCTCCAAGATGTCTGCAGTGACTTAGACTCCTCCAGCTTTGGCCAACCAGCCATGCTGCCTCTGTTTTGAAAGACTGTATCTCCCCTTTGGAACTGTAAGCTGAATAAATCTCCTTTTCTCCCTTAAGTTGCTTGACTTTGGGTGCTCTCTCACAGCAATGGTTAAGAGTAACCATTACAGGTTCATAGATTGAAAACACCTTTGGAATGAATCTTTTCCACTTGTCATGCAGACATTATATGTCTAGGTGAGGGATTTGATGGGTGGTGTTTCAGGAATGACAAGGATATCAAAAAAGGAAACTGAAGCACACATCTGTGGGAGGACCACAAAATTCAACCATGACAGGAATCCTATGACTAGAAGCCTTGTCTTTCCTCTTATGCTTTCTATGAAAAGTTTTTAAAAATATTTTCATATTATTTTTATGTTATATATATGAATGAATAATGAATATACTGAGTTTATTTTATTTTCAATCTCTAAATCTCCATTTCTATCCCCTCTTTTTCCTCTTGTAACCTTTTATCTCCCCTGCCAGACTCCTTCCTATTTTCAAGTCTTTTCACTTGTGTAGCCCACTGTGCTTCTTCCAGTTATGTTTAATGGCATATGATTCATGCACCAGTAAGTGTTGTAGATCGATGGGTAAGATAATGTTTGTCCCACTTCAGGCTCTTTCACTATTACCGATCTTATTGTTAGCTCTTAGACATCCTTTTTAGGACCAAGCAGTCCTAAATTATTTTCTGTACTTTGGCTAGTTGTGCTTTGCTGAAGGAAACACCTTTGCCTCAGAAGGAGGCTTCCAGGCTGAGTGTTAAAAAGCCCAGCTATGCTACTCTTCAGTATTTTCCCAAAGAAACTCTAAGTCCTATCACAAAGGTATTTGCTTAGTCATGTTCACCCTTACACTATTTTCACAGGCTAAGTAAAGGAACTATCTAAGGAAACCATCAACAGATGAATGGACACATATGTTAGGATGAAATTTTCATCATCTGTAGAGAAAAAAATCACAATATTTTCAGGAAAATAAAAAGTGGAAATTATTATTTATGTGCTAAGTGAAGTAATATACACTCTGACAAAATGTCTCTAACATGCAGATCTTAGATTTTAGTGTGTGTGTGGTGTATGTGTTGAAACTAGAACGGAAGAGACATCATAAGTGTGGGTGCTGAATAGGATACGTGGGTCTGAAAGCTGAGCGGGGGGTTGGGAGAAGAGGGGACCAGGATGAGAGCAGCTGAATGACAGTGAACTGACAAAGGAGGAAGAGGACAACTTCTCAAATCCTGTATGAAAATGACACGATGAGACGTACTCATTTGTAGACTAGTTTGGAAAAACTAATAAGAAGAAAGAATCCCTCAGCAAGAGTGTAGGATATGTCTAGTGGTTCAACTCATAATGGAGAGATTTTGGAGATTTTATTGAGAATGTCTGCTACATCCAGGATGTGTATGTTGGCAGTAAAAAACACTCACAGTGATAACTACAAACAGAAGTGAATAAATGTACGTTTCTGACATCACTGGATACTTGCCTTGACTGTGGCTGCCTCTACGTGCTCTCCACATTGCCAGCCTCTGCAGAGACAGTGCCCTGAAGTGCATATCACCTTCCTGTGAATGGCCATCGTTAGAGAAGCAAGGACAAAAAAGGTTTAAAGAGGGGTAAGGTAATAGGCACCAGTTATGTTAATAACACAGCAAACGAACACCCAAATAAGAATTTAAGAAACATTAAACCTTAATGTGCACAGGGCTGTAATGTTCTCTGCAGTTCTCCACGTGTTTGATTTTTATACTACTCTGCAGAACTCACATGGATTACATTTTTAATCAGATGACAGGCAGGAGGATGACAGATAAGGCAGAAGAAAGGCTGGCTTTGGAAAAAAGAATATTTGCATTTTAGTGACCAAGCAGAGGAAGTATTTGTGTTAACTCTCACAGATCAGTGAATGGGGAAAGATCCTACTGGTTTCATGTTGCCGGGGACAGAACTCCAACTTCCACTCTTTTGTAATCACCTTGCAGGTATTGGAATGATGAGAACTTGCTACACTGGAGAGAAGCAGGCTGAGAAAAAGTATCTCAACGTTTGGATATGCAGGGATAGAACAGTTTATTTACTATATAAGAAAGTCATGGTTTAGAATGTGAGTCTCTCCCCACCTTAATAGGCTCATGTGTTTGAATACCTAGTTTGTGCCAATGTTTGTAAAGGTGGTAGCATCTGTAGAGGTAGAGATTTGCTAGAAGGGAACATGTCAAAGGGAATGGACTTTAGGTTTGGCAGCCTGCCCTGCTTCCTCTTGCTCTTGCTTTCTCTGTTTGCTGATGGCTGCGGTGACCAGAACCAGCCTCCTGCTTTTGCTTACAGTCATGTCTCCTTGTGGTACAATTCTCAGCACGATGAATTCTATTTCTTCTGCAGTCAGAAGTCAATAAATATCCCTTTCTCCCTTAAGTTCCTTGACTCTAAGTATTGCATCACAGCAAAAAAGAAAAACTAACTTCATCAAAAAAAAATCATAAAAGGAGAAAAAGTAAAGTGCTCTATGATGATTGACATTTGACTGGAACTCGTGAGCTGTGCATCTCATTTCACTTACACTGGGGTCCTCCAGGGAATTTCCTTCAGCTACACTTGAGATTCCTGAGACCTAGGACAAAAGGCACAGGTGAACTCCCAAGCCAGCTTGCTTCTGAGAGTGTGCTAGATCATTTCAGTGATCCATTCTGTGCATTTCAGTGGGAAGCATGGAGCAGTATCATCATATGCAAAGCCTTGGGAAATTATAGCTCTCTAGACTGAAGATTTTACCTTGCAGAAAAAGAAATGATACACACAGAGGGAAATGACTTGTTCCAAGGTCATTTCATGCGTCTTCTGATATAGACCTGAAAACCAGAGCTCTGGTCTCTCATACAGATGGTTTTGAGATACTGAGAGGCCACAGGACATGTACTTGAACTCTGAGACAGTATCAAATGTTAATAAAGAAACTCTGAAAATCTTTCAAGTATTTGCAACTGAAAATTTCAGGCTGGAGATCTTTCCCAAGCTTCATGTCTGAGATATGAATTCTCCTGGTATGTAATCACCTTTATTTCCTTTCCTGGGTGAATTGGCATAATGCTTAGAAGTTCCATGAAGTTCATAGCAAATCTTTGTCAACTGAATAAATTTTTCCTTGAAAAGTCTTTATCTTCTAAGAGGTTTTATTCACAGAACTACTGTTGAAATATACAATTTGAGAGTGTGGGTCAGATTCATTGAATATTATATTATTGAGTATTTTCTTAAATAAGTAGATTTTCTACAATGTGTGCATTTGAAACGATGAGAAATTTTAGAATTTAAGAGTACTACTCCATCTAAGAAAAGAAAGAAATGTCACCTCTATTTTGTCCTTGTTTCTCAGGCTCACAGCACATTTTTCAAATTCTGGCCAGCCTTGACAAGCAATATAAAGCACCATTAGTAACATGCATGCTACTTGACGTGCATCTTTGGGCTCCAAGGTGTAGGCATGCCTTCATGTCCTGCCATTCAGTTCTCAGTGATGCCCACACAAAAGGAAGGTTTGCAGGGACGTTTTCACTCAACAGTAACATCTTCCATTTTTATAGGGATGACAGATGTGTACAATCCAAAGCTCAACTAATTTCTTATGTAGCCCATAACTCATTCCCACCACTGAGAAGATACTATGTAGTGTATGTTACTATTAAGAGTCAGATAGAATAATATATTGCAATCAGGTTGAACATTGCCTTTTATTTTTTTTTTATTTCAGCTCATACAAACTTATTAGGTACACCAGTTCCCTCCTTTCCTCCTCCTCCCCCCGTACCCCCTGCTCCCCCTCCCCACCCTTCTCCCTCCCCATCCCCCAGTGCCTCCCGCCCCAATTCCCAGAGAGTCCTTTCTTGTGCATGTCTGATTTTCCTCTGGGCCCTCCTCTCCGATGACGTACAAGGACCCAGTGGTCTTTCCCTGAACCTTTTCCCGTGTTCCCCTTAGGTATAAGAACACTGCTGTGGCTGCCAATCCTTTACCTCCAAGGATCTTGGTGCCTTTAGCAGATGCTAGACTTTGTGAGGTCCACAGTGGGTTGGACAATGCGTAGGGCATGCAAAGTCCAATTATGATTGCTTCAGCCCTAACTAGTATAGAGTATCTTATATATCATTGCTCCTCCCATCCTTTTGCTCTTACACTCTTACCGCCCCCTCTTCCTCAAATTTCCCTGAGTATTTTATTCATTAACATTCTTTATTTACTTTTGAGGGAAAGATAAAAGAGACAGAAAAAGAGAGCAGAGATGGCGGCACATAGAAGTCAGTGTCAATTTTTATAAATTGATTTTCACCTTATTACTTGGGCTCTGAGGATTAAACTCTGGTTACCTGTTCTGAGAACAGGTGCCTTTACACACTGATCTATCTCACTGGTTCAAGTAATATCTGGATCTCGGCAATATACCCTAACAATTATGCTAATTAATTTCAGAGAGATATAAATGCTAAAATTAATATTATGAAAATCCCAACAGTTGGGGGGCAGACAAAATAATACATATTTGGGCAATTCAGTTTTAACTTTATTTTTCCTACATTTTGGACCACAAATTTACATTTTATAAATCAATAATGTGTTTTTCATGAAAATGTAATACATGTTTTTAAGCATAACCTACATACAGATTGATTATAGTTTGGTTCAAACTTGAATTTATATTTTTATAATATAAGATTAACAAAATGAGAACAGAACATGTTAACAATTTTGTGGTAAACTTATAGATTAACTTTGGTTGTGTACTTTGCATTTTTTTAAAGTTATGTAAATATTTTGTTCTATCTCAAAACTTATACCGTGCTATAGAAACATATAATTGGTACAGAGATTAGTAGGATCATGAGTTATGAAAAGCAAAATTTGAACTACTATATAAGCAATATAAATTTAACAAAAAATCAAATATCTCATAAATCTTTCAGAGAAAAAAAGAGATAAGGATTAGCAGTACCTATCATGTTGGTTTTTGTTTTTTTTTTTTTTTTTTTTTTTTTTTTGAGACAAGGTCTCAATTTGCAGAACATGCTGGCCCAGAACTCACCCAGTAGCCCAGGCTGAACTCAGAGCAATAGGATGGCTCTTCCCTTATTATCACTATTACACATATGAACTACAATGACCGGCTTTGTACATACTTTTATTAGAGCATATTAGTTAAGCTAATTTGTGGTGATATATGCATTCATAAAATCCTCATTAAAATATCAATATTCTCTAAATAGAACAAAAAAGAATACTAAATTCCTCCTGCGTCTTAAACCTGAGCAAAATGAGAAATGTAGATATTCTAACACCAACTTTCAAATTATATTACAGAGCCATAGTAACAAAAGAAACAGTATTATTTAGCATAAAAAGAAGACATATAAGTCAACGGAATACAACACAGCACCCAACAAAAGAAGCAGTATTATTCTAGCATAAAAAGAAGACATATAAGTCAATGGAATACAGCACAGCACCCAGGAATGAATCATGCAGCTCAGTTATCTGATCCTTAATAATGGGTCTAACAATACAATTTGGAGAAAGACAGTCTCTTCAATGAATGGTACCGGGAAAGCTATAAACGATGGCTAGTGATGACTACTGTACCTTTAAGTCTTGCATTGTTCTTTTCCTTAATTCTCCTTTCAACATAGCAACAAGAAATTCAGTATTTCTTATTTCCTTGTCTCTAAGGCGACATTCCACTGCATTGAACCTTAGGGACTCCACAGTTGTGGATGCTACTGAGGAGCTTAAGAAAGATCAAGATCATTACTGGGCACATCTATGCAACATGTGGATGAAGCCATGACTTCTCCGTGGAAGTTCCCCCAGTCTCCCTTCATCAGAGTGCTCCCCAGACAGCCACCTGGAAGTGTCGCTGCTCAGACCCAGATGAACTGTCTTTCCGAGGCGTCCATTCTCCAGCTCAGTGTCCCCATACCTGCTTGTGAACTCCCAGGTCCATCCCCCTTGCAGAACCTCATCCTTGACTCAACTCCTTTCCTGAAACCCACCCAGCAATGGATTTGATTGAGTAATTTCCTGGTTCCTAGCTATGCATTGTGTCATAGATAAATATAACTTGATGGGTGAGGATTTGAGCTCTGGGAACATTTGTAGAGAATTAGTAGCTGAGTTAAGCCCAGAGTGAACCTATAGGAAGTTGTCTAGCTGATGAAAAAGGCCCAGCCCATGATGGGTGGGACTAGGCTCTAGATAGGTGAATAAAATACACAGAGCTCGTTGAAGAAGTTGGCATTCTCCTGTTTAGTTGGCCAGACATGCTGGTCTGGCAAATAAGGATTGTCCCTCTCTCAGCCATTATGTGGATATGATGTGGCCAGTTCCCTTGGTCCTTGGTGTTGCAGTGGGTTCTCCTGCCAAGCTGGACAAGGAGTTGTAACCAGACTACAGGAAAAAATTAAAACTCCTGTTCCCTTAGCCGTTTATCATGATTTTATCATCAGAGAGCAGAGTAACTGCAGCCCATTACTTTGCATTTCTGTTTATCCCAAACATTTATCTCCAAACATTTTTCCTACTCATTGTGAAATCTAAGCATGAAAACTCTCAAGTATATTTACATTTAAGTGCAGTGCCAGAGCCTTTGCGTATTTGGAAAAGCTTTTGAGATTTTAAATGAACTTCCAGCAGGTTCTTAGATTAAAGCTCTGCCAAAAGTAGGTCTATCATAGACTCCGGGAAACTTGGTTCAATTTGGAGTTCCTTGACCATCAATCCCAAAGAGTAGAAACTTCATGAAAACTATTCAATTGCTTCCAACTTTTTAAAGTCATTTAGATCCTTCGCTGGTGCTCACCCGCCACTCCCTTTGTCAAACTCATCTCTTACCCACGTGAGTCTCACTGGCCTGACCCGTCCTCATTTCCAGCATCTTTACCTTGTTTCCTATTTTCCTTTTGTCCTGAAACACTTTTCAAACTGATGACCTAAAGCTTATACCATCTCCAACATGAAATGTTTTATAGGTTGACAATCATTTGTTTTCAGTTTGTTCATTATGCCTTTCTTTTTTATCTAAATACAAATTATTTACAGATGAAATTATGCCCTTTTGATGCATGTCTATGCCAAGTAATAAACTGGGTTAGTTAACTTACCTACCATCTGAAACTTTTATCATGTCTTTGTGATAAAACGTACAAAGTTTTCTCCAGTTATTTTGAAAGATTAGTTAATCTTAACTATAGTCATGTTCTGTGCACTAGAACATCAGAATTTAGTCCATTCTTTGTTGCATTTATTTTAGTGTCTGAGATATAGTCTTATGTAGCCCAGGCTGACTATGCATGAAGTCTTGATTCTTTTGAGCTACCTCCCCTGGGTTGAGATTAAAGAGCTGGTATATCATACATGATTCAAGACATATTTCTTTTTGCTAATGCTAACTTTGCACTATCTGAAAATCATTTCTTCATCACTCTCTCCATATCTTCTGCAGGAAAATGTGGCAACCAGTCTTCCAAACTACCTGTTTTGGTGTTTTGAATGCACCCTCAAAGAAATAAAATACACTGTTCTGATTCTGGAAAGGTAGAATCTATGATTATTGCTATGTGATTTTTTATGTGAAGTCTTTTATGAAATTCTTACTGAGCCTTTAGAATATAGTCAGTTGCCTTCACCAGTTGTGGAAATTAGAGGAAGTCACTTTCCTTCTCAGTGCCCCAGAATTCTCTTGGGTCACAGGTTTAATAGAAAAACATTTTTGAAGAGCATAGAGAATATTAAGTATGGAAATTAGCTAAAATCTGATAATAATTCCTGACAAACATGAGCAACTCAAAGAAAATTAATTATTCTTATTAAAAATGTTTTTCCTGCTCAGTGGTTATCTGTGTTGTTTATAAAGAATTGGAATTGCATAAATTGCTATGTGATTTTTGTTTTCCCCCACATACTATGTCACTGATGAAAGCAATTATATTCTTATGAAACCAAATGTTAATTCATGGTACATTAGAAGCTTTTAATATTGTATAATCACATGCATTTAATACCACTTATTCCTTAATCTTTAAACAATGAATGGCAAAGCAAGCTTGACTTGCAAATAAAAGTTATTTTTATTTGCTTACAGTTTCCCAACATTCAGGAAAAAAGGCTGAGTGACAGGATGACAACATTCCTTACAGATAGCACCCTTACCCCTTTAGCTCCTGTCTGCTTGATTTCTTAGAAAGTGGTTCACAATGTTGTGCAGGTTGTAGACAGATAACATTTCTTTCTCTAATTTAGAGGAAAGAACTGTGAGACGTTGGTATTTAGTTGAGCCTACTAGGTTGTTCCTGACCAAGACTCTTGATCGTGAATGCAGACCTGCCAAGACTCTGTATCTCAGATTGATGGATGGGGTTGCCAGCTTTGTATTTTCATTATTTTTTGCTCTTCAGGTCCATGTGTCAAACCCGCACTACATCAGAGATGCTAAACGTTGAATAAAGTAAAACATCTATGAATTAGAAATGAGTCCGTTCACATTTTTTATTCACTTATCTCCGGCTGTGATACATGATCCATCATTTATCAGATTTTCCCAATCTCCTTATGTATTTTTCTCTTCGACCTTTCTTTAGGTTTCTCACATTCTCGAGGAGGCAGCCTGGGAAAGGAAGGAAGATTCAACTAATTCTGACTTCAGATTTGGTTTCAGCTCTGTGACTTTCACTCTAAAGAGATTTTTTCTTTTTCTCACCAACAAACAAAATGCACCACTTAGTCCATTAAGGCCTTGCAGGTTTATCTATGATTTCTCATTTTTTCCTTTTGTTAATTTATTTTTTCCACTCATACCCAGGTTCCCTCCCTCCCTTCACCCCTCCCTGGATCCTCCTTGTTCCCCCCTTTTCCTCTTCCTTCACCTCCCCTCCTTCCCTTTTTCCCAGTGTGCCCCCCCCCCATTCTTGGAGTATCCTTTAGTGTGCATGCCAAACTTCCCTCTGGGTCCTCCTCTCTGATGAGGTGTAAGGACTCAGTGGCATTGCCTAGAGCTCTCTCTTGTGTTCCCCTTTAGTATAGGAACACTATTGTGGCTGTTAATCCCTTGCTTCTAAGGATCCTAGTGCCTGTGATCCAGCTAGACTTTAGGGGGTTAATGATATGTCGGTCATTGTGCAGGTCATGCAAAGTCCTATTATGATTACTTCGACTGATTTCTCATTTTTACCTGCATTTTAGATCCTCTATATTTAAAAAAAATATACAGGCCCATTTTAACTTCTTTTGGTTATGCCACTTTAAAGAGCATTTTGGATATATCGTCTTTACCATATTTTCCAATAAGATTATGTTTAGGGTTAATGAAATAATGTGGCTTAAAGTATCACATAAGAAGTTACCTTCCTTGTTTGCTCTTTCTGTATTGTCTCCTATTCTCCTATCTCTTTAATCTTACTTCTATTCTTCTTAGTATGATAACATTGACTTTAATATTCTTATGGTTTTATAACTTCAAATTAAAGACATTAACACATTCTCTTATAAATCTGCTTAACATATATGCAACTACAATAAGCAAGAAATAAGGATGTTTGAGGATTTTGAAAAGTCAAAAAAATAAAATCTCCATTCCTTGTCTTAGTTGGAAACTAGTTGAGAAATCTAATAAAGGTATTGTAAGGTGAAGATGCAATATTTTCATTAAACCATTGGAAATTTCTGCTTTTAATATGGAAGCCACTTGTCCAAAGAGGAACTACAATATTCACCAAGCCCATCCCCACAGCTATCGCTCAGTTTCTCTCTTCTTTTGCCTTTGTGAGAGAGCAAATAAGTGTGAGAACTAAGTGGGAGGTGTGTGGGCACACAGGACAGCAGGGGACCTACTAAAAGAAAAGTGCAGCACTATGTCCCTGGATTAAGTAGCAGTGAGCATCATTCTTGTGGAGCACATCGCTTGTCAGGATGCGATGACACACTTGACAGGAGCTGAGTGTGCACAGGAGTGGGAAACAGAGAAGCCATCCCCTCTGGAAGTCAAGAAAAGACTTCTAGGAAGAGACCACAGGCAAGACACCGAGAAGGAGAGCAAAGAGAAAGTTGTTCAAAGAGGAAGGGTTTTCGGGTAATGGAGAAAGTTCAAGAGAGCTCATAGTACATTTGGAGAGACAAAGTGGGACCAGAGAGGGTAGGTCAGGAGGTGGAGGGTGGGCTAGGAGGAATAGAGACTGTGGACATTGGATCATGGACGGGGGCTTAGCATGTGGGAGGCACATCTGTCTTCCCAGAGCAGAACTCGCCGCAATTGCGAGGCCTGCCTGCTCTGTATAGCAAGGTCCGGGCAAACCAGGACTGTATCTCAAGATATTGCTTCAGAAAGATTAAACAAAACAAGGAAGCAAGCACAGCAAACCCTCAGAGGCCATAGTCTAACTCTAATGAGACGACTGGGGATTTCAAGCACCTGTAATGTCTTCTGGAAGGTGGACTGTCCACAGCTGACCACAGACAATTGAAGAAAAGAACATGTAGGCATATAGCATTGAAAAGTATGTTGGCAAGTAGATCAAGATTGAATTTCAGCAAATGAACGTGATTACCATCTATTGAGTGAGCAGTAGGAGAGGAGACACGGAAAGAAAGGACAGTCTGTGACGGTCCTGTGGTCTCCAGTGTTTAACGTCAAGAGAACACCCCCTGTCACGGTCTGGATGTGTGCTGTCCCTTGCAGGTTCCTAGTTTTGAATATTTCCCTAATGCTGGTGTCTGGGAAGGTCACGGCAACTCTAGGAGGTGGAGCTTTGCTGGGGGATGGAACTTCACAGGGTGGGGCTTGGTTGTAAGCCCAGCCCTGCTTGCTGCCGCAGCTTGATTCTTACCTCCTCTTCCTCCATTATGACAACTGGGAGCTGAACTTGACTCCCAGCTTTTGCCTCTAAAACATGTGTCTTTAGCCATGATAACCTATATAACTCTACTCTGGAAGTATGAGTCAAATAATTTCCCCTCTTCTCCTTTTAACTTGTATATGAATATTGTTTCATAGGAATAGAAAGAAAGGTAACTACAACATCTGCTTCGTGGTGCTGAAAGTAGACTGAGAATGGAAGCCAGTGAAATCTGTGGAATTACTGGCATCTGGAGGAATGTGTTCAGTGGTATTGTTGCATGAAGGATTAGAAGTTGGAATGGGTTTCAGAGTATTTCAGAACTATCACTTGAAATATTTTAGGATTTACCTCTGAATGAAAAATGTAGAAGGAAAAGAACACAATAAAGTATTGTCTTTTCCTTGGAACCTATAGAAACAATGTGGCTAAAATGGCTACAGACTAAAATAGGTTTGTGAACTAACTAAATTTTCAATAGTTTTATTTGGATATATTTTCAAATTAGGGAAAAATTTTATTCACTAAGAGCAAAGAAACAAGGAGCGTAGTCTGTATTTTCTAAGATGGAAAAAGGGCAATGAGAAATAAAGGCTAAGATACTTGGGGCCGAATTCACATTCTGAGATTAAGATCAATGAATTTGGAGAAGAACAATTCATCTTGTTAGAGTATCTGGGAGATCATATGAAATTGAAAAACTGAGTTCATTCATCTTTAGTATTTTCCATAATGATATACAATAAGTTGACAAAAGGGAAAAAGCATAAATTTGAAGTTTGGTGCAGACACACATTAAGATGAATTATAAAAATAGACTTGGCAGAACACAGTAGATGCAGTAGTTTCCTGAGGTTTCAAGAAAGCAGATTCCTCGATGAGGTAAAAATCTTAAACATAGATTAGCAAACATTCTGCAAGAACTGTGTTTATGGACTAAGTATGTTAAGTGTTCTGAGACAGAGCCATATATGCAGGAAGGTTCTGGGAGGTGTTATTGGGAATAAGAGGGAAGGAAAAGTGAGTCAAATATGCATAATGGGAAACTCATGGGATTGGGGGAATGGCTCAGTGGGTAAAGTCTTCGTCTCTAAAGCAAAGAGACCTAAGTTCAGATCCCCAGTTGCCACTACAATTCCAAGCAAGCGAGGCAGTCTGCCCATAATTCCAACTGTGGAAGACAGATCATCACGGTAATCCTCAGAGCAAGCTGGTTAGCCATACTTGGCATGCTCTGGGTTTAATTAGAGACCGATGATCACAATGATAAGGGAACACTGCCAAGTCAAGTGCACTTGTGATGTGAAGGAGGAAGAGGCAGCCACAGGGGTAGTGTTGCTTTAAAAGAGGAAAAAAACAGCTTGTCTAAAGCAAAGCAGGAAGTTGCACTGGGGTGAGCTTAGATTACTGACCCATCTCTCATCTTTTGTCCCATGTATTCTAGTCATAGAACACGGTTTCTTCTCTCAAAACACAATCCATAGAAGGTATTGACATAGAAGAGAATTTTATAAGAGATCTGGATGGAATACAGAGAAACAACACGAAGAGTATACAACGTTCAAACTAACCGAACATGCTTCTGCTACTTAAAAGACTCCCAATCCATAGGTCTCAGTTTTGCTTTGAAAAACCCTGTGACTTGAAACTTTCATTCTCCTTTTCCTCACTCTCCGTGTACTTCCCTCCCCCTCAGCTATCTCTTATACAGACTACCTGCAGCTCTAATGCGAATCAACTTAAGGATTAGTGTCAGTCTGGTATACTTTGAATTTGTCCCCAGACTTACCTACTCAGTGAGTTCTTGTACATGACAAACACAGTATTGTGTTGTTCCTTTCTCCAGGACAGGAATTTACCAATAAGGTTTTAATTTCTTACATTGGTTCCCTATAATGTTTCCCTCATTGTCTTTGACGACTTCCTTTCTGCTTGCCCTTTTTACCATCTCCTTCCATTGTGCACAAGTTTATAAAGAAGTGAATTTCTTGGAGGAAAAGGAATGTGCCCTTTGATAATCACCTTCAGATTGTGTTCACTTTTTTCCTACAATTTCAACCGCAAAGCTGAGTTTTTCTGCCTGTGGCAGAAGCTAAGACCTCACTGTTCATAAAGTCTGCATAAAAATAGACTTATAAAAGCCACATGATTTCCTTGTGAACTGCAATACTGCCAAGCCAATGCGAACCACCTGTGGTGTTTAATATGCTAGACTGGGATGGTTCTGTCCTTTGGTTTTATGCTTCCAGGTCGCATTTGCATTTGGAGAATTTGTGTGCAGAACAAGACTTTCAGTCTTTATTCGTTTGCATCTCTGGCCAGATACAACCATGATTTTAGGATTCAGAAACCCTCTGAGCATGGAGCCTAGAGAGCTGGTATCATATCTCATCTCCTTAATCCAACATCAACATCACCCTGGGCAATTCATCCCAGTATTTAGCATTCATCTCTGTGAAATAAGCCTATTTTTTTCTGACCAAGGTGTAGGTTTTTACATAAAGATCTATTTTATAAGTATGTTGAAGAACTCCAATGTGGTGCTTACATGAAGGTGTTGTTCTCTTCATTCAATGAAACTCAACTTTCTTCATCAATGTCTACCTCGCCACATCCAAGGGAAAATGTTTTGTGCAGAAGGCAGAGCTAGAGCAGCTGTCATTCACAAGCTATGTATAACCTTGGAAGAATTGGCCAGCCTCAGTAACTTTCAATGCTACTGAAGTGATTCTTCTTTCAAGTACGTCTGTCATCCAGTGATAATTCTCAAATTATAATCGTAAATAATGAAAACCAGAGCAAAGGAGAAAAACAAGCTTTGGGTTTCTTTAGTCTTCCCCTCTGCCTAACAAGGCATCATGTCAGCTATTTAGTACAAGTACAACGCATCCAAACAGAAGTTCATTCTTGTTTTACCAAATCAATATTATATCCTTGTTATCTGCAAATAGTCTCACCTTTTGTCACTGGTAGCACCGATGGGCTTATCCGCTCTTCCCTCCCCTTCACATCCTGCCAGTCAGTGACCCTGTTGACCCCACTGACGAAGTCCTCCCACTCTCGGCAGCGAACTTTTTCAACTTAGATTTTCAAATTTGTTTTGTGGATGATTGCATCAGCCTCCTTCTGAGCTCTCCAATTTCATTCCTTTCAATTGTGTTATTTCATTTGTCACGTAGCTACTAGCATGAGTATTCCTAAGCATGACTTTGAACCTCACATGCCTGAGAGAGATTCTGTCACTTGGTAACTCTTTGAGCTCCCCAAGTGACTCTGAGGAGGCATATGACTCTAGGAAGCTCAGTGTACTAGAAGTTCCAGAAGCGTCCCTGTGAAGTGTGCCTTCACACACATTCAGGCGACTTAAGGAAATGACTGTCAGAAAATGGCAGGCAACCAAAGCATACTGGTTTCTGGGAACCAAGGACTGCTCCAGAGCAGACTGCTCAGAGTCTCTACTGAGCTTGAAGAACTTTTCAAGACTTTATTTTCTGTTTCAAAAGGTTGCCCTACGTTCAGCCTGCCATGTCTCCTTACCTTCCTGAGTTCCTCTCCATTTTCTTTTGCAGGTATTAACCATGATAAACTGAATGCTTTTTCTTGTCTCGCTTTCTCACTTCCTTTTTTTCTTTTTGAAAGATCTGGACCAGCACACTTCACCTGTATTTCAGTTACCTTCCTTCCTGCTACTGTGTAATGACACTCAAAAAGAACATTAGTGTAGAAAGGTAGATTTATTTGGCTTATAGTTCCAGAGAGGGAGATATGGCCCATGATGGGGGATAAACACACACACACACACACACACACACACACACACACACACACACACACACGGTGAATGGCAGATGCTGAAGACAGCAGGTTCAGGCGACAGAAGCCCATGCAGTTAGCAGCAGACTCCATGTAGAGCTGGGCCACCAAAAGCTCAAGATCTGCCCCATGTGACATTGTGACATGCCTTCTTTCAGCAAGGTTCCACCTCCTAAAGGGGTCCTCACCTTCCCAAACATCAATATCAACTCAGGATTCATACACATGAACTTGTGGTAGACAACTCACATTCAAACCACGACAATCTTTAAAAAACTATTGAAATTAGACCAACTACATAAGAATATAACTAGATGGACCAAATAAAATATCCATATATACATAACAGCTTATTGTGCCTTCTTATGCCATAAAAGTGTTTGGTCCTGTGATATTATGATTGTTAATTTGCAACTCATTCATTATGGCTTTTTTTAAATGCATCTGTTCTTTTAAACATATATTATCCCTGCTACCAAAAAAAAGTCTGTTTTCATTAAACCATGAAAAGTAATTCTTTTGGGGACTTGAGAGATAACTCAGGAGTCAAAGCCTGTGCCTCCTAGGAAGAAGGACCTGATTTCAGATCCCAAAGAAGAAACCTAGTAGAAATGAAGGTCCCCTGCATTTTTGGACCTGGAAGACAGAGCCTGGGAAACCCTGGAGCAAAGCAAAAAGATGGTAGAATAGCGCCGGGTGACTCTTCAAAGTCACTTTTAATCTCCACACACAGACACGCTCAAGTGCCCTCTGGTACACACACAACACACACACACACACACACACACACACACACACACGAAGTAATGTTTATCCACCTTGGTCTACCTCTCAAGTGATCATCCTATAATTGCTATTCAATAATTTCTCTACTTGATTCCTTTCCTTTGTTCTCACTGCCTGTGTATGTCCTCTCTATGCTATTTTTTTTTTAAAATTTATTTCCGCTCATACAAACTTAATAGGTACAGCGGTCCCCTTCCTCCCTCCACCCCTCCCTGGACCTCCTTGCTCCTGCCCCCTTTTCCCCTTCCTTCCCCCCCTCCCTCCCTTTCTTCCAGTGCCTCCTCCCCCCATCCTTGGTGCGTCCTTTAATGTGTATGTGACACTTCCCTCTGGGTCCTCCTCTCTGATGAGGTGTAAGGACTCAGTGGCATTGCCTAGAGCTCTTTCCTGTGTTCCCCTTAAGTATAGGAACACTACTGTGGCTGTTACATTCATCTTTTATCTGTCCTTCTCTCTGGAGGCTGAATATTCAAGGATTTAGAATTTTGTCATACCTATTTCTGTGACTGTAATGTTTTGCAGAATATCTGGCACATTCTAGGGTAATGCAATATTTTTATTTATTTAGCAGCTGGATACACGGGTAGGTGCATCATCTTGACATGGTGGCAGTACGGGGATAGAACAAGCTGTGCGATCACTCACCTTGGGAGAGCTGAGCGTCCTTGCCTTGGCTGGAGTCTGTAATACTTGACCCTTGCTAAAGTTTTCATTATCAACCTCTAACATACAGAGCCAAGTATATGAATTCCCAATTAAATAGCTGCCCTTGGCTTTAAGGGGAAAACCACTGGTGAAAAATAGATATTGTTCTTCTGTCAATCGCTTTGCCCTTCTACAAGTCTCTTCAGCTCTAACAGCCCATAATTCTAAGACAAAGTCGAGCAGAAGCTACAAAAAGTCAACATTGTACTTCATTTTGTGCTTTTACCTTGTTCCTTCGAGAAGGGATTTAATGGGAAAAGTGTTCTGAAGAGGTGACGGATGTATTAGATCCTTATACCCATCAACATTTAGAGAGGGTCTTATATTCACTGTCCTTATTTCTTTATGGATTTACAGAGCTAATTATGGCTCTGCACACTAGCACTGGTACATGCTCAGTGTTAATAATCATAAAGCTTGGCAATTTTTAGTCAGTGAGCAAACACTTAAGAAGGTCTGGTCTCCCTCAGCCTGAGCCTTCCTCTTCGTCAGTCTCCTTTGGTGTGGTAGTAGCTCGTCCTCAGCCTTCAATGCTCATTCCACTTTCTTTCCAATATTTTTTGGTTACAATTTCCTGTCATTGTTAATGACTTGCTATATAAACTTCACATGTTTTCTCCAAAGTCTAGAGTGTTCAACAATTCAAAAGCTAAAAGGTATAGATACACCTATAATTCTCCAAACTCTACAGTGGCAATACTGTGAAGAGATTAGACATCAACACAGGGGGTTGAAAATGTTTGTGAATGTTGAGTTAACTGAGCTCAAATTGGTAACGTTTCTGCTTTGAACTCTCAGATTTTCTCAGAACATGTGTCGTGTCGGTACAAAGATACATCTGTAAGTGCTTTCCAAGTCAAAATCCTCATGCTTTTTCTTCAGAGTACACCCCACTGAACATGTGACTGATAATCACGGTTGAAAAGTTGTCTTTAAGTTTATCTAGTTCCTGGATTCTCAATGTACAGTTCATTAAGAAAATTAGGAAGTTTAAATTCTAGGGCCCATCCAACTTACTGAATCAGAAATTCCAACTGGGGGGTTTTTTAATCTGTAGTTTGACAGATTTTTGGTGAGTTTCAAATAAAAGAGAATTTGATTGGCATTTACCTATTGCAGGATTATTTTTTTATGCAAGGAAATTGAATTTCAGGAACTTTGAGTTACATGACATATAATAAATAAGAAAATCAGTTGGTTACCAATGAGCCTGCTCACTGGGCCTGTCCCATACCTTTTTCAGTGTGCTGCCTCGAAATTACAGAGAAGATAAGTTCATGGATATTAACACAAAAGTCCAACCTTAAATGGTACTTACTTACTCCACCAGGTACTCAGGCACGAGGGCAGCAGTCATTTGATAGGACCTGATATTGAGGAATCAACACAAACAGTGTTTAGATTATAATAGGTGATCTGCAGTATCTGTTATTCATGAGATTTTTATGAGCTTGTAATATGCTATTTGCTGTTTTAGAATTTTCCTGTAAGAATCAGAGTGTCCTGGATTGAGATGGAATTCTGGGCTGTGGCACCGCCTCCTCTTCTCTCCCCGTCCTCTATTGTCTCCTCCTCCTCACTCACCCCTCCTTCTCCTTCTCCTCCCTTTTCCCTTCCCTTCTCCTTTCCCCCCTCCTCCTTTCTCCACAAAAGCCTGTGCTAAGCCAGATGCATCTCCTATTCATTTTCCATTTAGATGCCATTTTCAAATATAGAAACCAATTTTATAAACTCCCTGCCGTTTCTGTTTTGCTTGGGCTCCGAGGAGGCCCAAATAATTTATGGAAAAACAGCACCTGTGTTTTTGCCAGGAATGGCTTTCCCAACATTGATGAATTTCAAATGAAGGGCATTTACCTCATCCAAGTTAAATGGAAAGCAAGTTCTCCCTCCATTTCCAGAAATTGATTGCAGAATGTGCTCAAAAACTATTTTCTTGTCCCATAAAAACATTAGCCTAGATGTAAACATTTCGTGCCAGGCTATGTCCTTTGAGAGGAAAGAAGACAGAGGATCTGGGCAATTTCATCCAAAGGAGGAATTCTTTAACGTTGATATGTTCTGATGATGTCTCCCAAGAGATTAATTCGATATTTCACTCATTCATGTGATGAAAGTCTGTGCCATATATTCATTCATTAAACAAATCTACATGCATCGTGTCAGGACTTAAATGAAGTAGTGGATATATTTTGTTGGAATCAGGGTAAAGTAGATGTCATTCAACACTGAAGAATTTATCTCTGTTTTCCCCTACAATAGAGGCTAGCAAATTATGACCTTGAATTGTCACCTTGTTTGTAAACAGTTTTATAGGAATGTAGTCATAGTTATCCATTTGCATATTTTAATGGTATTTATTTTTTCTGGGTTATTTTGCTGGACTTGATTTTTATTAGCTTCTGCTAAACCTTCAAGTTTGCTAATTTTTTTATTCTACAGTATCAGGCATGACACTGGTCTATTTTTTCTTTTAAACATAGTTCTTTCTTTTCTAATTATTAAGTTTGGATTTCTTATTTTGCTTTTTTGTTTTTGTGTTTTTGGGACAGTCCATACTGGCCTCTGATCAGCTCTTTAGCCTGGGTTAGCCATCAGCTCATCTTAGTCTGCCTTCCTCTCTTGAGGCTGGGTTGCTGCCACCGTTTCCCTCTGTTTTGTAACATTTCCACTTGACCCTATTGTCGTTCCTGGGTTACTCCAGTTCAGCTTGAGTACTTTCTATTTCCCTCATTGTGAATCTACTTTCCTGCTTCTTCGTGTGCTTGGTCATTTTTAATGGACTATCCGATATCATGTATTTTATCTTTTTGTGTGATGAATATTTTGTGGCATGAATGTCAAGAGGTCAATAAACAGCTTTCTGATTGGATTTACTTTCCAGCAGAAATCATAGTGGAAGGCATATACCCTACTAAGGTTTACCTATGAAGAGAGTTTATCAAACTGCCTTTTATTTTTTATTTTTTTATTTTTTAAAAATTTTTTTTTATTATTATTTATTCAACTGTGTGCATGTGCGTGTGTATGTGCGCATGCGTGTGTGTGTCTGTGTATGTGTAGAACCACGGACGAATTCGCGAACCACCATGGACGCCTCCACCTCCTTCTGCCCTGGAATTCACAAGCTCCGCCTACCAGGACCAGAAGCGCAGGCCGCCCCCGCTTCCGCCTGGCGTCTATACGTGGGATCTGGGATCCGAACTCAGGACCTTCCGCCTGCAAGGCGGAGGCTTAACCCCTGAGCCACCTCTCCAGCCCCCAAACTGCCTTTTAAACAACTGTCATCCATAGATTAAAGAAGCCCTCAGCATCCAACCCAGATGCTTACTTCTGCAACGGAAGGCGTTTACTACAGAAAATCACAAAAATCACTGAAAAAATCACTGGTAAAAGTGAAGATAAAAAGCAGGAATTTCAGCCACCCCTCACTCTAAACCTCAGGGAACATTGTGGAAGAAGGAGCTGTACAATTGAAGAGTCTGAAGTATGGAAGAAGTATGAATAGAAATTACCTTCTGGACATTATAGGGCTGCATTATCCATGAATTCACTTCAGCTATGTGAATTTCCACAAGACCTGCATGAGAATTTTCCCATCAATACCTAACCAATGAAAGAGAAATAGCTCAAGATGTCCCATACCTCACAGAGAGACTAATGAATGTCATCGATGATGGGAGGTGTGGAAGATGCTTTCATCAATGGTAAACTCATTGAAATATGATTCATGCTCCAGCAAGTATTCGGGTACACGCCAAAAAAGACAACCCAGATGAAACCTAGTGGCTCACACATGCAAAAAGACATGAAAACAGAAGGAAGAAAGCAGACAGAGAAGAAGAAAGGTTGTAATGGGAAGAGGTGGGAGGATGGAACTAAAGATTAAGGTGCAAAGATATATTAAGTTCATTATATTCATGCATGAAACACTAAAAGAATAATAAAAACAAACCCTTGGCCTGAAAAGAGGTAACTTGATATACCACAGAGGCCTGAGTGCTCACAGGATTAGACGGGTCAGAGTGAACCCGTAGAAGCACCCAGGCTGGAGGTAGGAGGGAGGGGGAGGAAATGGTGAAGGGCAGGGGAGATGGTGAGAAGGGGAGGAGAAGGGAAGCTGGAATTAATACTCAATATGCTTGTAAGAGTAGAAAAATAAAAAAACTTTGGATTTTGGTCCCAGATGTAAACTCCCTTTGTCCAGGAAATTCACTATGCAAGAGGACTGGAAGAATCTAGTCCTGGCTAGAGCTCTGGCCACATTTGTAAAGACCTTAAAGTTGTGTTAAACCCTGAGCCACCCTGCAGGTGATTGTCTAATTGATGAGAAACTTAGTCCATAGTGGGTGGGATTTTTTCATGGGCAGATGGACAAGATGGAAGGAGCAGATTCAGGAGTTTGGTGTTCTTTGGATACATGCGCTCCTGAAAGTGAGGTTTGCACTCCTGTGGTGTGACCTGCTCTCTCGGCCCTGGTGTTGCTGTGAACTCCTGCCAAACTGAATTAAGAACCATAACCAGACAAGTGTAAGCCAAAATAAAACCCCTCGTTCCCGTAAGCTGGTCATGAATTTTTGGGCAGCATGCAGAGTAGCTGTGAAATTTCCAAAGTCTAGTAAATAGTGAGGTTTTCTGATCTGCTTGGCAATACCTATGTGATAGCAGGAGGTACTGCTGTCTATATCATCCCTTCCTGGCCTTTGCTAGTTTACTCACATACATTTTCTTCTTAGTGCTCATCTAAATACTTACATGAATTCTACAGTTCTGGGGAATTTTTGTGCACCTCTTGTCTTTTATATACCTGATTTGAATACTATTAATATTGCTTCCCATAGATCCTCAGTTCTGATTTGTGCCCTGTGCTCACCAAATCTACCACTGCTTTGTCTAGATTCCTCAGCCTCATTTTGATTTGCATCTTCCAGGGGTCATGGTCTTTATTATCTCTTGTCTACTTTTCAGATACTTTGTCTTTTTTTTTATTCAATTGTGCGTGTATGCATGTGTCCCCGTGTGTGTGTATGTGTGTGTGTGTATGTGCATGTGTGTATGTGTGTATGTAGAACCACGGGCGAATTCTGGAACTACCATGGACGCCTCCACCTCCTCCTTGTTTACTTCGCCCCGGGATTCACAGGCTCCGCCCTACCAAGACTGGAAACGCAGGCTGCCTCCGCTTCTGCCTGGCATCTATACCTGGGGTCTAGGATCCGAACTCAGAACCTTCTGCCTGCAAGGCAGAGGCTTAACCCCTGAGCCACCTCTCCAGCCCCAGATACTTTGTCTTGACTTGTTTCAAGGCAGGAAGACAAATCTAGTCAATGGCTCTGTTGCAGTTCACCTGCATGTTGTTGATAAAATCACCATCCAAAGGCTTAAGTGAACAAGGGGTTTATTTTCTCTTACGATTCCTGGCTCTTAATCCAGTTGGCAGAAGAGCATGCACTATCACCGAAGGACTGAGCGAACAGGCTGTACCTCATTCACATAACAGCTGAGAGAGGGACAATCCTTACTTGCCAGACCAGCATATCTGGATAATTATATACAAGGATGCCAATTTCCTCAACCAGATCTCTGTACTTTATTCACCTGTCCAGGGCCTAGTTCTACCCACCATAAGCTGGGCCTTCCTCATCAGCTAGACAATCTCCTACAGGTTTGCTCTGGGCTTAATTCAACCACTAATTCTTTACAAATGTGCCCAGAGGGCGAATCTTCCACCATCAAGTTGAGGCCTGTACCTAACTAAAACAGACCTACTCACAGATAGGCAGACCTTGGAATGCTGATATAGTGATGCAGAAAAGAACTTGGCCATCCTTCTGAAGGATTGGAGTGTTCCTCTGTCCAGGGTTCCAAACCAAGAGGCAACAAAATAGTGACCATGTCTTCTGGTCCAACCACAGCTATCTTTGCCTGCCTGAATATCAACGTGATATTGTCATTTTCTATGCCCCATGGACGAAATTTAAGAAACATCTCCTCTTACATATTGAATATCAAAAAACGAATCTTACAGTAAGTATCAGGAGTATCTTTTTTACTGCTCTTATTCACATTGGGGAGAAACAGTGATTAGAAATGGGGAGGTAGTAGACACAGGAAGAAAGGAAAAGTTGTATAAAATGTAGAAGAGATCAATTTCAGTTGCTGAAGAGATGGCCAGAAGATAAAAAAAATTAACTGAAATAAAGTAGACATTTTCTCACTTATTCACTCTTTTAAAGAAGAGTTCACACGATATTAGGCTAAATAGAAGCCTGCAATTGATTATCCCTAAGGAACTCTACCTGCCAGGCCTTGGGGATCCACATTTCCTTCTAAACAGAAAATCCTCAGCAGTTCTGCAAAGATTTGGCAAATTCATTATCACCTCTAATAGCTTCTAATTAAACTGTTTCAGTAAAGCTGTGGAGTTTTAAAAAATTCAATGCAAAACACCACCTGTGAAATGTTTTCATATGTTAGGCAAAATACAGAAAATGCACAAGCAATGCATGGCAGGCTGCCCCACCTCCTGTGCAGCCAGGCGACTCCCTGGAGTCTTGTCTCAGGCAGGAAAGAGACTGCTGGAGACCTGGATAAATGCAAACAAGGTACTGGCTGGTCTTGGTGCTGGGGAATTCTAGATGCTTCGCAGCAGCCATTGCAACAAAGGATACTTCCTTGCTGCTTTTATCGCTAGGTTTTGATGTTTCTAGGACTCTCCAACAGATATCTCTACACATCAGGGACCACGTAACACCATTGTTTCCCCACTCCTCTGTGACTTAAAATACGCTATATGTGATTCATTACCAGCCATCAACATGCATTGAATTCCTGTTATATATGTGACACTGGAAATAGTCACAGAGCACAAAAAAAGATCATTGACATGACCAACTTCAGAACCCAGTGGAGAACCCAGTCATTCAGTGAGGTAAACATGATCAATTCATGTATTCTCTTTTTCCTACATTTTAGGAGGTAACAACAATTTGTTTGTTCACATTTTTTGCTGTAGTCTTTCAACATCAGCCCACGGCCACTCATATGCTTTTTAGTCCCCTAACGTGGGATCCTGCTATAAGTCAGTTTTGCACTTACTTTTCTTTCCTGTGGGCTGGAACTTAGAGTAACCCCATGCTCACGAGGAGGCTCCGTTTGCCTTAGCAGAAGTTTCCAGAACACAATAGCTAGACCTAGATTTATGAGGAAGATAGCAGGTGGCATTTCCATTGAGAGCACTTGAAAGAATGTCTAATAATCCCGTGCCTTATTTATCTACTTTGAAGCTATTGCAATCCTGTCCAAAGAACAGCAACAATTCTCCAGCCCTAATGAAACCAGTAATTCATTATGATGAGGAGATAAGATTGCCTGGGCCTTAATTGCCAACACCTTGAAAGACACAAAGGCACAGGAAACAAGGCTGGTAAGAGGATAATTCCGGGTCCTTTGGGGAAAGTCCCTGGTTAAAAAGACAGATAGGGAAAAACAAATGTTAAAGGATGCTTTAGTGAGATGAATTAGCTCATGGGCATGACACAGGTTTTCTACTTTTCTAGACTATTTTCTTCTTCTTTATGAAATTTCAGGGGGAAATAACCATAAATGTTTGGTCTTTGGTGAATGGAACTCAGCACGAATTCTATCATAATACACATAGGTTTGAAGCAACCTTCATTGAACTCTTTTATTATTCTTTTAGTGTGAATTCATATATATTTGTGTGTGCATGGAAATAATTGTTTACCCAGAGTCTTATCATTTAAAAACTAGATTAATATGATTATCAATCATCAAAAAATTTTTGTGTTCTTATATTCTCTTGACAGAATTTTCAATGCTAGGATACAAAAAGAAAGTCATGAATACAGTATATGAGTGTGAATGTGTGTGTGTGTGTGTGTGTGTGTGTGTGTACTCATGGGAGGGAAGAATCTTAAAAATGGAGGAAATGGGGACAGAGTCATAAAGAGAGGGAATGGAATAGTGAATACTGTTGAGTATATAGTATAGTTCAAAAATTATATTCATTTCCAATGTGTGTTTTATAACTTTGTGTGTGTGTGTGTGTGTGTGTGTGTGTGTGTGTGTGTGTGTGTGTGCATAAAGAGAACACTGTGTGTACCTGTGGAGGCCCAAGTGTGACATCAGGAATCATCCTGGATTGTTCAACCTCCTTTTGGCTTTTTTCTGTGCCCCACCTTCTAGGGCCAGAAGTGTTTCTGCCTGGTGTTTCTATGGGATCAGACTCAGATCCTTCTGCTTGCAAGGAAAAGGCTTAACCCCTGAACCACCTCTCCAGCCCTTTAAAAAATTCCACACACGAAAGCCAACTCACTTCATAATGAATCTACATCAATACAAAGCAAGTAAAATCAGAAAAGTTAAGCCGTACCTCTTGTTTCTTAACTTCCAATTAATTTTTCAATACCCCGATTGCATGACTGTCAATACAGTGGCAGCTATGTATAAAGATATCCATCTCCATATCACATCTGTGATCTATTTGCAACTTTGCTCTTTCTTATTATTTGTAAATTTCAATCAATAATAAGGCATCATTAAAGAAGCTATAAAAATCCTAAAACATGACTAGAAAAAAATCTGAATCCAAATTTTTCTTACATGACATATTTGGGTGACACTAGCTTTTGATCCAAGAGGCAATACATCTAATATAGATGCATGTCAAAATACAGTGTTAAAAAAATACAGATCAAAAGAATATCAACTGTAGGATACCACTTACATAAATTGAAAGAACAAAGAGATTTCATCCATAATGATCAACACCAGCACAGTCATTATTTTCTTAGTGGAAAAGGGCAGGTAGGACTTCCCAAAAATAAAAAATGTCATACACTGACTAGGTGAATGTTATATAAGGATTTGGCAGAAAACACTAACTTACACAGTTACGACTGAATATTTTATTGATGATATCATATGTCAAATGAATTAATGTAAACATTAATGAAAGGTGCGATGTAAACATCCTCTTCTTGATTTTTCTCATTTTGGTTCATTATGCTTCACATGCAAATTTCAACTCTTATTTTGCACTGTGTTGCTTCATCAACATCACAGGTGAGTCCCTTTATGTTACTCTCTATGAAGAGAACGAACATCTTGCTCATAATGACTTGTGAGCAAATTCCCTCATAAACCTCAACCTTTCAGGAAGTCCATACGAATAAAGTTTGAACAAGAAAGCCTTCTGGTCTGATGTTTGCAACCCAATCCAATACAATGCCTCACATCTAGGGAATATATTAGGAAAAATTACTTTTGATTACAAAGTACTAAGCCTTCAAGAAATTCTTTACGGTGCACTAAAATGGCAGCAAAGTATGGAATATTTCGTTGTTGCTGCTGCACTTTCCAGAGTCTACACACCTTTTATTGAATGAATCTATAATTGTCAGGCAATTTCTTTTCCCAACTGAACAGCACTTTTGAGACTGTATTTCTGAGAGGTCATGAAAAGAAAATTGAAAATATCTGCTGACAGGACATAGAAGGGGCCTTTCATTTTGCATTTTCTTTTTCTCTCTGAATGGAGGCAAAAAAGACCCTTGAAAGACAAAAATGCTTCCTTTGGATTCTGTCCTCTGAATGAAAACCATTATCCCATAATTTGAGGCAGCATTTTTTAAAAAAGCGGCCTAAAGTCATAGGTAGCTGTTTGGTTATTTTTGAACATGTGAAATCTTTGCTCCTTGTATAAATCAAACGTGTGTCATGAAAACACTAAATGTTCTTACTTTATATTCTCTTAATATAAATCTTTTTTAAAAAAAGGAAATTGCTTCCTCCATTTCCCCCTTTTCATCTAAAACAGCAGCGTTTACCCTGAAAGCTTTTCTAAGCATGTGGTCTTTCTCATTCTCTGGGAGAATTGCTTCATGTAGTCACCCTATTTGTGGGTTTAAAGCTAGAGTCATTGTCAACACACAGAACTACATTTATGACCTTACATCCAACATTATTTCTTTTTATTTTCATTGTTTGGGAGCCTGCCCTTGCAAGGATCTATTAAACTAAGAAAACGTGTGATAGAAGTCAGGGTTTGAACACAGAAGCAACTCTTCCGTTTAAATTAGTTCCCAAGATGATTTTATTTATTTTTGGGAAAAGCTCAATATTCTCTAGTGTATACAGAGATGCTATAACCAGCTTGCCGGGAACGCTCTTCTTTGAAGAAGAGGTTAGTACATTTAATTCTTCTTTCTCCCTTTCAACTCTTGACCAAGATACTCCAAGACTAGTGGTACATTTCTGTTCTTTTCAATGTTTTTCTTCTCAAAATAGCCACACGGGAAATGAACTGTGAATTTTGTTTGCATGAGTTTCACATAATACTACAACTAGTCTATGGACAGAGGGCAAGGCCAAAGTTAGAAAGGTCACAAAGAAGAGACCCCCACTCCAATTAGAGCACACAGAAAGGCAAAATTTTGATTTTTTAACTAAAAGGTCCAAACAAGTTGACTTTGAAAGATGGAAAAACAGGCCCAAGAGCCTAGTAGATTTGGTGGGTGTCCTTTATTGTTCCTCATTGGCTGAAGTTCAAGGAGTTAATCTAAGGTGATTACCTAACAGGGAAATGGTATGAAAGAAGGGAACAAAGAAATAGGGGAAACTAAGTATTTGGAGAGGTTGTGGAGGTCACTTTGGGTTTCAGGTATGTGGAGATTTCTAATACAGGTTATTTGCGGAAGGAGTAACATGAAGGAAGGTCCATAAACTGCTGAGTCAGCGAAGGCCTTAGATGTGAGTGTCCAAGAGGAATGTAAAAGCAAAATTTGAAATCATAGGTTTGACAGAAAAGAAGATTACTTCATGTTTCCTAAAGTCAATATTTTAGTAAAATGTTAAGAAAAAAGATAAATACAAAAAATTAGAAAAAGAATCACATTAAAGGGTGAGCAACAGGGTTGGGGAAAAATAAGGCACATAAATATTGATTGATTATGAAGAAGTAAGAGTGAAAGTGGTTGAAATTACCTGTTTAAATGAGATCTGACACCCCGGGCACACACATGCTCATGCGGCAGGGGATGGATTAGCAAGGGAAGCTGGTTTAAACTAAAAACTATCACGAGCCAGGCGGCATGAGCAGCTTAGTGAAAGTATTAAAGTTCAAAGGAAACATGATTTTTACTTCATACTATCCTCTATGCAAATTCAAAAAAACGCCCACATTTTATTCAAATGTTCAAAGTGGTATGAGGCACTTTTCCAACTCATTTTAGAAATAAGCCATATATTTTACATTGGAAACTTACAAATACAACATAAGATTAAAACTCACTTAAATTGTAATACAAACACACACACACACACACACACACACACACACACACACACACAGGGATTAAATCTTTAAAAAATAGGAAACGCAGTTTAAACAATATAGCCAAAGAGTTTATATCATATGTAAAGACCCAGAACAGGTCAGAGTGAGAACACCATGTTGATAATCCAATAATCCATCATTATTATGGTAAATGAGCAAAATGATGATTTCTGTCAGTAAGGGAGCTGCTACTACAAACTCTATGTAAAATCGAAACAGAAGACAATCATTCAGCACAAGAGGAAGCTACTTTCTGGGGACAACTATCAAATCAGGTAAAGGCATACTTGGTGTTCTTTGTACTAATGTTAATTTCCAAGAGTAAGTGTCAATAGTTATACTGTTTTAGATGTTTTAACTTAAGCAGTAGGCATAGATAATGAAGATCAGATTGAAGATCAGAAACTAAAACTAACTTTATTTAAGGAAAAGCTGCATTATTTAAGACTTTATAAAGAAGAAAAGATTTGCTGCTCCTGGGAGGGGGAGGCATCGGGGGATGGGGAAGAAGAGGGGAGGGGAGGGGGACACAGGGCGGTGGGAGGTTGGAGGGAGGGAGAGGACCGGTGTACCTGTTAAATTTGTATGAGTGGAAATAAAAATGAAAGAAGAAAGAAAGAAAGGAAGGAAGGAAGGAAGGAAGGAAGGAAGGAAGGAAGGAAGGAAGGAAGGAAGGAAGGAAGGAAGGAAGGAAGGAAGAAAGAAAAGAAGAAAGGAGGAAAGAAAGAAAGGAGGAAAGAAAGAAAGGAGGAAAGAAAGAAAGAAAAGAGGAAAGAAAGAAAGAAAGAAAAGAAAGAGGAAAGAAAGAAAAGAGGAAAGAAAATAAAAGGTAGTAAAACTCTCAAAAAATAAAATTGATACTAAGAATTAATAAATAAGGTCTGGTGAGAAGGTTCAGTAGGTAAAGGCACTTGCCATTAAATTGATGACCTGAGGTTAGAATCAATGGAACCCTAATACTTAAAAGATAAATCCCTGGAACACAAATAAAGACAGGAAATGATGAACTTCATAAATTTGTCCTCTAACTTCCACATACGTGCTGTGGCACACACGGCCACACATGGACATCATACACACACACAGGAAGGGCAGCAAGATGATTTAGCAGGTAGACATTTGCCTCAAGCCTGAGGGATATTCCTCGGAACCCACATGATGGGCAGAGAAAACCAACTTCCAGAAGTTGTCCTCTGAACTTCAAATGCACTATGACACCCTCCAACCCCCCCAAATACATAAATGTAAAATACATACATAATGTACATAATGTACATAAAAGGTTAATAAAGTAAGTGAATAAGGTAACTTTATTCAGCATAAATATACAAAATTCATCTTTCACCTTATACTAATAAAATCCATTTAAAATTTAAATGTTCAAATTACAGGAGATGCACGCTACTATCCTAAGAATAAATTTTAAAAAGAAACACTAGATAGAAACCTTGTGAAAATACAAATTTCACTTGAACATATAATAAGCCTCCTAAACTAAAGGAGAGAAATAGCTAATATTATATAAATGTCAGTCATTCCAAAAATTAATTCACATATGATATTTTAACCAAAATGTTATTTTAACTGGAATGACAATTGAAAAATTAACATATCAATAAATATTCTTGAGTGGCATAAAATTCTAAAAAGAAGCAAGGAAAACAAGTTGTTTTAGTGCTCTTTTTTTTTTTTTTTTTTTTTTTTTAGTGAGGGAGAGTCTGTTTTCCTCTTTCTCAGGACTTGAATCTTGTATGAAATCATGCAATTAAAACCACATGGAAAGCCATTTGAGAGTATCTGCCTACTTTCGTGACTTAGTCCACTAATCCCAAGATTTAAGAGGTCAAGGCAAGAAGACCCTAAATTCACAGCAGTCTGGATTGCGTAGCTAGGCTCTCTCTCAAAAAAAAAAAAAAAAAAAGAGTATAGAGCTTGCTTGATTGTAAGCAAGGGAACTTAAAAATACAGAAATCAACCAAACTTCATATTTAACAAATTGCATAGACTTCAGTTCCTTAAGAGCAGATTATTTTATTTATATATAGCAAGAATGTAAAGTTATTATCACTATTATTTACCTGGAGGGAAACAAAATGGAAATATAACATATCTAAAATTTTAATATCAAATGCTTTTTAAAATCTAAATTATTGACAAGCAACTTGGAAAATTTAAAATTTTGCGTGGAAGCAAACATTCTAATCAGAGGAGCTTAGAATCAATTCACATTTAATTATAATGAGTTTATGCTTTAAAAAGGTCAAAACAATCATAATAGATTGTAAAATAACACATTTGAAATGTATTGGGAAAATAAAAGGTTAATAGTCTTAATCTTCAAGTAGCAGCTTGAGACCAACAAGAAGGGTGTATGTTATTCCACAGGGCACAGATAAATAGTTAAGAAGGCAGTTCTCATAAATGAAAGGGAAAGTGTGTAAGCATATGAGGAACTAGACAAAAAGCTCTTCCTCAGTCACATGAGAAACTATTTAACTTTGGAGCTTTGTCCCTTTACTGTTATGGGTTAGAAATTAGCGGGATATGAAGAAGTCCTGATCCTTGGCACTGAAGGCTCCCCAGAAAGGCAGGAATCCCCTGGGAAAATGAAAATAAGCCCCATAAATTGATCCTTTATTGATGAATGCCTATTCTGGGGAATGGCACCAAAGTTATTGCTCATTTTCTAAAAAACATTTCATTAGTTTCTTGTGCCTTAAAGCAAAAAAGCTGTTGGTTAAGTAGAAGTTTTACACAAGTCTGCCTCAATTTCCTCGATGCCCTGACCAGAACCATGGGAACATTTGTCAAGGCTTTGCATGTAGAGCTCAAACAAATGCTAGCAAGATGTGAAATATATACAGAAGACGAAAGGTTAAAAAACAGATGCGGCAAGTGAGTCTACACAGCACAGCCCCGCAGTTTTGGGTCATGATGCTTCCCCCCAGGACTTCAAAGTTGGCCTGCGTGAAGATGTGGGGGCCTTCCAGAATCCTAATTATTTGCCACCTGAAAGGCTTGAATTGCTGATTGACTTCTGTCCTTTAAATGGGAAATGATTTCTACTTCACCTGTGTGATCACTTTCCGGGGGAGACTACTCACAGCCCTCTTCCCAGCCCTCTGGTTGAGTGGACTGCCAAGTCTCCTTCCCCGACTGCCATTTACTGCTTTTCCACACCCTGAAGGGAGTCCACCCCCAAGCTTGTTATTCTCAGCAATTTCCAGAGAATAACATTTGTTTACTTAACTGAGACTAACTGGAGGATGGGATGTTTCAACATCTCCTTAACTTAGACTGGGGAAAAATCTAAGCTGGCTGTCCAGAGGAAAAGTGTCACACAACAATTTCACAGTAATGCTTAAAATCATAGTGACGCCAGTTACAGAAATAAGATAATAAATCATCTCATGTCAACAGCATTTAACATATAATATGTAAAGATACCATGCGAGAGTCTTTGTGCATATCAGCTCATTTAATTTTTTACAAAAGGTCCTATCAATTAACTACTTGTCATTATGATTATTATACAGATGAAAAAACCAAGGACTAGCTTTCCTAAGGACACTTAATTACCATCAGGTAGGATTTGACATTAATTTTGGTCTCTTAGAGAGTGTGTGATGTCACTTTTGATATAAGGCTTAGCAGAATAATTCAGCCAGCTTAAGCAGTTTTCAAACAGCAACAACTAGTGAACTGTGATTCTCTAACTAATACAAATACACTGTGATTTATGGGAGCCATTCAGTAAATATTCTGTGCTCCTCATAGAAGGAATTAGTTTATTATTCTCTACCAGATGAATAATATTTTACTCATTCATAAAATATCCACTGTTCTGAGAATAAGTTTTCCGATTTTTAGATAAATTGTCCATTTTAAAAATGATCTTTCTGCCAAATACCTGCATAACAAACTTCACCATTAGTGTCAGTCTTAGATCTTCTGACCCCTCTGTCCATCTGCCTCCATATGTAGATTTTCCCTGGCTCTCCTTTCTGTCTCTGGTGCTGTGACGGCTGGCCATTCATAAACCAATAGGAAGACTGAGGGGAGCAGAGGTTCTTTGTGTATTCTGCTTTTCTGGCACCCCTGCCTAGAAGTTGTGATTTAGGTAACAGGAGCTGCAAAGTGACTCCCTGTATCAGAGCATGAAGCTGCACTGTAGCGTCTACTTCAATACCTCGGGACCCAAATACCCATCCTGCCAGCTACTGGTGCCTTTGCTTTCAAGGTTCCTCATTCCATCTCTAAGGTTTTCTTTCTTCTTTCTTCCTGAGGATGAGTCAGATCAGAGGGAAGAGCAATCAGATTTGTTGCCTTCATCTACTTGTCAGTAACCGGAAGACAAGGATGAAAGGCTAGTGGGAAGAAGTCAAGGAGAACTCGTGGGATTAGCTGTGAATTTTAATTACTTTCTACTTCTGCTGTCCATTAGCATGGATAAGTGAGAATCCAGAGCCCTTGGAGAATGAAAGACTATGGAAATTCTGCAATTGGACAGTACTAAGAATTTTGTTGCCCAACATTCTCTAGTTATAGTTGAAGAGACTTAGGATCCCACTGCAAACAGCTTGCTAAAGGAAGCAATATTGATTCTCAAAGATTTAGTCTGTGCCTCTGTTTGTATAAAAGTTCCCTATTACTAGCAACACAAAATAATTAAATTTGTGGTAATACTTCCAACATAGTGAGAGTTTCAAAAGAGCAGAATCTTATGGGAAAATTCCTAGGGATCAGAAAGCTTAAGTCTGATTATATGCCTTTCTGATTATTTATGTGTGTCATCTTAGGGCAAGCTCCATAACTTCATTGAACTGTAGTTTTCTTACATATAACGAAATGATAATTATACATGCCTTTATTATCTCACAATTTTTAGAGAGACCTAGATAGCATAAAAATAAGAATATAATTATAGAAAAATGCCCATAGCTACATTGTCTGTGGCAGAGTGTGTGTGTATGATCTTGACCCTCACTGACAGGTTTAAGACTGAGGAAATCTCAAAAACACGGAAACAAAAACTCAGAAGATATTGGTAATATTCTCACAATTACATAGAGATCATGTGGACAATATTTATGTTAATTCTATGGATTGCAATATGAAAGAGCACGCTGTCTCACTCTACCACTACAAAGACAGGTACCAAGGTTCCTCTTGAATTCTAGAGACTGGATGTAGAAGCAGCATGACTAGATACTGCTGAGGTCTTGCACTAGAATAAATGAGTCAGGAAAGGTATGGAAAAATCTCAGCCTCAGCTGATAATTTGTATTTTGCACAGAGGAAAAAGCTAGCTGTATGAATTTTGAGAAATGAAATATTTTCCAAAGGTTTAGAGAAAAAGACAAAACAGATATGTGAGTTTGTAACTCACAGGCCTGTGATGGCATACATGTAAAACACATGCTGCTTCTGTAAGTCTTGACCAGCTTAGGGACCCCAAGTGAAGTTCTTCACTTGGTTGAAGTTGAGTTCAAACAAGAATGGAGAAAAAAAAAGTCAGGGTGCTATTCTTTTTCTAAAACTAACTTAGCAGTAGGATATGACTCACATGTCACACAGTATCAAGACTGGGAAAGACCTGGAAAAATGAATCTCTAAGGGAGCACACAGCTTGGCAATAGACAGTATGTACAAGACCTCAGTTCTGCCTCTAGCATCGAAAACATAAAGAAAAAAGAAAAAATGAGTCTTTACGGTAGAGGGTAAGTGTACAATAGACTTGGTAAATTACTTCTCTCCACCTTCCAAAGTCTTACAATTAGTACTCAGAATTACTTTTTAACCTGAAGCCAGCTTATACCAAGATTAAGTTTTGACCACACCTCCTTTGCATACCCATTCATCCATTAATTGCTCATCTGCTGGTAACCAGACACTCACAGACCTGCAAGTCAAAAGGAAGTCAGAATCTTTACCATGAGGAGGGTAGAGAGCTAGACCTGTCCGCAGGAGCATTGCAATCTTCTATGGGATGTGTGATGAGAGCATTCTCAGCTTGGCAACCTTCTCCAGGAAAGCTCAATCTAGCAAGCGATCTGTTTCTACGAATAGAATGACATCTGAGCCACAGCCACCCGGCCTCAAGGCTCGGGGAAGATCACAGAAGAGGGGACAAGAGTACTGAATGTAGGTGAATGGCACAGTGGAGGAAGCAGAAAATACAGATGGTGCAGCCACTCTGGGGTGAAGACTGACAGGTAGATCTCCACACAGGAAAGCTGTACTCTGCGGGCTCTCTTGCCTCCTCTGTGCTTGGTCGCCTTGCTCTCTGATAAGGTAGTTAAATCAGAAAACACTTTACAAAAGAACCATTGGAGCAAGACCATGCTTGTCTGATTACACATTGTTCATGGCCTTTCAGAATCTGTAATGACAGAGTTAGCACTTGTGGCTGCATATGACTCACAGAACTCTTCATAGGAAAAATTATCATCTCTGTTACAGAAGACAGAGAAGGTGTCATAAAGTTGAGAAGAGCAGTTAGACTCTCAAATATGGCTCTAGAGGGGGATCACACCAGGAGATTTTCAGGCACCATGTGCAAACTCTATACTCTCCATCCATATTCCCAGAGATTCTAATTTAATGCTTTGGGGAAAAGAGTTACAACATTCCTGAGGGACTCAGGATTGAGGTAAGTGCAGAATGCCAACAAAACCAGAGCAGAGAAACATTCTTTCAGAGAAGGTGGTATCTTGAGTGAGACCTAGCAGGATGTGCTAGGTATCAGACATAGAGACAAAGGAAGGTAGGCATGAGCAAAACTCAAGAGCAAAGGAGTGGTGGGAGAGAAGAAGGGCTGTAGTGGAAAGGGGGAGGTGGGAAAGATAAAACTGGGAATTAAGGCATACAGTTAACATTAATTCACTGTATGTGTGTATGAGACATTAAAAGAACAACTGGAAACTTTGAATGAATGAAATCATATTCGGTCCATTGATTCTCTATGGATCCATTTCAATGCACACTGAACTTTGAATGCGTGTTGAGTTTTCAGTTGATACTTTTCAGTATATGTTTGTGCAACTCGTCAGCACTGTAACATGCATTTCGTGTCTACTCATTTTCGCTCCTCTGCAAGGTTTCACTATATAAATAATATGACTAACTACTCAAAGCGAAAAATCCAGAGCTGAAAATGGGTATCCCCAACTGTAAACTTTGGTTAGTACCACAGAGGGAGTGATAGGTTGAAGAGAAATCGCAGATGGGAACACAAAAGTTTGCACACATCCCAACAATGATTGGACTTAACCTTCAAGGTATTAATGGAATATTTGTCCCTGAAGGCTCTTAGGAAGACATGATAATGAAGAAATAATCAAATTTAGAGAAATAAGGGTTTGAACAGGAAATGAATCTGGAGTCCGGTGTCAGGGTTTGGGCATCTGCGTTTGTGCCAATAAAGAAGAGTCACTTAGAGCCCTTCCCTAACTCTGCCACGGACTTGAAAAGGGTCAGTCGAAAACTGTCCACTTTAACTAGATTAAAGAGGATGGCTAAAAATAAATTTTAAACACTGGAAGTTTTTTTTTCACTTTGTCTGATGCAATGAAGGGAATCAGGCACAGAGCTGTTGTGTTACACCATGTACAAGATATCTGTGTTATTGAAGAAATGTGCCTCAATTATGACTGGTTATGTATATATATATATATACATACACACATACATATATCAGATACAGATTGTATTTTTGTGTGGGGTTTTGTCCTTTTTGTCACTTTTTTAAAAACGATGAGAGATGGGAATTAACATTGAAAGGGGGGAGAAAAGACAAGATAACATGGATAATGTATGAGGTGAAGATTGAGTAAGTGGGGGAAAGGGCCAGGGATAAGGTTGGGATGCTGTAGGAGCTGGAAATGGAGAGAAAACTAAGCTTAGATCTCCTAAAGACCTTTCCCCATGTGCCCGGATGAAGGGCTACTGGCAGCATCCATGGTGCATTTGTAACAGTCTTGCGAACTTGCTGCCACCCAGAGCCTTGTGCCCTCACCCCTTAACACATCTGGTCAACTCTCGTTCTGACATTCCATGCGCTGTTTGAGGAAGAGTCCACATTCCGGGCACCTGTCTCTCCATTCCGCACAGGGAACTCTTCCCCACGGAGGCGATGCTGAAGCTTTTATCCGTGCATCTTCATTTGCAGATGGAGAAAGTGATTGTCACAGAGCCACCGAGCTTGCAAAACCAGGGTCAGGAACATCACTGAGGTGATGTCGTAGACACGTGTCATAGACATGTGCGAGTGTCCTGGGGTCCATCTACCTTGTGAGCATGCAGGTCAGAACACAGGGGTCACAAACTGTCCTTGTCACTACCTACTAGACTAACACAACCACTATTATACAATGGAAGGAGCTCCTATAATGTCTTCCAGCTTATACTGGTTGGTGCTAGGAGTCAGCACAGATGGAAACAGCTAGCGCTAGGTGAGGCCCTCTTTCTCTGGGAATGGTTTTGCAGTAGATCCATTTCTTTGCTCTTTCTGGACTAGATCTTATTTTCCTGTTTTCATTTGCTTTCCTCTCTTAATGAGAGCCAAGCTGAAAGCCTTCTGTCCATATTGAAAACCGTACAACCCCATTCTGTTGGCAATGAACCCAGTATTTGAACAAAGAATTTCACTTATCTCTTATGAGCTCTGGTTTCCTGGGGCTGAAGCCTGCAGGAAGAAGGCAGAATTATGTATGCTAATTTTAATGAAGTTAGGTAGATTTCTTTTATCTTTTTTTTTTAATTTAGTGAGGTCCTAAAACACTGTGAACTTGGCTGGTTCCACTGGCTCAAGCTTTCTCTTTGCTCTTGCCAGTACACAACAGCCGCTGCTTAATTTAGAGTGATTCAAAAGGCAGGGGGTGCAGAATGCAGAGTGCATGCTGTTTGGAAGCATCACTCGGCTTGGAGACATATGTAGCCACAGAAGGCTGAACATATCACAGCAGCTTAAGGCACTGGAAGATAAAAGGGCCAGTATCACTGATGCGAACCCCAGAGACCGGCAAGCTGCCTGTGTATACCCTGAAGCCATTATTGCTACTCTCTCTCTCTCTCTCTCTCTCTCTCTCTCTCTCTCTCCCTCCCTTTTACTCTCATTTCATTCTCATTCTCTGTCTCTAATTTGTATTTTCTTAGTAAGGCTGGTGATTTGATGACAGGAGAAGCAAATGAGAATCTGAAGAATTTCATGTCTGAAGACTCAAGGTCTCACAACAGAAGCCATCATTTTATATACATGCAGCTTGAAGTTTATAGAGACAAAGGTTTGAAGCGAAGAAAGTATTTAATGACAAAAATCTCCTGGGAACATAAGGCAGGGGAGGTTAGGTGAAAATTAAACATCTTCCTATACACAAACCAAAATACAAAGACTGAACCTGATGCTTCTGAATCAATCTGTGGATGATGGGCAGGTACCTGTATTGCAACGGGCAATGCTCACTAACTGTTGGAATCACAGAAGAATGAAATAACATCATAATGATTTAGTTCCAAGTGTACTAATTTGTGAAACTCATCAATAGCTATTGTGTGTATTGTAGTTACATATGTTAAGATAACAACTACTTTTCTTCTGGTTCTTATTTAGAATTTAGTAAGTTTAAGAAGGTCACCTAAACACATTGATCTCATCTTTAAAATAGGACCAATAATATATGTGATAAGTCATTAAGAGAAGTAAATGATGTGACTGATACTAACTGCCTTGTAACTTTTAAATATTTGGAACATAAAGCGAACTCACATTGTCAGGCTATGTAAATTATGCCAGCAAGAAATAGTAAAGCAGTATTGCAAACTGAGGTACCCATTATGAGATGGACAGTGCTAGGAATCCATGCATAGGTGACCCTCATCAAACACATCCTGCATAGGATGTGAGATCTTTTTTTCACATTGATAGCTATAGATAGCAGGGATGTGGAAGACAACATTCATTCTGCATTTATAATATGCAATATACACAATGTTTGGGTGTTTTATTTCATGTACCATCCCATCAACCATCAGTTTGATATAGTTATCCTCATTTTACAGATGAGGAAACAAAGATTCACATAGTAAGTCACTGGTCCATGATAAAAATTTGAAAGCACATCACCTGGGCCCAAAAGTTGTCCAATACACAGGCATTCGTTCTTTGAGCTCACAGCAGCTATCTTCACTTGGAATTACAAACAAAGGAGAATATTTTGTAAGACTCACTATCACTTTGGTTCATTGCATTGTTTCCAAAGGCAACAACCATATTTTTGTTCGAATAGATTCCATTAAAAAAAAACCACCACCCTTGACACAGAGATGAGCCATTTGCCACTGCTCATAGATATTACTCTGAAACTGGTCCATAACTTTGATTCTTGGACTTAGCCATATATTTAAATTGTGTGTGTGTGTGTGTGTGTATTCTCACAAGCATGGGTTTCTCTTTAATATTTTTTATCTGCGGGATACAGCAGTTAAAAGAGACCTCAGTTCAATACTCAGAAATAATTCAGACTCATGTCTAAACTGTCACTGCCATGGGCTTATATTCACAATCTCCAAGCTCTAAGAACTCACCCAGACATATGTTCTTCTATTCCTTCCTTCCTTCCTTCCTTACCACACACATTCTCTTTTAATAGTCCCTATCAATATTCTTTGTGGAATCCCTCCAGCATCCTTCCACCGTAGCAATATGGTTCAAATAAAGCAAGAAACAGGGTGACAAAAGGTTGTGGTGATAATTTAAGGACATATGTAGGCAGACATATACTTTCATGCATGTGCGGTATCTCTGTAAATGCATAGCAATAGAGAATTTAGGGTTTGCATCCCTTGTAAGAGGCCATTAAACAGGTTCACGTACCACAAATAGTTTTATGACATTTCATATTATATAACCACAGTGAGTCCCCAAACTGTAGAAACTGCTTTCAGTTTTTCCTTTCTTCCCCATCACCAAGTTACCCATGAGATGGAAAGCTTCCAGAATCATCTCTGTGTGCTTACTGACAGGCCAACAAAAGGAAATGAGACTTTCCCCCAGTTTGACAGAACCCTCTCTCCTTGCCAACAGTGAATAGGGAAACCAGGACTGCCTAATTGAGAAATCGTGTGTCAGCAAAGGATTACATAAAGCCAGTGGGACAGATTTTATTCTGCTTTTCGCTTTTGCTACTTCTCTCCCTTTTCTTAGAACAGATTTTCCTCTGGCTTTGAAAGATGCTAATGGAGCGTTATTAGTCCAGGAAGAAAATTGCCCTGGAGAATTGTAATGACTTTACAGCCGGGGTGACATCAAACCAGACCATTTAAGAATAATAGGGTTTTAGTTCCTGGAGAGAGAGTTGGATTTTAGAGATAAATAACAAGCGAAAAGTCCCATGACATGCAAGAGAGAAAAAGGGGGCGAGCATTGGAACTTCTTTGCTTGTTAAACTTATGTGTGGAGCTACCCTCGACCTCTCCTGGCATCTAGTTCAAAGATGGAAATGAAATATTTAAGTCCAGCTTCCGCTCTTTCCTCAGGCTACTCTTGCAGTAGCTTTGGGAAGTAAAGGATTCTTCAGCCAAAAAGAACATGCCTGTGTAAATCCAATGCTGTTACCTTGGTGCTTAGAACCATTTTATCTCTAAGTCCTTACAATCTGACATAAGTATAGGCAGGTGGACTTAATGGTTCAATATAAGTAACTGAAAGAAGCAAACTTTAGAAGGGACATTTAATGTCTGAAAAAATTGTATTTCTTGCAAGTCACAAGTAAGGTGGAGTAATTCTCAGGTATGGTTGTTTTTCTTTGGGGAGGCGGTACTAATTTGAGTATGTTGATGCATGTTTAGCAAGTTTTGAAGCACATGGATTGTTGGCAGTTGTGGCACCAATAGGCAGCGTTGCCCTCGGGCACAACGGGGTGAGGACTGTGATGTAGACAAACAGGCACTGGAGACACCATGTGGGGGAAAGATGATGTCATATGGGGAGCTGGCTAATCCAGCTCCTGGCACGTCCACAGGTGCACATGTACCCACAGAGAGAGGGTCACATACTCAGAAGCTCTTTGGGGCCCACCAGACCACAAGTTCTGACTACCATTCTATGAGGTGATTAAGGCACCGAGAGGCAGGGGGTTTTCCAGGTGCGTGGGGCATCTGACCAAGGTCTGAGCGAGTCACCCGGAAGTGGGTCTCTCTGGCTTGGGCTTATATTCACAGTCTCCAAGCTCTAAGAACTCACCCAGACATATGTTCTTCTATTCCGCTGCTCACGCTTGCTTTGGCCACTGCTCCATCCAGGCCTGGACTCTGTGCTCACCTACGATGGATCATAAGATGAATAGGTTTTCTCCAAGGTCTTCACTGATCTAAGAAGGAGGAAGAGAAAGTCTTCACATCAACTATTTAGGAACTAGAGACATTGTGAGAATAAGAATGGGAGAGTGAGTCGTGAAAAGGACCTGTTGTGTTTGTCCATGTGTGTCTCATAACAAATGACCTGAAACTGGGTTTTATTCCTCTGTTTCTTATATGCTTACTTTTGTTATGCCGAGGATGCGATCCCAGGGTTTATATCATGCTCTGACATCTAGCTAGGATGGAACCAGGAAATATCTAAACAATAACAAAATGCTCCTTCTTAAAGCTGTGAGGATGAGGAAGCCAGTGGTGAATCTGGTGAAAGGAAGCGCGGCACCTATGGCGCCACCAAGCTATCCTCCCACAGAAGACGGATCAAAGAGAATAAATAGCCAGTGCTACTTACATCCTCTCAGACTTTAAGTGACTGTACCCATACATGCAGATCTCTTATCACTTATTCTTTACTCAATGAACCTGTTAGCAAAAATACAGTGTATGAAATGCCAATTACTTCAGCACAGGAACTCTTGGGGAAATTCACGCAGAAGCACACAAGATGCCTCTTCCTCAAAGCAAGGTTTTGATAGACAGATAATTACTATCTAAACTTTGGTGCTCACATTGACAACTATCCTTAGAATTCTAGGCTGATGAGATGCTAGCTGTGAAGTTGATCAAATTACAAATCAACTCTGAGGTGTCATTATTTAAATTTGTGAATCTTGGAAAATTTATGGGAGAATTGAAAAGGATAATGTTAAAATAGCATCTAACACAACGGTCATGGGTTGTAATTACTGACATAGGTATCCGATTTTTATTGAGTGAATATTATTCCATCATTTGACTTCTGCAGCACTCCTGTATTCACATACATGAATGAATGTAGGGTCAGAATACAACCCTATGTCTATTTTGCTTCATGGTTCAAGTTTGTTTATTATTATTATTATTGTTATTTATTCAACTGTGCACATGTGCATGTGTATGTGTGCACGCGTGTGTGTGTGTCTGTGTGTGTGTGTGTGTGTGTGTGTCTGTGTGTGTGTAGAACCATGGACGAATTCACGAACCACCATGGACGCCTCCACCTCCTCCTTGTTTACTCCGCCCCGGGATTCATGGGCTCCGCCCTACCAGGACCAGAAGCGCAGGCCACCTCTGCTTCCGCCTGGCGTCTATACGTGGGATCTGGGATCCGAACTCAGGACCTTCCACCTGCAAGGCGGAGGCTTAACCCCTGCCACCTCTCCAGCCCCCTTAAGTTTTTATCATATATAGGTCCCTGGTTTGTGGTCCACATCCACAGATTTCGCTGTCTACCATGTGCAAGTAAGTGAACTTTGTTTAGTCCATCTGGGTGTGTAGAGACAGAGACAGTAGGAGGATGACATCTATCTTCCTTGAAGACTGCTTACATATCTGTCACATTTTCTCCATTTTTTAAAGTTCTTCATTAAACATCATGCTTTATATTAAAAACAGCAACAGATATACAAAATACTTATTGAAAGTGTAAAGAAAAGGATGCGTGTGTGTGTGTGCGTGTGTGTGTGTGCGTGTGTGTGTGTTTGTGTGTGTGTGTGTGTAAAACCCCTTTGTTCTCAATAGTAGATTACCTTCACTGTTCTGAGGACTGAAGATGTGTTTTGAAAACAACACTCCTGTCCTTGTAGAATTTTTACATGATAACTATTAATTTGGTCCTATTTTTGCTAAGTACCTGCAAGGCATTATATTTTATAGGTACATATGGAGTCATCCCATATCCAGATTCTTGTTTCTGACCCTCCTGAGGTGATTATCACTATCTGACTTAATCCAGTGATCTAGGGAGTTGTGGCAGCTAGTTACAGCTGTCAACTTGATACTTGAGATATAGGCCTTTATGCACTATTACAAGAAATTATTTAGTTAAGACAGACCTCTGGAAAGCCTGTAGGAGGTTCTCTAATTGCATAATTGATGTGGTAAGACCAGCCCCTAGTGTGGGGGCCAGGCCCTGATCAAGTGGGTAAGACGAGGAGAGATGATTCAGCAAATGGGAGATTGGTGAGCTAGAAAAGAGCATTGATCCTCGGTCCTTGTTTAGGCCTTTCTGTGCAGGTGGTGTGGCTGTTTCCATCAACTCCAGGGGCTTGTATCACATTCTCTTTCTGCAATGATAACTGTAACCTAGAAACATGTGCATAAATAAACCTTTGTTCCTCTGAGATATTTGATGCACGTGTTTGGTACAGCAATGGATTATGTAGCTAAGGCAGGACTCATGGTCAGTCCTCCATCATGAGACATCATTCTTCCACACTGACTTCTAAGACATGTATACCCACCATGGATATTTTAAATAAAGCATCGAGATGTCAGAAAATGTCTCTCGGACATCTAGAAAGCGCCTGTCTGGGTTATTTCACTGGAAATTTTAAGAATCAAAGGAAAGATATGTTTTTTCAGCTACAATGTATTTCATATTAGTGCATTTTCTTCAGTCGATCATCTTTAAAGTGCCCACTCAAACGGGAACATACTCGTCACCACTTGATTTACCCCAAGGACTTGTTACGCTGGTGTCTGAGCTTTGGGAGGGCTCACGCAGAGCTCTTGGAATTTTCTGGCTCTTTCACTGTGTTTGGCCTCTAGAGGAGCACGTCTCAAGACATCAAAAGGGAGTCAAACTATGCAGAAGCTGCTGAAAGTGATGATGGTTGCCATCTCTACATGTGTTGAGTGAGGTTGTGGGCTGAATTCTCTGAGTCAGGCTTCAATTGCATGAGAGAGGAACATGAGGGAACCGACAGATATCTGTTCATCCTGTTGCTCCTGTGCGTGTCTGAAGCACAGGTCTCCTGCCAACTAGGACTTGTTTCCCACATTTCTCTTCCCCACTCTACCTGATCCTCCTTGTGAGCGTCCTTTGGTGCTCGAAAGATACCATGTGAAACATCAGCCTGCTTGCCATGATTCAAACTGTTTTCTGAGGAAACTTGGGCTAGTAACTCCTCCTCTTTCATCTTCAGTATGCAAAATCCCTGCCAACTGGAGCAAGCGTCAATGATGACTTCAGGGCTATCCAAGTATGATGCTGAATGCTACTCAGAGCCCTAAGATGCCTGAAGTATGTCCAACAGGATACTGTGTTGAAAACTGTAAAGAGAGCTTCCTGTATGAAAGTTGACCATGATGTTATGCTCAAACTGAGGTTTCAAAGGGGAAGGATAGGAAAGGATGATTGAAAGAGGAGAAAACAGTTTCTTTCTGACTAGGTTGGTTTTCTGTGAAGAAGAGGAAATGTGTGACAGCTGAATTTTAATAAAGGAAAGGAGAGGGCTGGGAAGATGGCTCAGGGGTTCAAACTTTTGCTTCACAAGCAAAAGGATCCAACTAGTGGCATGCAAAAATGCTTGATGAATAATGAGGTGACTCACAATTTTTACCTTGGAAGGTAGAGCTTGAGAAACCCCAGAGTGAACAAAGTAATAAGGAGATAGTGTAATTCAGAATGATTCCTGATGTCATCCTTGGACCTCCACAGACATACATTCAGGTGCCTTCTTGCACACACACACACACAAATTAAACAAATAAAGGATAAAAAGTATTTTCTGGTCATTGTAACATTTTTAGATTTTACTAATGTACTATTTTGTCTATAAACATATAAATAGCAAGAGCTCTTTTTTCCTTTCATTGCCTCCCCTTCCCCCTCCTGTGGTCTACTGTCTGAGCTCTTCACGCTTTCTGAAACAGTCTTTGCATTTTCAGATTTGGTCTTAATTATACTCTTCAAGTGATGTGGAATCTATTTTATCTTCTCCCCGTTCATTGCCATTACAGCTTGACATTCAAAATCTCACTCATTCTTCCTAGTTGAGGTTGAATAATCTCATCTCTAGGAAAAGTTCCCTGCTGTCTTCAATTCAGTGAGAATTGATTTCTCCTTCCACTGATAGTCCTACAGAAAATTGCTATTCCCTTTAATTAGCCCTCATTTCTTTCTGCTCTGTTTTATTCAAATCTGTACCTGCCACAGCACACAACATAGTGCCTGGCACCTATAAATGTCTGTGCCTTTATTCCGCCAATGCAACAGAACATAATGTGCCAGGCATTGTTCTAAAAAGCAAAGTCTATGCTCTCAGGGGACTTACACAGCAGTGCACTAGCAGTGTACAGGAAAATATGCAGAGAAGTTCATCTTTGGCATAGATAATTATTATGCAGATATGCAAGAGAGCTTTGCAATGGAAAGTGACTGGCCGGCTTGTGTAGACAGGAGGAAGAGCATAGGGGGCAAAGAGAAGGAGATGGAAGGGGGCTGGAAATGGAAGGGGCTTGTAAACGGGTCCTCCCAGCTTTAAGCACCACAGTCAAGGGGTGGGAGGGAGGAAAATGCCAAAGAGGGGACTAGGTAGTTGCTTCCAGTTGTTTCATGACGTCACTCTTTGTGGATTGACTATGAAATGCACCTCATAAATTCACATGACCAATCATGTGAATGGTTATTAGTTAGTGGTGCTGTTTGTGAAGGTTTTGAACCCTGTAGGAAGTGGAGTCTTGCTACTAACTGTGAATCTTTAGGCTTCATAGCAAGGCTCTGTCTCCTGTTCACTCTCCTCCCCCCCACTGCTGGTTCAATTTAACCGGGTATCCTCGTTCCTTTTCCCACCTAGCACTCTGCCTGCCCTGCCATGACAGACTGTTTGTCCATGAATTGTGAGCTGCAATAAACCACAATAAAGGACTAAAACATTTCTTCCTTAAATTGCTTCTTGTCAGATATTTTTTTTCAGCAATAAGAAAAGCAACCTAATGCAGAGAATTGAGACTAACAAGTCATGGTGGTGATAAACCTGACCATGTGGTCTTTGGTTCTGGAACTGATGTGCAGGAGGAATGTGAAAAAAAAAAAAAGAAATTTAGGATAGGAAAGTCCTCGAATACTATAAATAGCTATTTGTAAGAATAGAATGCCCAGCAAAATTGAGACAGCCGACTGGGTCATGAGGTTTCAGAAGAGAAAAAATGACCATTCTGGGGACTGGGATGCAGGACATTCTTGCTTCATTCTGGCCAAGAACCTGGTTGGTCTAGTCCATGACCTGAGAAATTGCTCAAAGTTAAACTAAATGAAAAGGCAACAAACTAGTTGCTTTTGCAAAGGTAATTTCAAGGATTCTGGCTGTGGCATGGCTACTATTCTCTGTTCTTATTCAGATCTATAGTGAAGGAAAGAGCAGCCAGAAGAGAAAGAAAAGGCAATTCGAACATTTCCCATGTGAGCCAGGTTAATGTTGAGCACTGGGATAGTGCAGGTGACAATGCATTTGGAATTATTAAAGAGAAGTATGAAGGCTTTCACTTGGATAATAGGAAAGGGAGCCTGATTGAGGACCCCTCCTCTACAAATGCAAATCCATTTGGAAGGACAATACCTGGACTGAAATGCTTCCGAAAGGGGTTCCTGCTTGAAAACAGCTGACGAAGGAAGTGTTTTCCCTGAGTTAGCATCCAGAAACTGATGCAGCTGTGGTCCAAGGGAGTTGGAATGTATCTTGGGAAAGCAGGTAATCTTAGTAGCATCAGTGGTACTGCATTTATAGGAATGCAAGGTAGAAGATGGGGAGAGTAATGGAATGTTCCTTTATGGCTTCAGAGACCTGATCAGGCTATGGAATGTGTGGCAGGGTCAGAGGCTCAGCAAGAAGACCCTGAAAGGCCATTTTCTGACCTCAGGATGCTGGGAATGTCAGGCTCATTGGATGTGTGTCAAGGAAAGCTGTAAGTACGCAGTGGAGGCGTCTCAAGAGGGCCTATGTGTGCTGCAGGTAGCATATCTGGAGATTTATGGCTATCCAAGCTTTCTAGAGGCCAGATGTTTCCATAATGAGCCCCACATGTTTGGAATGGAGCTATATAGTATTTGGTGTTTTCCTTCCCTGATTGAATTTTGTCTTATTTGGGTCTGATCGTATACTGTTATATCTGTGATTCTATATTTGGAATTATAATATGTATGTTTTGTGCCATCTTTTTATTTTAGAGGACAACGAAGTGAGAGATCGCTTTGAATTTTTAGAGTTCTGAACAGTTTTGTGGCTGTTAAAGAATATGAAGCCTTCTGAAGTTTGCCTAAATGCATTTTGCACTGTGAAATCCCCATGAGCCTGTGAGGCCAGGGGCATAATGCTGTTATTTGAATATGAAGTGTCCTCTAGAGGATTACATGTTTGAATCTTTGGTCTCAGTGAGTAGTGCTATTTGGAGATGTTGTGGAATCTTTAGGAGGCAGAGTCTTGCTGGGAGAAGTTACATGGACTCCTCTCTATGTATCTCTCTCTCTTTCTCTCTCTCTAATTCTCTTTGTATGTGAGTGTGTATGTGTGTGTGTGTGTGTGTGTGTGTGTGTGTGCGTACAAGAGATCACTTGAATATGTGTGTCTGTGGAGTCATCCTGAATTGCTCTGCCTGTTTTTTCTTTGCTCTGAGGTTTCTCGAACTCCTACTTCCAGGGCCAGAATTACAACTACCATCATTCCTGCCTTGCTTTTTTCACTGTATCATGGGGATGGAAATCCAGATGCTTTTGCTTGAATGACAAAGACCTTTAACTCCTAAGCCCTTAAGTCTTTACAGCTCAGTCCTTCTTCCTACTCACTCTCTGTTCTTGACTGCTAATAATGTGACCAACCTTCTTTCTGTTCTTACTACCACACCTTCTGTGTCACAATGAGTATATCCACTTGAAGTGCAAGCCTTCTTTCATTGAGTATTTTCTCACCACAATGAGAAAAGTAACTAATACAATCACTAATCTTATTCATTAGAGCTCAGATCTCACCACTTAATCACTTCAAAATAATAGTCCATTGGCCATTAACTTATACTATATGGACTTCAGATGAGTGGGATAGTTATTGACTTACGATATATCTATGTTTTACTGAAACCAATGGAAGTTGAAATTATAGTAAAAACTAAACATCATAGCTTATGTTAACCTACCTTAAATGTTCTTATAACACTAATGATAGCAAAATTGTCTAATGCAAAGTCTATTTCAATAGCATGCTTATGGTCAATATTTCATGTAATTCATGAAAGTACAGGACACACAAATTTGTAGACATGATAGGATTGGAAACATAAAACTCAATCACTAGAAATGTTAGTAACAGGGCATTGCAGATATCCAGTATGTCTTTAAATGTGTGAACTCTCCTCTGAATGGGACTTGTGGTTTATATTTGTTACTTCCCTATATGTTACAAGATTGCCATTCTGAGTATATTTAGCCTGGGAAAAGATCAACGTTTGAAAAGTGAAGTACAGTATCTACTTCATGAACATTATTTCAACATCATTAAATACTAGACAAAGTCCAACTTGAATTATCCTAAGTCAGAGACTCCATGAACTCATGTGTGCTTTATGTGTGTATTTCTGTGCATGCATCTGTGTATGTGTGTACATGTATATATGTACTTGTGTGTTTGTGTGTATTTAAGATTCTGTTAGTGCTTACATTTGCCTACTCACAAGGGAATTAATGCGTACTGAGGTATTTCTTAAAGAAGTTCACCGAAACAAGCAAAATAAACTTTGAAATGTTAATAATGATCGCTATGTCCAGGGGCTGGAATTTTAGGGGATTTCTTTTTTCCCTTTTTTCATAACTTCTGTGTACATCAACTTTTCTTTCACAAACAGATATAAAGCTTAGAGTGTGAACAAAAGGCATTAAGCAGTTTCATTAATTTTTTAAAGCTCCCTGAAGCTCACCAGCTATGAGCTGCTCCTGTTTTCAGCTGCAGGCAGCCAAGGGTCATCTCTAATCACCATCCCAGCAGAACTACCTATTGTCATTTTTATTCTGTGAAATCCTGAGAGCTTTCATTTCCTTTATTTGTTTGTAGAACGTGTCATTGCCATTGTGTTATGTTCTGATTCACTCCTCAATGAAAACTAAACTTCCCATGAGCAGACACATCTCTTTCCTTTTCAAAAAAATACCATCTTAGTGTGTGTGTGTCAGGGGAGCAGTACATGCCACAGTGAACATGTGGAGGTCAGAGGAAAATACTGTGGAGCCCAGTTCTGTCTGCTAGCTTTATGTGGGCTCTGGGGATTGAACTCAGTCACTCGTGTGGCCTTTGTCGACTGAGCCACCTCCCTGCCCTAGAATCTGCCTTTTCTATTTACTATTGAGTCTTGTGAAGCTAGAACACAAACTGACTCAGAGAAGGTGCTTTGTAAATGTATTTCAGGGGTGAATGGAAGGAAGGGAAAAAGAAAATAACTGCACAACTGTTAAATGTTTGTTAGATGGTCTGAATATAGTCATAGGATGTGTAAAAATGGCTGGTCAATGACAGACTGGATTTGCGGTAGTGGTCCTATAAGGAGTTACCATAATGTAATGTAAAAGAGATAAAAATGAACTACCTAATGAGGGCATTTCCATCATAATGCCTTATTGCAATGCATTTTTTGTAAAAAACACACCAATTGTGACTCAGTCCTGTAAATGCACAGAATAAATAATAATAATTCTACATAATTAGTTTAGAATATACTCCTACTTACTAGTAAACATTTACTATAAACTGGTGAGCTGTATTACCCTAACAGCAGCTTCACACATCATGTGTTTACCCTGCTCGCTGACTACATCAATAGACTACATCCAGTGATTGACAGGTACTGTGGAGGTTTCTGTTTGCACAAGAAAAAAATTGTCTAGTGACATATTTATCAGGCATATCCCTGTCATTAAGTGAACATATGATGATATTATAAATGTAATCCTTCCAATTACCATTCCAGAGAGGTTCAATTGTCCATAGTTTGCAGATGAGGAACTTGAGGACCAAGAAGATAAATGTTACGCCAATACAAAATGATAAACTCAGTAGATGACAGAATCTGTACTATTTATGCTTTTAGATCTGGTTGTTTTGTTTTCTGAATCTAATTCTTACAATTCCTTAAACACCTCATCTTCTTACCCAATGCCATGATTTGTTCATCCTAGGAAATATGCAATTCATAGAACTGAAACAAAAGAATATGGTATCCCAGGAAAATTTCTAAGCAATTTAGCCCCACCTGCATTAAAGGTGTACTTTCCACCTTCAAATCTCGTGTGTATTTCTCTTCTGGTCCCCAGGTATTGTGCGCTTTTACAGATACAATCCTTGTTTTTAATATCCAGGTCAAGTTGAAATTCCTGATGACCAGGGCGTTATCTTGATCAGGTTACTTGACATGGGAACGCCATCCATTGCCATCTATTAACCCGTGGCCAGCTGTCTGTGACTAAACAGAAAGGAAATGGCTAGCTAAGCACTGGCACTCATTCATCCTGAGCTCTTGGCCTCTTTACTGTGCATGCAATGTGACTAGTTCCTCCTGCCCTGACTTTTCTGCTGTGATGAACTGTAGCAAGGAACTGGGAGCCAAATAAGCCTTTCCCTCTTAGGCTGTTTTCGTCAGGATATTTTAACTAAGCACTTATTCTGTCTAGAAAAATGGGGCATTTTCGTCTTCTCATTGTATTCCTTTCAAGTGAAAGGAAGGATCCTGCATGAACTTAGTCCATCTAAGGGCATATTATCAGCTTAGTTTTCATAATTTTCCTCCAAACTTTCAGTTAACTTGTCCACATCCAATAGGAAAAATTGAGAAATTTATCTTTAGTACATTTTCGCCTAAATTTTAAGGGTCACAGCAATGATTTATGTTCATATTCCACTTGTTGAGATACCAGTTTATCATTAAGTTATATAATTATCACAAGCAATGAATCATCCTAACATTCTAGGCAATACACACTTTCAAGATTCTTAAGAAAAAGAATGCAATTTTTATAGTTGAAGGAAAAAAATATGTTGCTCTAGGTAATTAACTAATTGCTCTGGGCAATTACTATGCACTAGCACATTGAATATTGCATTTCATAGAAGAATTCAGACCAGGATTGAGAAGATTCTACATCACTGGGTCTTGCAGGTCTAATTGCAAGTTCTTGTTCACAACCATTCCCCCAGTCTTCCATGTGTGCGCTCCTCTGTTAATACATCTATTGTGAGGATATGTTTCTCAGGGGAGCCCTTTCTTTGCAGATAGTGCAAGTCATTACTTCACCACAGCTTTGCTAGATTCTGAGCTGACTCTGTCTTTCCAAAGAACTCACAGCATTTCTTTTTATTTTCCCCTGCAGATCCCATCTGCAATGCACCGAGCGTGTAGCTCACTGACGGCAGTCATAGCTGGGGATGCTGAAACCGGAGGAGAGAGAGCACATTTCATTCAGATAAAAGCCTGGCTCATTCTCCCGCCCCTAGCCAATCAGGCAATTATAGCACTAGACCAGAAATCTCTCCCACATTTTGTACATAAAGCATAATTCCGCCACCAGCTGCTCACCAACATTTTGTTGTCTCCTCAACAGACAAGTAAATGACGAAACAGATCAGCACAGGATGATCTGCCAGCATAACCAATGCGACGCCAACCCCCTCTAACCAGCCTGTCATTAGGAAGCCAATTTCTGTTTCTAAAATAAACCTTCTGAAATCGTTGCCTTCCTGCATCTGTGCACCAACCTGGGAGAAAAGCGTTCTCCTGAATCACAGGTGCTGGGATGACTCAGAGGCGCCCGGGAGAACCAGACATCAGTGGAGGAGGCAGAGAGACAGTCACTCAGGCTTGGAGAGGGGAGCTCTCACACCTGTCCTGGCAGCACTCAGCGTGCTTGGACATGGGGTGTCAAGGGGTGTACAGAAATATCACACCATGGCCTGAGAACCTATCCTTTGTCCATTAGCCAGATGCTTTTGCTTTTCGATGCGGCTCATTTTCCTTCTGGTTGGATTGCTGTTAAAGTAGTTCCTCCCGTCACCTGATGTCCCTAGAGCGCCCATGACTTACGTGCTCTCTCAGTCTGAAAGCAAGGATGGCGAGGAGGAGAAACATCAAGCCTCTGATAGCTGCTTCTGCACTGAAAGGACGTGACATCGAAATAACAGCAAGAGCCTCTCTTGGCAGAAGTTTGGACAGAAGCAACGTCTCTGAAGGATACAGAGATGTGCAATCTCTGCAGAGGAAGTGCAGAAAAAGACGCTATGCTATATACTGGAGCACATCTAGGCGCTTGTAGAAGCCAAAGTAAGACTGACAGATATCTGTGTGAATTTATCTTATTTTAGCATTTTTTTATAAAAAAGGAAAGCAAAGATACAAGAACCCAAAAAGCAAAACCAAGAGAAATTGAAGTGTTCAGGAATCACTTAAAAATATGAAGCCATGTATTTTAGATAATTAGTGGACATAGATCTGAGGTTCTATATAACCCTCTGGTGCTATAGGATGTTTGGTAGAAACAGGTAGCATAGCTACTACTATTACGTGATCATGTTCCCCTGAAAGGCTCACACTTGGGAAGTTTAATCCTAGAAGTTATATGCTCATTTTATGTGGAGGCGGAGCTTTGGGAAATACATAGTATTATCTGAGGTTATGAACTTTCTCTCAAAACCCAACCTGCATTTTAAAAGCAAAGGAAGACAGACTCAAACGAACCCGTTTGTTCTGTCTCAGATTCTTGTGACACTGTAAAAAGATCTTCATCACACACCAAGCAGATGTTGGTACTACACTCTTAGATTTCATGACCTTTAGGTTCATGAGTCAAAGAAAACAGGTCACCAATATTCCATTATAGTCATGGAAAGCTGACTAACACATCTGAAAACGCTCATGAATGACAATCTAATGAAGGTTATGTCAAAGTATTCCTACCCCCACGTCATCCCACAAAAGCTCACAAATGGTGGAAGTATGCATGAGTGTATATGTCATTCACAGAGCTGTGAGATTTATGTAGCTTCAAGTGACACTGAATTCAAGATATCATTTGATTATTTAGAATTTAGAGATTTAAGCTGAACCTCAACACCTCTGAAATCATTGTCAGGTTTTCTATGACCCAGCATGCATATCAAAATTTATTGCAAAATAGTATTTTAGTAAATGACATGAGAATTCCCCCTTGGAAGGCAACTAATGTCCTTGCCCACAAATGCTGGACAAATGAATTCACACAGAAGGAAAAATGACATGATCCACCACTTAGATTTGGGTGTGACTGCTCAAGTGTTCAATCTGAAATGACACTTTACAACAAAGAAAAGTCAGATTACTATGCATCCAAAAATAGAAACGATACAAAGAAGGCTGGATTCCCAAAAGACTCAGGAGCAGAAGGAGCCAGTAAGAGCAGGAAAAGATGGTGTTTAACACTGGAAGACATAGGGAATTGACATAATTATTGGTTCTGTAGAGAGCAGTTGGCTGAGGCGGGTCTAGCATCTTATCTATGCTTCCGTGTTGACTTACAGAGACTCTCTGAATTTTCAGTCTACCTGTACACATATGACACAAACAAAACCACATGAGAGTCTCTTTAGTTTTGTTGCTACAAATATTCAGAAGAAGATCTTCCTCACTTACAGAATTCAATATAGAACAGAAAAATCATGGGCGTGTAATAAAAAAGATACGAGTAAAAACAGTGTTCAGTAGGGGAATAAATTCAGAGATGCTGAAAAGCCAGAGTTCAGCACCCTCAGATATCATGGGACAGTAATGAGGTTGATTGTTGATTAGACCCTATGGAGCCAGCTGATAGTATCACTGGAATGTGGAATCCCTTTGTTACTGCCTGTGGGTCATTTTCAAATGGCAAAAGTATATGATGATTTTGTAAAAATCTAGCCAAATGAGCAAAAAGACAAGCAAAAGAGAGTATTATTAAAGCAAATTACGTCACAGAGTATCATTAAAATAATTGTTAAGAGACAAAGAGATAACTTGATGGGCAATATGCTTGCTGCACAGGTAAGGGTCTGAGTTTGCATTCTTGGAATGCAGCGAAGGCTGGGCGCAATAGTGGATGCAATGCCAGTGCTCTTGGGATGGGAAGCGAGGGCAGAAGAATCGCTGGAAACTTCTGGGCCTGGTGAAGGTGAAACCTGAACTTGTCTTCTGAGCTCCACATGCCTACACTCACACACGGACGCACACATACATCATGCATGAGAAATAAGTGATAAGTAGATAAATAAATAACAAAATAAACAAATGATGAATATGTGCAGAAGGTGAGAGTAAATGTGGGTAATGGGCTGAAAGACTGAAAACAAAGTGGAAGAAAAGATGCTTTAGTGGAAGGGATAGAGAGACAACAGAACACACAAGATACTGAAGTGGAAGAGGGAAATATGAGGGTAGAAGTGGACAGCAAGAAGATCTGGAGTAGGAAGATAAAGATGATGAGTGTGGGCCTGGGAAGGTGAGTCATCCAAAACAAAGTATTATGAAAATGCCATAAGAAAAACTATTACACTGTAAGCTGAGTTTTGAAAATAATGTAAAAAATAAAACTGCAGAAGGAACATTACTTTAGTCTTCTCTAAGATGCCTGTCTTACTCAATCAGACTGCTGGAACAGAATAGCGTAGACTAACTGGCTTCAGAGGCAACATAGATTCCTTAATGTTCTGGGAATTGATGGTTTAGGAGGAGAGCTATCGGTGTGTCTAAGTTCACAAGGGGCCTTTCCTAGGTAAGCTGTTACAAAGTTCAGTTTGTGCACAAAGAGAAGGCGATACTATGTTCCTTCTCATCATGTAAAGGCAAAATTCCCATCCTGGGACCCCCTTCTCTACGATCTCATATAGACATAACCCCCTCCACAGAGTCCATCTCCAAAGGCTGTCTCTCCACACATGCACATGACTTAGAGCTGGAATGTTCTGCTAGAACAAAATTCTATAGACAAACTGGCTTCAGAAACAACATGGATTTCTCAATGTTTTGGGAGCTGATGGTTCACGAAAGTATCAGTGTACTGTAACTAGACTTGACTTTCCCACGAAGACTCTTTCCCTCATTCAGGAACTTCCACAGCAAGACCAAGTCCTCACAGCCAAGTAGGGAGAGCTCTGCTCTGAGGAAATAATTAGATCCTGAGACAGAAGAAGTTTTATGGAATCCTTGAGTGTACATGTAATATATATGCATATGCTTATTCAAAGATTCACCTGGGAAATGATTTAGGAATGGATTTTATTTTTCTTCTGTTAGTTGCTGTGTATTATATATAGTCTTTCCATAATAGCAATTTATTGCTACATTAAAATTATAAGTACATTTAATTTTTAGGTTACTTTGTCATTCTGGTGGGTTGATGAGGGATCAGTGGACTCTAGGGAATCTGGAAACACGTGGGACTGTTTAAGCCACATCAGAGTGGCTCTGCCCTCCTGTTACCATTGGAATTTGTCAAACAGAACCGAGTACCAAAGCATCCTATTATTCCAAGACAAATAAATCTCTTGCCAGAAAAATCACAGTTGAATTTCCATTTCTACAGAGAGGGAAGAAATTATATGCTGAAATATTCTGGCCAGGCATATGAATGGAAGCCCTGTAAAGTGAATTATGAGCCATTCTCAGTGATGCAATGTGACAGGAATTCTCTGGAATTCACAGGTTTCAGCAATACTTATGAGTTATATGGTCACTTCAACTCACAGAAATAAATAGCTTCATTTCCACGTCTGTGTTGTCACACCCTTGTCCTTCACATAGCTTATCTGTTAGCTATAAATTTGACAGCCGGGACATTGTAAAGCTTATATGGGCTCCCAAGATTTACTTTGAACGGTTTTAGCATAATTCTGTGGGGTTTTTTTCTTCTTTAAGTTGAGACAAGGAAAACATCACTCAGAAATGCAGGATAAATTTGAACTCATCAAATATTCACTCACTCAACCCATCCATTCATTCATCCACCCATCCATCTATCTATTCATTGATGAATGTTTCTAGATACAGGTACATAATTTCAATAGAATTTCAATAAGACCTACAGAAATATAATTCATCTATCTTAAACTCACATGTTAACGCTACAGTTGTTGGAGGGAGATGATAAGTCTTATGCCACAGAATGCAGGAAGACTAATTGAAGTCATACTTCTCCAATTTGCGATGTTTATCTTCCTAGAGAGGAAAAGAGAAGGTCAAAATATTGAAATATTTTAAGTGTTTCTATTGAAGGTTCAGACATTGTATAGGACATTTGTAGTGAACTGTGATTGTCCAGGCAAAACCAGAGGAGAGGGCGTGAGCTTTAGAAAGTTTTCAGGGTTATGTCAGGTGTCAGGTGTGCGTGCGTGTGTGTGTGTGTGTGTGTGTGTGTGTGTGTGTGTGTGTGTGTGCATTTTGGCTGTATTAAGAATTCTATAGTAATGCTTAAACTTTTGTATTTTAGACATTTTATTAAATCTTATCAAATATGTATAGCCTTTCCTGTCCATAGAGTTAGGAAAGGTTTTTGTTTTGTGTTGCTTTGTGTTGTTTTGCTTTGTTGCTTTCTGTTCTTTCCCAACGACTGATTAAACTGATACTTCACTCAACTTTGGATATTTGACAACACCCAGGGAATCTACAAAGCAAAAAGTCACACCTGGGAGTGTTTCATATTATATACTTCCCAACATTTATCAGATTGTAGGGGAGCTATAGAAAAGAAAGTAGTTCTTTCTGTCAAATGCTCTTAGGAGAAAGTTAAATTTCCCATTACACAGAGAAAACCAAACCTCTTCATCCATTTGAATACTTGTGGCCCTCTTGTCTTGCCATCAGAGTTCTACTGCCTGTGTGATTATGATTGAATGACTCACAGGAAATCTTCCAAGGTAAATTAATACCAATTCTAATCATGAGTATTTGAGCGCAGACGATCCATCTGCTGGCTTTGTGTCCAGTACAGAATTTCCATAGAAACCACTTGCCTCATGGTTTCTGCGAATGCGAAGGGCCTTGAACTCTCCAAAGGGGTGGCTCTTGGCAAAGCTGCATATAATGGAGACTGCATAGTGCTGGCTGGGATCCTGTTGTATCCATGGCACTGATCCTGCCTTGCAGTCCTTCCTGTTCTGAGCCTGCAGGGCCTAGGCCTGGCCGTGTGTCTCTACAAAATTTTTACTTTCTGTCTTCTACCATCCTGTATTAGTAAGAGGCACCGGGTAGGGTGCTATGTTTGCATTAATTTTTTTCTTATTCTATTCATGTCACTACTTCTGCTTTTGCTCTAAAATAGTATTCTTTTGGTATTTAATTTTGTTATCGGATGCTGTCAACATATATCCTATATTAACAGTCGTTGTGACATTTTTATATCTACCCTCTCATCACAGGGCTATGGCCCTCTCTGGAAAAACTGTACAGAAAAGAGGAAAAACTGCCCGGAACCAAAACAATCAAAGGTTTGCTTTGATTTCTCAGAATTGACATAAAATTTGCATTTACTTGGAGCATTTCAAAGACACTTTTCGATCAATATCTCTGTCTGAACGGTTTCATCATATTCTTTTCCCATGTTCAATTTATATTTTTCATTCACCCAAACAGACTATCTACTAAGCAGTATTATACCAAACCTTATGAGTTATGCCCTCTATTCCTACAAAGACCATTAAGGCAGATGTGATTATTCTGGATGACAGTTAGGGAAAATGGAAAATGGACAACTATTAGTTGGTTAATAACTAATATTTATGGAGAGTTTTTTATGTCAAATATTGATTCAAAGCACTTCATGTATGATATTTCCTTTTATCTCCGAGCCAACTCTGTGATATCTACAATTATTATCTGCATCCCATACTTGAGAAAACAAAACCACAGAGCAGAGAGATAACTTGCCTATTTTTCACCAGTTGACAGGTGGGTTGTTTAAGCACTGCCTTCGTCTATACAGGCAGCCATCCCATACTCCACTGGTCTGGTCTGAATGACTTGCACAACAGTTGTATTCCACTGCTACAGAAGTTGGAAGTCCCAAACTAGAGTTCCAGAATGGTCGGGTTTAAGAAGAATCTTCTGCTGAGCTGGCAGATGTCTCCCTTGTTCCTGTGTGCTTAACAGAGCTCCCTGCTTCCTCTTCTTAAGGGGATGCCATCCCATCAGGAGGACCTCTCTGTCATGAGCCCATATAGGTGTAATCATGTCCCAAAGCCTTCTCCTTCAACACTATCACATTAGAATTTAGCATGTGAATTTGGGCCAGAAAACAGAGATATTCTGTCCGTTTCAGTCCTTACTCAGAACGTCCTTTTCACAGTTCTCATACTTTCAGAGAAATCTATCAGGGCATAGGTGCAAAATTTTTTTTAAATATGTGAAGATACCATCAGACTACAGATACTTAAATTTTAGTAATAAATAGATATCATAAAAATAAATTGATATAATTAATTTATTCAAGTGTGTTTTCTCACCGTCTCTTTTTATTCTGTATTAGAGATTTTCTATAATGTTATAAAGAATATGCTTTCATTCTACAGATAACTCATATTTATTGGGCAAATACGTGAATGAAAAATAAGCTGTAGTTGCATGATCCACCTGTAAGATGGTTACTTGTTCTGATGCTGATGTGTACAAGTTGTCTCCTTAAAAAGTAACAGACCGTATGTCCCCAGCTTCACTAAATGCAGATGACAGCCAATAGCTTTGACTTTCATGAAGTCAGATATTGGAGAAACAAGCCAGTTCTTGGGTTCCTGATAGATCAGCAAATTTATTTTTTTCTGATTCTTTTATGTTTGTAGGAGCCAGTCAAAGAGAAGAACAAAGGAACAGGGACTTAAGTAAGCATGCAAGAACGTATTCAGATTAGTATCGGGGACTGTGGCACTCAGACATTGTAAAAGCAGAGAATTCATAAAGGAGAGGCAGGAATACGAATAGGAAGACACAGGAGAGCTGGGGTGGAAGACACTCAAGAATCCTGCTGGAACTCTTTCCTGCTCTTCGCACCCGACACAGTGGTTGTGCCCATTCTGAGACAAGAAGCTGGGGTGCAGAATAGATTCAGTTGCTTTGAGTTGCACAAAAAGAACAATTCTTGAACTGAATGTTGTGTTCTCCCCAGGTCACATGATGAAGCTCAGCCCTGGATGTCAGATTGGGGGAGGTCATTAGGGTTAGAAGACGGTGACAGTGGATCTCCCCAGAAGAGTGCTTTCTGTCCACATAGGCAGTCATGGATACCCAGTGAGAAATGTAACCCTGAAGAAGATCTCCAGCAGGACCACATCCCCTGATACTTAGTCCTGAGCACACCACTCTCAGAAACAGTGGGGAAGAAACACACATTGTTCAAGCTATCTGGACCACGTTTACAGTAGCCCGAGCAAGCTAAGCAGACAAGGGTGTCCTCAACCCAAATCTTCTGCTTTGTCCACTGCTGCACAAAGTGTTATCTCCAGAATGAGAGTTTCCATACCTGACATCTAGACCTAAACTACCAGAAAGACAGCAAGCACCGAGCCAGTGATTTTTCCTTTCGATGGCAAAAGATACCGAGTAGTCTCTAGAATCCTGTTTTCTTTCACCAGAGAATATTTCTGATACATGGATAAGATGATAACTTGAGGCAAAGGAAACAAAATCCTTGAAATAAAACAATACTTTTCTTGAGTCATTAGATAGGACCTCTGATAGTAAAATTTGACTCGACCTTGAGAGGATACTAGGATTTAGCCTTTGGGTTTTGAGCTTATGTATGAATTTCATGGGTTTCTCAGCAGAAACATTAGCCTGTTTAGTTTTGTGGTGCTTCCCTAGGCCCTTTTGGAGGAGTTGCATCATGTTGAATATTGTAAAATCCAGGAAACTCCAACGCATAATTGGTTTCTCAAATTTCTGGTGAGGGAGAATGAATCTGCAATGCATATACTGACATGATTGTAGGACCCCATAGGGGTCACATATATTCACTTTTTCTCTCCATGTCTTAAACTGTTTTTGACTATGGCAATTACCAGAGGACTGGAGAAGGATTTATAATGATTTTTGAAAAGTCCAGATAGACAGGGGTTCAAAACCTTGCTCTGCATCATGTCCTTGGGCAAGAGCTCATAATCTCTGGATTTGTTTCTGTAGCTTCTAAAATTGGATAATAATCTATATCTCATAAAGATGAAATTGACTTGAAATTCTTTTGGGCATTGTCTGGCCTTGTCACTCCCTACCGTAGTCAATAAGTGCACATGTTGAATCTTTGTTTGGTGTGAAATCTTGCTCCCATCAGTTGTTGGTGACAATCACGACTTTTCCTCATAGAGGGAACTTCCCCTCATGCTCATTAAATTATTCGCAATAGCTGAATACTTGATAGTCTTGATTTTCCAACATTCCACATTGAGGTTCATAGATACTAACCTCTCTGTGTCTCTTTATATATCTCTCTCATGCACCATCACTGATTAACCTTCCTCAAAGATCTATGCTGAGCGGGATTAGTCAGCCTCAGATGTCATGATTCATGACTGCAGGTTACTACGCCACACACTTCAAGATGGTAGAATCAGGACTGGTCTTCAAGAAGCCCACCTACCATACGATTGTCGAGTCAGGAAAGCATTTACTGCCCCAGAGCTCAGAGCATCTGCACTTACATGAACAGGTTCTTCCATCTCCTTCTCCTAATGGATCCTCATTACAGAGGCAGATGCCTATTAACCAGGTCTTGTAGCCTGCCATCTTAATTCACCGTGAAGTTCTGTTGACTTGGGTGACCGTCAAGGACAGAAAGCTGCCAGTGGTCATGCTCTCATTTCAAAAGACAGTTCCGAGCAGCTCAGGGCATGTACACCACAGCCATCGCTGGGTACCATCCCATCTCCATGTGTGTGGGAATAGTGGGGAGTGAGGGTCTGAAAGAGTCCAAGCAATGGGCCAAGCTGCCCTTGAATATAAATACTGGGAAAGGAGAAGTAATGAATTGGTTTTATTAACAGTACTCGAGATTTCCTCTCTTAGAGTATGATGAGCATGTTTCCTGGCTATCAGACACATGATCTGCAAATACCATAGGTGCTTTTCAATTCTGTTAAACTGACAAACAAGATTAATAATTACAGAACATCTTCCAACAGAACCAGTTCTTGACTGTATTCTGAGACAATCTAGGAGCCCATTCAACATCTTTTTATGACTAAATTTGAAAGTATTAGCTGTCGGTTCTTGGTGATTTCAATTTTCATATGAATTGTTCAGAGGTTCATAATGCCAAACATTAAACATCAGAGAACATAGTCACTCATGAGGATGTGATAGGAGGTGGAAGACATTTTGATGTCAGATATTTGATGTAAGATATTGTAGCCACTGAAAGACTTGCATAGCTGGTCAAAGAAAAACTCCCACACTTGCAAACATGTGCTTTGTTTTACAACTATGTGAACCACATGATCAATTTTGTACTGTTAGAAATGCTCATCGTTAGGTATATTTTGAGTGTCCATCTTCAATGTATGCACAGGTTTCAGACTTCTTAAGCCACATGATTGTGCTAGAAAAGGTGTATTTACCTATTTTTCTTCTTGGCTGCCAGTCACATAAATCCTCATAAAATGAATTTTTTCAAGTAATATACAATGTAGTCCTGATTTAGAATTAAAGAACAGAAAACAATACTAATAAAGAGTCCGAATATAATAATACATATTATTGCTATATGGTTAGGATAATTAGAAGGTATTTTAACATATTGTTTATATATCTTTTATCATACCCTCGTCATCCCATTTTTATAGCACACAAACATATTTGTTTTCTATATGTAAGTATATCTCTACAAATAAAATTTGTAAAGGTGTGCACTGTACAATTAGTAACTTTGCATGTCCTGTGTGGTAAAATATCAGTACTGATGAAAACAGATATGAATCCGTATTTCAATGCTCTTTCCTGCGACTTCAGGGATCTTTGTTCGTTTTTGTCTTGCTACGTGTCAGAACACTTTGCATTGACATGACTTTTATCCATGAATGTGGCTGATAAAGACCTTGGAACAGCACTGTCAGCTCTGCCAATCGCCTGTCCTCATGTGGTTATGCTATTGACATTATCTTTCATCAGCAGTTTCTTTGAAAAAAAACAACTGCTAACCCACTTGTTTATTCTCTGAGCACTGGCCTGGGTGATGTGAGATCACACAGGATAATTAACCAGAAGCCAAGCTGATGCATATCACAGTGGATGATGTGGCAAAGACTGCTTCATCCACTTCTGAGTCTGAGCTCTTCAATAAAGAGGAAAATAGAAATTACATCTGAAAAGAAAGATTCTGTACCCTGACCACCACCCTTATTCTGATTCAATCTGGTGCTTTGTAATGAAATGCAAACAAGTCCGTGATACAACGTGAGCAGACATGTTCTCTCTCTACCCTTTTTCTTCCACTTTTAGCAAAAACTGATGTCATTCTTAGCACCTGTGGTGAAACCTCATGCTTGGAATGGATGAGTGACACTTGAAGTTCATGAGTATTTAACAATTCAGTGCCACTATTTCAACTCTGAACATCTTGTACCCATGATGTTAGAGTAGTAAGAAATACATCTTCTTTCAAAACCATTGATACACTTGTCTTTGTTACTGCAATGAAATCAACATCCTAACAGAGAATATGTGTCTTACTGTAGGTGCCAATCAGTCCACTGCAGAGTGCAAATCTGTAGTAATAGTTTTCTTGCTGTGACAAGATAACTGACAAAAGAGACTTAAGGGATGAAGAACTTATGTTGGCTGTGGACTGTGGCTACAGACTGTCATGGCAGGAAAAACAGAGTGGGAAAGTAACTGTAGTTGTAGCGGTGGGAGTGCGTGGCTCCTGGTCATGTGTTCTACAGTCAAGAAGTAGAGAGATAAATGCCAGTTCTCAGTTGGCTTCTTCCTTGTCCCCTTTTTATTTATTTTGCAGCTTCAGTCCTTGGTTTTCTACCCGTTACAACTTTCTGGAAATGTCTTCAATAACAAGCCCAGAATTGTGTCTCCTGGGTGATTCCAAATCCACTCAGGTTGAATATGGAGACCAACTATCACATCCCCTAAGCCATCTACCCAGCAGACCTCTAATCCTGCCAATGATGTTCATTCAGATTAGCTTCTTTCTTACTTATACTAGAAATAAGACATGGATCAAACTGCTTTCTTTGCTGGCCCATGCTTAACACTTATTTGCGACGCTGGCATCTTGGTAGGTTTTGCGTATTTGCTGTAATTAACCCTTTTTTCAGTATCTATGGATCTTATCAACCACAGTCTTCTTGAGGAAAAGACTCTTCCATTATTGCATTAGTATGTCAGTGGTTTTCACATTATCATCCTAGGAGTTAGCATCACCTACGAATTTGTTTAAATTGCAATATTTTTGCCTCCATCTCATACCTGCAAAATCAGAAATACTCTGACAGCCCCAGCCACATGCTAGTGTTTTAACAAGCCCCCTAGAGCATTTTGAAGCTGCAGTACATTTGGGCATCTCTTCTCAAGCGCTTAAGGCAGAAAATTTTCTGATTTGTACTTGGAGGTAAGAAAAAGTAGAAACGAAAGGTTAGGTGAGGGTATTACACAGGAATTGCTCTAGGCTTCCTCAAAGAAGAATTCTAAAATATCCCTAATGAAAGAAACGATGTTTTCAACAGAAAATTTAGTTTGTCAGAGAGAGGTGGCAAAGCAGAGGAAAAATCCCAGCCAGGCATGGTGAGACATGCCTGTGACCCCTGTACTTGGGGCGTGGTGATGGGAGGATGAGAAGTTGAAAGTCATCCTAGACTCTCTAATGAGTAGGAGGCCAGACTTGACCACATGAAATTCCATCTCAAAATTTAAAAAGGAAAAAACGGCCTTTCCCAGGCATAGGCGAGGATGTTTTAGGGAAGGTTGAGGCCTGTTTGGGAGGTGTTGCAGTCCGCCTGCCTGGCTGCTGATAAATGACCATCCACCAAATGGCTTAAGGGAACAAGGGTTTATTCTCTCTTACGATTCCTGGTTATAGTTCTCAGTCCAGCTTGACAGGAAAGCACTCACCAATACCAGGGCCGAGGGAACTGGCCACACCATCACCACATAACAGCTAAGAGATGGACAATCCTTACTTGCCAGACCAGCATGGCTGGCCAAGTGAACAGAAGGATGCCGCCTTCTTCAACCAGCACTCCATGATTTATCCAGGGCCTAATCCCACCCACCATGGGATGGATCTTCCCTATCAGCTAGACAATCTCCTTCAGGTTTGCTCTGGGTTTAACTCAACAATCAGCTATCTATAGCTGTGCCCAGAGCTCAAACCCTCAACAGTCAAGTTGACACCTGTGCTTAACTATGACAGGAGGCGTTCAAATCATGAACCCCGAAGGAGATGTTTGGGTAACTTCTGTTTCTATAGAGCACAGAGAGGAATGATCAGTATAGACTGAATTTATAGACAATGAAAACATATAATGCTAGCGAAGTTTGCGAGTAGTTTTTCTGAGTGACAGGAGATCTATGAGGGAACAATTTGGAGAATTCCTACATTTAACAGACTTAAATTCTTTCTGTACTGAAGTAATTCTTAGAATCCATAATATTTAAGTTTTTTCTTTTTGAGAGATGGGGAGATAACTCAGCAGCTAAAGAACTTGCTGCATAGGCAAAAGACCAGAACTCTGATTTCCACTTAGAATGCTGAATGGCTGTGGTGACCTGCCTGTAATTCCATTTCCAAAAGGAGGAGCCTGGAAATCCCAAGAGCAAGTTGTCCAGTCAGAGCAGTCTTACAGACAAGTTTTAGGTTTTAATTAGAGAACCAGCCTCAAAACAATAAGGTAGAAGAGCAATCTAGGATGATCTCCAGTATTGGCTTTGAGTCTATATGTGCACACATACGGTCACCCACATATCAGCCCACTTATAAAAATGTATCCACATGTACCCCTCACACACACACTTTTGAATCTCCAGGAAGGGTCTGCAGTAAACAGAATGCTTTTGTGTCAGGATCTACTCATCAAATATGGAGCTGAGAGTAGGTGGATCGGAATCCCTGCCAGGACCACCTCTCCCCAGTATAATTAATGCAAATTGATTGTTAAGAAAAATGTATTTTTGGAAACAATGAGATAGGAATGAATTGCGTATAAACCTTGACTCATAAGTTTGAAGGAGAGAAGGAATTGAAAGAATAAAAACCGGACAGAAAGAAGGGGTTCCTGCTAGTTTCTGTCACTGCCACTGTTTATGCTTGTTTTCATGACTTGGTACAACTGTGGCACTCATTTATTCTCAAACTTTACCTTGTGGCTTCAGGACCATTGGGTTTCATGGCGAGTGCGTCATTCATGTCTTCTCGATTTCTATGAGCATTCAAGCAGATTTTTGCTGGCTCTTCTGATGCAGTGCACTAAACATACGATAACTGCCTTGAAATGAGTGATCTATATGTTTTGCTGAGCTGGGTGAAGGATGGGTCTAATGCTGAGCTTAGTGGGAGAGTCCCAATCACAATTAAACTTTGAATCAGGGGAAAGAGAAAGTATAGTTCAGGTTGAAACTGAACTCAATGAGGAGGGCTAACCTCAGAGATCTGGGTCATATGGAAGAATGACTGTGGCCTGATGGACTTGAGTTGTAGATGCTTTAAAACATTCTTTTATGCCTGTTTGTTTTGTGTGTCTGTGTGTGTGCGTGCATTGCGTGTGTGTGTATGTGTGTGTGTATACCAGTGTGTGGATGTATGTGGGTGTATGCAGAAGAGGGCACTGTATTGTGGCTGTGAAGGCCCAGGACGACTTTGGAATAACCCTGGATCGCTCTACTTCTTTATTGCTTTACTCTGGGGGTTCCAAAGCTCTGCCTTCCAGAGCCAAAAATACATGCTGTCACCATTTCTGCCCTGACAAGAGTTTTTATGTGCAATCTGGGATCTAAACTCAGCTCTTTTTGCCTTCAAGGCAAAGACTTAACTCCTGAGCCAGCTCTCCAGCCCCTAAAACATTCTTTTAGGCATGTAAAACTGACTCCAAAGAGGTCCAAGTCACCTCACTGTGGGTGGTGGATACAGTAGGAAGGCAGGTGGATTAAGACAGAAAGAGAACTGAAAGATGACGCGGAGGCAGGACCAAGAGCTCATATTCCCACAAAGAAGTGAAAACGCTCAGGTCTGCATGTCAGAAGTGACAACTGGAGAAGGTAACCTGGCTGAAAGAAATAAAGCCACTGTAGAGACAGAGCACTGGGAGGCTGATGGTGCCTGTGCTTCCGCCTGGGGACCACTTGGACCTTGTGTTGGTAAAGTGACCCAGGATAACTCATACTAACACTATTTTCACATCTGCAAAACAGGCCTGTCAGGTTTAGAGCTTCTCAGGAGTCCTCAGACGCCTGATTGTCGGAAAAGAAATTCCCTTAATTCACTGGGATTTGAAACCACCATCATTTAAAGGTTTCTTTCACTCCCATAACAAATTACTACAAAATTAGTGGCTTGGAATAACAAATTTGTCATCTGGTAGTTAGGAAGGGGGGTCAGACCTTCCTGTGAACCCCAATAGAAGGATGTGAAAGATTTGGCAAGGTTGTGCTCACTTCTGGGATCTCCAGAGGAAAAATCTGTTTCCTGCTGTCTCAAGTGGTTGGCATCAGATGTTAAGATGGGCATCTCTAGACCTCACCTGCTGTCTGCTGAGAGGTCCTCTGGCATACTAACTCACTGCTTGGAATCATTTCTTCACGCACTGTCACTTTCCCCTGATTTCAAGTTTTGCAGCAGCAGATCAGATCCATCACACATGACCATGTTGGATTATTCTCCTCCTCTCAAGAACTTTCCTTTAACTACAGCCTTGAAAAATTTTCTCTCAGTCACTTCCAAACTATAGCAGAGACTCACTCCTGCGAGTTTTCTCTCTTTCTTTCTATAACACTGTCCTGGAGATGTCATGGGGATGTTAAAACCATAAAAGACAAGCATTCAAGCCATCATGTTTCTGCAGAAAGGGCAGGTGCTTAGGGACTGAGAGACATCAACGGGCAATATCTCAAAATTAAAGGGAGACATCTAGGGGTCACTGATATGGGAGGGTCATAATGCATCCTGACAATTGCTCTTTTTTTTCTCTTTTATGATTCTCAGAGTCAGAACAGGGTTAGATGTGCATATGCATGTGCGTGTACACAAGTGTCCTTGAATGTGTTTGCATTTGGGGGGGGGGCTAAGGATGATATTGGGACTCATCCTTGAAGCTCTACCACCTTCCCAGGAGTCTGGGTCTATAATTTCAACCCAGAGCATGACATTAGTGCTAGTCTGTCTAGCCAATTTGCTCTAGGGGTTCCCATGCTTTGTCTCCCATGTTTAGAATTACTGCACCTACCTGTCTGTTCTATGTGTGATCTGGGGGTCTGAACCCAGGTCCTTTTGCATGGGAGGCAAAGGCTTTAACCACTCAGTCCTTTCTCCACGCTGAATGGGTAGAGTTTTAAACTACACTGTGGACTTTCAGAATTACTAGCCCTTTCTGAACTTCTCTCTCATCTGAAATTATAAATATTGAATTCTCACAAGGTTACTCTGTGCAAAGTGCTTAGGACAGTGCTGACCATAGAATGTGGTGACTATAATCATGACTTCAGTCTTTCTATGGCAGTCTTTAATTTGGTCTTGTTAACTTGACTTTCAAGTTTATTGACCTGCTTGCAAGGTCAAGTCTTAGTAATCACCTCTCCAGAGAATATAATTTTCAGATATTCTCATTGTTATTCATGTAAAGGTATCATACCTGCATACAAACTAGCAATAAATGTCAACTACATTTAATATGAGCTTAAATCCCATTTGCTGGTGAGTCCAAGGCTCCCACATTTGCCAAGGAATCGCTTAAACACAGGCTAGGATTATGTCTCTAGAGGATAAACCTGCCTATGAACACTTCAGAGAGAATGCTTAAAGCCACTCAGAGCTTCTTGAAAGTTTCTATTCTCCCCTGATGCTAATGAAGAGCATCTGTAAACATTCTGTCTTCTGATTTCTGTTCCCTTTAGGCAAGTTCTGGTGTTTAGGCTAAGAATTAGGCTAAGATGAAACTACGGGAGGTTAAAAAAATAGAAAAGAATGCCAGAACAGATTCAGCAATCGAGATAAATAATATTAGTATTGCTTAATACAAAAAGTCTCTCAATGAACAAAATATCTAAAATGCCAATAAAATATGACATACTGATTAAACAGATAAATGGAATATTATATGTAACTGAAGACATAACAGTCTTTTCTTTATTTGTGATATCATTAAGTTCCTCATGTGGCCTTTTAAATTTTTTTTAGGTATTGCATTGAAATATTACTTATCTTGGTGACCAAGGTATTTGGCATCCTCTTAATCTTTGCACTTAAGGCAAAGGTCTCACTTATCTGCCTGAAATGTGGGCTACCCACTAAATTCCCTTTCCATAATGACTGTGTAAGTCCTTAGATCTTGCAACTGAAGAGCAAAATAGACAGGGAAGAAAGAAGCTGCTCTCTCTGGCTGTTATTTTGGTTCTCGCCACGTAAGTCTGCAGGACAATGCATCAGTTCCTTTCTTGAGGGTTCAGACAGTTCTGGCAACAGGGTGCCTCTTCTCTGTCAAAGAAAAGGGAGAAAATACAGCTCTTCTGTTATTCTGAGAAGTGTGGAAAGAACATAACAGGCATGATTGATTTCTCTCCACATCTACTATTGTGAACTGAATTATGCAGCCTCATAAGCTGTGACCGAGTTATAAATTAACTCTGGAGCCGGGAGGAGATTCATTTAAACTCCGAAGTCTTTCGGCTTTGCTACAGAGAAAATTTGGGGCTGGAGTACAGATTTTAGGTTTCAGTATGGAAAGGACTGGAAAACTATGAGGAAAAAAATTGAGACTATTCCAGTACCGTTTGTTATTAAATTTGTAATCATTACTCACTTTAGCAGTTCAACACTGCCTTGGGTTGAGTCTCTGACACATTGAACAAGCTAGTGATCTCTGGCCTTGATGTGCCTCTGTGAGTGAACGGAGTCCACTCTGGTCCATTCTGAAGCCCAGTTCACTTGCAAGCATCAACTGAGGATCATAGATTGGAATCAACCACTTTTCTGACCCCAGAAAGAAGTACAGAGGGTTGAAGGGTAGCATGAGTGACCACTGAATAATAAACTTTGAATTACTGATTGGCTCACTTACTTCCCTTGGGAATACACGTTTCTTTATTCAGTACACATTTATTGAGAGTTTTCTTTCACTCAAACACTGTGCTAAATATTGAGCATTCTTCCTCAGCAGACTCACAACAGTCCTACCTTACAATACTGAAATACTAAGTACTGAAAGCAGATGACAAAATGTTATCCACAGCCATGAGATTAGACTCAGTGGGCAAATATTGGTCGCTAGGGCCATGATTTAGGGAGAGGGCAAGATAATTTATAAATAGGAGGTATAATTGATGCATAAAGTCCATAGTAAGTCAGCATTTATCTTAAGAGTCTCCACCTGTCTGTATTAAGCCCTCTCTTGTTCAGCATTCTTAGAGTGAGGCCTCTGTTCTTTCCATAACTCCTGGCTTCCTGGGTTCATCATCTGTGATATGTTTTTGGACAAAGCGCACATTTCTGCATTCACATAGCAAGAATCATCTTGAATACATTTTAACCTTAGAGGAATTGCTGACTTCCTCAAATGAATAGTGAGAATTTTCACATTGATGTATTTGTTAATGGGATTTTATGTTACTTATTTGAACAAGTGTTGTACAAATGGCACATTTTCCAAATGCAAGAAAGACCAGGTAGCATAGTGTAGACAGGCAAGTAAGTTTTCATTTTATGGATTCACATAATTGTTTCAAGTCCTAGGTTGGTCTTCTCTCCTTTTCTCCTCTTTCCACCAGTCCTTTCTCTCCTAGCCTCTCTCCTCATTATTTCCTTGGTTCAATAAGTATTTATGAGAACTCTATTACATATCAGATGTTGTCAAACATCAAAGGTATACCAGAAAACAGGAAAATACTTGCCTTTATGATGCTAATATTATGATTTAAATGGACAGAAAACAAACAAACAGATGCATTGCTTTGTTACATCAGTTATGTGTCATCTCCATAACCCGATCTTGCCAAATCTATGCTGATGTTACAATTTTTCCCAATAGAACATGAAAAGGAAAAAAAATCCTCAAATACTGTAATATTCTGAAGGCTTTTTCTCCCCTAGGAAGTCTAGAGTGTTCATTGAGTGTAGCTTAGAGATGACATTTCAGCTAGGGTCTGAAGAATGCTAGAGAAGCATCCATGTGACTCTTGGGGAAGGAGCAGGAGCAGATTTAGGAAGTCAGAATGGTAGAAGGAAACCAGTTAAAAGGATCTGAAGATAGCAACAGAACTGTTGCAAGTAAAACAGTGTCATTTTACCCCAGAATACAGGATTAGAGTGTTGGTTCGGGATGCAGTCAGTAGAAAGGTGATCCATAAGTTACTCTGTTTAGAGAAATAAAAAGTAAACCATCTGACTAAGCAAGAATAAAGCGTATGTGTTTCCAATAAGTAAATTGAACAAAGTAGGGAATCCTTAATCACAAGTGAGAGATTGACGTTGATGCCAGCTGTGGTTGATTGAGCTGTCTTCCCCAAAGAGGAACCCTAAGATCTAACACCAGGCCATTAAAAATGGTACCTTATTTGGAATAAGTCTTTGTAGATGCCACTAAGTTAATATTAATTGCACTGGATTAGAGTGAACCTTCATCCAATGGCTAATTTCATTACAAAAAGGAACATTTGACACAATCACAAAGGGAAAAAAAATCACATTACTTTGGCAATCACTAGACGTTTCTGGAGAGCATGATTGTGTTTGTCCAAAGTGCTCTCTGAATTTCTTTTGAGATTTTATGGTGGCTCATGATGCTTATTAACTTGACAAGCTAGAAAATCACTTAGACGACAAGCCCCCAGTCATACCTATGGAGTGATTATCTAGATGAAGTTAGCCTCTGAGCATGGCCGAAGAGATTATTCTCATCAAGGTAATCTACTTGGAAGACGCATACACTGTGGTGACGCTGGCCCTGGGTCGGGATCCTGGATTGTGTTGAAAGGGAAAGTGAGCTGAGCGCAAGTGTTTCTTGTTCTGTTGCTTGAGAGCAGATGGCAATGTGAGCAGCTCGAGCTCCTGTGGCCAGGGCTTCCCTGTCCTGCTGGACTGTATGTATCCTAGTGTGAGCCAAAATGAACCCTTTCTCTCTTAAATTGGTCAAAGTACTTTTTTACTACCACAGTGTAGCAGTTACTCTACTGCTGGGAGAGAGCACCCAAAGTCAATTGACTTAAAGGGGAAAAGGAGATTTATTCAGCTTATGGTCCCAGAGGGGAGATACCGTCTTTTGTGGTGGAGGAGGCATGGCTGGCTGGACCATGCTGGAGACAGGGTATGTCACACCCATCTGTGAGGCTGAGAACTACAGAACTGCTGCTCCAAAAGCAGACTTTTCCTGGAGGTAGGTGGGACTCGTCCACCTCAAGGCCCACCCCCTGTGAACACCATCCTCCAACAAAGCTCCACCTCTCAAAGGTGCCATGACCTTCCCAAACACATGAGACTGTGGAGGACACATTTCAAACCATGTCAGAAAAAGGAAAAGTAGCAAAGACGAGCTTTACTCTTATAGTAAGAGAGAACTATATAACAGAAAGCAAATAGACTGTGGAGGTTCCATGTCAATGTACATTAACGTGTGTGTGTGTGTGTGTGTGTGTGTGTGTGTGTGTGTTTGTATTCACATTATACATATAGGAACTGTGTTTGGCCTTTCTTAATCTTTTGGCCATCTTTTTAGAAAGATATATTCAAAATTGTAAAAAAAGTTCACATAATATTTGTGCATATTTAACTCTGGATAGACATTGATCCTATCATTGTGATTTTTATTAAAATAGTTATCTCGTTCAGTGGCAATTCTTGGAATTCCTGGATAATGAAACTCTCTTAAGGATAAACTACTAGTAAGGAAGAAGACTTGACTTAAAATAAGGGCAAGGCAATATTACATTTTATTGTTCCTATATTTTTAATGTAAGTACATTTTTTATGGTGACCCATGAACAGAGAAGAATATGAGCAAGTAGAAAATAAGACAGAGCCAATGGAGGAGACCTACCATAAGGAAAACATCTAGATGTGGTCAGAAACTAAATGTGATTGCTCAGTTGTGTTTCATTTAGCTCTTGAAGGCTCAAATTTTTCTCCTGAGGTTGACAAATACATTTCTACATGTAAACATACATAAGTACCAGTAGGCAAGGGTTGAATATGCAAACTATACCATATCTCATAAGTCCTTTAGTCCAATATTATTTGAGAAAACTTTGACTTCTTTTTGAAAGGTCTCTGTACTGGGAGGCAAGAAAGCCGTCTGTCTCAGTAAGCTCTTTACATCTCTGACCTTTCATTGCTTCTTAAAAATCATTCACACCTTTTTTTCCTCATAGTCTACATATACTGTTTATAATTTTATTCTTTTCCTATTAAAGTTCAGAAGAAATGCTTCTATGTATGATAATCTATCTGATCTTCAACAATATTGTTTCTTCTATCATTTTTTCTTATTGAGGTTAAATACTTCAAATCTTCTGAACACATGTCATGCCAAGACATCCAATTAATATTAGCTTTTTTGATGGTCATAAGATAAAAGGAAGATTATAATAGAATTCTCTTTATTTTTATCATAATCTAATAATTGCATCATTTTTATCTCAGAAGAAATGCTTGAATATCTATAGAAATTTAAATTCTTTATTGTCCCTTCACAGGTTGACATTTTCACTGATGTGGTTTCATTAATGGTTTATAATTCTTCTTTTGGACAATTTCTTTCACTAAGTGCTTGAATTGATGTCTATATTAATGTCATTGAATACATCCTACATTATAATTATGTATGAGAATGCATACACTTTGTTTCCTATCATTCAAAGCTAATGAAGATGTATTAGACTTTATCTGGTTGATATCAACTGGTCCTTCGAGACCAATGGAGAGAAGCTATAGAAAATAATCTTGTGATTTCAATAAAGAAAAGCATGCCATTTCACCTTTACTTTCTTTGATTTACCTCCAAGGCTCTCTGTGGTCATCCTCTTTGATCAAACTAAGCATCTTTCACTAATCTCTAAAGCTATTGCTCATCTTCTAGAATCAATGTTATGATCAGTTCCTTCTTCAGACACTCTTCTAGCCTTTAGGAGATTCCTGTCCAACTTACACTGTACGTTTTCTTCACTACTACTCTCCTTCAATTGCTTCCATTTGGTCTCTCTTTATTGAACAAGGTATCTGCATCTAGTCATACTTCCTGGGCTGACTAAGGTGAAAAGGGAAAATGGGGTTCAGGAATGCACATGACTTAATGAATAATAGCTATTCATGGAGGGGTGATTCGACCCATGACAGTAGAGACTTTAAGTATTAGCCTAGTGTCCTTTTACAGAAACTCAAGGAAACACCTGCCCCTATGCCAGAGTTACATTTTAAGTAGTTCGTTTTTCTTTCTGGGAACAACTGTTTCTTTAACTGAGAAATACAATGCTGCTGTATCCAGGGACTCATCATGGAAGCAGACCATGTTGTTCTTACTACACCGCCAACACGGGCGCCTTCATATTTGACTTGCTAGTCTCCAGAATGGCAAGAAAACAAATTCTGTTCTTTATAAATCACTTTGTTTCCTGTTAGCGGAACAAATAAAAAGAGATAGCATGGGTTGGCAAGAGCAATTAATTTCATTTTCTTGTGATATAATGTGGGATCAGTTATGGATTTGTCATTGGGAAGCAGGATGGCTGGGCCCTGGCTGCTCCTGTTGACCTCCCCAACATGTCTGCAGCTGCTACCTGAATGATTTCCGTCAGATTTCAACATAGTTTGACTTCTGTACATGGTGACTGACTTCAAAAAGGCAAACCCCAATTCGAAATCAGTTATCAAAACTTTATTTAGCCATCCACTCTTTTCTTCATGGGCCAAAGCAAGTCATAAGGTCAACACAGAGTCACTGTGGTAAATGTCCGTACAATGTTGTGAATATGAGCAAATGAGAGATACTGGGAATGTTCAATTTGTAGATGCAGTGCAATGATAATTGAATAATTAGATCTTAAATAAATAAACTGTTGAGTATTATCTATATGCATACACACACACACACACACACACACACACACACACACACACACACACATTAGCAATAGACTTTTTCATTAGATTGAAAAGGTATATATTCTCAATGTCACATTCCTCATACACTGACATGACCCAAACATGATGGCCACAGGAACACTATTTGGTCTATCTGTTTAATTTCTGCCAATAAACCACTAACACGTCTCCTTTTGCACATTGTCATATGACACTGAGCATTGTTATGATGCTGTGTGGATGCTGTGATCCATTTCATCTGTCTTATACGCAAGGAAATAAGATCTCAGCTCATTTTATACAGGTCACTGAACAGTCATTAGATAATGATGCTTCATCAGAAAGAGTTTGAACACATGACCTGTGGGTGAAGGGGTCTGCATCCCATTATTCCATGGGCATTGCTTCTCTCTTGCAAAAAATGTTAGCTATAACGAGTGCTTACTGCCTCCCAAAAGCTATGCTAAACAAGCATACTTACATTTTGTAGAAGTAAAAGTAACAGCGCAAGTGTTGCAGTTACAGTCTGTAGTCCAGCTTGACAGGAGAACACGCATCAACACCAGGGCTGAGGGAACTGGCCACACCATCACCACATAACGGCCGAGGGAAGGATGATCCTTATTTGCCAGACCAGCATGTCTGACCAAGTGTACACAAGGTTGCCAACTTTCTCAAGCAGCTCTCTATATTTTATTCCAGGGCCTAGTCCCATCCACCATGGGCTGGGCCTTCCCCATCAGCTAGACAATCTCCTGCAGGTTTGCTCTAGGCTTAACTCAACGACTAATTCTCTACAAATGTGCCCAGAGCTCAAACCCTCAACTGTCAATTTGACACCTGCGTCTAACTATGACAGTGGCCAATAATAACTAAAATAGGAATAGGTCTTGCTGCACTAACACTGACATACACTGAAAACTTTTTGTGTCTTAAAACTGTAAGAGCTGATTCTTTTGTTCATATCCCACGATCTACATGTACTATATGCTCACTAATGAGTTACAAAATCTCTACCCTTTTTGACCAGTGCCAACTGTAAAATCCATAGTTTTCTCTGTCTGAGACAGAGAACATTGTACAAAGACTTTGCCAGATCTGTGCTCAAGCATGACACACGTCTTCCATGATCATGCTTAACTGACTTAAAATTGTTCTAGCAAACTATAAAATAGCTGAAAATTAGTATCACCTGTGTGATACTGGTAGAAAAAAATAAACTAATATTGCGGACATTCCCAACAAGCCCGTTTGCCTCGCTCACCTGAGTGGATTCTCCAGAGTGGGATCAGTGGGGATTAAATCAGGCTGGATCAAGAGGGGATCCTGGAAAAGTTGAAACCAAGTCAAGTTTATTATGGAATCTAATTTCTTACAAAACATGAAAAAGGGAGGTGACATTGCGCAGATAGATAGCATCACATACATTGCGACATAGACTACAGCCACGGGCAAGACCAACAGTAGTTGAGTCCACCAACCGCACAGCCCTGCCAATCTTTAAATATGTTAACATGTCTTAAGGGCCTCAAAAGAACAGGAAGAGATATGCAGAAAATACCTCGCCCTCTTGCCAGTTTCAAAGTAGGACAAGAACCACCCTGGCCCTTCTGGGAAGGCTAGCAGGAGGCAGATCTCTACTGTTAGCACAGAAGACCATCTGCTACCACTGGCCGCCACAAGCGTCCCATCAAACACTTCAAGAACTAGAGCCTTAGGCTTCAGTGTTAGATGACGATGACCTATGTCTATCCATCAAAAATCCAAAGCATAAAAATAGCATTCTTTTGTTACTTCTCATTAAAACTAGAAATATATTCAGTAACGAGATGAGTGTTTTGAGTTACCCCTGGCTAAGACAGCCATTATCAACCCTATTCAATGCTGGTCCTTTATAAGTCATTTAGATCAGCCTTTTAACAGGGCTGAATGCTCTATCTATGCATATGAATCTGGCAACTGCCTTATTTCTAATCATGAATTATCTTTCTTTCTGGGGAAGAAGTCTTAAAACAGAGACATGCTGCATGTACCAATTTAGCTATCCTCCTAAGACAGAAGACCTGCTTCTTTAAAATGGAGCCATGACTTTGACGTGACTTCTGTGTGTCCAGTGTTTAGTGATTACAGTGTAGGTGCGGTCTAGGGGAAAATGATTAAGTAATTAGGGTTCTAGTCCTAGATGGGATCAAGACTCATTTCAAAGAGTTATTCTGAGGACGGACCATTACTAAGCAAATTCTGTCTCCACTTTCTCTTCTCTCTCACTTCCTGCCTGGCCAGGTCATCTCCCTCTCACACTCATTCCTCCATGATACCATCACTGCTAGAAGGCCTTCATTAGGGCAGCTGCTGGTGCCATACTTTTAAATCCCCAAACTAAAATTAAATAAATCTCTCTTTTGCTAAATTAGCAGGTCTCAGGTATGTTGTGACAGCAGCTGAAAATACAATAAGACTTGCCTAATTTTCTAAGTTAAATTATTGGGATAATTATGCAATCATTGTCCTAACACTATTTTCCTGTGCTTTGTAATTAGCAGTCTCTCCAGAGACCTCTTTCCCTTTTAACTCCATGAAAGTATATTCCAATTAAGTCTCTTTCAGTTGATAATGAAGTTTAATATTTTAACACCTTTGTCCATCTATGTAATCAAATATTGAAAGGAAGACTTGGCCTTAGCTGTAGCTGTGTAAAGAGATTTTTAGTATCGCAATCCTGTTTCTCCTCTCCATTTCTTGGATCCATTTGCTTTGTGCTGACAGACCCTCCTTCTGAGGCTGAAGATGGTTGTTGCCAGAAGTGCTTACAGCAATGTGCTTCCAAGTTCAGCCTCAGGGGGAACAATGTCAACCTTTTCTCAGGTCATTTGTGTGAAGATGTTGATGTGGCTTCTTTCTGGATGACACACATCATGTTCTGAGAAAGACTCTGCAATGATATGCTGACCCACATTCTCATCTTTTATTCTTTCTGTCTTCCTCTAGAGTAAAGACAGGGAAACCAAATTATTTATTTCCTGGATATGCTGGGTATATAAGAGTGACACTCAGCCTTTTTTATCACTTCCTTCTGTTATGTCATTTTATGATTCCATAGGCTGAAAACGTGAAAATGACATACTCAGAATTATCTCACAGTTGGGCTCCAAAAGAAATTATTACTTATTATATACACATTTGGAATTTATAAAATACTCAAATAGCTTAGAATCTTTTTTTTTTCTTACTTCTCTGGGCTAGATTCTCAACTCACTCCCTTCCCCTTACTACAGTGTCTTCATATTTAGCAATGTGCTTTGGAAAAACCCAGAAAGAAATTGTGAAGATTGAGTGGCCAGAATCCGCAATCTAAGCCCTATGACTAGCTCTCTTGATGTGAGAAGCCAACTTCTAGAATTATTGCCATTTTTTAGAGTTATGATGTAGATTGGATATCCAAGTCCTGGCTTATAGCAAAAGCAATATATGTCTTAATATTAGTTTTTGTGAGCCAAATACCAATGACTATAATCAACAGAGACACGAATAAGTATAAAAATAAATAAAGGAAGTGAAAAGTGGTCACACAGAAGAACTTGTGATGTCGCATAAGCTTCCTTACGAATTCAAGATCATATCTTAGGTCGGCTTTCAAGTTATATAGTGTAGACAAGTGACTGAGTTTTTTGGCTTTTTAAACTATTAAATTCTGATCATTAACAATTCCATGGATGTGTCTAATGCATTCCAATTGTTCTTTACCCTTTCTTTGATCTTTCCCCCATACGTGCTAGCCTTCTATAATCTTTATGAATATCTTTCCCCATTTAAGTTTTCTATTTTGTGTCCCACTGTGCTTAGTGAGGGTTGTCTGTGTGGTCACCGGTTTGGAACCACCCATTGGAATCTGGTGGACTAACTTCTGTATTTACAATAGGATACTATTCCTCTGTCTTTCCACAGTCTTCCGCCAGTGGTGTAAGAATAAGTGGTAGGGCCCCTTGTGACCCTTTATCTATTTAATTTTCTTTTTCTGAGAGATGATCCTAGGACTGAGAGTAGACAACCTCAGGAAGTTCTGTTCAGAAGCGCAGGTCTGTTCTCAGTGTGCAGAAGCAAAGCTCCAGCTGCATCCTCGCTTCCACATCCTCCCGCTCACCCCTCACCACCAGCCCTGTTTGTCCGCTCAGGAAGGAGCTCTGCTTTGCTCTTTCCCGTAGCCTTTCTTCACAAGCCCCATCCTGCTGCTTTCAAAGGCCAGAAGCCTTGTTGTGAAGATGTTTTTTTTTCTCACAAATGCTTCATGAAATCGGAAATGCCTTTCTCCTAAGTGATATTTTCAGGAACCCAATCACCAAAAGGTGTTCAGCCCATGATTTGGGTACTCCTATAATTCGAAGCTATTGCTGTCCTTGAGGGAATGGTGTGCTATTTCCAGAGCAGGTTATTTTCAAACGGAGAAAGCGGCATAACCCTGAGATTTAAGAGCTCTGCAGCCTGCTGTTTCTGAGAATAATTCTTTACGGATCAGTTCAGCTCCAGCCTTCGGCTTTGGGTGAGGTAATCTCATTTTGCTGCCTGAACCCATTTGGAAGTTGGCTGCTATTCCAATTTATTTGAACTCATTTAAACAACAGTATAAAAGGAAAACTCTTTCTTATAAATTTAATTCCAATTATTCTGACTCTTTTGCATCTTCTGGCTCTAATAAAGTATTTTCCAAAGGAGAATGCTTAAAAGGTGATAATTCACTTGACAGTTGGAGACACTGGTATCATTAAAAGGAAACATAATCAACATTATTTTTAGTGCTATCTAGTTATTCTCTGAGTTTTCCAAACACAAGGCATGTTCTGCAGTGTTCGGTCACACAGAGCAGAGGCAGAAATCTATTCTTTCCTTTATCAACAAACAGTTACTTTTCATCTGCTATTTTCCATGTTCTGGCATAAATATTGGGAACAAAACAATAATGCATGTCCTCACTTGAACTTCTCTCTTTTCATAACCATATAAAAATGATGAAAATAGGAAGAGAAAAAGAAAGGAGACGAAAGAAGAATTGCACAGTTGAAAGAAGAATAGAAGAGAGAGGAGTTGTCAGAAAATAAGGCAGCAAAGGAAGTTGAGAGAGGAGAGAGAGAATGCAAAATAAGTGTTAGCAGAAAGAACACAGATAAAAATTATAGCTACCCTTCTCATATGCATACGTGTATTTTTCTGAATTTTCTGAAACTCCAGTGAGTTCATAATAAACTCTCCTTTCAGTTCCCCTGGTATCAGCAAAAAATTTTAATCTTGCTACCTTAAGATTATCTATCTCTTCCAGTTTAAATCTTCAGCGCTTGTCTGGTTAATTTAGATGATTTGTGAATGTTCCTTATTTCTCTCTTCTTTTCCTTTTTTTGAGGCATTATCTGAGAAACTCAAAAGTCATTGAAGATGCATATATCCACTGGAAATCCCACTTTTGGATATTTTCTGCTAGAAGAGAGGAAGCCTCTTTTGTCCTGACAGCAGTCTCTAGCCCTGAAGGTCTCTGTGGCAGACCAAACAAATAACCCCATGGAGATGTTTATATCTAGCTCCAAAGAACCGAAGTCATGCTGCCTTCCACAGCAAAGGGAATTAGGGACGGTGAGGGATGCAAGATCCTAAGAAGGTAGCCTTGAAGTGGAGGTTCATCCCAAATTATTTGTGTGGGACTAAAATTATTCCACAAACACCTAAAAATACAATCAGAGAGCAGAAGAGGACACACACACACACACATGCACACGTGCACACACACACACAGAGGGAGATAGAAAGAGAGAGAGAGAGAGATCATATCCATTCACAGAAGTTGATATGGAAATCGTGGATCTTAAAATACATTGGATAAACATGGGAACCTTAAAAAGAATCTCAACCCTCTTTCTGTCCATCAGACCATGGTATACTTTCCATATTCCTGGGATTATCCTATGTGGGTGTAGAACACATATACACCTGGAAATTGCAAAAGGATAGGGTTAGAATTCGTCAGTACTTTCAGACTATACTATGGAGTAATATATTCTAAAGTACAATCTACAAAGATGGACACATTCCAGAGTCTAGAAGTGCTTGGGCCATCTCAGGGGGACAGGCAGCACCATCACTGATGTTGTGTATGCAGCGACCCCCAGATAGTCCCACCCCACACAGATGATGTCTTTTATCCTTGCTTTTAAGTCACATCTTCCATCCTGCCTATTCTGGGAGACTGTGGTCTTGGCTGTCTCAACAATGTATGCCTCTTACAAGCGAAGCCTTCTCCTGAATCATGCTGATACTTAAAATAAATTTTAAAACATACACCACTAAATTTTTGTTTTTCCCTTCTATGCTTTCTACTTCCCCTGAAGCAATAGCTACCTAAGCTCCAGTAGATGAAGGTTGTTTACTTTTAACTGTTGCTGTGACAAAGTCAAGCACTTAAGGAAGAAAGGGAGATTTACTCAGCATACGGTTCCAGAGAGAGAAACAGTTTTTCATGGCAGAGGTGACATGGCTGGTGGCTGATGCTGGAGGCGCCTAAGTCACTGCAAACATCCTGGAGACTCAGAGCTACTCAGTCCAGTAGGCCAGTGGGTGACGGCTGAAGGTTGGAGGATTCCTGGAGAATCGAAGAAGCAAAGAAGCCGGTCGAGAAGAGTCTTCTAGCACAGTTTCGGAGAGTCTTTCTTCGAAATCTTGTGTTTTATGGTTCCTTTTATCTAGCCGACTACTGGGAGGTTCCAATCAGATCTAGGGCTGGTCTTTGTGTTGCAAATATACTGATCTTGATAATCTCTTCAGGAAGTGTGACAGCTGATCTTAGTTAACGCCAGGTGTGGTCAAGTGGACACCCAGAATTAACTATCATACATACTAAAAATATCTTGCTATATGAAAGCAAAGAAAACACGAAGGCAGCAGAACAAATAAAGAAATACATGAGCAAAAAAGGGAAGAGGGGAGGGGAAAGGAAGAAGATGCAGGACCACATCTTTCCTTTCTTGGGGAAAACAGACACACATGATTGGTTTTCTGATAGTGTCTTTGGAAAATCGCTCCACCACCCTCAGGAGCAACACTGCTTTGACCCGCATGTTGTATATTTCTGTCTTTCATGTTGGCTATCCTGGTCCTATATGACTATTTTACTTTGTCTTCTCTATTCTAGAATATTCTCTCCCTTTTCTTACAGTTGCAAGTTCCCTGAGACTCAGCTCTTACCTTGGGTTGTCTGGGCACACCTTTCTGTGCCTGGTTGCCTGGTGTGCTGAGCCTGGCAGCCCACTGCATGGTTCTTGCCCCTTGTACCTGTCTCTGCATCTATAACTCAGTTCTCTGACATTCTGCTAGCAGGTTATTTGACTTGCTTTTTCTGTGACCTGAGTTTCTGTTTACAAGCTGGAGGTACATTAACATTACCTCTGTGTGCATAACTGCAGTCACGAACATTTCCTGCTTATTTGAAACTGAAGGAGGAAGAGCTGTTCATGGTTAACAGCAAGGCCTTCCCGCAGACTTGGAATCCTCACCCTGCTCTGCAATGCTCTTGGAAAAGCAGCATAAATGTACACTAAAAACAGCTGCCAAACTGTCCCAGGTTAACAGCTCTCTAGGATTTACAGACCAATACAAATAGACAAGTCTTCTAGTGTCTTCTGATAGAGAGATCCACACAGGGACTGTTTTATTTATTTCATCTCCAATTCAAGTGGAATACTTTCAAATACACATATGTATGCACATACCTTGTCTCCTTCCTGCCTCTCTCCTTACATTTCTGTCTTCCTTCCTTCCTTCCTTCCTTCCTTCCTTCCTTCCTTCCTTCCTTCCTTCCTTCCTTCCTTCCTTCCTTCCTTCCTTCCTTCCTGCCTTCTCTCCTTACATTTCTGTGTTCCTTCTTTCCTTCCTTCCTTCCTTCCTTCCTTCCTTCCTTCCTTCCTTCCTTCCTTCCTTCCTTCCTTCCTTCCTTCCTTCCTTCCTTCCAGTATTTCTCCATAAATACACTCACACATTCTCACATACATGCATTAATTCTGAAATATGCATTGCATTTTCTCACACTCATTTTCTTTTTATTGGTTAAACATTTGGCTCATTTCTACCTATCTTCTGAATCTTTCCCTTTATCTCTTTTCCTTTTTTCTGTCTGTTCTTTCTGTTTCTTTCTCTAAATTTTCATCACTTTTGTGTTTCAGACTTGCTAAGTATAGTGAAAGACATGATGAAGTATGCTACAGGTATAAATCATTAAATGTAGGTATTTGGGACTTGCAAGTATTGAGTGTGGACTTTGTTCTGGGTTTTGAGGCAGTTCCTCAAATATAACTTAGAGAAGGAAATTGGTGATAGATGAGGGGTGTGTGTGTGTGTGTGTGTGTACATGAGTGTACATGTGTGTGGGAGTATGTGAGCATGGGGACACGAGTGTGCATGCCTATGGAAGTCCAAAGGTAATGTTGGAATCATTCTGGATTGCTCTTCCACACAACTGCTTGCTCTGAAGTTTTTCAGACCTCTCCTCCCAGGGCCAGAATTACACACTGTTACCATATCTGCCTAGCATTTCTTATGTGAGATCTTGAAATCTGAACTTAGGTTCTTTTGCTTCAAGGCAAATGCTTTCACCATCTTCACATACCCTAATAGCTGCATTTTATGTTATCATTTAAAAACATTTTTTATTTATTCAATTGTGTGTGTGTGTGTGCATGTGTGTGTACGTATGTGTGTGTAGAACCACAGGAGAATTCAAGAACCACCGCGGACGCCTCCACCTCCTCCTTGTTTACTCTGCCCCGGGATTCACAGGCTCCGCCCTACCAGGACCAGAAACACAGGCCGCCCCTGCTTCTGCCCGGCGTCTGTACGTGGGGTCTAGGATCTGAACTCAGGACCTTCTGCCTGCAAGGCAGAGGCTTAACCCCTGATCCACCTCTCCATCTCCTCATTTAAAAAAATTTTTGACTTATAAAGCATAGTGAATATTTACCCTAGCTTCCTTCCTTCCCCCTCCCTCCCATCCCCTCCCTTTCCTTCATCATTCCCTTCACACCCTCCCACCCTTTCATTTGTATGTGTCTGTGGAGCTCAGGTTCACTCTGGCTTGTCTACTCCTGTGGGGGCTTAGGCCTACACGATATGTCAAGTTACCTGTCCTCAGGCCATCCCACTGGTATGTGCATTTCCCTTCACTCATCCAGCTTTAAACCCAAAGTTTCCACTGTAAGTTCCCATTCTATGGGTACAGTTACAGCTACCTACAGAGATGTTTGATGTACTATCTTCCTTATTAAGGTATTTCCTTCCCTTTCTATAGGTTCTTGTTCTACTTTAGAGTAGCAGGGATATGTACCATTCTGACAAGCAGGTCCTGAGTCCAATTAGAAAGCTGTTGGTTGTCTCCTTGGTACTCATGCCACTGTTACAGTAGTCACCTGTTGCCATGGTGATTTATACTGCAACGTAAAGATCTCATTCCCTTGATGGGGCTTGTATATGAAGTTATTTTTCACAACTGTCAGAGTTGTGAGCTGCATTGGGGTGGTATGAAATGGCAAGACCAAACTTATGTCAAGAATGATGAGGACCAGCTCAAGCTGGGATAGGGGCTGTGGAAAGAAGAGTTCTGCTGGAGAACTCACCTGGAAGACACAAGAGAAACAATCATCTTTTCTCTATCATGGTAACAAATCAGACAATGTAAGCACATAAACATGGAATGCAATTATGATTGTGGCACGCTTCTGTAAGCTCACAAGCTCCTAGGGTGTGAGGAGGGGCATGAAGGAAGCAAAGCTAGAGTTCAGACATGTGTATTTTTTAAAATCTCATATGAGAAGAGGGAAAGTTGGTCCTTTTGCTTGCAAGGTAAAGGCTTCAACCACTGAGCCATCTCTCCAACCCATAATAGATGAATTCTATGAAATCTGAGATATGGATTTTTATACTGATCTTGGAGAGTTTAAATTACAACTGATCAAAGCTATTTCTTATTCTGAAGACAAAACAAAGACAAAAGCATGCCATTGTTGTGTCAAGAGAACTCCTTCCCTGGGGGCTGTAGAACATTCTTAGACACAGTTTTAAAATATTATTTCAATGTGCAAAATAAATTGATGTGGAGAAAGAGGCTAGGCAGGGATATAGAGTTCATTCATGTTATTTGATGGCCACAAAAACAATGGTGGCTGTGATTCCCTTTTAGCCACCATTATGAACACCCTCTAGCTTCTGAAGCTGGGCTACAGAGGTCTTTTACTAAGAACACAGGACACTTGTGTTTGACCACCCGAATAATAGTGAAGAGCTTTCCCAGCAGCCGCTCGGAATATCACCATGGATGGTGCATGGCAACAAAGGATCCCAGTGCCAGTGCCACAGACACATCTGGGTTAGGAAACTTCTGGATTCACGGAATAATAAAGGAGATGTGGATGGAACAGTAGACGCATATTGTGCAGTAAATTTAGTAACATCCCAAGAGAGACATTGGTGGAGTAACAGTCAAAAATACAAAGAATTCTGATTTAGGCCCATGCATCACAGCACACCTGTTCCTAGTGCCTGAGGGAGGAAGGACTGGAAATTAAACCGAGTCCACTTGCTGTCACTAAACATGTTCAGTGAAATTGTTACACTTATATGCAGGCTTTATTCTGAGGCATGCGAGCCACAGGGAACTATGATCATAGTACCTATGTGTAGGTCTTTAAAATATTTTATAATTATTTGACAGAAAGAAAGAGAAAGAGAGAGAGTTCAGGCACATACGCATCATCATAGCATATTACATATACAGGTCAGAAGACAACTTTCAAGATTTAGTTCTCTCCTTTTGTTAAGTGGGCTCCAGAGACTGAACTCAAGTCAGAAGATGTGCACACAGGCACCTTTACCCACTGAGACATCTCCTTGGCCCCTTGAATATGAGTATTTAAGTAGAATGTTTTAAAATACTCATTTACCATAGAAGGTTGAAGCCTCCTGGTGCTGGTCAACAAGACCCAATTGGATACAACATCACTCAACTCCCTGTTAGGGAAGACGGGGTAGATTGAACTTAACCATGGGGAGTATTTCATGAGAGAATTTTGCAAGGTTTCTGTGCATTTATGTGTGCATGTGTCCCAGATATTAAGTAATGACTAGTACATAAGTACACTTGATATTTCACAATGTAGTGTGTCTGTCACTCCCTTTATCTATCATAGAGGCTGGCCCAATGCATACCTATTGAATGATTTAGCAGAGAAGAAACAGAGAATATCTTCGTGAACACAGAGAGATTTTTTTCAAGATAAAGTTTTAAGGAGAGAAAGCTGAATTTTGAGATGTTTCTGGAAAGAAGGCAAGAAAAAGTCTTTCAGGAATAAGAAAGGTATTGGGCAAATTTAGAAGCTAGAAACTAGAAGGAGATTTAAAACTAACTTGAAAACAGACTTGGACACTGTCACATGAATAAGTATCACTGATAATGTCCAGCGCTAATTAGCATCATCAGTTAAAGTAGAGGTTAAAAAAGAAAGCAGTTGGACGCTTTCCTTTAGCACAAACAATATTATTTTCTGTGACTTTATAAACCACATATATTGAAAACATTATATGTGTCTCTATACATGTTCTTTTGACTGTTGTCATTATTATTCAAAAGCTAAATTTAGAATAAAGCATTCTCATCATTCCATGCATAGAATCAATGAGTGATCTATCTTGAACTTCATCATATTCTCTGGACTATATTGGCATGGATCTCAGGAGAAAGAGTTTCAGGCAGTAGGAATGCTTAAGAGCCAGGGGTCAGACAGAGGTAAGGGAGGACCCATATCAGCAGGCCGCCCAAGGAAGGGTCTCTTGGTCTGCCACAGAAGCCTGAACTCCCATGAGAGCAGATGATATAGAGGGAACCCCAGGGCCCATAGAACTAAAGGGGAGGAGAACAGAAGGGAGTAGACTGGACCCATAGGGAGGGAAGGGAGGGTAGGATAGGATGGGAGTGGGAGGGAAGGGAGGAAGAAAGAGAAGAGGGAATGTGGGAGCAGGGAGCATATGCATAAAAATGTAAATTTGATAAATTTATTAAAATAATAAAAATAAATGAAAAGTTGGGATAACAAGGGTCCATGAAGTAATGCTGCAACAATGCTGAATGATATCCATACACAGAGTGTTCTGCATAGTACAGGGAATATGATGACGTTTGCCGTGTATCACTCATTGATTCTGTCATGTGTAATGGTGAGAATATTCTAAATTTAACTTTTGAATAATAGTGATTTAACAGTTCAAAGAACATGTTGTATAAATACACATGGTTTTCAATATACATGGTTTATAGGGTCAGAGGAAATAATATTGCTATCAATATATTTCCACAAACATTTGACAATCCTGACACTAAGCACTCTAGGAGCACACTGCACATTGATGGATAGAATATGACTTTTAGCCAGGTCCCCTCTGTCACCGGATCCTGGTGAAGTTTTATGGGTGACGATGACACAGAAAGTTGCAATAAAATCTGACAAGTGACTCCTGGGAATTACACAGACTAATCACTTTGCCCACCAGAGCATTTGACCACTATGCCTACAGGACATTAAGACAACACAATTCATGATTAAAAATTAAGAGGGCCATAAAGACCAGTGTCTGTGAATATCCCTAGGAAGACCCATGAGCGAGGCCCTCTGCAAGATTCTGGGGTGCTGCTGCCCACAAGAATCTGTTTCTTTTGCATTGTGGGTTGCATCCTTAGAAAGATGTCAAATTCCAAAGGGTCTGAAATCCCTGCAAATGTCAATATCCTGTGGTGAAAACCTACAGCATTTGGGGAACTACTCATTGCCAGCTAATGGGCAGCTTGTTGCCAATTGTATCCATTTTAGTCCATCTCCACACTGAAGCCAGAGAGAGGGGTGGCCTTTAAAGATATTCACTTGCTGGCGGCTATCTGATGAACTTCCATTGTGCTTTGAAGTAAACCCAAAACCATGCAGTTGGCCTTCAAGGCCCAGCATGATCGACCTCTCCTCACCTCCCCAACCTGGTTCTGGGCCTCCCGCCCTTATCTCTGCCCTCCAGACATCGACTACTCTTTCAGAGCCTGAAACACAATTCTCTTCTTCCCACTTCGAAAGTCACGGCCTTTTTACTCAATGCTCCCAAGTCCTGGACTGCTTGTTCTGTCTCTTTGTGTGACTGGCTTCTGTTCATTCTTTAGATCTCAGCTTAAATGTCATCCCCGTAGAGCCCTCGATGAAAGTCCCCCTGGGTATTCTACATCCTGGCTTTTTTGCTCCATAGCAACTCCGATTTTGAGGCATGAAAATGGTCTGTTTACTGGTAACCTGCCTATGACAGGTCTCAAAGAAAGGGACCAGTCTATTTTATTTATCCAGGCATTTCAGACATTGAAGATAGATAACCTGCAAATTAGTACTTCACAATGCTAGCAACACAGTGAATATGCATTCAGCACTTACAATGGGCCAGGTCCTGAACTGAACACCTTATGTGTATTTTTTCATTATTCCTTATGCTCAGCCTATAAAAGTTACCAATGTTGTGTCTACTTACTGATGGTGAGGCTGAAGCAAAGTCTGTTTGTGTGTGTGATTTAAGGGCTAGTAAAGGCAGAACACTGCTCATATTGGGCAGAACATAAGTTCTTAGCATTTACCTAATGACTGTATGAAAGAATGAAGGCACTTTGACACATCTCATTGGAAAACTCTTGTCGGTTTCTGAGATCTTGTTGAAGACTCAGTCAAGTTTCAGTCATTCAGTAAGAACCCATATCCAGTCTGAAATGATGCATCCGTTGTAACCTCCGTGTGTTTCAAGTGGAACATTTGTACATAATTTTCTCTGTCAACTAGCTATCAACATCTCCCTATCACATCACAAATTCCCCATCATTGAGACTATTTTTTTCTCTCTTTCTCCTTAATTCTACCTCTCCAAAATTATAAATATTGACCTCATGTTCTGTTCCAGTTTTGTTATAGGAATATGAAACAAGACAGATGAATCTCCAGACTTTTTGGAAAGGAAAGCAGACAAATCCTGTAACTGATTTAACAAATATCATTTTTGGTAATGATGAGAAGTATGAAAAATAAAACAGGAGAAGGGGATTATTTTGGGTCAGAGGTGAGGGAATCTCCCATCGATAGGTTGGTGAGGGAGACTCTTCTGTAGAAGTGATACATTCAATCAAAGACTCAGAGATACTACCTGGCATCACCTAGGGTAGGGAACTAACTCCCTGGAACTGATTGGACTAGACCAACAGAAAAACGGAAATCCAATAGCACAGTGGCCACAACCAACACTCAACAGATGGGATCTTATGAAATTAAAGAGCTTCTGTTCAGATAAAGAGATTGTAACCTGAGCACAAAGGCCACACACAGAATGGGAGAAAATCTTCACTAACCACATATCTGATAGAGCTCTATTATCCAGAGTGCACGAAGAACTTAGAAAACTAAACACCAAGGAAATGAATGGCCCAATTAAAAAATGGGCCTTGGAACATAAAAGAAACTTGGGGAGAAGAAATTGAAATGTCTAACAAATATATTAAAAAATGCTCCACTTCCTTAGCCATCAGGGAAATGCAAATCAACACCTCCCTGAGATATCATCTCACCCCGGTCAGCATGGTAAAAATCCACAATACAAACAACAACAAATGCTGGAGAGGATGTGGAGAGTGGGGAACTCTCCTACATTGCTTGTGGGAATGCAGGCTCATACAGCCACTCTGGCGAGCCATCTGGAGATTCTTAAAGAAATTAAAGATTGAAATGCCATATGACCCTGCTATTCCACTTTTGGGAATAACCCCACATACAGCAAATATTCACCTTGATAGCACAAGCATGACCATGTTCATAGCAGCACTGTTTACAATAGCAAAGTCATGGAATCAACTCAAATGTCCAACAGTTGACAAGTGGATAAGGAAAATGTGGTACATTTATACAATGGAATACTACGCAGCCATCAAAAATAATGAATTAATGAAATTTGCCGGGAAATGGATGGAATTAGAAAAAATTATATTGAGTGAAGCATCCCAAACACAGAAAATTAAGCACCATATGTACTTTCTAATAGGTGGATCCTAGTACCAAACCCACTTAGTGACATACTCAAAGATAAATCTCTGTAATACCTACAGTAATTGCAAAGATTATAAACATGAGGGAAGGAGAAAGAGGGCCCTGCCAGCAACAAGGAGAGAGAGGATCATGCTACAGCAGAGAAAACAGGGCACCGTTAAGGATTGCAAGTAAATAATGAGACATCTGGTTAAGTTCACAGACTTTTCTTCCTGGTCACTGGCAACTGATGAGGTGTGATCTCACCAGAAAGGGAGGGCATACAGTCTGGCAGATAGAAGGTAACCATTTTGCAAATGGGAGACTGACCCCCCTCACCAAGGTCTCCTATTATTCCATCTACCTTTGAATCTACTCTTATTATAAGACTCTATTTTAACGGCCTTTTATCTCTGGCTAATGGGTGACGTGCAATATCCATCAGGATGAAGCTAAGGGCGGTGTAGGAGCAGCAAAATTGAAAAAAAAAATCAACAAACCATAATTCAGAACATCAGAGACTATATCAACCACTTGGAACCAGGCCAGCCTACTCTCTCCCCATCCTAAAGCTCAGGAAAATTTGTGGAAGACGGGGGCAGTAAGATTGTAGGAGCCTAAAGATTGGGAGGAGCAACGATATGCAAGATACTCCATACAAGTTAGGGCCAAAGTAATCATAATAGGTCTTTGCATGACCTGTGCAATTACCAAAATATCAATTATCCCTCAAAGTCTAGTATGGATTACAGGCACTAGGATCCTTAGAGGCAAGGAATTAACAGCCACAATAGTGTTCCCATACTAAAGGGGAACACAAAGAAGAGCTCTAGGCAATGCCACTGAGTCCTTACACCTCATCAGAGAGGAGGACCCAGAGAGAAGTTCGACATGCACACTAAAGGATGCTCCAGGAATGGGGGGAGAGACCACTGAGAGAAAGGGAAGGAGGGGGGAAAGGAAGGGGAAAAGGGGAGAGAGAACAAGGAGATCTAGGGAGGGGTGGAGGGAAGGAAGGGGGATGGGATACCTATCAAGTTTATATAAGTGGAAAAAATTAATTAATTAATTTTTAAAAACCTATCTGGCATCACAGTGGGAGGCAAAGAGTAGAGGAACCAGCTTAGAATGAGGTGCTCCTGTGCTAAGCACAGAAAGGAGATGTGTTGGCCCCACACTGTGGTCTACCAGAGACATTCAGCCTCTGTTTTCTCCATGCCACTAATCTAATTTGCATTCTACACTTCGGAGGGTCTATGTCATTCTTGGTCCCATGACCTTATAAATGTGTTTGAATAGATGAGGTACATCTGCTTTCTTTATACCAGCAGATGTTGGTCTTCCCAGGTCAAAGTTTCCTTCCAGCCAGCTAAGCAGAGTGACAGTAGATCTAGCATGAAAAGAATCGTCAAACCTATAGAGACTCAAGTCTCCTCCGCCCCCCTCCCCTCCCCCGCCCGACTGCTTAGGACTGGTTTAAAGCAGTACAGACACTAACAAGGATCAGTACCCTGCAGGGAAGACACTGATACACCAGAGACGGAAGTTAAGACAGAAGAAGTCAAATTGTTCTCACTTCACCAACAAGCAATAAGAAAGACATTGCTTTTTGTAGGAACATTCCAGGAATCTGAATAAGAAACGATATTTGTGAAAGTGCTGTAGCCACTTTGGATATGAATGGATCTTCATCCTTCCCTCACCCCACTCCATCCTTGTCTTGCTCCCCCATCCCTGATATGGCAAATACACAGCAATGCCACATACAACTGTGCTGAAAGAGAAGTGGTGTCCAAGTCATAAAGTCAGAACATAGCGAGTAAAGAAAGGATGAGCTGATGCTGACCAGGTAAACAGGATGATTCTGGAGGATCCTGTAGCCAGGGCAGGGGGCCTAGACTTTACTACCATGACAACCTGTGGGAAGGAGATAGTTTTGAAAGACTCCCTTGGATCCTCTATGTGCAGTGGTCTGTCACTAGTTGCCTGGAGATTAATGCAGCCCCTCATAGATTGCGTGGACACATACAGCCTTTCACAGGCTTCAGATTCTTAGTCTGGGCCAAACCATTTATCCCATGCAAGGGTCCACCCAGTGATAAGTGTTTGCAGCAGACTATAGCAGTATATGTAAGTTTTTGACCTTTCTTTTCATTCCATAAAGTCCCTTTATCCTTCTACATCTCTCCTTCCCTCCTCTCTTGTACCATTTTTTTAACTGAGCTTGGGTTAAGAGTCTGAATCACTAACTATGATTTAAGAGGTGATTTAGTAAGACAGCATTTCTGAAATTATTCTGTGGCTGAATTGAAGAGAGGAATGCTCTTTTTGTCAAAGTAATTAAACTTGGAATATTTCGCAGGGTAGTCTCTTGCATTATCTCTGCTTTGAAGCTCTGAGAAGTAAAATTGTGGCCATTTAAATGGAAGAGCTAAGAATTTAAGCCTTTCCACACAAGCCTTCAGGCTTTTCTTCAATTTGAAGACAGTTGTGCATACTGAAATTGTCAATCTCAAGAAAAAGTGTCGTGTTATTAATCTTCTGCAAGGATCAGAGTCAGCTTTTGATTGGTGGGAGACAGTGAAGATGGTTCAGCAAGCGAAAGACAAGGCACCATTGCTGCTTACTAAAAAAAAATGCTACTTCCCCATATTCTTACTTGTAAGCTTTGACTAGTGGCGCATGCGGCTACAGCAGGAATGATGCAATTTGCAATTAGGCTTGTCAGCTGATTACTCACACACTTTGCTCAATGTTGATGTGCTCAACCCGTTTTTTCCCCTCCAAATGTCTAAGTTCTCACTTGACCCCTGTCTAACATTAAGAAATGAATAAGGTAAGGATGCAATGAGCCACATAAACATTTGCAGTCTTTACTGGCATGCAGGGTCCTTTCACCAAAGCCAGTTCTAGCGGACACCAAAAGTCAGCTTCTGAAGACCCATGAGCCAATCTGAGAGAAACGTATCAACAAGAGGAATGCAAATATTAGATAGAGCTGGAGATGGTAACAAGATGCAGGGATGAAAAGAATTGAAACTGGAGTGGCATCATCCTTGAGTCTTGAGTCTCTCAAGTGTCTTTGAGGCATGCAGGTCTGCCTGGTCAGCACTCAGCTTACATTTCCTGTGCTTACTGGACTTAAATCTATTCAGCTAAAGGTTCAGCGTGGGTAATAGAAATACCTCTAGTTATTCTTCCAGGTTGACAAGGCTACTTTAGCTTTCTTAAATTTCCTATCAGTGCCATCATGTGGCTAGTGCTCCTGTCTGGTTTTACCTATCGCCATCCTTCTCTAAGCAGGGGCAGAGTTTTCTTTCTTCTATATTATCACGATATGTATTCCACATTTCTTGAATTCCACAGAATAGAATAAAACAGAGTTTAATATATTTATTTCATATCTATGGGCACATGCATTCATTTATCACTATCTACTTATTCAAAAAATAAATCAAACTTTTCTTTTCAAAATCTTTATCTCTGTATTCTATTCTTCTTAACTTGAGGACTAGTTTACTTTGTGGACCATTCAAAGAAACCAACCTGAAAGAGGACTGTTATCTTTTTTCTTTTTCCTTCCTTTCTTCCTTCTTCCCTCCCCTCCATTTCCTCCTTTCTCTACTCTCTCTTCTTCCCTCCTTCCCTTTCATTACTGTTTTATTCTGGCACCAAGGATTGAACTTCACACTTCATATATGCTGGACAAGGTTGTACTACTGGGCTCTACACTGAAACCTTCTTTTCCGTTTTCTTCTAAGACTGGGTACTAAGTTCTTTAGGCGACTCTGGAGTTGATTTTATACCCAAAACAGATCTTAAAATTGTGATCATTCTTTAGCTTCCATAGGTGATAAGATTATTGACCTTCCATATCAGACCATATAGGTTCCTGTATTAAAATTTTATGGAATGTATTTATGTTATAGAATATCATCTTTCACATTTGAATACTCAGATGAATTTAAAAAAATATATATATATGACTTTTGTCATTGTGGACAAATACCAGAGAAAGACAGTTTAAAGTCTGGCTGGCACATAAGTGCAGACAGTTCTTTCCACAGCCCTTGATCTATTGATTCTGGGCCATGATGAGGCAGAACACCATCGTGGTAGAGATATGTGATCATCACTATTTATGTCATGGAACACAGTGCAGAGAGAGTGATACAGGAAGGGGCCAGGGCAAGACAGAACTAAGGAATGTGTTCAGAAGGACTTACTACCTCTAAAAATGTCTCATCTCTTAAATTCTCAGCAGGACATCCCCTCCAAATTACAGTCATAGCTTGGAACCCCAGCTTCAACACTTGATACATATATATTACTAATTAAATAGCTTTCACATGGATAAGATCACAACTCGGCATAAAATATAGATGGAAGTCTTTGCTTGGTCAACCCCATTTCTGAGATTGATCCTTACCTTTCATGTGTCTTCTTCAAACTCTTCGCTATTAATCATAGAGCCAAAAAAGACCTTGTGTGAATCAGTCAGTGTCCCCTTAATGCATTTATATGGTAACAATAGAAAATAATAATGTGACTTTCATGGACATATGCAATATTAATATATGTGTTTTCTGAACCTGCACTTCTAAATGATGAGCAACACACTAACATTCATAAGCAGGGTAGAAATCAATCAGTATAGTCTTAAGCTATCCCAATACTACTATAAAATGCAATTTAAAGAATATATTAAATATGGATAAAGAGAGATGCTTTACTTGATAAATTTGATAGGAGTTCTGTTTCACAGAGGAAGATAAACCATTTGAACTCTTCTCAGGACTTGCCTTAACTACTAATTTTTCACACATGAAACAAAAGCTCAGCCCTCATTTGTCAACCTGACACGATTGTGTCTAAATGACACTGACCAATTTTCAGAAGTGATACAAAGTTCACATTCAGCTCAACAGCTGTTGCTCCTAAATGGTTCACTTGTAGATAAAATATTTCACAGGTTTCAAAGTCTTAGTAGGTCTTGAAAGCACAAGGGCAAGGCCATAGTACCAAAGTGCATAGTAAGTCCCCAGGTTGATATCTTCATGATCTTGCTGTGTTCTCATTTTCTTCTTTCTGTTCTTCCATCTACTCATATTCCCACTCTTGCTCTCTGCATCAGTCAAGACTCTTGCAAATGTTGGAAGAGAGGATCTTAAAGACTGGATGTTACCATATTCTATTTACGGGTTAAATCATCTTCCATGGAGGTAAATAGAGAATGGGTGGAAAGCAAGTCACTATAATCATACAGACAAATAAATAATTTATATACTCCTAAATTGCACAGGACAAAAGTAGAATCTACTACTCACAATAATCTGAGATGAATGAGATGGTAATCCTTAGAACTCTGAGCATACACTGAAAAGGAGAAGGAATTTACCAAAACAACTTCTTAAAGTTCTTTTCAATGTTTGCCATGTTTTAACTTCATGAATTGTTTCTAGTTCATAGTAGGAGAAATTATGATACAACTCACAATTAAAAGGGGATTAACTTTTCCAATCCCTAATTACTGAATCATCACATGGCTGTGTAGGTAATGATAATCATGCTTGCAATTACAAGTGAACTTGACACAGTCCCCCCATTCCCTTTACTCAATATGACATACCTTTCATTGGATATTATAAGATGGTCAGATGATTAAAATAACAAGAGCTCACCTTATATTTGTAGGCTACTTTTATATACACATATTTGGAAGGAAATCAACACAAAACCAAACCAAATGAGTTATGATCAGTCATCCAGTCTGCATGCAAAAGAGAAAAATCTTGACATGCCTGATTGTTTTAGCTAGCAAACAGTGAATACAGGCAAAGGTAACTGTAGTAACTATACTTATATTATTACTAATTCCTCTCTCCTCTTGTAATGTCAAAATCTAACTCATGTAAGACACAAGTATATCAAATATAAGATAAACTAGGTACTTTCTCAACATTCATCCAAGTTGGTACCAGGTTTTCCTAGCTTCAAAGCTAAAAGTCTTCCAATAAACTTCTGCTACTGAAAGAATCGATAATTTTGCTCTCTAGCTGATAATCTTTTACTCTTTCTCCCTCTCTGTACACACACACACACACACACACACACACAATTTAGTGAGACTTACTTATTTGCCAGAGGAATGAAATGAAACATAAACACTCCAAGAATTACAATGTGGTTATGTTCTGATAAGTCCATTGTTTGTTGAAAATGTCATCAAGTTGAAAATGCATTCAGTGTGTCTAGCTCATTGCACATCCTGGTTTAGCAACTCAATGTGAGGGAAGAATATCCACTGTTTTTCCTCATGGTTGCATCTGTGAGTGCGAGTTGTGTCTCTGCTACATCCAGCATCATGGAAGAGGATCATACACACAGTGCACAGCCAGCCAAGGAAGGAAAAGTTTCAATTTCAACATCCAAAGTGCAATTTCTTTTGAATGCATATTACGTTTACACATCATGAGGTTAAAAAAAAATAAGCCGGACCATCCTAAGCTTGGGTCCATCTGCTCTTACAAAGATAAAAAAGGTCACCTGGCTGGTGATAACCATCTAAAAATCAGAGTCCAGCTGCCTAGATTTGAGTTCAGTGCTATACTGTGGTCACATGTCTCTCTTGTATGACCTCTGTCAATACTGTGAGAATGTTCAGGATGACAGAAGAACTCCCGTGCTGGTGAACCAGGAGAACAGAGATGAATTCCAGTTTCAGTTTTCCAGCCATCTGAACAGCCTTGGTCAGGTCCCTTATTCTACAGATAGATCAGAATGTCGACCCTCCTTCCTGAACAAATGAGTGCCTCACATTTGAGAAACTCTAGGTTATGCTATGTCTTTATGGCAGTGTCCGGAAGATGGAAAGGTCACTGGGAAAGGTCACTCCGTCCCTTGTCCCATGCGCTTGAGCAGAGCTGTGGTAGGCACTCTGGGTAAACCTCCTGTACTAACCTCTGACCCTTAGCCTAGCTTATTCGCCAAAATAGGAGAAGGGCATCATGGGAATATGAGTCATACTTTTCCCAGGATAGGAAGCTGTGGTGGGCAAAAGGGAGGAATAAGCATGCAGCTTCCTGGATGTCAGAAAGAAAACCAGATGATGTATGTTGTATGAGACCCTCCCTTCAGAGGAAGCGCCACGTAGGGTTGACGCTAGCTGATTTCCTCAGAGACGAGCTCTACATCTGTCTTGATCTATTATATTCTACTTTATATTTTTGCTCACGTACATGTGTATGTGTTATTGCTCTTACTGTTGTTTTTGGTGGTGGTGTGGTGTGTGCATAGAAGAGGGCACTGTGTGTGCCTGTGGAGGTCCAGGGTTTGAGGAATGGTCCTGGATTGCTCTACCTCCTTGTCGCTTTGCTCTGGGATTTCCCAACTCTGCCTTCTAGGGCAGCCAGTGGTACTTCCTCCTGGCATATTTACAGGGGATCGAAGATCATAGATCAGATTATGAGACAGAGGCTTTAAGCCCTGAACCAACTCCTCAGCCTCACAGCCTTTATCCCATCTCATTCCCTGTGTCCCTGGGCTTCTTGGGATGCTTAAGTTTATGTATCAGTTTCACTAGGCATGGAGTGCCCAGGTATTTGGTTAGGTTTTGTTTGGGTCTGTGAAGGCCTTTCTGGATGAATGTAATAATTGAATTGGTAGACGGAATAAAGCATACTGGCCTTTCCAATGTGAAAAAGTCAAATAGTCTAATGAAGACTAAAGTAAAATGAAAGTCTAAGTAAAAGAAATTCGTTTTTTTTTTTTTATTGTGCTGTCCTTGAGTTTTGAGAGACATCCTTTGTTCTCTTTATATACCATATGGACTCACAGTAATTCTCCTGATTCTGGGTTCTTTGGAAATATGTAGAACCCTTACTTATGCTCTCTTGGGTTGCTAGGTGATGGAATGCCAATGTTGGACTAGTTAGCATCTATAAAAAAAAAAAGCAAAGCCGTCAACTATGGGGTGTGTGTGTGCATGCGTGTGTGTGTGTGTGTGTGTGTGTGTTGATCTTTTAGCCCTTTCCATAGAACACCTTTGAACCTGTTCACTTTTTCAAAAGCGTCTAGAATTTCTATCATGTACCAGGCAGTGTAGGGAAAGGTATCAGAACAGGACATCCCCTGCCTCTGAAACAGACATAGAAACACACGGTTGTAATTCAAGGTGGAGCGGTCATGGGGAAGGTCAACCTACCTGCACCCTGGCCGCCTCCCTCAGTTTCCTTAGCAGCACCCATGTCAGGCTGCAGCTTCACCTATTGAATTACTGGTGCTATTTTCTCAGCACAGCCCTCCTGCCCACATCTTGGCAAAGATCTGGAGCCAAGATGTCTGCCCTAATGATATTTCTGGGCTCCTGCACTGATGCAATGACAGCTGTGAAGAATGATCTATCTCAGAAAGGTCAGGGAGCAACGCAATCCACAGACTAACAGCCGCTTTGCACAGAGCCCAGCGCTGAAGCACAGGTTTTAACGTGTGGAGCTTCACCACAAGCAGGCTGCCGTTCCAGGACCTTGCCCAGCGCTGCCAGTGATGGGTAGCACCAGCGTCATTACAGTGCAGTGCTCATGGCTGCCTTGCCACGCTGCCCTGCCAATCACTGTGCACTGAGGGTTTAGGATCTGAGTTTATTGGAGGATGCAAACAACTGGTTAAAAGTATCAATACCCAGTTCATGTTAGAGCAAAAATGAAGAATAAGAAGAAGAAGGAAGAGGAGGAGGAGAAGGAAAAGGAAGAGGAGGGAGAGGAGGAAAAGGAGGAGAAAAAGGAGTAGGAGAAAGAAAGGGAGGAGGAGGAAGAGGAGGAAAAGGAGGAGAAATGGAGTAGGAGAAAGAAAGGGAAGCGGAGGAAGAGGAGGGAAAAAGGAAGAGGAGTGAGAAAAGGAAAGAAAGAGGAGGTGGAGGCAGAGGAAGAAAAGAAGGAGGAAGATGAAGATAAAAGAAAACAGAAAAAGAAATGGGCTGATGAGATAGCTCAGGGGTTAAGACTCTTTCTCAAAAGCAGAAAACCCTGAATTCGGATCCTAGGTCCCACATAAAAATACCAGGTGGAAAAGGCCTGTAGTTCTGGCCCTGGTAGGAAGAGCCTGGGAAATCCCAAAGTGAGGCAAAAAGGAGGAATCCAAGATGATTCCTGAATTCACCTTTGGTCCTCCACAGGGACACACAGTTCCCTCTGATACACACACACACACACACACACACACACACACACACACACACACACACTAAATAAATAATTTTAAATATATATTAAAAAAAGAAAGAAAAATAAGGAAACTGTGGATATCCCAACAGTTTTCCTTCAGGTTATGAAGTCCTAAGAAAAGATTTGGCAGCTAAGTCTCTAGTCCTACTAAAGAGGCAAATTTTTCTTTTGGTTCTTCCACAAATGGCTGACAAACATGTGATCTACAACCTGTATCTACTGACATGAGACCAGGCCCATCGTCCTGGGTCCCTCATCATCTACTGGGGAAATCACAGCAACCAGGGCTGAACTGCATTGTGGCCTTCCTCTGGGAACTGCTTCCTCTTTCCTTTATCCACTTTTTTACTGGTGAATTTTTGCTCCTGGACAATTTCTCACACATGTATAATATATGCTGAATGTTTTCCTCTCCGCTTTCTCTTATCTCCCTTCCCTTCCTTTACCACCTCTCTTCCCTACATGTCTTCCCATATTCATGTTCTTTTATTTTCTTTTCAGACTCACTGGGTTTTTAACCAGGGTCTTTAGTGTAATCCTGGGCTTTCACCTACCTCTGGGATCCCAGTAGGCTTCTCTGTAGGTACATCACTATTCATCAGTAGTAAGAGGACCCCAAAGGTTTCTTCTTTGCTCATAGCTGATCATTGGTCGGTATGTCTGCTATAAGATTGCTGTCAGTTATGTGGTTCATGATAGCCAGGGATGGTATATTGGGAGGGGAGATGGGAGAACACAGAGCTCTTGAGTTGCAGTAACTTGTAACTAATAAGTGATTGTCTGTCTCCTTGACCTGACTTCTAAGAGATGAAGGGTATGTCTTCAAGTCTGCATTGGAAATTAGTGGGAGAAGGTCTCTAAGACTTCCATGTCAAGAGCCTAGATGATCATGTTCACAGCTGTAAGCTCAGTGACTTAGAGGCTTCCAAAGAGGTTGGAAAAGCTGAGAACTAATGTGTGTGTGTGTGTGTGTGTGTGTGTGTGTGTGTGTGTTTGTGTGTATGTGCATGTGTTTGTGTGTACATGGGGGGTGCATGACTGTGTGGATGCACACAGACACTTTTGTGCCCTCGTATCTGGGAAGACCAGGAAAGCCTTTGTGTTTGTTCTTCACTTTTTCTCCTTCTGCTGTTGTAACAGTTGCTCTTAACCATTGGTGTGAGAGAAAACCCAAAATCAAACAACTTAAGGGAGAAAAGGAGATTTATTCCACTTACAGTTCCAGAGGGAAGAACAGACTTTCATGGTGGAGGTGACATGGCTAGTGGCTGAAGCTGGAGGCTAAGTCACTCCCATCTATGTGGCTAAAGGCTGGAGGATTCCTGGAGAGTTTTCCCAGTCGTCTGTTCTGTGGTTCTTTTTATCTGGTCCACTCCTGGGAGGTTCCAATGAGATCTAGGGAGGTTCAGATTGGATCTAGGGCTGGTCTTTGTATCATAAATGTGTTAACCTGGATAATCTCTTCAGGTGGTCTCAGATGATCTTAGTTAATGCCAGGTGTGGTCAAGTTCATACCCAGCATTAACTGTCACAGTTGCATAAACCAGGATGGCTGGCCTTCAGGCTTGTGGAGAGTTTCCCATTTCCTGGAGGCCTGCGGGGACTTACAGTTGCTCATGCCATTGTGTCATACGTGCAGGATCTGGATCCCAGCTCCTGTTGCCCATCAGACTTCTGAAGGAAGTACTTTTCTGACTGAATCGCTTCCCATGGCCAATGAAGAAGATGCTAGCTCAGTGGTACAACATATGCCTTGCAGCAATTCAGTCCTCTTCATGGAGTCAATCTCTAGTCCCCCCAAAAGAAACAATGGAAGAAAGAGAAAGGTTTATCTTTCAAATTCTTTCTGCATGTCCTATATACTTAAGGAAACAGGTAGCAGTTTACATTCTTCTGTCTTCCAATTGGAGAGAGAGAGAGAGAGAGAGACAGAGAGGGAAACAAGAGGAGGAGGAGGAAGAGGAAGAAGAGTCTTATTCATTCTTGCAGTACAGATGGACAGAGCCTGGGCGCAGTCCAGCCCTTGCCATGAATGCTCACATTATCTCACACACCCTATTCCACCACTGAAACTGGTGCCTGTGTACAGATAATGAACTGCATGAGCAGTGAGTGAGCACAGGGAGACAGGCAAAATAATTATTGCAAGGAAGATCCAAAGTGAAAGTTCTATCAGACACAGGAAAAGTGGTCACAAGAGAAACCATATCGTTTTCTTGCTAGACGATCTGAAGGCATAGACAATAAATTGGCCACTGTTGACAGTGACATCTGTGAGGAACAGGTGGTAACTCTCAGCAGTCCTCCTGGGTGAGGAGAGACACACGTGTCCACACTTGATTTTGCTGCTGCGTTTTCTTCTCACTGGTCCTGCTTCTATCTTCTCTTCATGAGCAGGAGATGGGAGTGGGGGATTCACATAATCCAAAATAAATTAAGATACTGTAATTGCTGAGCTAGACATGAGTCATCTTTGTCTCTGTTAATTTAATCTTTCTTTTAACTTAGACTCTCCTACATTATGAGCATCCCAATAAGGAAGAGAACACATGGAAATACCTGTTCTGTGCAAAGCATATTTCTGAAGTAATAAAAGAAACATCAGAAAGCATTTAGTTTTGTATATATTTGGCATTACTTCACATTCTTCATTCTTTTATACCTTGACTTTTTTTTCTACTGAAACCATTCAGAGTCTGTACTGGTACCATGCCACATTTTTAATATCTACCAAAATAAACTAAAACATCAACTTCTGAAGCAAGCAGTCTTGGAAGCTCAGGCATGCTGAAGATGGTCGTTTCCATCCACTAATCATAAGATTGCTCATCCACACTTGAGCAAATGACTGTGACCTTGACTAATATCCAAAAATTATAATGGCAGACTGCAATTCCCTCCTTCACTCTGGGAGATTAGCATCTCAAATGCACAACTCTGAAGGATATGGATTCTAGGCTAATGCTCCTGTGTGTTAAATGGAGAAGATGTACCTCATCTGTTTATTAAGACAGTCAGAAATGCATGATTCACTCAAAAAATGTGCACTTAGACAGAAATTATTGTGTGTTTGAATGGATGCGTTTAATTTGAATCTTTTCGGTACCTACTAACTCTTTCTAATGTACTATCCTATATGTATCCAGAGACTGTTCTCCAAATGTGTTCTGCCAGACCTAGAATCATTTTACCACACTCGTTTTAATTTATATACCTCTTTAAGACCCTGACATCAAGTGCAGTCACATCCGATGCACTGAGAGGGGTCAGGAGTTAAGATGTCAACATCTGACTCTGTGGGAAACATGACTCATTTGTAATACATGCCTTTGACCCTCCATTCTCACTGCAAAACACTATGAAATGACTTTGCAATCAGACATCAACAGAAGTTGTGATTGAAAACACAAGCGAGATGAAGAAGCAGAGTGTTCGGATGACTCTACTGCATCCTTCCCCACTGACTTGTAGGATGGTCCTGAGCAAATTCATTCTGTTTTCTGATCCTGGTTATGCCCAGATTGCAGAACATAAAACAAGGAATGAATACTACTCCATGCGACTGGGTGTGATCTTCTCAGGCATCTTGAGGGAATCTTTGAAGATTTACTTCTTAACATTCTGGCCAACCATTGTTTTATGTTCTAGGATATAGATTCTAAGATAAATCCCTGAAGCCACAGAGATAAACAGACACAAGACTTTCCCAGAATAATCTGACATTTTCTCTAGTGCTTGTTTCCTGACCCACCCAATTTATGTCAAATCCCAGGATGACGGAGAATGTAAATGTTTACCTCCTTAATAAAAACTTTCTTCTGTCTTTAGGGGTCTTCTTCTTTGGACTCAGTAATTCAATCACCAAATATCTTATGTCATTATGAATTGCCTTTTAATTAAAAAATAAATGTGAACAACATGGTCTCCAATTAATTTAATTCTATTCTTTTACAATTATTTTGCATTACATTTTCCATGTTTAATGTGTAAACTCCTAGAGGCTGGCTTCCTGTCTCCAACTGTGTTTTCAGTCCTGTTAACTTTTAATTATTTAGCATTTCTCTTGTTCCTTCAAGTATGATTTCCATCTCTATCACAGCTTCATATTTTTTCCATCTGTATTGTTTTTGCTTTCTTAAATATGTGTCACTTGTATTATAAATCTCTCCCTATTACAATGTCAGCTTATTTCTTCTCAAATATCTAAGATTTATTGACTGAGTTTCTCCTTTTTCAGAGAAATTATGTGGGCTTCATTCTGTTGTCTGACACTTTGCTGTTTTCCAGTGTTCTGACAAACTTGACTGTTTTATTTTGGCTTCCATTCTTCAACATTATTATTTTCATTTTCAAAATCTGTGAGTTCTGTGTCATTTTTTTTTGCCTCCTGGTAAAGAGTTCACAGTTTAATGAGAAATAGATTGAAAACCTACGGTGAGGTTGAAGGACAGGGAGCGCGGGCTCCTCCTCCTCCTCTCCCAGGAAGCATTTCCGGGGTCGGTGCCCAGTGTCCTCAGTGCTATTCACCAGGGTGCAGGTAGACATGCTTGTGCTTGCTTCTCATCCTGTCGACTCATCCAAAGAGCACCTCTAACGTGGGCAACCTTAGTTGGTGCTTCCTGTTTTCATACTAGGCAGAAAATGAGAGGATCTTATTTGAATACTTGGCTTTTTATTAGCCAATTGTACAGAATGGTGGGTCTTTATGACATTCTCATGAATGAATAGCATGTATACTGTCCGTATGTGATTCTAATTATCTTGTCTTACACCTTATCCCTTCTACAGATCACAAAAAATTTCAGGTCTTGTTTGTTTGTTGTTTATTTATTTATTTATTTATTTATTTATTTATTTATTCATGCATTCATGCATTCATTCATTCATTTATATATCTACTTATTTATTTTTAAGCCTAGATTTCACACATGACAAAAGCATTATATTTATGTTTTTGAGACAGGTTCATTTTCCTTAACATAATAATTTCCAACTCTATCCATTTGCCTCAAATGCCATAATTTCGATCTTATTTATGACTAAATCACACACACACACACACACACACACACACACACACACACACACACACACGATTACTCCGTTTTTGTGCAGTGGCACAACTGTGGACCTGTAGACGTCCCTGTGACAGATTGACTTTATTCCTTTGGGCGTATACCCACGACTTGTATTGTTCAGTCACAATGCAGTTCTGCTTTTAGTTTTTAGTAAAAGTTCCATAGAAGCCTCACCAATTCACACTCCCTCCAGCTGTATAATAGCACTCCTTTCTCCTCATGTCTTCATCGCAGTTAGTTGCTTTGATTTCTTGATGGGAGACATTTTACCTGGAGTGAGATGGAATCTCAGTGGAGTTTTGAGTTTTATTTACCTAAAACACTGCCATCCTTTTTTACTGGTATATAGTTTTAAAGCTGAAGGAGATAGTCACTTCTCAGTCCTTTGCTTAACTTCCAGAAGGCTGGAAGAAGGCAAAGCATTGAGAAAGTCAATGCCCTGCGTTCTGCGGCTGACACCCTCTAGCCTGTCCCTACACTTAATGTTCCTAAGACACTTGGGTAACTAAAGAATATTAGGGCTCATGGTTCATTTCCTGATGGTTTCTTCATGCAGTGCCATTATGTATAATATTGTCATGTCCTCCTTTTACTTCCTTCTGCCCTCTTCAATCACTCCCTGCATCCCATCTCCTGCAACAACTGAAGGATCATTGGACAGATCTCTCAGCGCTGTGACATTTCTGCTTCCATCTGCTCTCTTCTACTCCACCACTCCCTACTTCCACCTCTGGCGCAATAACTGAAGGATCATTGGTCAGATCTCTCAACACTGTGACATTTCTATGCACAGTATCTATCTGTCAGACTTTTCTTGTTCTTCTTTTTTCACAGCCTCTACTTCAGAGATTTCTTTTATGTGTTGTGATTTGAGGCTATGACTGATCCCCATGTGACTAAAGAGGAGATTATACTCTAATTTTAATTTTGGTCTTTTGATGTTACTCTGGTTGGTTTCTACAGTGAAACCTGGAAACTAATGACTTCATGATATTTAATTATATAAATCAATAAGAATTTTCACAAGTAATTTCATGAAAATAAAGTCTTCACCCAAATGTACATATTTCTACTAATGCGACTATGACATGTGGTATTTCTCTGTACTCCAGAACTTAGCATATTTACAATTAATGGTATTATACATGATAAGGCAAACTGTTATCAACCAGAGCCTAGTCAGTCCTGGTGCTGCTGATCAGAGGCAGTAAATTGTAAGGTGCTCAGCAATGAACCCTGCAGGGTGGTTCAAAGATGTAGATCATGTGCCCACAGCAACTTGGCTGAGTGAAAGGACACAAGAAAACACCTTCTCTAACATAGGACCAAAATAGCACTGAAATAGGCACCCTGAAAATTCATCTTCTAAAAATACTCATGCACATGAAAAAAATGAGGTCAAAAGTACTGGAATTGTTTTTGGCAAACAAGTGGGATCCAAATCATTTAGAAACGGGGTAAAATGTAATTAACAAATATAGAGGAACTCACAGAAAATGAAAGGAGGAACAAATTAATTCAATGTCAAGTTAGAATACATAGATGGGCAGGACTTGAGGAGTGATAAATAAAAACTCACTGGAGTAAGTTGGAACTGTGGATAATCTACTATGTTGCAAGGAAAATGGCTGCAGGTGATGATTGGAGGTGGGGAAGGGATCTCAAATGTTATATACTAAGGGAAATTCTCTCTTCTGAGAGTATAATCTGCTTCCCTGGTACCAAATTCTGTTGTAGTTCATCTGAATGTTGTCAATAAATTCATGACCGAACAGCTTAAGGGACCAAGAGAGTTTTATTCTGTCCTGTGATTCTTAGTTAAGTTCTTAGTCCGGCTGGCAGGAGAGCTCTCACTCATCCCAGGAGTCAAGGAACTGGCCACACTCCCTCCACAAAAATTTTATGGGAGAAAATCTTCACTAACCACATATCTGATAGAGCTTTACTATCCACAGTGCACAAAGAACTTAGAAAACTAAACACCAAGGAAACTAATGGCCCAATTAAAAAATGGGCCCTGGAACTTAAAAGAAACTTTACTAGGGATGAAATTAAAACGTCTAACAAATATCTTAAAAAATGCTCCACTTCCTTAGCCATCAGGGAAATGCAAATCAAAACTTCCTTGAGATATCATCTCACCCCGGTCAGGATGGCAAAAATCCACAATACGAACAACACCAAATGCTGGAGAGGATATGGAGAGAGGGGAACTCTCCTACATTGCTGGTGGAAGTGCAGGCTCATACAGCCACTCTGGCGAGCCGTCTGGAGATTCTTAAAGAAATTAAAGATTGAATTGCCATATGACCCTGCTATTCCATTTTTGGGAATAACCCCCCATGCAGCAGAGGTTCACCTCGATAACACAAGTGCGACCATGTTCATAGCGGCACTGTTTACAATAGCAAAGTCATGGAATCAACCCAAATGTCCAACAGTTGACGAGTGGATGAGGAAAATGTGGTACATCTATACAATGGAGTTCTACTCAGCCATCAAAAATGATGAATTACTGGAATTTGCCAGGAAATGGATGTCATTAGAAACAATTATATTGAGTAAAGTATCCCAGACCTAGAAAATTAAGCACCGTATGTACTCCCTAATAGGTGGCTCCTAGTACCAAACCCACCTAGCCCACCTAGAGCCACTCGACAATAAATCTCTGTAATACTGTAATTGCAAGGAGTATGAACAGGAGGGATGGGGTAGGAGGGCCACACCAGAAACATGGAGAGAGGGGACCATGTTACAGTAGAGAAAATAGGCCTCCATCAAGGACTGTAAGTAAGCAATGAGACATCTGGTTAAGTCCACAGACTTTTAGCTCCTGATCATTTACAACTGAGGGGGTGTGATCGCACCAGAAGGGGATGGCATATAGTCTGGAAGATAATAAGTAACCATTTTGCAAATGGGTGATTGACCCCTCCCTCACTATGGTTTCCTACTTTTATTACATCTACCTTTGAATATACTCTTATAACAAGACTCTAGCTTAACAGCTTTTTATCTCTGGCCAGGGGGTGACATCCAATACCCATCAGGGTGGAGTGAAGGGCATTGCAGGAGCAGCAAAACTGCAAAAGAAAATCAACAAACCACAATCCAGAACTTCAGAGACTCTATATCAACCACCTAGAACTAGGCCAGCCTAATCTCTCCCCATCCTGAAGCTCAGGGAAATTTGTGGGAAGAGGGGGCGGTAAGAGTGTAAGAGCACAAGGATGGGAGGAGCAATGATATGCAAGATACTCCACACTAGTTAGGGTGGAAGCAATCATAATTGGACTTTTCATGCCCTGCGCAATGTCCAACACACTATTGACCCCACGAAGTCTAGCATTTGCTAAAAGCACCAAGATCCTTGGAGGCAAGGGATTGACAGCCAAAATAGTGTTCCTATGCTTAAGGGGAACAAAGTAAAGGGTTCAGGGAAATGCCGCAAGGTCTTTGTACATCATCGGAGAGGAGGACCCAGAGGAGAGTTTGGCATGCACATTAAAGGATTCCCCGGGGATTGGGGGAGGGGAGGCACTGGAGGTGGGGAGGGAGGGGTGAGGGGAGGGTATGCAGAGGGGTTGGGGAGGGGAGGAGGAGGGAAGGAGGGAATCGGTGTACCTATTAAGTTTTTATGAGTGGAGATAATAAAATATGTTTAAAAAAATTCTGAAAGAGGGGAAAGCCCTCCTTGCCAAATAGTAAGCCTGTCCAATTATGCTAAAGAAGGCCAGGTTACAGAACCAGCCCCTCCATTTTATCCCCTGTCCAGGGAATGGTCTCACCCACCAGCCGCTGGGCCTTTCCAAATGAATCAGGAAATTTGCAGGTTTGTTCAAGGTCTATGCCTTAATTACTAATTCTTCACAAACGTGTTCAGAGCTCAGCCTTCAATTTTCAAATACACACACACCAACAAACAGCTAGTGTGAAATATATAAAGTAAGGAGAATTTCTCAGTTTTTCTGCCCATGACGGCTCAGTGTCCACACTGTGGGACAGATCTGCAGTGCTCCAGTATGTAGAAAATTCTGAGCTGTATGGAGAGAGACAGAGACACAGATCACTTCCAGAAACTTATTGGGAGAGGATTTGAGCACTGAGATTAATTTCTCAGGATTCTCTATCAGGATGCAACCCCATGATAAGGAAAAGGAGACCCAGGTATAGAAAGTGAAACCAAAGCTAAGAATCACAAATGTTATTAAATCAGTGGGCAATCATCTCAGAGCATTCAAATGAATGCTTAGAGGGAGGCTGTGGCACTATCAATTCAGGGAGGCCTAGCCCTGGCTCCCGGAATCCAGGAGGTCTGTCTACAGACAAGCCTGAACAAATATCCAACTAGCCCCAAACATGTCCCAATAGAGGAACCATACAAGCAGAAGGATGAACAACCGATGGGAAGGAGAAATGAACAACCAATGGGAAGAAAGGATGAACAACTATTGGGAAGGAGGGATGAGCAACCAATGGGAAGGAGGGATGAGCAACCAATGGGAAGGAAGGATGAACAACCATTGGGAAGCAGCCATCTAACCGGGACACCAAGTAAACAGCTAAATGATTGGTGGCTGCTCCGTCCCTCCCCTGAGCAGAGGAGTGGCCACACCTGATTGGATTCCTGACTCTATATAAGACCAAATACTTCCTGAATAAAGCTTAGTCTCCAGCCACATCACCCTCTGCCTCGCGCATTTGCCTGGAGCCCACGAGGCCCCTGCTGTTTCCCCTCTTCCCCCTGGCTGGCCCAGAGGGGGATTAGGGAACAGGAGGCACTTTTATTTTCAAGTTTATGTTTTAATTTTTTACATTTATTTATTCATCTTGTGTGTATAATTATATTAACATAACATTTTTCTCATCAAATATCACTTTATCATTTGGTCAAATTACTATGTATTCATTGCAAGTATCTATAAGGTCTGATTGCCATTATATGTTCAGATAGACAACCAAAATCAATATGTTTTTTCTGCCTTGATAGAATTAGGATTTTTTCTACTTTTTTTTCTTTCAAAAGCAAGATATATTTACACTTTATCACATAATAATCAGAGGCTTCCAAAGAATCTTGATATCATACCATCTTCGAACTGATCAGCACCAACTTTTCTTTTCTTTTTTAAAATTTATTTTTAACGTAATTATTAACCTTTATATTGCTGAAGTTCAATCCATTTGCCAAAATATTTCCTTAGGAGACATTATTATGAATGAAATCAGTCAGAACAAGGGTTATGAACATTTTAGGAATTCTACACAGAAAGTAACTTTGTTTCCAGGAGCAATTTCACTAATTTATGCCTTCGCCAGCAAAGGATGCAAGTGCCCAAGGATGTCTGAGCTATTATGCTATCAGATGGACGGTCCCTACACATTACGGCTCATAAGATTCACATCACACCTTGTCAGTGCTAAGTTCCAGAGATGGCTCTATCCTGATCCACAAAATGCAAAAACCATCTTTTAGGAATCCTTCCATGACTGATCAAGAAGTGCAAAGAATACATACATATACAAATGTTATTTTGAAGATCCACTTTGCATTTTTCTATAGGTCAGTGAGATGTTATAAATTCAGATACTGCTTCCTTACACTAAAATGAAGACTCTATGATTTTGACCTGTCTTTAATATTAACAGCTCATTTTTTGGGATGAGTCCAAAGCAAGTATCCCTTAATTAAACATCAATTATATGATGTAAAGTGCAAGCACTTCTTTCAATTTTAACTACTTGCTAGGCAAGTATGGTAGTTAAGCCAGGTTGTCAAGAACCTTGGTAGGAAATGAAAAAATCTCTATAAGGACAGAGAAATTACCTCTGAAGCAGCTGATACCTCAGTACGCTTTGCATGTTGGAAGCATCTCTCTCCCACATGCCCCCCGCTCACCTTTTTTGGCCATATCCAGTCTAGATTCACTAGGAGCCTAGGGGCAGTGGAGGTATGCATCCAGGAGAATGTTCTGCTTGATTTTCTCCAGTTCTCATTTTTGAGAAGCATCCCCAGTGGTCCAGGATGTGAATTCAATGTAATAATCTTCCACTGGACACCCAAAGTTCCCAAGACTTAGAGGCTATGCTGTGCACAGTGAAACATACCGCAACTGCACCCAGGGAACCAATACAGGCTCAGAGAACGAAGAAGCAGCTGTCAGAGCATGTCCATCCCTAGTTTAGGTTTGTTTTGAATTCGTCTGCTTTTCTACGCATTTAACAGCTTAATTATTCTGTGAAGTATTTATATCCAATGATTTGTCCTTTATTTATAGGCTAATTAGAAGTGGATTTTTTTAATCAATAGTAGATACACTAATTTCCACCCATTTATCACCATAGAGATGGTTGCTTCTTGAGCCAATTTCTCATGTCTCTGCCCTTTGTGAGAGGTGGGCAAAACATGAGCAGAGGTGCTGGTGTTAATAAGTCAGATGCGAGTAAAAAGTCTTTCAAATCATACAGATGTGGATTAAGTCCTCACTGTCCTCCCTCTTAGATGAGTGGACCCGAGTGAGCTATTTGCATCTCACAGCCTCTATTTCCTTACATATAAAATTAGGATTCTCTGTCTCCTATGACTGCAATGTGACTAAAGTAGAGTTTTTATACCAAAGAACCTACTAAGAGTGTAATATTGCAGTCTCCATGTCTTCCACTCCGGCTTTCAGTTCCAGTATCTTCTTTCAAAATGATCAGTTAAAAGTCTATATTTCGGCATGCACATTAAAGGATTCTCCAGGGATTGGGGGAGAGGAGGCACTGAGGGGTGGGGAGGGAGGGGTGAGGGGAGGGCAAGCAGAGGGGTGGGGGGAGGAGGAGGGAGGGAGGGAACTGGTGTACCTATTAAGTTTGTATGAGCGGAGATAATAAAAAATGTTAAAGTCTAAAAAAAAAAGTCTGTATTTCTCTGGGTCTATGCATTTAACCTTACTCAGCACTTCTGAAGCCAAATATTTCTTATTTCTACCTTTCATAACTAGGAACAAAATATACCACAGTAATTTTTTTAACATATCTTTGGCAAACTTCTACAGTAACCGTTTTGCTTATGTGTGGTATTTTTCTTCCAGTCAGGTTCACAAAGAGATGGGAATGACTGAACACAGCACTAACACACTCTCTTTTATAACACCCTACTTGAATGGTTAATGCAAACAATAACATTTCCAAAACCAGAAGTCAAAGTTGAGCCTCAACCATTTGCTTCTTAAAATTAAAATTGGTTTCGTGGTGCAGGGGCTGCCCTGGGTGCTAAGGATAGATGAAGAGGAAACAACAGCGATTAAATAAACCTTAGAGGGTATCTATGGGTGAAGGTGAAGGCAGAAGCACATCAAAGACTCACACAGCACATGAAGAGAAAAACAGTTACGAAGGCAAGGACTGCCTCACAACCAGAACTCAAAGAAGAACCATGGCTTTCTCATGCTTAGTTACTAGTGTCATGAAAGACAGATTAGATACTATGCATTCTGCTTAATCCATTGTGGTTCAAACTCTGCACTTAGTGATAATAGATAAAAAGGTTTTTTTTTTTTAAAGAAATTCTAATAAGCCATTCTTGGATCACAAATTCAGAGATGTATCTAAAATCTAATTTACACTGTAATATACAGGAAGCCAGTGGAGCTGTGGTGGTTAAAAGTGAGTAGTGTGACATCAGTGGTATGTTAAAATTCTGGCCCGGTCATCTACACTGTCTTCTCTTGGATATGTGTGGGGAAGTTACTTACTCATTTGTGTCCCAGTTTTCTCTGCTGTACTGGGGACCTTGGTGATAATTAGTGTAGAAGGAGTACAGAAAGGGCAGTCAGTTATAACACATGAAACACGTGTGTCATCATGCAGTTACTCAGTAATTTTAGTGCTAGAAAGAGAGAGGTGCAGGTTGGGAAGTGGTTCTCTCTGGACCACTGGAAGCTGCTTCTGCGTGCTTGGAAAGCTTGCTGGCCCTGCTATCACGAGTGTAAGAAAGAGTAGTTTTCTAGGTTGCTGCAGTTGGTCAGGAAAGAAGCACAGGATGGAGTGGATCCGCTCATTGTTTGCAGCTGTTTTCTGGGACGACCTCTTCGTCTCCCGAGCACTCAGCTTCTCTGGTCTCATAGGAGCAGCTCCTCAGCGTCATGCTATGACCCATGGATGCTCTGGGATTTTGTTAAGTTCTTCTTTCCTCAGGGATAGGAAAACACGGAGCTCATCAATTTGCAGAAGATTTTATCAGAAGCTTATGTCTGTCTTGTTCAGATGAATAACTTAGAGTGTGGATCGTGCTCACAATCTGCTATTACCGTGCAGATGTGATCCGCTGTAGATCATACAGCTAAAGTTCTGTTTTCGGAGCTTGGGATGGCCCAAATGGGCCACACACATGATGTTCATTAGGTGAACCTTACTGCTAAAATGTAACACCTCCACTGAGGAGATAAAATGGATAAAGCACTTGCCTAGAAAAGGGGCCTGATGTTTTCATTACTACAACTCAGTGCAAAAAGCAAACAGGCATGGTAGCCTGCATGCAGTCCCTGCCCTTCTGATTCAGAAACAGAAGATCCCCACAGCAAGCTGTATAGGTCAGCCTGATTCCCGAGACTAGCTGATCAGCAAGCTCTGGGTTCAGTTGAAAGACCCTGCTTCGACAAATAAAAGAGACTATGTAATACACATTTGGGCCTCCACACGGATGTGTCCACGCGTGCATGCACATACAGTAAGCTTTCTTACAAATGCATGCACACGATACATTGATGTGCACAAGAAAATAAAGGTATCTTTCCTTAATCACCCTCATCAGTATAAGCACCTATCCGAACACTGCCTGCACTATTAACACGTCATCAGGTCAGGAGCATGAATTTTGCTTGAGAGACTTTCCCATGCACCTTGATGTCTATCTTTGGTTACTCAAGACACCATAAATCTGCTTGAGCCCAATTACCAAACTAATGGCAAGCAGAGGTCACTGAGAAGGCTGCTATCAGATTCCATTTGCCTTTCAAGCAGAAAAAAAAAAAATCCCTTATCTTCCAATTTAACATTTTATGCTGAATCCATTTGTAACCACACTGTTCATTAAAATTTTTTTGTTTGTAAGTTCTTAGCATTATTTTATCTGGAGTGTGCAAGTACATTATGGAATATAGATTTGGCAATCAAAAATGATTTCCCTTTTAAAACATGTTTTAAAAAAATCACTTTTCCTTAATATCCATGGTTTTATCAGAGGTACATGCTTAGGTGTGCTTATTTCTCCATAAAATATTTATGAAGATAAGAGATATCCTTATCTAAGGAATTATGTATTCTAATTTGGCCAGTGCTTTATCCTCTGGAACATGCATTTAATTGGCATATTTGAGCTTGGGAAATTCTTGCAAGATTAGTTGAGATTAAAATCTCTCAGGTTTTTCTTTAATGTCAATCTCCACAAGAAAGAAAGAACTATCCAATTCCACCCCCCCAAAAAAAGTTGTTTTGACTTCATAAAATGTGTAACTATAGTTTTATTCAAACTGGTGCAGATTTGGAAAGCCCTTGACAATTTCCCTCAACCAGAGTTTTAAAAACAAATAACCCAGAAACCAAGTAGCAGGGGTTGTATTTTTATGTGCCAGACCTCAGTGAGATTTTTTAGGTTTCTTTTTCTTTTCTTTTCTAAGTGTCCAGTGCACTTTAATCCACTTCACAGTCTGGAGAAACAGCCCATTGATCCAGCAGCACATAAAAACCAACGGAGCTTTTGCCCTGAACTCGAGTGTTTGGCAATTGTTTCTGTGGTGATTTGAGGAGCACCCTAAAACAGATTTCCAAGGACACTTGGAAGCAAGAGCAGCCATAAATTACATCCCTCATCTCTTCCTCCCCTCCCATCTAGCTTCATCTACTCAGGTGAAGTAATGAGAGCTGCAACTCTTTCGTGAGTACTCAGAGAACTGCAGGAATCTACATTTACCACAAAGCCTGTGAAATTCCTATCTTGTGATAATAACTTAGGAGCTCGTGGAATTCATCACTGGGAAGTTTCACTGTGCGAAGCTTATAGACGGTGATTTGATGCCTGAGGCCTTCAGGCCCCCGCTATAGTGAGTCTATTGCTGTTTCTGTTTTGTCTTCTGCTGTGTTGGAACTCTGGTCCTCTCCAAAACTCATGCTGAAGTGTCCTGGATGCTGTGACAACATGAAGATGTGCAACCTCTGGAGGTGATCAGATTATGGGGCTCCCCACTCATGGGTGGGACTGGCAACCTTACAAAAAGGCCTGCTTCATCCTTCTAATACCCCCTTGCCTTCCATCATATGATAACCCAGAAGAAAGCCTTCTCCAACTGTCATAGTTTAACAGTTGAAGGCTTAGAGGTCTGGATACATTTGTAAAGAATTGGCAGTTGAGCAAAGCCCAGAGCAAGGCTGCAGGAGATTGTCTGATTGACAGGGAGGCCCAGCCCATGGTGGATGTGGCTAGTCCCTGGGTAGGTGAATGAGATGTGTGGGGGAGCTAGATGGAGAAGTTGGTATCCAATTGTGTGTGTATATGTGTGTGTACGTGTGTATGTATGTGTGTGTGTGTAGAACCACGGACGAATTCGGGAACCACCATGGACCGCCTCCACCTCCTCCTTGTTTACTCTGCCCAGGGATTCACAGGCTCCGCCCTGCCAGGACCAGAAACGCAGGCCACCCCCTCTTCCGCCTGGCGTCTATATGTGGGGTCTAGGGTCCCAACGCAGGACTTTCTGCCTCCAAGGGAGAGGCTTAATCCCTGAGCCACCTCTCCAGCCCCTTTTGGCCCTTAAGTTGGTGTACACTCTCCTGCCAATTTCAGCAAGGAGCTGCAAACAAGAAATGTAAACCATAATAATTCTCCTTGTTCCCTTAAGCTGTTCTGTCATGAATTTATCAGCAACAATGCAGAATAACTACTACACCAATCTTAAACTATCTTTTTCCTTCTCTCTCAGATGCTGCTAATCATTACTACATACTATAATTGGCTTTTGAAAAGACCACAACAAAATAGAACTCACTGTAGTTCCTTGTCTAATACATTCCAGTTAGTATAGTAACCTCAGGTTGCCATCAACAAGATGAATGGGTAAAGTACTGCTGTACATTTGAGGACCAGGAAACATATTATGTCACTGACCATCAGTGACACTACATAGTAGTGCCCAAGCAAGAGCATGAATGGAAATGTAATAGGATTTTAATTGTCAATTAATCCTCACTTAACCCTAATTTTGGCATGAGAGTAAGAAAGATTCTTGTTCCTGATTAAAAACTCAACACCAAGTTAGGTATTAGAGAAATAAGTAGTCAAATTGAACAATGCTTATTCCTATATATGGATGACACATTATGTCCTATGCTGCATTCAAACCACTGTTCACCTTAACCGATTTGTCCTCTCACAGAGTTCACTTCTTCTTGACTTTGAGACTAAATATTTTACTCTCGATTCTTTGCTTATGTGTGGCTTTCACTCTTGCTAGGACTTGAGTTTCAGCCATGCAGTGACAATATGAAATGTGCATCGTGGTACTACTGACAACTACAAAAGGCGTCCACTTCTGAGACAGCAGTCACATGCTGATTCATGGCCTTGTCTTCCACATACTGATACTCTTCCCATTCTTCCAAAGAACCAATCACCCATCAGGAGCAGGTTCATAGCACTGTAAAGAGATACACCATCATCTTTAGGCTCAAACTATTATTAAATGATTATTAACTATAGAAGACATTGCTATGACTAAAACCCCTATTAGGAAGCAGAATTATAGTTTAGTAGCCAGGGAAACATGTGCTTGCAATTTTTCAGAGACCTTAGGAACCTTTGAAAGTACAGATAAAAAAATGGAAAGCTGTGACAGAATAGGAGAGAATGAAGAGAAGGGTGGGAGTGGGAGGAAGGAGGGAGGGAGGGAAGCTGGGATGAATATTCGATATGCTTGTAAAAGTAGAAAAAAATAAACAAAAATAGGAAAAAAGAATGGAAAGCTCTAGAAATCACCTGATGTTGCTTTGAAATGCATCCACACAAGTAGAATTTAGCAGAGTAGAGCCCAGCCATTTTTTTAAGGATTAAAGCAGAGTTTATTAGAGGAAAGAAAGAATGAAACTCATGAATAAGAAAGCCATGTATTCCAGGCAAGGAATCCATGAGGGGCAAGGAGCTGGAAAAGAACTTAGGGATCCCAGATGTGGAGTACTATGAGAGTCAGGCACCCAAGGTGGCTGGCAGGGTATATTTATGCACTTAGGCAAGTCTGAGGGAAAAATGGCTTTTCCTCATAGGTTAGCTCCAGTTTCTGTAAACCTGATTGGAACTTTTGATTTTCTTCATCTCACTGATCTGTTCATATTGGGGCTTAACCCAGTTGATCTCATACAGGACCTCATAGTGGGGCTTATTTACAATGGAGAACTAATCTCCATATCCGGGACAGAGGGCTGGGGGAAGTTGGCAACTTTATCTCTGTGGCGGATTAGCGTCAGTTCCTCCAGATCCTCAGGGTGTGCTCCTCAGGGTAGCCCCAGCAGTGGGGCGACCTTCAAAGACCTTCAGAGAGCGCCCCAGCATGGCTGCTCTAACGCGGCTTAATTCCCTCCTGACTTTTATGGGGACGGCACTGCTGAAGGGATGAGGGGCAGCCATCGCTCTGGCTACTTCCTGCTGAGTTGGGGTGAAGGAAGTGTGAGCACTCCTCATCTACCAGATGGTGGGATGGTACAAAGTCCCCTCACTTGAAGCTTTGTGGATATTAGTCTGGAAGAGACAAAACAGATAAATTAAGCCTAGCCGAGAAAGGGAGGGAGGGGGGAAAGGAAGGGGAAAAGGGGGGAGGGAGCAGGGAGGTTCAGGGAGGGGTGGAGGGAGGGAGGGGACAGGGGTACCTATTATGTTTGTATGAACAGAAAAATAAATAAATTTAAAAAAAGCCTGGCCGATCCAAACATAAGGATTAAACCGTTGTAATTGGGATGGCAGTTTAACAATCTTACTGGAGCCCACACCATTTTGTAAGATGCTAGTGAAATGATTCTGGATTGAAGACCTCCATGGAAAAAGTGTGCATGAAAAATATCTTGGGGCTGGAGGAGAGAATACTTTAAGAAGTGTGTATAGTGGAGCAAATACTGGTTTGGGAGAGATACTGACAGACTATGAGACCTTGGGGATACCTGCTGACTTCTCTGGAATCCAGTTTATTTATTCTCAGCACAGCAATGGACTCATTTAAACACTTAATTAGACAATTACATGTGTGTGTGTGTAAGTGTGTGTGTGGGTATGTGTATGTGTGTATTTTACCTATCATACCTATATGATATGGCAAAATTTGGTATTGACCTAAATTGGTATTGTCCTAGCTGAGGTTGAGGGGGGCTATAAACACTGCTCCGTCTCTCTGCTGGTCTGTCTCCAGCCTTTTTTAGAAAAGGCCCATAAACCACTAGACCGGAGCCCAGGAGCTCCTGAGCAGTTTCCTAGCCAGTGGTCTACATCATTTTGCCATCACATGCATATGTTAAAATATGATTTATCATTTGATGTTATCGTTCTATAATAATATAATCATTCATTAACAAGAGCTCTACACAAACACACACATACACACCTGTAATCATACTTGTAAACCCCCTCCCAGTAGCACATCTGCATTGAGCAGCATTACAACTTGCACTTTCACCACTGTCCCAGAATGAAGCGTCACAGCCTCAGTGCACGGAGGAGAACGAAGTTGTGCCTTCATGTCAAGAAAGTGGCTATTGAGGCTGTTGAGTTAGAATCTATAGCTAGTATGTGCACAACAACCTGGAGAGTTGCATAATCACCTACAACTGCTGTGACTACATTAGACACTGCACACATAAAAGTGGGGGAAAAAGACAGTCCCTGATGTTAAGGTACTCATGGTCCAGTGGGGATACCTGTGCACAATATAATTGCAATACATGTTTTAATACACTTCAACCTATGTTTACCTAAATGGAAGGAACTTAGCACGGCCTAAGTTCACAGAGCTGGCTTAGTTCTGAGAATGAGACAGGAGGCTTTTGAACTATGCAAGCTTCACGAGCTACAGTGTGGGTAAGTAAAGCCTGGGCGAGGAAGGAGAGGGGGAGAGACAGGCTCAGAGGCTGGATCTCAGAACGCTCTCCTGGGATTCTGATGATGTTTAAGTTGATGAGATGATTTTGATTGGAGCGTGACAGGATCAGATATCTGCCTGAGAAAGAGTGCCTCCACTTTAACGTGAAGCAAGACTGGAGGCGGGTCAGACAGGGAATAAAGAGAGAAAAGGAGGAGGAGCTGGCCCTTCCACAGCAAAAAGCCAGTCTACACAGATGGTTCCATGGGTAAAGCACTTACCATGCGAGTGTGGGGATCTGAGTTTGACTCCTCAGAATCCTCGAATCCCCAGTAAAGTCATGCAGACCTGTCATCTCATGCTTTCACAGGAAGACAGGAGACAGAGACAGGAGAACCACTTGTACCGGCCCACACAGCTGCAAGCAACAGAGAAACCCTGTCTCAAACAAGGAGGGAGACAAGAGTGGACATCTGAAGTTGTTCTCCCTGTCCGCTGACCTCCCCATGTACAGTGTTGCATGTGCATGTTTACACTCACATACACATGCATGTACATACATTACACACACACATACATGTGCATGCATACCATGCATATAAACACAATCACACCTCCTATTATTTTTTAAAAGAAAAATCCTCACTTGCTCATCAGCTCAAAGAAGTAAACCAGTGATAGCCCCTGTCCTAGCTTGTCCCAGGCTTCTCCTGCCTTTTCAGCCCTTTTGAGCTCCCCATTTCCTCACCTCATGCCAAAAATGCAAGCAGGAAAGTATCTGATTGTGGAGGTGAATCCTTTAGTGATTTGGAGATAATATAGTCTTAAGAATCCAGAGGGAATTGTGAAGGAGTCTTATAAGGATTTGGTTACATGTTTACTTTAAATTTTAGTAATGCCATATGAAAAATTGGCATGAAGCAACCTCATATTCTTCAGAAATGCATAGAAGGAAACTGTCATTAAAATTAAGTAGCTCATACAAATCAATTGCAAAAGCAATAATATTCAAGAATAGCAATGGCCGAAAGACTTGAACAAAAGTACTTATAAAAAGAAAAAATAGTTGATAAGTGTGAGGATAATATCCAAATTTACCAGTGTGACAGAAATGGACACTAGAGGGAAGCTGGAGTGAGTTTTCTCTAAAACATGCCCAGTGTACTTGGTAGGGAGTTGGGGATATGTAAGAGAACATTCAGGAGGATAATTTGATTTTGTGAATATCTTTACCTCTGTCTTAGTAATTCTACCTAGGGAACGACCTGTGCATCTGGAAATGGCTTTAAAATAGTGACAAGCTTTGAGACAATTAGTTCATCACCAGGAGTCTAACCTGAAAATGGTAAATATACAATCAACACTTAACTTGCAACTTTGGGAATCACAATACTCTTTTTCATGTCTAAAATCTGAGATAGTTGAGATAACTGGCAATAGTGAGCGGTAATTCAATGAAGCAAGGCGATTTCATAGTTTATTAAATTTTAGCTCTGAACAATTTTATTGCTAAAATGACAAAGAGTGAAATGACAACAAACTGCAGGTCTACCGCAGATTCTAGTTATGCGCACTCACATGTGTGTGTCTGTCCACATGTGGCCACGGGTCACGACAGGCCTCTGAAGTCATGTGAATTACAGAATTGCATTGCCTGTTAGCTGAGATTTCAGATTCACTGCTGCAAAGTTTGGAAGCTGCAAATTTATTGTGGAAAACAGCATCTTTTGAGAAGTCGCAGTGACTTTGTTTCTGTGAACAAATCATTATCCAGTGCGGTATCAAAATGGAATGAAACAGAAACAGAGCTTGTTCTGAGGAGAGCACTGTGGAATTCGGGACTCTTGGCAGAAGTGTGAATTGTGGAAACTCAGCCTTTGTCACAAACTGTAGGTCCACTGATGCTGTATATTTAGGAGACTGAAACAAGCGTACCAGCATATTCTCAGTGGTAATATGTGGACTGAGGATTGGTGAGACAGTTTCTTTCCACTGTGTGCATTTAAATTTAATTTGATTGCCCACTGCCCTGAAAAAAAGATGATACTAAACTTATTAAAAATTAAATTCACAGTCTACTAACTTACTAACACCTGCAGAGCTTCTAAAAGGAGACCAGGGAAAAGCCGAAACATGCAGTTCTGTTCACAGTACGGCTCATTTTCCTACTTGGCTATGCCATTAGACATCTTGGGAAACATTTCATCTTCAAATTAAAAGAACGCAGCAAGTTATTTTCCCTTCCGTTGCAAACCTTCCACCCTCTGCTCCCATTTCCCGAAGCAGCTCCTGACAGATAACTTACCCTTGCCATCCCTCTGTGGATGGGCAATGGTCCTGCATTTCCTGCCCCTTCAGCAGGTGACTTACCCTTGCTGTCCCTCTCTAGGTGACTGGTGGCCCTACGCTCCCTCCTCCCTCATCTCCAGCTGTCCTGAGCAGGGCCGGCCTCACTGCGCAGTCGGGGAATTGAATGGCTTCTGGCCCTCGGTATCTCTGCCTGCAGACCCTGATTATGTGCACCTCATGAATAATCCCTATCAGGATGTCCTCCCTGCCGTCTCTCAGTTTGGCCTGTGATATTACTTGATCCTTCTTCCCAGCAAGGCTGCAAAAGTTTTGAATTAGCAAGCAATACTCGTCTTCCAGCCAGGGTGATCTGAGGACAGCCCACTGACTGCGGGTGTAGCTACAGAGAATAGAAATCCACTCTCTATACAGATCAGAGAATCTCCCTCCAGGAAAAGGAAAATAATGAGCTGGAAAAAAAAGATAATTCAACAGTCCTAAGTATTCCAAGCCTACTATGTGCCAGTGACCAGCGAGTAGGACAACACTGAGTAGAAGTGATCATATTTGATTCTTAGGACGGCACCTGCTGTATTGACTCACATGCAGTGATGAAGAGTGCATGAATGGAATAGCTTTGATTGCAGAATCAGGCCCCGCAACGAGGTGACTTGTCTTCAAATGTATGTTTTCTTCTGTAGCAAAGAAAGAGGTCCTGAGTAAATGAGACCCAGGGAGTTGAGCCTGATAAGAAAGGAACAAGTCTCCTCAGAGAACATAGCCAGTGGCCCTGCTCCAGGTAACAAAAGAGATTATGAGTGTTGAACAAAACTTGGTATTCACCTCAAAATGAATGAAGGATAGTTGATTTTGGAGACAGGTATGTGCAACTATGACCCAAAGATTATGTGAAAGTTTCATGAAATTTTTATTGTTACTAAAGAAAAAACTCTTGAATTCGGACACTTAACAGGAATGGAGATATCAGGGAGGAGGGTCCTGCAAAGCGGGGAAATCTCTGCTCTTGACTTTGGATTTGGTTTGATGGCATCAGCTTTTAGGTCGGGGGCATTAGTGGACTGTCAAGTGAACACATTCTAAACAGTTGTCATGTGACAGTCATGATCATCATAAGGATGTCACAGAGATGGTCAACGACTGGCTGTGAAGATAGCTCGAGACAATCACCTGCAACATTCCCACCACCATGATCCCCATGTTCCAATAGATTAGGCCACCTCATAGAATCTGTGACACAGGATGTTGAGCACGTGGGATATTCAATCTGCACGGTAACGAAGAACACTTTCATTATCCCAAGTGCTGCATGCTGGGACTGTTGGACTGTGGTCACATTACGGGACTCATTGCTTCCGCTCCAAAGTGCCCAAGTAGCTCATGAATCCAAGCCTCCCAGTATCTGCCCCAAAGTCATGCTCAAAGGATGCAAATGTGTTTGCTGATTTTTACTCTGCATAGTAACAGCTTCTATCTCCTTATTACTACGTCTTATTTTGCTTTCTTTTTGGAATGAAATATCCATTAAAATTTTTTAAATTTTTTTATTATTTATTCAATTGTGCGTGTGTGTGTGTGTGTGTGTGTGCGTGCGTGTATGTGTGTATGTTTGCATGTATGTGTGTGTAGAACCACGGACGAATTCGGGAACCACCATGGACCACCTCCTCCTTGTTTACTCTGTCCCAGGATTCACAGGCTCCGCCCACCAGGACCAGAAACGCAGGTCACCCCCGCTTCCGCCCGGCGTCTATACGTGGGGTCCGGGATCCGAACTCAGGAACTTCTGCCTGCAAGGCAGAGGCTTAACCCCTGAGCCACCTCTCCAGTCCCCATTAAAATTTTTTTAATTAGCATGTTTTGATTCTACAAGTTATGAAGACTCATCATAACATTCCTCCTCTTGTCTGTGTCGGGCATTCATGATGTTTCTGAACACGCCTTAATCATGCTGACAGCTTGCTGTCCTGCAAACACAATGCAATCTCCTGATTCCTAGATTTCTTCACCTCTCAAATATTGTTGCCGAGGTGAAGGTCCGTCCACAGAACCCTGGCTTCAGAAGCAGCACTTATCTCCCAGTATAAAGCATGCCCACATCCGCCATGTCTGACAACACCTGTTCTGTTTTCTTTGTTCTTTTTTGGGGGGAAGGGGTCATGCACAGCTTTTCAGAACTTTTTCAGTGATTGATGCCAGTTGAGCTTTCTGACTTTGGTTAGTATCAGAGAAGCATTAAATACAACACAGTCATTGCCTGTGAATGGTTTTTTCCCTCTACTTTTATATTGGTGGAATCAAGAGCAAGTAGACGGGAGAAGGAGTTACTCTTCTGTCAAAATTAGAGTTATGTCAACCTATCTTGAGCAGGGCTGTCACTTTGGATTTAAGAAAGGCATTATTACTGGGTTGTGAAGACTGAGTTCAGTGGAGGTAAAATAGATTAGATGTTGACAAATGGTTTCTCTCAGAATAAACATGAGGCTTGCTGTAACCTCTAGAGCCAATAGCTTAACTTCAAGAGCTCTAGTTAATGAAGAATAATTTTCCAGTCTCTCAAAGAAATCTTTAAGATCCTAATAAGGTCTCTTAAACTTTCTGACTCTTATTTCTTCTATGTATAAAATGGAGTTCATAGAACTGATGCTGAGAGGCTAAGAGAGAATTAAATGACAAGAAATGCAAAAATTTCTTTCGCCACATTTCTGAGACATGTATGTGTGTATATGGATGGATACGTATATGCATTATTGTGTGTTATGCAAGGGTGGGTGCCCAAGCATAAGTGTGAGCATGCATGTAAAGCCCATGGTTGGTATAAGAAATCATCCTTAATTATGCTTTCACCTTATTGCTTGCAGATGGATTTCAAAAAAGAACACAGAACTTTCAGCATGGCTAGTATGTTAGCCATATTGCTCTGGGATCCCCATGCTCCACCTTCTGAGGAGGCTGGAATTGCAGTGGGCCACAGTGCCCACTGCCATACACATGGATTTTGTGAATCCAAATTCTAGTCCTTCTGCTTGCATGGAGTCACCTCCCTGGCTTAGTTCCTCTATTTTTTCCTCCATTCCTTTATTTATTTTTAAGGTCATATACATTAATATAATGAATTTATCATATTTTCAGTTTTCACCAAATAACATTCCCCCCTTTTCCCTTCACAATACTCTATCTCCCCTGCCAAGCTCCCTCCTGTTTTCAAATATTTGTGATTCATGCTCCAGCAAATATCACAGATCGGTTGGCACACCACTAGGAAAGCATCCACCATTTCATTCCCATCAGCTTCAGTCCTCATCAGTCTCTCTGAGAGGTGTAGATCTTCTTGAGATCTTTCTCTTTTCATGGTGAGATGTTGAAACAGATCTTATGCAATCCTCATATAAATATATACATTTATCATGAAATCTTATATGTCATAACTCTGTCATATCCAGGAGATAATGTCTGGCTGTCTTACTTCAGACTCTTACAGTCCTACTGCCCCCTCCTCTGCTATGTTCTTTGAGCCTTGAGGTATACTTAATAAAATTTGCAACTAAAAAAACATAGGTCACATATCAAGTTGCTCTAAGCACACTTGGAGGCTTTGTAATAAGTGAATGACGTGGCTAAATTATGTGAATGCCTTTGAGCTTGATATCAATAATATTGAATTAGCAAAAGAGATTAATAATTTAGACATAATTTTGTAATATATAATTTCACTTCAAAAAACATAAGCTTCTTAAGGAGAAATGACAGAAACTCACAAAGCAGTCTTTTCACTTCTATACAATATGGGCTCCATGAGAACGTAATAATGTCAATTAGCATCCTGGCTATAACACTACATGAGAGGCTCCCAGAGTTAATAAATGAGCATCCTTACCTGATGTGCATGGGAATTTAAGATTGCTACCTTGTGCAGTAAATTCTACTTATTCTTATTATTCATTCATTTTGTTCTTCCTGGAAACATTTTTGAGCCCTTCCTATTGGCAAGGTACCAATATGATTGTGACTGAGCCAACGTACCATAGTAATGGTTCTTGCAGAGTCAGACAGTATAACAAAATTGCTAGGAAAGGGCAACAGGTATAAAAAAATTAAACATTATCATTCATATTGCTTTAAACTAACCTCCCAAACAAAACAAACATTCCACACAATTTCCAAACCAAATGTTTGTATAAGAGCATGGAAATGAAAAAATTACAACACAATAGGGAAATTTACAGAAAACCTGACACTCCTCATGATGTCTCTTCCAGTTTTGAACTTCTGCTACCTGTTACTCATACTTGTGCTTGATATTCATCGTGACTTTCTCCAAGACTCAAACGTGGCACACAATATTACAATCTCATTCAAAACATTATATCTAATGACTCTCAAGTCATATTACTTAATATGCTTGTAAAACTACAAATTCATTCATTCATTCATTTATTCATTAATAAAGGAGCAAACTGAGATTCTCCAGACTTAGGATATAGCCTAGAGGGAGAGCACTTGCTTAGGATACAGACACCAAGAATGATGACACAAGAGCATCATGCTTGGATCTGTATGGCATGCCAGTCTCCTACAATAAGAACAGTGACTCCACAGGTAGCCAGCCCCCCATGACTGAGTTCAGAGGGCTTTTCCACTGTTCTCTCTTAATGGCTTCAGGCACAGACATTGGAACCCACTGGACAGGGGTGGGTCACATGCAGATACAGCTTCTCTGGACTCCTTTCCTTTTCTAGGATCATGCGTATCCTTTATTCAAGAGGTGAGGACTATATTATCTTTAACTAATACTGACCCAGGTGTCTGGAGTTTACTACTACTGAACAAGTAACGTTCTGGTGTTTCCATACTCGTGAAGAATTCTTGTCATTTCTGCTTGGGACTTTTGGCATTCTCAGCTTGGAGTAAGCTATCTTCCATGCAAATGTCTAAACTCTTTTGAGCATCTGCTCTTCAAGTACTCAGTGATGTCACTTTAGACATTTGGGAAGTCTGTGTGGAGACAGAGATTCCTGTCTATTTCATCTGTTTCTCCATTCAAGCTAAGGACTCACACATGTGAATGGAAAGACTTCAGGTTTGCTTCAAGCAGATTTTCATATGACCCAGATGTGACAGAGTTGCAGTTGCATGGGGATCGCCAAGGCACAAGTACCCAACTTAACCTAGTCAATGCACACACCATGAGCTGTAATAAGTTTCTCTGCCAAACCATGATGCTCTGAAAATATTTTTAGTAAAATGAACACAGAAAGAGAAAGATCAGGACAACCACAAAACTGCAATCCAAGACACACACGCACATATACATACACACACACACACACACACACACACACACACACACACACACACAAAACATATAACTTGGGGAATAGAAAAGAATTTTTAAAACAACTGTAGCAACTATATATGAGTACAAAGTATCACTCTTTTTTGCTTGGAACTTTGGCCATACTAAGAAAAGAATAGAAAGTGTAGATGAAAGGATAATTTTAAAACTTCGGAAAATTGAATATTAAAATATGATCGCAAAAACTTGAAAATTGGAAAGAATAAGATTCTCATTTTTAAAAAGTAATAACAGTACAAAGAAATAGATGAAAAGGAAAAATATGCAAACACTGTTCTTAAGATTTAAATGTAACCAAGTGACTTCCACTGGGAAAAGTACTGGGGAAAGAGGATAGGATGTTAGTCAGGATAATAGAAGAAACTTGAAAGTTAAAAAGCACTGGGTTTCACATTCTTCAGCTTTACTAATTAAGGTTGTCAATTAGCAAATATTATGAAAGAAAAATGAAGCACCCTTATGTGCAACATCATTAAGAATTTTATGAGTACCAAAGAGAAAAAAAATTCTCTAAAATTAAAACTGACATCAATTTCACATGAGCAAGAGTAAAAGGCTGCATCTGCAAATATCTCTTGACTTCTATGGATCCTGCATATAATATACTACTTACTCTAAGAATCTTGGTTGTTTTTATGCTACTCATAAATAAAATTTTAAAAGCCGTTACTTCACAAGGTGCATGTTGATTTCAGATATTAAATTGGGGGGGGGGAAGGTATGACTCACACTCAATGTAATTTGTCAGCCATGAAATACTTTTAGAGATGGTATGTGACTCAGAGGTGGAGTGTATCTATCTACTCAAGGCTTTGGGTTCAGCACATAGTATTGCTAAGAGGAAGAAAAGAATTTCTAAAAACCTTTTCCCCACCTTTATTTGTTGATAAATTTTGCTCATACATTTTCACACATATGTAGATGGAAAAACTCACAACTCTTATCTCAAAGTAATAAGAGGTAATTTGTTCTGAAACCAGTTATGAGTATCCAGGGCCCAGGAACACAGATTTGAGTTGATCCAAATTCCATGTGCTCCACCATGGTAAAAGTTTTTTGAGGTTTTATAACCTTAGAATGCAGGAAACCATAAATCAAGGCAGTTTTCAAATGCATTGGTATTAAATCATACCCATATTTAAAAAAAATTGAGAGGCGGATAAAAGCAAGTGGGGAGATAGCTGTTAGAGGATATACATGGTGTCAAATGACATTCTTAGTCTTTTGGTTGGTAGAACAAAGGTCTGGGTGGACATTGCAAAGAATGTACCAAACAGTCACCTAGACGTTAGACCACATACAGTGGTGGGCAATAAATGGGTATTAAGGGGGCAAAACATGACTCGAGGTAATCTGGTTCTGTATTTGCAACACACCAGACCTCTTCACAGCATTGAAGTGCTAATCAATCAATCACCGTGTAGGTATAGCAGCTTCATTCTAGAAACTTACATTCACACATGTACACAAAACCTTTCATTTGCTCTCCATCTGTTCGTCCCCATTTCCTCTCCCCTTCCCCGTCTCCTTCCGCGTCGTCCACATTCACTTCCTTTTGCTTTCTTTCGTATCTATTGGATTCACTCAGGGCACTTGGTGTGATTCTGGGATTGGAATCTTCTAGATACCTCTAAAAATTCTTTGAAATCACCTTCTAATGTTCTAAGCATAATTTTTCTTATTTTTACATAGAAGATGACTCTTGCATATTTTAAACATTAGGAGATATAGAGGAAGAATAAATAAGAACACAATTTTATAAGCACGTGCTTGTTCTTAAAATGAATCATCATTTTAATATAATTATGAGAAGCAGGTAATTCTATAGTTGTGCATTTCCTTGAGGTATATCCTAGTGTGCTTTTAATATAATGTAGATATAAGTTCAACAGTATTAATAGATTGTGAATCTAGGATCTGACGTTGGACCACGTACAAATGTAAATTGCCCTTCAAACATGAAAATACTCTGAGAGCTTCCCTTTTTGAGCAGTTTTAAAGTTAAACACCTGAAAATACAATTCAGCAAAGCCAAGACAGAGGAAGGTATAATTCAGTTTGCCCAATTCATTACAATAGTGAAGAGAAATTTAGAAGCACTTCTATAAAACAGGCGCTGAGGGCAATTATCCTACATTCAAAACATTGCTGCATCCCTCCAATCCTACAATCCCATGACTGAGGAAGAGAGGAGAAAGGATCAAGAATTCACCATTGGCCGGGGCTACATAGGAATACCATAAAGAAAGATAAAGAAAAGGATCATGCATGGGAAAGGAAGATGAGAGAGAGACTAAGAGGAGGGGAGAGAGACAAAAAGAAAGCAGGCGAGGGAGAAGGAAAGAAGTGGCACAAGAGGGAAGCCCCAGAATGAAAACTCACTCAGAAGAATGAATGAAATAATGAAGATTTAATCAAGAAATATAGCTATGTTAAAGGGTAATAGCTTACAGAAAAGAAAGATATAGGTCGAAGTGGGTTAAAACGTATAATAAAAATATTCATATAAAAGAAACAAATCATTGTTTATAGACTCTGTTATTTACAATATGCAGGAAACAACAATTATATAAACTATATATTGTTACCACCGAGAATCACACAGAGAAAAAGCAAAGAAAGTGGCTACAGACTAGGAAGCAGTGGCAGAAACTTCGTGGCTAAAGAAATAAAAAGTGATGAAGTTTGGAAGCAGAAGCAGGAGGAAAGCTGAAGGGAGGTCATCAGTATTCTCAGGATGTAGGTGTGGAGTCAAGAGTCACATTCATATCTGATGATTCAGAAGAAAAGAATACAAATGTAGTCTCAAAGTGCCAAAGAAACCCGCACAAAAACTGAAAATCATATGTAGGGAAGGATTGTGGGAGAAATGTAAAGGGACTTAAGATATCCAGGGTGACATTAGTCATAGCAGAATGTGCCTAAAATGGCTATTTTATGAAAGAACAATGTAAAGCCCAAGCTTTGTATTTAAAAAAAAAAAATTCTTGCAGAGTTTCATGCATGAACACAGTGAATTTATATCACTTTCATCTCTTTTTTTTTATTCAATTGTGCATGCGAGCGGGTGTGTGTATGTGTGTGTAGAACCACGGGCGAATTCGGGAACCACCATGGATGCCTCCTCCTCCTTGTTTACTCTGCCCCGGGATTCGCAGGCTCCGCCCACCAGGACCAGAAACGCAGGCCGCCCCCGCTTCCGCCTGGCGTCTATATGTAGGGTCTAGGATCCGAACTCAGGACCTTCCGCCTGCAAGGCAGAGGCTTAACCCCTGAGCCACCTCTCCAGCCCCTCATCTCTTATTACCTGATTCCACTCGCTCCTTTTCTCACTACCAATCTTCTTCCTTACATATCTCTCTTCTTATTTCATGTCTTTCTGCATGTGTGGCTTACTGAGTTTTATCTGGGTTTTCTAATGGCATGTGCCTGGGGCTCTTCATATAACAGTGATGATGTATCAACGTGTATTCCATTTAGGAAAGGAGCACCCCACTTCACTCAGCATTAACACTCAATAGTGTCTCGAGAAGGTGTGTGAGATCTTTCGCCTTCCGTAGTGAAATGTTAGTAGACCAAATCCGGTGGCAGCTCTTGCGGAAGTTAGCTTTATGCCTTTTATTTGTTTGTTTTTCTTTTTTAAAACTTTATTTATTGTGCGTGTGTGGGGGGGTACTGTGTGTTCCTGTGGAGGACCAAGATTGACTTTGGGAATTCTCCTGGATTGGTTCTACTTCCTTTTTGCTTTGCTCTGGGATTTCCGGGGGTCACTGCTATTTCCACCAGGCGTTTTTACATGGGATCCAAACTCGGGACCTACTGCTTAGGAGGCAGAGTCCTGCTCCCTGAGCAATTTCTCCAGCCCAGCTTCATACTTTTGAGAGCTAGTTCTGTAACAGGGAGGAGTGAGACAGGGCATGGCTGAGTTTTAATAAATTCTTTATCATTTCTTTTATCTTCATGTTAAGTCCTGTGTCTAAGAAGTAAACTCAGCAAACAGAGATAATTCAGGCCCCCTGGGCAAAGGCAGATATCAGGTGGGAGATGCAGGAGGAGTCTAGGCAGCTTCTCTCTCTATTTGCTGAACATGTGACTGTGACGTTTAGGATGTCACTGCTTCTGTTGGATGAGATAAAGTTGGAGGATAAAGAAAACGAAGCCTGGTATGGAGTGTGTCTTGTAATCTCAGCACCTGGCACTTGGGAGATGAAAGGAAACAGATCTCAGGTTCAAGACTAGCCTAGTTTCCTGCAGTCTAACTTCTTGTTTCAAAAGCAAAAAAAAAAAACAAAACAAAAAAACAAAAACAAAATGAAGAAAGAAAAAGCTATAGAAATCAAAGAGATTTAAAACAGGAATTCAGATTTAGGGGTGCTTTCTATCTTGGAGCACCCTTTATTTGGAAACATTCCCCTTGGGAATGTGACCCACAGGTCACAGAAAGAGCTGTGAGCACGATCAATGAAGCGACTGAATGTGGATGACAGATATGCTTGGAGAACATATTTGTCCATAGATTGTCTCAGGCACGTGTCTCTAAGGTGTTGGTTACTCTGGGTGATCGGCAGCTAAAGATGGTGAGACTTTAACCAGCATGTGTCTGAGCTCCCAAGCTCAGTTTGCTACATTTGCTACATTTGGTGGACATTTATATCAGCAACATCAGCTTTTGCTCCCAGATCTGTTGAAACTCAGTCAATGACTGTCTGCAAATGCACCTTCTCCAGTGCCTTTTAGCCCTTTTGATACTTCTTAAGAGACAATAGGGAAGCAGCAGTCCAACTGTGTTTGAGAGTATTGTAGGCCAACTCAATCCCAGGTATAAGAATAAATGCAAAACTCAGGAAGAGCTTTCAACGAGTCTTTATAAGTGAAGTAATGACATGCGAAGGCAGTCCTTCATGAGACACTGGGTTTGATCCACAGTGCCATAAAATAAAATAAAATAATAAAATATTTCCTGTTTCTCATAATTTCATTTATAGAATGAGCTAGATCATCAACTTGACATGCTTTGACAGTCTTGCTGTCTGGCAAGTGAGGATTCTCTCTCTCTCTCTCTCTCTCTCTGTCTCTGTCTCTGTCTCTCAGCTATCCCTGTGGCTATAATATGATGGTTACCTCAGCTTCTGGTGATGATTTGAGCTTTCTTGCTAATATAGATTAAGAACTATAGCAAGACTCATAATAGAGAATAAACCTCCTTGTTTCCCTAAACTTTTTGTCTGTGAATTCATTAGCAGCATGCAAACTGCAACATTACACAAGTCTGTGACTGGATACAGCCAGAGTCATATTCACCCCTATTTTATCCTAGATCTGTGGGACATAGAAGGTCAGTATCTGTGGATAACCACAGGCCCAGAAATGACTTGAAAGAATACTTTCTTCTCCATGATCCTAGATCCTGCACTCTCCCACATCTCCAGTTGCTATGCTGAGAGTTCCCCCTAATAAAAAATGATAATAGAAGCCATTACTAGCGTCATGTTACAGATGGGGAAACTAAGGTACAGAGAGATTAAGCAACTCACTAGAGAACACAGTGCATGGCGAGGATTCAACTCAAACTCCTTTGATGCTATGCACTGGGTAAGTCGGTCTGGTTCTCCTCGTCTTGTGGAATCCCTCAGCGGGCTCTCCCAAGCCGAAGCCTACTTTTCAGAGTGGACTCCTTCTTCATTCCTTCCTTTATATGAGCCGTGTCAAGCTGCTTTCAGAGTCTGAGTATGAACTACTTCCCTGCCTTGGGCGTTTGTCCTGCCTTTCTTACACCCAGCATGTATTCGTCAAGCCATTCATTGTAGGCAAGAGAAGAACGCAGTCTCCATCAGACCTGGCACTAGTTCACGAGAGTGCTACTGCTGGCCTGAGTGTTCAAAGCTCCCAGAGCCTTCGCTTCTTCTTCTGTAAGTCGAAACCATTATGTGGATCATGTAGCCAGGAGTCTGAAAGTTAGAGAGCAGAGGCCCCTAAATCATCTGCCGCCACACACGACTACTGTTCAGAACCCAGCTGTTCACCTAGAGAAGACGGTAACTCTTACCATTGTGTACTCTGGGAACGGCCAAGTCAAGAAAAACTTTATTCAAAAGACAGTTCTGTTTTCCTATATCCATGTGCGCACGGCTGAGAAGCTCTGCATTTCTTATATAGTTATGTATTAAGCACTGTGAATCCAGTGAGTCCCCACATGCCGCTGGCTGTGCATTCCGTCGGGAGCAACACACATGCATGCGGTGATTTGTTGAGGCCTCAGTGTTTTGAGTGGGAAATGGGCTTGAGTAGAACTCCATGTTACGTGGACAGAAATACATTCCATACGTTACTCCATTTAACCCATTTGGTGAGGTCATATTTGTGTTACTTTGGCCTTATTTTTGACCAATTTGTCTTCTAAATTTTAATTGTAAAAACAAAGTAGATTTATACACTGTCAAGAATGTTAATTTCATATTAAAACTTTCATTCATGGTTCTTTTCTTTAATTTCAGAATGATCAGAACCATTAAGAACAAAACTCAAGAGGCATTTAAGAGGCAGTTGTAAGACCCTTTCTCACATCTGGATGATTCAAGTGGGGAGCTGCCAGCTCTTCATTGCAGCTTCAGTGATCACAGCTGAAGTCAGGGTGCCTGCTTCTCATGTCTTGCTCCCGTCGCAGCCTCTCTATGCAGTTTATACCAGCCATGAAGGCAGCACTGACTGTAAGCCTCAGTGACCTGAGACCACCTGCAGCTGCATTCGCTGGGAATGGAAAGGACACATCCCCTCAATAAATCAGCACAAAATCAGGTATTGGTACAATGGGGGACTTGTGTAGGACTTCAGATTGGGGAAACTGGAAATTGTGCTATCACTGATACAAATACAAGCTGTCATCTGTCTGTCACACCCGCGTCACACACACATAACTTCCTCTGCATGTAATAAAATTATATGTAATGTATGTATGTAAATAAACATTTAGTTCACTTCTTCACTCAGGTGGGAGATTACGCTGTTTTGTTTACTGCAACATAGGTTTCCCCAAGCAGTCTTTTTTTATGACAAGATGGTAACATGAAGAGGAGCTGGAGTCACAAGAGGGCATGGCCAGTGAGTGGGCATGGGGGGCAAACGCAGAGAGTAGACAAGTGAAAGCAGCACAGAGAAGGTTCAAGAAACTACAGAGTTAAGAGCAGAATAGGAGGAGGGAGAGAAGTGAGTGTGAAGCATGGAGATTCCTATAAACTTCTAATTTCTTTAAACTTTTAGAAAGAGAGAAACAGCAAGGTCAGCCTTTGAAAGCTTAAAAGCCTCCATCACAATAGGAGATTACAATGAAACCTGCCTGATTGTTTTTTAATTGGCAAAGCAACAAATCAGTAAAGAAGGATTCTTTCTGTTGAAGAATGAATCTACTAGGTCTAGAAATAAGTCACCTCACCTGCCACCCTTTGTTTTGCCATTGACATTCTTCTTTCTCACGAAATTATACAGAAATGCTCAAAAGTGGAGAAAAAAAATCCTATATGTCTACTGTGATGAAGATTTGCCCTTTGGATCAGATGCTGAAAAAAGTCCCTGAACTTTAGTTCAGTCCAGGATTGAAGCATCTTAGAAATGCTTTTCAATATCCTAAGAAGATTATAGCAAAAATTGATGGTGTTTTGGCAATAGCTAAGTGTCTCAAAGAACCAATAAAGGATTAGGAGCAGGTTTGGTCAGTGCCTGGATTAAATGACATAAAAATGAAGATAACAAAATGATATCACAATCATGCTTTGGCACTTTCTAGTTGTAAATCATTTTCTTCTTCATTTTCTGTTCCAATTCTGACAATCTTGGAAAGTGAAGAGAAAAAAAAATCTCAAATTCTTTTTTTTTTTTTATTATACTATCTCTAGAAATGGGGCCACAAACAATTTTCAGAATTTATCTAAGCCATTGGCAGCTATTCCAATAAAGTAGGAACACCAAGGTTGAAATTAAGTTCTGACTCCAGATACTTAGGAGGATACTCTTAATATTGAGTAAGGTATTCCAAATGGAACTGATACTTTTGACCTAAACAAGAAACAAACTGTAGTAAGTCAAAGATTGAAGAAGAACCAACAATTGGGAAAACCATGAAGTATTTTGAAGATGAATTGTCAGGAAAGCAGAAACCATTTTGGTCTTGAGAGTCTTTGTCATTGAATATGAAAGATCACAGACTCAAGCCAATACTGCTGAGTGGCCCCCTCTTTACAAGACAGGGCATTTGAAGATCTTGGCTTGGGCTCTGAGTTCTGCTTTTCCATGTATTCATGAGGCAGAGAGCAATGATATCTTTACACACACACACACACACACACACACACACACACACACACATGCACACGCACACACTCGTATACACACTGGAAAGCATGGAAGCCTTCAGAGCTTAAGAAATATAAGGGTTGCATGCCGGCACAATGTCCAACACACTATTGACCTCACAAAGTCTAGCATCAGCTAAAGGCACCAAGATCCTTGGAGGCAAGGGATTGGCAGCCACAGTAGTGTTCCTATGCTTAAGGGGAACACGAGAAAGGGTTCAGGGAAATGCCACTGGGTCCTTGTACGTCATTGGAGAGGAGGACCCAGAGAAGAGTTAGGCATACACAATAAAGGACTCTCTGGGAATTGGGGGGGAGGCACTGGGGGATGGGGAAGGAGGGAGGGGGAGCAGGGGGTTCGGGAGGAGGAGGAGCGAGGGAGGGAACTGGTCTACCTATTAAGTTTGTATGAGCGGAAATAATAAAAAATGTATTAAAAAAAAGAAATGCAGTACTGCTCATAACAAGAAAAAAAAAGAAATATAAGGGAAATCTACTTGGAAAGTTTACTTGCTGCAACATGACGGAGACCTTGCTGTCAGAGGTTGGAAACCCTCAAGTTCAGCTTTTAAAAGTCCATTAGAGGCCTGGTGCAATTGTTCGGTGATTAAAGTAGTTGCTGTGTAAGCGATAGAACCAGAGTGCAGAATTTTTTCATGGGAAAAAATTCTCTGGAAGGCTTGGTGGCCTTCCTCTAATTCCAGTCCCAGAGGGCAAGGCTTGAGAACCCCTGGAGCAATCTTCTTAGACAAACTAGATCCATCTGTACACTGTGGGTTAAATTATATATCTAGGTTCAAATAATAAGGTTGAAGAACCATTGAGGGTGATTCTGAGTATCGCCCTTGGGTCTCTACAGGCACTGACACGCACCTGGGACTCACACATGTGCCAATCTACATGCATATTTACACACAAGCATGCACCCCATACATACTAAACTTAGAAAAAGAAAAGAAAATCCATTAGGCAACCCAATGAGAGATAAAGGGGACTATCAAAATTTTATTTAGGAGTCCACCCTAAGACTTAGAAATACCACTTAGAAGGGCATCTAATGGTACAGGTCATGAAAGAAGGACTCATGCTTAACATCATTTTCATTTTTAGAAATTGTGTGTGGCTGACCAGACAGAGAGCTGTGCACAGCCGCCCGGCATCCCTTGATTGTGTGTCGCTATTCTACGTCTTACTCTTTACTCCACACGCAGATGGACTGAGATCTTTGTGGTGGTCCTGAGACACAGGCACCGATGCTTTATCATCACTCTTTCCAGCATGACACTGGCTTTTTTGCCAACCTTGTCTTCTTCCTGAAATGCTTCTACAATGGGCTCAGTCTTCTGAAGCTTATGCTTTCTGTCTTTCGTCTGCACTGAACGTTGAGTCATTTTTTTCCCCTTGTTCTTAACTCTGGGCCTGTCTTTCTTTTTGCACCCTGCTTGGATTCCTTGATTTCCTTTCACTCATGATAGTCACACTGACTTTCCTCTCCTGGCTTACGTATTTGTTTCCTGATCGTATTCATCACCTGTGGATATAGAATCATATATCCACTGGGTCTACTTTCGCTCAGCGTTACATTTTTTTCCTGATTCTACTCTGCTGCCATCTGACTTTTCATTATTATTCTTATCAGCAGTCTGTTATATATAGAGTGGAGAAATGAGATAAGCTCCTTCTAATAGAAGGCACACAAGCAATGCAGATGGGAATAGGAAATGTAAGAAGAAAGGCAGAGCTACACAAAGCAGTCAGAGGAACATCACTGATTGTTGGTTAGAAAGCAGCTTGCAAGAAAACTTGGGGTACAGTGGTGAGATTTCAGCTTGAGAAGTGACTGCCTAGAAGAGAGGGAGGGGAAACCATCGAACTTGGTGTGCTCTGTGCCGAGTCCTGCCAATGGATCCTTCCCTTTGGTCTTTAGATGGGAGATGATGCCGGCCCTCCTTCATAAGTAAATTAATCGATGTTTAGAGAAGGGTGTTATTTTCCAAGAGAATTCAGCCAGCCTGAAGCAGAATTTTCAGAGACCCAAGCAATGGAAAGATGTAAAATGCTTACAGAAATTATTTTGCCTGCAAATAACGGGAGTTACAGCTTTCTGTCCTCTAACACAACTTTCTGAAGTCTGGGTGTCCATCATAAATAAACATTCTGATCCAGACAAAGATTTAGTCTGGACCTTCCCAGAGTATTGAATACACTACTGGATACTTCCCAGAGTATGGAAAACACTATCACTTGTGTTTCATTTTCTCTCCACGAAGCTGATATGACTGACTATAGGACCCTAACAACTTAGGGGAACAGGGGGGATCATTCTTTCTTACAATTTTTGGTTCCATTTCATCAATGTGGCCGAAGAGTCCATGCCAGTCTGTAGGCAGTACACTGGACACAACATATATACACAAAGAGCTGAGAGAGGGCTGTCATTTCTTGCTTGCCAACATATCTGTGTACCCAAGTATGCCAAAGTGCTGAACCAGCTCTCCATCTTAGCTGCTTGCCGGAGAACAGTCCCGCCCACCGTGGGACGGGTTTCCCCAAGTCATTAAACAATCTCCCACAAGCTTATTTAGAGATCGCCTTAATTGTGTAATTCTTCACAGATAGTGCCGAAGGTCTCAGTCCTCGATTGCTGAGTTGACAATCGTATCTATCTGGCATTGGTTAATCATGTGTCTAATAATAGAGAAATGGTAGACAAAACTTTAAGAACACATTCTAAGTGATATTTTAGTGACTCTGATAAAAACTGAAAACTCATACTCTAAGATGTTATATATATAAAAATTAAACATACAGATGTATTTGACATTGCAAATAATGTAAAGTTACACAAAACAAATATTTATATTTTTTCTTTTGGACATAATAATATGTGCCCATTTTAAAGTATCACATAATCTTCTAGAGAATATATAAAAATAAACACTTCACGATTAAAGGAATGGATGGAAGGATGTACCTGAAATTTCTACTTTGTGACTTCCTTCACTCTGTATAACATGATATAGCCAGATGTTTAACTTTACATTTTTCTTCAATTTGAATGTTTCTTAACAGCACAGAAAGGAAGAGGGAAAGAAAATCTCTCATAATTTCTTTATCCTAACGTAAGTGCCCTTAATATCTTGAAGCATTTGTGATTTTTTATTACATTCTTTGTCGCATTTAAAATAAACTCCACATGCCTATGTTTTAGCAACAAAACAAAATTGACAGAAGATAAATCAAAAGAAGAGGCATTCTCTAAATAACCAATTACTACTTCTCCAACATTATTCTTTTTATATTGCAGTGTGGTTTCCCATGTGTTTGCCTATATCATCCATTGATGAAATTTTTTCCTGTGGTTGTAGGATCTGCTTTTGTGTAGATACCATCTTAAATTCTGGATTCACACTTAGCATTCATGATTACTTAAAACAGAGTAAGAATGAATATGCAGATGTTAATTTTGTATTTATCTCACATTATTAAATGAGTCAATTAATTCAGATGTGGTTCATAACTGTAGAAAAGTATTTCACATTATTTCCTTGAGTTGAAAATTGCCCTGTAGCTCATTGCCACTTTAGTAAGAAAGGACAGCATAAAGAAAGCATGACTTCTTTGACAAATTTTCTGGCCCAGGGTTCCAGTATTTTGCCATAGGATGAAGGAGGAATTCAAACAATGTGAAGCACATGGTGAGTTAACACAGCATTGTGATTTCCAAAAGCAAGACGACTCCATCTTCTGTCTGAGGACAACCTCTGAGAATATAGGAAGCAAGGAGGCCTCCGGGTCCTTTAAGACATAGGTTTACAGCATGCAGTCTTGATTTGTCTCTATCAATCGAAGCAAATCATGTTTTGTTGATTTTTTTTTATTTTGGGGGTTCCCAAGGGTCACCCTGGTCCTTCAGCATGCTACCATTTTGTCCCTGGATCACATCCTGTCCTCATTTCATGTTTATCTTCTCCCTGTCTGTTATTGATATGCTTGAGAACAAGCCTAGGGGCTTATGTCCAGTAGATGAATGCTTTACCACGGGCCTTTATATATCCAGCCTCTCTCTTTCACTCTTATAGCCTTGAGACAGGGCTACCCAGCCCTAAGTTTCCCAGACTGAGTTTGAACACACTGTAGCCCAGAGTAGGCTACAAATCTCCTCTCTCAGATTCCTGAGTAACTGAGATTAGAGGAATGAGCCTCCAGATCCAGCTCAAATAGTGATTTTTTATGTTTTTATACTATATTTTTCAAGTCTTTGTAAAATAATACTGGTATTTATTCAAAGTATTTTTTTTTCTGGCCAGTTCTATTGATGCAGGCCTTTGTTTCCTGCTACTTGGGAAGCTGAGGCGGGACAGTATCAAGTTAAAGCCTGCCTGAAGTACAGAAAGAGCTCTCGGCCACCATGAACAACTTGGGAGACTCTGGATAAAACAAATAAATAATAAGTGATTGCGATATAGCGCAGTGACAGAGCTCTTGCTTGGATGCCCAAGGCCCTAGGTCAAGTCTCCAGCACTGATAAAAACCTTTTGCTGCTGTTTCAAAAATGAATGACAATTTGAATGATGTCAAAGTTTGGCTGCAGACAGGACAGAAAGCAGAACACTTTGACAGTGTCCTGACTCCTCCAGCAGCAGCCGTTCACTGTGTCCTTCATAAGCAGACGTTGTTTGCTTTAGCTTTGATTTCCTATCACATCTGTTTTATTCTGGTGCATTGTCTTTTCTTCCCTTATGAGTTGGTGTTCTTCTTTCAGAGAATATGTTGATAGAATTATGCTTCCCTGGGCTTTGGAGATGACTCAGTGAAAAACACTTGCTGCTCAGGTATAAAGACCAGAGTTCACATCCCAAGTCAAGCAGCCATTGTGGCTGCTTGAATTTCAACACCTGAGAGCTGCAGAGACAGGGGATCCGCAGGGCAAGCTGGTTAGCTCCATAGGTCAGTCAGCAAGCTCTGGGTTCAACTAGGAATTCCCACCTCATTGTTATATTTACTTTTCATTTTACTGCCGTAGGACAACACTTATACATAACTTAAGAGAGAAAGGAGGAAATTCACTTAACTTATAGTTCTAGAAGACATGATATGATACAGCCCACTATGGTGGCAACTGTAGAGCAGAAAGCAAGGCTTGGAGGCAGAAGCAGGAGGCTCTTCAGGTTACCAGAGACATCATGAAGGCAGACATAGCAAGACCAAGCTGCAAGAGGAAGAAGAACTGGGCTATCAAATCTTCCTGTAGCAAAGGTCCACCTTTTAAAGGTGTTACAACCTTTGCAAACATTAACATCAGTTCTTGATTCAAACACATAAGCCTAGTGGGAGAACTTACATTCAAATAATGAGAGTAGGTAAGAAAAATGATCAAGAGAAATACCCCAAATCCACTCAATTTCATGCTTCCACACATAAGCACTCAACCATGCATTTCAACCCCCGCTACACATACATGCAAACATACAAACACACTCTCATTCCACATATATATTCATGCAAAAAATAAAAGAAATATGCTTAACTGAAATCTAAAGTTAATTAAATAGCACAAAGCATGCTGATTCCATCAGTAAGCACTGTTATATGACAGTTAATTCTCTACCCAATTCTGCCATATATTTCTTTTTTTTAACTTTTTTATTTATTCAATTGTACATGTATGCGTGTGTGCGCATGTGTATATGTATGTATGTGTGTGTGTAGAACCATGGACGAATTCGGGAACCACCATGGATGCCTCCACCTCCTCATTTACTCTGCCCCGGAGATTCACAGGCTCCGCCCTACCAGGACCAGAAATGCAGGCCGTCCCCGCTTCTGCCCGGCGTCTATACGTGGGGTCTAGGATCTGAACTCGGGACCTTCCGCCTGCAAGGCGGAGGCTTAACCCCTGAGCCACCTCTCCAGCCCCTCTGCTGTATATTTCTATTCTCACATCTTTGCTTCAACGCACACATTTTATATTTTTTACAATTGTGCATCTATGTGAAGTTCCATTTTACTCCCTTTGAACGTGTGGTATCAGTCAGACTCGGCATCTGCCAAATGGTACACCATTTGTCTTTCTCAGCCTCTCCCAGTTTAGGCTCCGATCACATTCTCTTCCCAGATTAAGAATGGTTATCTTCCTGTCTCACAGTGCAGTGAACAGTGTCCATGAGGTTTTTATTCAGGAATTCTCATGGGTAGATAGAATCCTTTTACTACTCTTTTTGAGAGAGGCTACAACATGGCCAGCCACATACCAATTCTTGTCACAAATCCTGGACAGGTAGTGTCTTTCTTTGCATTTCCTGAACAGATAGTCACCAACTAAAGAACAAGCTAAGAAAGCAAATAAAAGGCACAGTAATCCAGTTATTTCCTACAAAACAACCTGCCTTTGAAAGCTAGAATAGGGCAAAGAAAAGCTATGTAGCTATTTTAAGAGACCTGTTCACCAGCAACACTTTTTTCCCAGCTTGATTTCTGAGCCAATTTAAGAGACATGAGCTGTAAGTATACTGAGAATAAAATTCGCATCTTTGATAAAGAACTTGATGGGGAGCTTGTGTGGAAGTCAGTAGGTAAGTGGGATTACTATATTTTACTTTGAATTAGATAAACTTACTTTCCCAGGGGAAGCAAGGTAAGCTCTGGCTCTTATGTGTTGGTTCAGCCTCAATAAAGTCTGGGCAGATGGAAGAGAAGAGCTTACACTGTCCACAGGGACAAGCAAATAATGGGCACAGACAATGGGGCATTCGGAAGGAGGTCCCACTCAGAAACAGAAGAAGGGTGGTATAAATGTTCCCATCATGACATGGGAATGTTCCCTCTTTGTAGTTGGTACTTCTGGCAGGGCTAGGGCATCTGTTGCCAGCGTCAGTTCTATTCAATGGAATAAATAAGCAAGTGATGAAATCTCCTCTCACATTCTAAGACTGGATTGTTAACTTTTCAAAACAATATATGGTCTTTTCCTCCTTTCCTAAAAAGATTTAATAGGACTTTAGAGCTCTTGTTTTGAAACCTCTGATTTTTCCAGGCTTTTCTATAGGAATTTTCTTAGAATTAAGAAAAGCAATAATACAGAATAAACAACTAATTATTAACTCATAAATTAATAGTTGCGTGCTAGCTTTCTGAGAATAGCATCTATTCTGAAGCAAGTTCCATCTCCTTCTGTACCACTGAAACTTCTGTTGCTTAGACACTAGAGGTTTCATATCATGAACAGGATAAACCACCGTGGGCTGGATGTTTTAACCAACAGACATCTAGTTTACTTCAGTTCCAGATGGGAGAAATCCATGACCAGGAAGTTAGTCTAGAGGTGGCTGTGACGGCTGTCACTGGCGTCTTGCTGCATCCTACCAGACTCTTCCCTGTGATCCTCTCTGAGGCTTATTTTTGGCCTTATAGAAACCACAAAGCCTAGGTTAATTATGGTCCCACCTTTATGACTTCATTTAGCCTTAATAAACTCTCAAAGTCTTGGTCTACAAAGATAAATGTTTTACGGAGTGTGACCCAGTATTGAAGTGGAAGTGACCCCGTTCAGTCCTTAACCTTGCAGTGCAAATGTACTTCATGATCACTGTGAAGAAAAAGCTTCATCAAGTCAGCATTTCATCTAATCTTGTGTAAATAAACAGAAACTTACCCAAATATAATTTGGATGGTTTCTCTGGAGTACATAACTGAAAACAACTTGTTGAAGAGTGAGACACACAACAGAGAACAACCTACAACTTTCACAAACGCTGCAGGAAGAACACATCAGGTTGTTTATCCACAATTCACTAATGGTCATCACTGTTAAATCTTCTGCCTTCCAATTAGATTCGACCAATGTTTTTCATTATCTATAGAAAACCAGTTATGCAAAGAGATATAAAGACTGATGGAACATATTACTAACCTAAAGGCATAGTATTCTGGAGATGTACTATGGTAATGAAGTTAATTAAAGTAAGTAATGTTTACAAAGGCAACTCTTATATGCAATACATAATGAGAAATGCTTGAAGTGTTCAGAAGACTGAACACTTGTGACTGAGTATCTAACAAAATCACTTAGCCGGGAGGTTCTCAATATTTGTAAACTGAATGAATGAAGCACAGATCAATGAATCTTCAAGGCAGAAGAGTTTGATATATGCAGATATAGTGCAGGAGTTAACAACTACAGATACTACGCTTTCTCATACAGCTGGACTCCATAAGTCCATTAGCTAAGGTATTCAATGTATGCGCAGGTAAATAAAAGATCTTTCTCCCAACCTCTTACCTCAATGGATTTAACATTACAGTTAAGTACTACTAAAAGTGTAGTAATGTGACTCTGCTGAGAAAGAGAGAGAGAGAGAGAGAGAGAAAGAAGGAGAACGAAGCAAAGAAAGAAACAAAGAAAGACAGACAAGGGATACTGTTGCATGTGATGAGGAAGACAGAAGTAAGCCTGAAAAATATCAAGAAGGGTTAATTTCAAATATAAAATGAATCTAAAAGAAAACAGCCATGTTTTGAATATCTAAGAGAAGAACAATCTCCAAATGGGAAATCATTGCCTTAAGCAGAGAAAACCTCTGATAAAGAGTTTTTGTAGAATGTGAGGCAAAAAAATTCCCATGTAAGCATTAAGAAATGTATGTGAAACCAGACATTATGCATGTAAGATTATTTGCCTTTTCAGGAGGTTCATTACTGGAGAAAAAGGGAAAGCAAGGGTCAAGCAGCTCATTATGAACAGATGCAAGTCCACCTAAGTAGACAAGAGCTTGGATTCTTACCACCAGGAGATTCCCACCATGAGACATTCATGTTTCCAGTAGAATTTGCCTGTGTCTTATTTGAGAAGATGGTCTCAAATGTGTAATGCAGGGTTATTTATGTACTTAGATAAAATGTGATATTGTTTGTAGACTCTAGAATTCAGTAGGCTTGAAACTCACCAGTATAGTTTGTCTATAGAACTTTGACAAACCAATAAAAGATGCATTTCTCACAGAGATAAACCCTTTCCTCATTTTAGTAAATCATTTTCTATTTTATTTCTGACATTCTGTGTTGTGGTCCAGTCAAGAGAGTTGGTTCCATGTATAACACAGCATGATTTCTCCTGGTATCTTTTTGAACCAAATTATTCTGTGCCTCTGAGACTCTAAAGAGTGCTATATCTGTTGTTTTTAAGGAATGAACAAAAAATGAATTTTTGTTTTAGAGAAATAAAAATAAAATAAGACATCGGCACAAAGGCCACACAGAGTGAGCATGAATCATTTTAGATAATTTTTAATTGAGTCAGTAGAGACCACAGAGTTGACAGAATTGAAGAGTGTGGGCTGAAATTCACAAAGCTAGGATAACAGTTTTAACAGCTATTTTTTATTGAGAATATATGTGGCCAGTGGTATTTTTCGTGAATTGAATGTTACATTCAGTAACACTAGCACTGCCAAGTTAACTCACTTAATGTTTCTAGATACATCCCTTTTCCTATAGATTTCATTTTGCTTTGCAGCTGAATAAAGTTCCATTGTGTATCCACAGCACATTTTCATTTCTTAATCATCTGTTGATAGACAGCTATCACAAGTTAAGATCCCAGTATAATGTTTACACATATGTATGTAATTAAGGCGAGGATGGGCACAGACTGTGAAGCTAAAATATAGAATAGGAAAGGGGAAAGACAAGAATCATCAAAAACAAATTTTATTTGAAAATGTTATAATGAAACTTAATGTGTGATATGCTAATTCAAAACATTAAAATAAAATGGAAACATACAAAAGGAAAGTAAAACTAGTATAAGCACTTACTTTACCCTCTTATAATGATGAAGTTTAAGTACCTCATACAAGAGCTCAGGATTACTGAATAGGACCTCAGTGACCTTCAGCTAAATCTGTTCACAGTCAACATCAGTTCATTACACGGCACTTTTTCTCCTGGAAAAAGATGCTTTAAAAAAAAACTGTGGATCACTTAGGCATTTGATAAAACATTCATGGAAATAGTTTTTATTGTGCTATTTTTTCTGAATATTTTTGTGAAGAGACATGGGCAATTCTATTAGAATAAGAGATTAGAGGATGATTTAAAATATCTTGAAGTGACTGAGGAATTTTTTAACCCCTTAGGAATTCTAGAGATGCTCTTTGGAAGTGGATATAAGGGAATGGTATTATATTTATCTATTTAATTCTGTGCTTTTCACAGTGTGTACGTTTGCATTTAGAGACTGAAAATCTTGCCCGTGCTGGTGTGAGCTATGTAGAAAGATTTTCTCTAAAAAAATTAATGAAAAGAACAAGAAAACTCTACAGATGTGGATTAGATCCTCTTCATACCCCACATCATGAAAATTGAGCGGTCGCCCCCATGTTAGTGGTTTCCACATATTTGCAATCTTGGTGAGGTGTTGTATGTGCTTGATGCGGAAAAAAGCATCCCTTAGCATCCCATTCTTACTTTAACTGCTTCCTGATCCTACAGCCTACTCACAACGTCCGTGCAAGTATTGTCTCTGATTGCCCCCATAGAGATTTTTAGAGTTACCCATAAAACCATCTGTCTCATATTTCAATCACACAACCTCAGCGTCACCTACACCATGCTGCCTGACAAAGTGCTTGACCCGTGCATAACAGGTACTAGATAAACGTGCTTGAAAGGAAAAGACTTAAAGTGCTCCAATGCAAGGAAACTAGCATGTGTAAATAATCCAGGAGTCTATCAAAGAAAGTGGCATTGAGGTTAATCTTCAATTTACTTGTTACCATTTAAAGGCCTCTGACATGGCTCAGCTAAAGGTGCTCAATGTGAGAACCTGACAGCATGGGGTAGATCCTCAGAACACATCATGTATGGAGAGAACTCACTCTGGAAAGTTGATTTCCATGTGCATGTGTACATGCATACATAAACATCACACACACCAAAAATAATAGTAACAACAACATTGAAATATGGAAATTTCCTATATGTGGTAATGAGAAAAATTTCCTCAAAAATTTTAGCAGGGGGCTAGAGAGATGGGTCAGGATTTAAAACTCTGCCTCACAAGCAGGTCCTGAGTTCAGATCCCAGGTCCTACATAAAAATTCTAGGCTAAAAATGCGGTAGCCTGTAATTCTGGCCCTGGTGGCAAAGCCTGGGAAATCTCAGAGAGAAGCAAAAAGGAAGTAGAAGCAATCCAAGATGATTCCCAAAGTCACATTTAGTCTTCCACAGGGACACACAGTGCCTTCTAATACAAACACACACACACACACACACACACACACACACACACACACACACTAAATAAAGCAAAATAAAAAAGAAGACAACCCTCTCTATATCCTTAGTTTTCCCAATATTATTGGGATAAACAAACAATTTTAGCGAGTTACTCAAGATCACATAACTTGCGAGTCACGGAATTATTCAGACCCTGGATCAAAGCCATGGTTCAGTAGATGTGAGAGATGGAAGTAGCTCCTTCCTTATGAAGTCACTGAATCTAGTGCAACTATTCTTGCCTATTTGGTGTTTAGAAAAATAGACAGTGAAAGACGTGGCATATGAACAAGTATTAATAGGAGTTTTGGCAGTGCTTATGTGATTGTAGCTCATATGATATCACTGGAGCCGATGTGTACCACTTCTCATTAAAATTGACCTACTCCATATGCCTATATTGAATCGTGGGATATAATTATGGCACAATTCCAAGAAAAAAAGAACTTAAGATCCTGCAAAATCTCATGGGGCACAAGGATTCCCTCATCCACCTGTTTTTTTGTTCACTTGTATGTGCAAAGGTGCACACGTGTGTGTAGCAGTGTGTGTGTATGTAGCACCGTGTATGCAGCAGTGTGTGTGTAGAGATGTGTGTGTAGTAGTGTGTGTGTAGCAGTGTGTGTAGCAGTGTGTGTAGCAGTGTGTGTGTAGCAGTGTGTGTGCCTGGGGAGGCCCAGGATTGAGCCTGCATCACTCTATCTCCTTTTTGTTTTTGCTCTGGGGTTTCCCAGACTCTGTCTTCCAGGTCTGGAAGTATAAGCAGTTACTATTTTTGCCTATCATTTTTATGTGAAATCTGGGATCCAAATTAAGATTCTTCTGTTTAACCCCTGAGCTATTTCTCTAGGCCCTTCATCCACTTTTTATCAACATTGCTGGGCAGTAAAGTATGAAAACAATAATTTGTTGCATTATATTATGGACATTAGAGTTTATCATTAAATACATTGACTTGACAAGATAGGTGTGAAGTCTTTTTATTGTCATTTCTGTCAAGATAATATCTGGAGTCAGCTTCATATTTACATGACAAATATATATATATATATATATATATATATATATATATATATATATGCCACACTCACTACATTTTATCTCTTAACCTGAGCAGAAAGTAAAAAGAAAGCTACAATTTGCTTCCGGATAAGTTCATAAATATATAAGTGGACATACTATATTCATTTTCTAGATCAATATATGCTCATTCCAAGATAAAAGGAAATTATTCATTGGAAAATTATACCATGCACTTGTAAGTAAACATCATTGACTTTGTCTACTACTACATTTATACATAAAAATTGGTTCTTCCAGACAGAGACGTGTCTGATTCTGGAAGAATGATTTGACCTCTACTCACTTTTGTCATGTCACCAATGTGTTTATCATTGGTAAGGAAGGAAACAGCGAGCACAGCTCTTCTTCCTCAAGTGGTCAGCAGCCAGCTAGGTCTCTTGAATAGTAATTTAATTCCTCCTTTCCCCTTTTGTCTTTGTGTGCCATGAGGTGTTCAACAACAGATAACAGATAGCATCCATCAGGTGTGGCTTGTCCAAGATACTATTAGTAAACACTATAGATTAAAACATTAAGATTACAATTTTGGCAACTCATTCTTCAGCTTGTCTCATTTTATTTAAGACAAGTACTTCTTAAGGTTTCTATACCACTGGTACTGAATTTGCTTTGAAGTGATTTCTTTCGGACCTATTCACAGTAAGCTTGCACAACCGTGCTTGAATGTACCTTTGCAAAATCCTCCGAAACCTTTGCATTCATATGTTTCTGCATAGAAAGTAAAACTTCTGTAATAGCTATAGTTATGTGGGCATGCATGTAAAAGGAATAGCTCATGAGCTGCAGAAAAGCTGAAAGAAAATTTGCAGTGTGGCAACTACAGAAATTGGCAGGAAAGAGTCTTACTTCCGGGCTCACTTGGCCTTTCCATCTTTTTATTTTCTATTTATTTTTTTTTTTACTTTTACAAATGCATTGAGTATTCATCTCAGCTTCCCTTCCTTCCATTCCTTCCCTTCCCTTCACCATTCCATCCTACCCTTCTTCCTGTATGCTTATAGACTTCGGGGTTCACTCTGGCTTGTCTACTCCTGCGGGGGCTCAGGCCTCCATAGTCAAACAAGTTACCTCTCTTCAGGCCACCCCACTCCTTGGATATTCCCAAAAGATCCTACATCTTATTACAAAGACACTTGTTCATCTATGTTCATTTCAACTCTATTCACAATGGCCTTTCCACTTTTTGATTCTTGTATTTCTCCCATTTCTCCACATTTTGTACATTTGTCAAAATCCAGTTTCAGTTGCACATGTACTGAAATGTCCCCTCATGATTTCTCTCTTGCTCATAACATACATCCTTCCCTGTTGTTGTTATGGGGGCTGAAGTTGCCTGCACATGAAGCATTTGGGTCCTGAGAGGTCATGCAAAAATCTCAAGTAACAGTGAAAACACTGGTGGGGAAAGAGGTAAGCCAAGTAAATCTAGTGAAAGAAAGATAAATACCAAGGTAAGGGTCTATAGACACAATTGCCCAAGGTTTCGAGTGTACTTTTTGAGATTTGTTATGTTTTGAGATTTATTCTGAGAAGTGAGACAATACTGAATTGAAAGAGATGTTAACAAGCTTCTTGGGAGGTTAAGGATGGAAAGTTTATGAGAAAAGCAAACCTTTTGGTGTCATTTTCCAGAGACTGTCCCTCTTCTTTGCATCTTCACATCTTCATTGTATCTTTACAGACCAACTAGGATAGCAGCCAACAGAGACTGAAGAATCAGGTCTCAGTAGCTGAATAGCAGATTCTAGAACTAACTTCACAATCTGTCAACCATGTCATATTTGCTATGCTGTTGCATTGCTTCTGAGCACGAGTTTAATAAAAGAACAAGAAGTCAGATACCACTATCTCATGGAAGAAAAGGCTCAGGACACAATGTAGGGGCATGCTGGCTGGCAAACTCAAATGTCCTGCTGAAGTACTAGAAAATATTATTTCTATGTGATGAAATGAAACCCAATTGGATGCTGTTTCTTAATAGGTATTGTATGTGTTGCATTCCACATGCATGGCTGCTGATAAAAAACCATCAAACAGCTTAAGAGAACAAGGGGTTTATTTCCTTATGACAGTCTGGTTACAGTTCTCAGTTCAGCTTGACGGGAGAACACGCACTAACACTAGGGCTGAGGGAACTGGCCACCATCACCACATAATGGCTGAGAGAGGAACAATCCTTACTTGCCAGACCAGCATGTCTGGTCAAGTGTACAAAAGGATGCTGATTCTCTCAACCAGGGTCTAATCCCACCCACCACAGGCTGGACCTTCCCCATCAGCTAGACAATCTCTTGCACATTTGCTCTGGGCTTAACCCAACCATTAATTCTCCACAAATGTGTCCAGAGCTCAAACCCTCAACAGTCAAGTTGACACCTGTGCTTAATTATGACAGTATGACATGCTTGTTTTTCCAACCAGTAGGAAAGTTTTTGTGATAAAAAGGATCCATGTGTCATATCACTAAGCCAGGCTTCAAGGAACAGAGGAAGAGTGTTAGATGGTTCACACTTCCTTGTTTGACATCTCACTCCTCCTCTCTCTGCAAAACATTAGCAATCCTCTGGAAGATGCTGACACCATTACGAATGATCATGATTCAGAACCACACTAAGCCAGCACGGCAAGCAATACAGTTCGTGTCCCTCATATGATCACTGTACCCAGATTCAAACACTAACCTTGCCTTCTGTTGCTAGCTTCTCTGGATCTCTGTTTCCACATCTATGGAGCAAAGATCAGTATGCTTAGAGGCTTTCAAAAGGGTCGAATGACTTGTGGTGCCTGTAAATCACCTAGCTCAGGGTTTTGTCAAGTGAGAAATGGTTGATCCATCAATGCCGTTCATCCCTTTCTCCTTTGGTTGCTGCTGTCCGTTCCCTGAAAGGATGTGTGTTGATGAGGACCATCTCCTCTTCCTGTGGTTATTTTTGACTTGCTGCTTTTCATGGTCATCTCTTAAGAATTACAGATTCAGGGCGGATATTTTTCAGGGAGTCGATGGGAAGCAACGCTTCTTTTTCATGCAGTTACTATATTTCACAAGAACAATAGTCCCATCCATCCCTCTTGATACTCCCCACACCACCAGCCTACCTGCAGATGAAAGGACTTCCCTGTTGTATAACAAGAGCCAGGCTGTTTGATGTCATTCTGAAAAGTTTTAAAGGAGATGGAAGGAAACTTAGAAGTGCAATAACAGAGGCAGCTTCTGAGGGGAACAATACTTCATTTCTGTTCACAAGAAACTTTGCCACTCAAACTCATTCGCTTTCCAGGCAGCACCGCCTTCATTTCAGCCCAAACACTGGAAACCAAGCCCATTGAATCAGAACAAAAACACCTTTGAGAACATCTTTGGAAAAATACAATTTGGGCACAAAAGGATGAGAATCAAGAAGGTTGGAAAAAAATCTAAATGAAATTCAGTTTGAGGGAGACGAGTCCTCAGGTGGTTAGTTATTTTGAAATTTGCAAAGTAGCAATCAAAGGACAGGCAGTGGCTGCTAGTGCCCTCCGTCCTGTCATAACTCTGAGCAGTGCAATTACAGCGAGGCAAGGGTCTTCTTTCCCAAGAATCGAGGGCAGAGATGCAAACTGTGGAACCAGTGTTTATCACAAGTTTTTCTCTGGTCTTCATTCCTCTACCAAATCCTCCTCCTCCCTTCTCTGTCCAATCCTTGCCCTTCTTCATGGCCTCCTTCCTTGTCCCTCTGTATCCATAAGCTGTTACGCCCGGCCATGTTTACTCCCTTTCTCAAAGGCTGGGTGGAGCTGTTCTCTGCCTTTCAGACTGTTCCATGTGGTTGTCAGATTACTTCTTCTGGAACAGAGACTATGCACTGAATAAGCATATCTCTGAACTTACTCATTACAAATTACATATTAATAAAGTAACATACCATGTTATATATTAGTAAATGTAACATAGCATATTATGTATTAATAAATGTAACAGCATTTATTTTACTAGATGTATTTCTAGACAAGTGTCATATATGCAACAAAATAATATAAATATATGTTAATTATATTTTACATGAATAAAATGAATAAAATTAAGGCAATTATGAAGGTTAGATAATATAGCACACTTCTAACACCACCAGGAATATAGCATGCTAATTTCTGATTCCCATGATTATAATTAATATGTGTTCCAAACAATTTAGGGGACAAGGAGATTTTTTATTGCAGCAGCTTCAGGTTACCATCCGTCATGAGGCAGAAGAACTCATACCTGCATGAGGGAAGCAAGAGCTAAGGGGGCAAGGAATAAAGCATACGTACCTTCAATTTGCCAGCCGGCTCTCTGCCTTACCTAGCTGCCCATGCAATGATCCTATCCTCTCTAAGATGAGTCTTCCACAACGATTAGATAATCTCCTCCATTCTTGTTCAGAATCTCTCATAACTGAATAAATCTTCATAGATGCACCTAAAGCCATAAAGAGAAGTTAGACAAGCCTCTGGGTGCATCTTTCAAAGATGATCCCATTGATGTAGGAAACTCGTGTGCGTGTGTGTGTGTGTGTGTGTGTGTGTGTGTGTGATGTAGAGACTCCAAAGAGGGGAAAAGCACAGAAGAAAAAAAATGTGAGAGATGGAGAATGCAGAGCATAGAAAGGTACGGCGTGTTTTCATCATACATGGAAGGCCCAGGAAAAATCTTATCAGAATGTGACCTTGACCAAGGCTGTGAGCATGACAAGGCATTCAAGGTATGAGATTTAAAGGGTTAAAGACTATTTCAGATGGACAGAATTAGAATTAAAGTACTGAAGTACAGCCCATCTGAATCATTGAAAAAAGTCATGTGCTGGGCCTACCTTTAGCCAAAGAAGCTAAAATTAGTACTTAGAAGGATCTGGACAGTATAGGAACATGTGACCATTATAACAACATAGATTTCTGTCCTGTTAAAACTAAGAAATAGTTATTGTTGGTCATCAGCTAAGGGCCATAGATTTGCCAATATTTTAACAGCTTTAATCTAGATTCTGCACTGTGTATTGATTGGTAGGATGAGATCAGAACCACTGAGACAGGGTAAGGAAAGGGGCAATATTTTCAAATAGTTCTGTAAATGTTAAAATGTCCACCAGAGGTTTAAACAAAATATTTGCTTTAGAAATCAAAATCTGATTTCCCTATTGAATAATCTAACACATTCTGTGTAACTGAATTAAAAGGTTTCTTTTTTATCCTCTCCTGAAATAGCATAGGTATTTGAAGATCTTGTTTCTTCAAAGCTCTTTGTCAAATTGTCTAAAATTGCAACTAGCATTGAAGACTGGATTAAAGCTCTGCTTCATCTTCTGTTAGCATTTTCTTTGTTCTGTGTGTTACTGCTCCGTAAATGGAGGGACAAGATGGCTTAGGAGAGAAGTGGATAGCACATTCCCAAGAACGGTAAGTTAGTGAGCAGTCTTAAGATGCTAGCATAGCTCTGAAAACCTCGCTTTGACTGAAACAGCATGTACACTATCATTTCACCTTTGGGTGTCTGAGTAGCAGAAGCTCAAACTCAGAAATTCTTTTTTTTTTTTTTTATTCTTTTTTTTTTTTAAGTTCTCAGATCAATTTTATTTTTTTTTGTTATTTGCTGTCTTTTTTTTCTTTTTTTTTTATTAAAAAATTTAATTATACATTTTAAAATTTTTTACCAGTTCCCTCCCTCCCCCCTCCTCCCCCTCCCCTTCCCCCAGTGCCTCCCCCCCAATTCCCAGAGAGTCCTTTATTGTATACGCCTAACTCTCCATTGGGTCCTCCTCTCCGATGACATATAAGGACCCAGTGGCATTTCCATAAGCCCTTTCTCTTGTTCCCCTTAAGCATAAGATCACTACTATGGCTGTCAATCCCTTGCCTCCAGGGGTCTCGGTGCCCTTAACAGATGCTAGACTTTATGAGGGCAACAGTGCGCTGGACATTGCGCAGGGCATGCAAAGTCCCATTACGATTGCTTTGGCCCCAACTATTGTTGAGAATCTTGCAAATCGTTGCTCCTCCCATCCTTTTTCTCTTACAATCTTACCGCCCCCTCTTCCGCAAATGTCCCTGAGCTCCAGGATGGGGAGAGATTAGGCTGTCCTAGTTCTATGTGATTGATATAGTCTCTGAAGTTCTGGATTGTGGTTTGTTGATTTTCTCTTGCAGTTTTGCTACTCCTGCCATTCCCTTCACTCCATTCTGCTGGGCACTGTATGTCACCCCCTGGCCAGAGACAAAAAGCTGTTAAACTGGAGTCTTGTTGTAATAGCACATTCAAGGGTAGATGTAATAAGACAAACTCAGAAATTCTTAAGACTCCCCTGGCTCTGAACAGCATCCTGCCACTGGGCTGTTCATAGGGGAAAGAAAGAGCTCCTCCGAGCTCATTGCTGGCAGCGCCAACGAGAGGAAGCATGTGCCGTTTCCTTGATTTACATCGCACATTTTACCACTACGCAATTATTGAGATATTGATATGTGCCCAGCACAGAAGTGGGCATCATGGGAGCATGACTAGGGTCCTGCTGTACAAGTGTCTGCCAGAAAATTATAATTTGCTACGGATTCAGCAGTCCTGCAGTGAACTTATAGAAATCTTGGTAAAATATCACAAATACTTCAAATGCATTACTGAAACAAAGCTTCCGTTAAAAAGCTTTTGCATGTAAAATATATTTATATGAATGGGTATTTCTAGACAAGTGTCATAGTTAGGTACAGGTGTCAACTTGGCAGCTACAGATTTGAGCTCTGGGCACATTTGTGGAGAATTAGTGGTTGGGTTAAGCCCAGACCAAACCTGCAGGAGATTGTTTGGCTGATGGGGAAGACCCAGCCCATGGTGGGTGGGATTAGACCACAGAATAAAATATAGAGAGCTGGTTGAGAGAGTCAACGTTCTTATGACTGCTTGGCCAGACATGCTGGTCTGGCAAGTAAGGGTTGTCCCTCTCTCAGCCATTAGATGTGGTCAGTTTCCTTGGCCCTGGTGCATGCTCTTCTTTCAAGCAGGACTAAGAACTTAAGTTCTTAAGAACTTAAGCCATTTGATAATGATTTATCAGCAACTATGCAGGTAAACTGCTACAACAAGTTTCTGAGAAAGCAAGAATAATGGACACGTGAAAGAAATGTAGATATCCCATATGACCAGTCAGAAAGACATCTCTTTCTATTATATGCCAAATATCTGGGAAGCTGAGGTTGTGAGATCATTGCAGAAACAAAAGGGAATGACTTTATTGAACATGAGCATGAAGAACTGGCATCTTGACTCTCAATGCTAAGTCCTTCCTACCTATATATGCATAGAAAAATTTTATAAAATTCATTTCCCCCTGGGAAATCTGTATCTCAGATCTATCCATCCAAGATAATGGGGTGTGAATTTAGTGGCCATCTTTGGTTCCTGAAAGCCTTATTTCTATCATGAAAATTGGTCAAATCACCAAAAGTATAGAAGAAATTAAATTTTTTTCAATTATGTACAAATATGTTTGAAATGCAGATGAAACCAATAACAGGAAAAGAAGATACAACTTTGTAATTAAAAATTCTTAATGAACTAGTCATTATGGAAGTAATAAGCAAGTGCCAAGCAGCCACTTTCTGCTTCCTGAAAGCATTGTGATTGTTTTTCTTTAAATCTGCACAAGATGTTCTGAAGGTTCACTGGAAAAGATCCTCCTTGAGTTGTCAGGGAACAGAAGACAGTAGCAAGGAGAAGCACAGGCAGAGACTTTCCTAGGGTCTCAAAAGCTGTGCTCAGAACATGTGTGCTAGTATAAGAAGCCACTTTCTAGACATGATTAGATCATGACCATGGAGCATGGAAGTGAGCTTCAGGGGCTGGGGAGACAAGCGTTCTCTTTCTTTCTGTCTGTCTGTCTCTCTCTCTCTTTCTGTAAAACACCATTTACAAGACAGAGAGCTAGTTCTTACCAGACACAAAACCAACTGGAACTTTGGTTTTTAATTCACCAGATTCCAGGACCACGAGAAATAGATTTCTTGATGGTTCTAGAGATTTGGTGTAACAGTTAATCTTGATTGTCCTCTTAATGAGATTTAGAAAAATCTCTTTATGTCTGTGAAAAAATTCCCAGAAATGCTTAACTGAAGAGGGAAGACCCACCCCGAATGTGAGACAGAACCATACTATAGAACATGGTCCTAGGCTGAATAAAAAGCAGAAAATGAGAGGACCACCAGAAAGAGTCTCTCTGCCTCTTGACTGCCAATGGACTGGAACAAGCTGCTTCCGGCTCCTACAGGCTCTCTCAGGGCTTACCTTAACACTTAGCTCTTTAAAAGTGTGCCTAAAAACCTCACCCTCAGTGTCAAGTCGATACCTGTATGTAATTGGCACAAGGAGTAAAAGGAGAAGAACCACATATAAAAATAAAACAGAAATTCAAAGATGTTCCGTGAGAGGCATGGGAGACATGGGCACATGAGACTTGCTGCAACCAATGTTCATATAAGAAATGAGGCAAGATTAAAATTTATAGAAGGATTCTCCACGGAAGACCTACAAGAGAAAGAAGACAAAGGAAACCCGCCAGCAAAGCAAAATGGAAGCAGTGTCTACTGAAAGAAAGGAAAGGAAAATAATAAAGACAACCAAATGATGAAAAGAGCAAGCAAAGATGCCATGGAAGATCAGAGTGATTTGAAGAAGATTCAGGGTGCTTCAGTCTGCACTGTCACAGTCTAGGTCTTTGGCTCAGTCTGTCTGTTAGAATTAGATTTCTGCATCCTACTAGACTGCATCATGGTTTAGGTGGATTGGGTCTAAGAGGGTACCACGCTGGCAGAGAGTGTGCTAGTTAGTATTTCACACATCTTACCAGATGTGCAATGCAGGGACATTGACTTTGCTTGCATAATAACCATCTTGTCTTGTTTCCTCTCACCTTTCAGCATTTAACTGCAGCCAAGGCAAAGCTGTGTAACACACAGCCGCAATCTGTGTGCAAGGAGGGAGGACTCCCTGAGATCTCCGTAGAAGGTATTCCGGGCATTGGTTGATCTTTATGGTTTCCCTGGAAGTAGCTCCCTCTGAATTGTTCTCACATCATCTTAAAGAGTAGCAGCCATTTTGGGAAGGCTCTTTCCAGAGAGCTATTGCAAGTAAAAGAAAGCTCTGAATAAAGGTGCTTTTTAGACCTCTGCTTACAAGGAATAAGCAAGTCAAATTTCAAAATTCAAATGTCAAGATGGGAAAAGTGTCTCTGGTATGTTTTTCCTCTCTGGTATTTTTAAGTGTGCGGATGTTTGTGTGGCGTGATGCGTGTGTGTGTGATGAAAAAGAGTGTTCAGAAGTCTGTGTTGGGAGTAATTCTGCTTTCTCTGCCTACCCTCTTTCTGGAGGAGTGCTGTGATTTGCAACTTGTTTTGGGAGGTGGTGTTCCTGAAGTCTCCCAGTGGGATGGTGTTCCTTGAAGTTGCCCAGTGCCTTTACCAGCTGCCTTGCCAGCTTTTAATAGGAGGGACTATAACAGTACATAGAAATATGAATACGATGTGAAAGCTGGACTAATAACATTTTTGCATCTAACATGGCAGGTATTGCGATATGTGCCTGAGTAGATTCCTTACGGAAACAGGAAAGGAAGGAATAAACAGGTAGTTTATAACATTGTGCACTGCATGCAGATTGTCACAGAATGTTAAGGGTAACAAGTTTTGCGCAAGAATCAGTTGAGGCCGGGGCAGTATGTATTGTGTGCAAGGAATTGTTTCAGGTACTAGAAGGAATCGTATTTGGTACCTCAGTGGGAAAATGTTGCTACGCTTCCTATGCCCTTGGTTCTCCAGAACCAAACATTCAGAAAACACAGACAGAAACACTACCAACCAAGGCACAACGTCTTCCTGTGCTGGATGGTGTGAGGAAAGGCTGTGTTGCCTGGAGTGAAAGATACAACCCAACCTGGGAGTCAGGTGAGTCTCAGGGGACCTGTGAATAGACTAAGGTCTGAAGAGCTGAATACAACACAGCCAGGAAAGACATTATTTATCAAAACTATGAAATGAACAGAACATACAAATGGGTAGCCAGGATGAAGAACAAAGAACACAGAAAGAAGGGAGGGGACAAAGGCGTCTCTTGGCCTTTATTCATAGGAAAGTGGGCAACCATTGCTAAAATTTCCCAGGTGAGTGATATAAGTGACTTTTTATGGCTTGAAATATCATTCTAGTGGTGGTGGTAGTGAGGGGGCTACGGCCCAAAATCTCTAGCTAGGGAGATAGTACATCAAAGTGCTCTGTAGTCAGCTGTTATTATGCCCATAGAATTGGAACTCATAGTGGAAATCTTTGGATTTAAAGCTGGATGAATGAAGGGAAACTCACATATAAGTGGGGTGGACTGAAGAGAGGTAACTCGATATACCTCAGAGGCCTGAACCCCCATAGGAGTAGACAAGCTAGAGTGAACCCTGGAGTCCATAGAAACATACAGGGAGAAGGGTGAGTGGGAGTGGAAGGAAACGGAGAAGGGAAGGAAAAGATGGGAGGGAGGGAGAGAAGAGGAAAGGAAGCTGTGATGAATACTCAATATCCTTGTAAAAGTAGAAAAATTAAAAATAAAGAAAAGGAAATGTTAAGGAAAAAAGGAGTGGTGAGGAAGGACAGAGGAAGACGTGCTTCTGTTACACCTGCCTGAGAGGTTGGGAAGTGGTAGAAAATGGTCCTGTGCTTGCGAAGGAGGAAAGGTGGAGGAGAAATCTGAAACTCAGTGCATGGTGTTATCATCATGGAGGTTCTGAACACTTGTTTGAGAAGAGTCCACTGAGAATGCCATCCTCTGTAAGACCAGATCATGGGGAGGACGTGGATAACCATGGTGTGAACTGTTTCAAAAGGGCACGTATTAAGCAGGGGGCTTTTCTAGACTAGAATCATCTAAACTTTGAGCAGAAGATGAAGGGAAAGCAGAGGGATCACTTCTCACGAGTTCATTGTGGAAGAAAAGTGGAAGAGAACAGGAGCCAGGAAGGGATAGTTTCGGAGAGACTTGAAATTGTCCAAATGCTGACAAGACTGTAGCTTTTTTAAAATGTTAAGAAAGAAATACTTAATGGGGCGTGTGTGTGTGTGTGTGTGTGTGTGTGTGTGCGCGCGTGCGCGTGTGTGTGTGTGCGTGCATGTGTGTGTGTATGTGCCAAACAGCAGTGTGTGTACCTGTGGAAGCCCAAGGATGACTTTGGAAGTCATCCTGGATTGCTTCTACCTCATATTTGCTTAGCTCTGGAATTTTCTAGACTGTGTCTTCTAGAGCCTGAAGTGCAAGCGCAGGTCACTGCCATTTTAGCCTGGTGTTTTACAAAGGATCCTGGATTCAAACTCTGGTCTTTTTGTTTTCAAGACAGAGTTTTAACCCCTGAGCCATTTCTCCAGCCCAAGTAGAACATAATATCAGAAAAAAAGTATCAACCATGAGAATGAAAGGCAGATTTGTATAACACAAAAGCTAGTCCCTGAGCCACAATTGGAAATGGTTTCAAGAATTAATGAAAAGGAATGTGCTAATGTGAAGGGTAGCTATATCATTTGAGTTATACAAATTTATTGGTGTTTGTGGTGAAGAATGAAAGATACTTTATAGGATGCAGAATCAACCATTTCTATAAATAACTCATCTGAGTTAAATAATATCAAGGCATTATCCTAAACAGGCTATTTCGAATATGGTCTGCTTGCATAGTAGAGGAAAAGACTGGGTAGAAACCCTTTCATGTTTTCTGTAGTAACAAATATAGTTTAAGAATGTTGCTCACCTCATATAAGTGACAGATAAAATTCTGACTTAGAATGTTCTACTGAATAACTCCTGATGTAGAAAGTATATACACTTGTTTTCATCTATTTTTATGATTTCATAATGCACATGAAGAAGTCCCATGCCTCCTTCTTTAATGGCTCCCCAAGTTGATTAGAGAAAACACTCCTGACATTCTCTCAACCTCCTCACTCTGACGGTGTGACTCAGTCTCGGATGTCAGCCAATTTTACCTGTCTTGACTTCTTAAATTTCCATTTTGACATCCTCATCATCTCTCTGTAGATTTACACTGAGGTCATGTTGCAAATCTTGCATATTAAAGTCGATATTTTTGACTTTGTATTGCTAGTATATATGACAATGGTTTTACTCAAGATTTCATATTATATATGTGCTACGCTTAGTTTGAAGCCCAGGTGTTATGTTGACAGTATTGGTAAAGGATGAAGACTCAGATAGTGATGAAGCAATATGTATCACAATTAAAATATGCAGACTCTGATCAAATAATTTGATTGTTTTTACCTAAGTATCTATCATCTATCTACATTTTTATTAATTTTTAATTTTTCCACTTTTACAAGCATATTGAGTACTCATCCCTGCTTCCCATCCCCCTCCCTCTCACCCTTCTGCCTGTATGCTCAAGGGACTCCAGGGCACTCTGGCTTGTCTGCTTTTGTGAGGGTTCAGGCCTCAAGGTGTCTCTCTTCAGGCCACCCCGTTGATAGGGGAATTTGCCTTCACTCATCCAGCTTTAGAACCCAAGGTTTCCACTGTATGTTCTTACCTTTCTTGGGTTCCTAGGTTATCTACTATTTATATATCATCTATCTAATCTATCATTGTCTTCTACAGTCTATTTACCTATCTTTCATCTATCTATAATTTGTCTGTCACCTATACATAATCTATCATTATTAATTGTCATCTGTCTCCCTAAGTACCATCCATCATCTATCTGTCGATCTATCTATCTATCTATCTACATATCTATCTATATATCTATTTACCTATCTATCTGTCATCTGTCTATAAATGAATCTTTTAGTAAGTATTATAGTGGCATTATTTGCCATCAAGCAACTATAAATATGACATGGCCACAAGATGCAACATTTTTCAATTCTTAATTACAGTGAGCAAACCTAGAAGGATGCCTACAATACATTGCACATTTTAATTAGAATAAGAAAATTCTAATACATACTACACTTTTTGTTGAAATGAACAATGAAAATAATTCTGTATACTAGTGAATACTGCATGGGAACATATGTCTTTGTAGGAGGAAATAAAGTGCAATGCTATTATTAACGTTGATTATTTCAATATACAAAGAAGAGTTAAGATTGAAAAGGAAATTCATTAACTATTTTGCTTGTTTTGTGTTTACATTCTTTCTTTGTTGCCATTAGCACGTGATAATTTTTGAAAAGCAAAGAAAAAGGTCAAAAATTACAACAAAGCAATGGCTATGGGTTTGAACATATCATCTAGGAGGGAAATATAGAGACAGAAAAATATAGCAATTCTATCCCCAAGCCCCGCAGCACTGCAGCATCCTGCAGATAGATTGTAAACAGAGGAAAAATAAAAGACAGGCTTCTGGCAAAGGTTGTCTGGTTTGTTTAGAAATAACCATTCCTCTGAGAACAACTAGAGAACTGTAAAATAGATGAAAACATCTGTCTGAAGGGGAAGGAGCTTAGAAGGTGGTGCAGAATTGAAGGACCAGAACTTGGGATGAAAAACACTCCAGGAAAAGTGAGCCTGTGTGTGCTGAGTCTTCCTTTAGGTCACTGTCTGCGCAGAGGTGTAGATCAGGGAACGAAAGGCTAAGCCCATGCTGGTCAGCTTCCCTACCTCAGGGTCAACTACTAGGGCTCTCTGGAAGACTCTCTGGAAAAGATCATCCACTTTAGGCGATGATCTTAGAAAGCCATATCTGAGAAGGAAGGATGAGTGTGCAGTAAGCCTGTCACTTAAACCAAAGCTCAGCCTCTGTTATGTCCTTGCCTGACTGGGTTACCCATCTGTCTCCTGAGAGTGGTTCAGGTTGATGAGTACACAAAATGGAAGACACAAGAGTCGCTGTGAAGTCTATGCACACGCACTTTTATAATGACTCACATCACATGTTAATCAAATAGGAATTAAGCAATAAAATGAGCAAAGAATTGAGAGCTATGAAAACCAGAACCAAAAATTCTCTGTTCTCTAGGAGGAATAATTTTGGACCCCAGGTGAGATATTTTTGGTACATCTTGGGGGCTCTTCTGGTTGAAGTCTGAAGATGCTGCTGAGTGCACCATATTCAACCATCCAATGAACAGCCTCCCACCAGCCAACTACCCAACGGACAGCCCCCAACCACCAGCAGCCAACCCTTGACCACCAACTGATAGGTATCCATCCCCAAAGTCCAGCAGAATTAGAGTAGGAAATCCTTTATCATCAAATCAGACCTACTTAAAATGTCGAGGAGTTAGAAGAGAGATAAAAGGAAAATATACTGGGATAAGGAATCACAAGAAAGCAGAACTGCAAAGGGGCAGGGAGACTTGACTGATGCCCACAACATCGATGTACTCTAGAAATGGGAAGCTTATCACATAGGAATAGTGCTCAGTAATGCCACTAAAGCATAAGACACAAATCCCACAGTAGAGACTTGCAGAATGCTCTGTGGATCAAAGGTTAGCATTGCAAGCACACGAGACTCCCACAGATAGGTAAGATAGGAAAACAGGAGAACAATCAACCCTAATAGGGCAAAAGATGTTTTCAGCAAATATTCAGCTTTCAATAAACATGAAAATATCTTATCCTCAGAAATGATCAGAGACATGTAAATAAAAACCACAGAGAAACAAAATATCCCTATTGTTAAGCATCTGAACACTACTTCAGCTTAAGAATATTTGCTCTTTATGCACAATGTCCAACACACTATTAACCTCACAAAGTCTAGCATTTGCTAAAGGCACCAAGATCCTTGGAGGCAAGGGATTGACAGCCACAGTAGTGTTCCTATGCTTAAGGGGAACACAGGAAAGGGTTCAGGGAAATGCCACTGGGTCCTTGTACGTCATCGGAGAGGAGGGCCCAGAGGAGAGTTCTGGCATGCACATTGAAGGATTCTCCGGGGATTGGGGGGGGCACTGGGGGAAGGGGTGAGGGAAGGGGGAGCAGGGGGTCAGGGGGAGGAGGAAGGAAGGAGGGAACCAGCGTACCTATTAAGTTTGTATGAGCAGAAATAATAATAAAAATGTTAAAAAAGAATATTTGCTCTTTAGGTGAATTTTGAACATACTTTCAGGCATATTCTGAATATACATGTGTATAAATGTGGGAAAACTAAGATTATATATGACTATGCACATTATTTAAAATGCTTCAAACTGAAACTGCCTCAATATCTATAATGAAGACTGAAAAACTATAATGGTCTATCAATACCATGGGATATCATATTGCTACAGAAATGAGCAAGTTCATACTGAATGTGTTGTATGCAGAAATCTCATGAACAATATGCAGTGACAGAAATTAGTGTCATGACACTACTATGTGATTTTCTCTGTGTGAAAACTGGTCGTGCTAGAGGTAAATATGGTGGTGAGAAGGAAGAGCTTACTTCCTGGACTGAGTGGGCATCACTAATATTTTATTTTTGATTGATTATGCTGGTTCCGTGAGTTGACCATATTTCCATGTTTTAATGACTGATTAAGCTTTACATTTACAAAATGGAAATTTTACGCATATAGCTACTGCTCCAGGAATAAGGATCATTGTACAAATATGAAAATATACAGATTCTCTGCTAATCTGTGTCATTTTGTGCATGACAGTCATGCTTTAGAGAGCTACGTATTAGACATGTGCCATAAATCTGGTGTGTGAAGTTACCATGAGCTACCTTGCATTCTTCACACTTATACTGAAACCCCAATACCCATTTCCTTGAAATGTAAAAATGTAATTATAGTTGAAGATGTTTTCTTTTGTGAGTGAGTGTGTGTGTCTGTGTGTGTGCGCGCGCTTGTGCACAAGGGCTCACTTGAGTGTGTGTGCCTGTGAAGGCCCAATCATGACATCAGGAATCATTCTAGCTTGCTCCACCTCCTCGTTACTTTGCTTCAGAGTTTTTCCAAGGCTTCACCTTCCAGCGTAGGAATTACAGATCACTGCTCCATCTACTTGGCGTTTTTACGTGGAATCTGAGGAACCTAAACGCAGTTTCTTTGCTTACAAACCAAAGACTTGAACCCCTGAGTCAGAAAACGTGGTTTTTAGAGATGAGATTTAGTTGGGATGAGGTCATTGTCCCCTTGTCCATTATAACTTATTATTATATTAGGACACTGACATCAAGATAGTTCATGGAAATGCTATGAGAATCAGAAGGAAGAGATGGCCATCTATAAACCATGAGAGAAGAGATGGCCATCTATCAACCAGAGAGAGAAGAGATGGCTATCTAGCAACCAATAAGAGAGGCTTTCCAGTGTGTCCAACATTTTGGCATTATAATGTGACATGTTCATCTACCTGTGCTGGGCAGCATTCACAGCTATTTTAACATTCACCTGCTGGCATCAGGTTGGACAGGGCTGCTTGAAACCAATATGGCCACCATCTAGAGGTCTTATTTCTAGCTCCAAAACTGTGGCAAAGTAAGTTCCTATTGTGCAACTGCTCATTCTGTGGTTCTTTACTGTGCCAGCTCTAGCAGTCATTACAGATATATCCTGAGGGCCTCAGAAATATAAGAAGGGGCCATCACTACAAGGGATTTCCAATAATTCTAGGAGGTAACCCCATGAATTTGACCCTTTAGAAATAAGAGGAAAAACTAGAAAGCATGACCACTGTGATAATGACTTCCAGGGCAGTAACATTAAATTATAGCATACTTCTCTGAGTTGTTCCCAAAACAATGCCAGGCATTGCCATTACATTTTACTTCACCCCAGAGGTGGAAAATAAACCTTATAGCTGAAGACAATACAGTGGTTATAAGATAAGGAAAAATTAACCTGGAACTGAAATGGAAGCTTCTGCCTGTTGACTAATTGCTATAATGCTAGAAAGTTCTCTGAAGGATCTGGGGAATGGAGTGCATTTCATCACTGGTCTTACTCAACTGTGAACCTTGCAAACTGTAACACCAACCTACCAGGCAAGAAGTATCTCTGGTGCAATAATAGTATGATTAATAGGGAGGTAAGTAACTACTTTTAGATTGAACATAAGGCACAAACCATAGGAGAAATCAGTACCTTTACTATAAACCTGGGGGGATCATGGGCCCTAAGGGCAGGGGGAGCTACCATGTTATATTGATAAATGTAGTATTGATAAATATTGATAAATTATTTTTATATTTATGTTCATAGATTAGTGCTGTTCTCAGTCTTGGATAGAGAAACTACTTACATTGGATGATTGCTAATACAGAGACTCATAACTGGTAGTGTGCTGAGAACTAGTAACTCTTGAGTGCTCAGGTGTCAATAGGACAATTATTTTATTATTCTGAGAAAAAGAATGTAAGAGATTGGGGATGGGAAAGAGTGCTGCAAAATGTTCTCTTCTGCACATGCCACGGCTATTAAATATATATATATATATATATATATATATATATATATATATATATATATAAATTTACAGCCTCTGTGATTGTACAACGTCTACACAAGACCAGACTCATCAACATCCATCCTGGATAGGAGAGGGCTCATAAGGCCCCACCATTCCCTGGAGGCAGTTAAAGGTTGTGGAAGGGAGAGTCATATTCTTCACTAGTTAACCAATGGTACAATACCCTTGCTCAAGAAAATTATCCACATTTCATGCATGTGGACAATCCCTACTAAATGAAGCTTGTCAAGAAAACCCTTAGTGATACGAGAGGGACCTGGGCAGAAGAAGAGATCTGATAGGAGGATGCAGGGGATAAGAGAAGATAATAAGGGTGATCTTTGATCAAAGAATGTAAATATATGCATATATGTGTATATATATTTATATATAATAGAAGGATTTGATAAAAGAAAAGCATATATATTAGTGGGAACTTAGATAAAAATATACATGTACATGGGTGTGTTATTGTGAAAAGTATACTTTTTAAAATGTAAGAGTTTTAATGAATAGTGGAGCTCAGGGGAGTGTGAAACCACAGTCCGTACTTGCCTGTTTGTCCTTTTGACCTGTGAGAGGGATTTCAAGGATTATAGCATGTTAGGAAACCCTCTTAAGATTTCTCAGTGAACTGTCCCCAGAGGCCAAGTTTATGCCAATGCAGGTCCACAGTCCATGGTCTGTGCATCACTCCTGATGCCTACATAGATGCCCACCCCTTAGCCTGGAAGGTGCCCTCAAGTCAGTTGCAGCCAGATGTGGAAACATAATCTCCTTTCTTCCTGAGTGGTTCACAAGCTCTCAGTGACTTGGAATGGCACATAGATAATTTATGTGGAGTGATTTTTTTTAAATTTAAACCGATTGCTTTTTGCTCTGGTATACCATCTACATCACGTGTGAACAAAGCTCAGTTAGTATCAGAATCTATCCAAAACGTATCAATGGTTATCTAGTTAAGGTGTGAAGGACCACCGCTTCCCACCTGCAGGGACAAGTGTATTGCATGAAATAATCTTGGTGATCCACAACCGAGCTAAGTACTCACCAAGAAACAGAATTGGTCCTTAAAATTACCATGACAGAATTCATTCAAAATATTTATGAAGGAAGCTCTTAGTCTCTTAAGCTATTTCTCATTCTTCCTAATTTGCAGTGACTTCTAATTTACTGACCTCTCAGATTTGTCCTCTGGAAGCTTTAGACCATCCAATTGTACAATGCCTACCATGTCCCGAATTTGAGGCTCCCCCACCCCCAGAAAGCAGTGTTTACAGAACCAAAACCCAGGACACCAAGAACAAACAGGCTTCCTTTACTCAGTTCACATCAGTTCATATCCGCCTTCAAAATAAAAGTCAGGGATAAAGCTCAGAAGGCGGAAGATACAACCTCAGCACAGACTGACAGGAACCTACCAGAGAGAGGGCAGAGCCAATCAACCAGCAGCTCTGAGCGCAGCATCCGGGGACACAGTGGCGGAGGTAGGCTTTCCCACTGCTCAGGAATGAGACTCTCCCACACTGCAACAGTTTGCAACCACATCGTCCCAGTTAATGAGGTAGAAAACGCCCATTTGTAAAGTTTCCATTGAAATAATTAGCCAAGCTGAGTTGCTTTATTGAAAGAAGAGTTGGCAGTCATTTGCAAAATCGGCTCATCAAACAGCGCATTTTCCAGTGATGGGAAAATGATATTCAATCGTGACATGCAAGAGGCCACCTGCACCCAAGACACTGTTAGCTCCAAGATATGGGAAGTGGCAGTTCTTCCAGGCATGTACCAAGTGAGTATGAGAGGGTTAACCTGTCGAATAATATGCATTGGCAAGGAAATGAAATAGAACAATTCTGCTCCACCAAATGTGTCGTGATTCTTTCAAGTGACAGGAGATGCCATATTCTGTAGAGTAAAATCTGTGCTCCCATGTGACTTGAAGGTAAGAAACTGTTATTCCATCTGGTGGAGTGCCGGCCCAGACCTTGCCAGGCAGAACGCACACCATTTAGACTCTGAAAATAGTGCAAGGAGTCTAAATTTAGGCTGGATTTATTTTTAGCTCGGAAAAAAAATCCATTTTTTTGTCAGGATAAAATTTTAAGCATGCTATAAAGGAGTTCTAACATATTTGAAACAAAATATGTTAATCTTTGTAATAACTTCAATTTCACAAAGACTATCAATTTGCAATGTAAAGTATTTCTAATACAGTCTTCACCTAGAAAATGTCCTAATAGGAATAGTATCAATTTTTATGTATCAAAATATAGTATCAATATATATGTATCGATATATGTATCAAAATATAGTATTTTATGTATCAATTTTTTTAAAATATTTTTTTAATTTTACTTATTTATTCATTGTGTGTGTGTGCACGTGTGTGTGTGTGTGTGTGTGTGTGTGTGTGTGTGCACGTGTGTGTGTGTGTGTGTGTGTGTGTGTAGAACCACAGGCAAATTCGGGAACCACCATGGACCGCTTCCACCTCCTCTTGTTTACTCTGCCCGGGGATTCACAGGCTCCGCCCTACCAGGACCAGAACCCAGGCCTCCCCCGCTTCTGCCCCGCGTCTATATGTGGAGTCTAGGATCTGAACTCAGGAACTTCCGCCTGCAAGGCAGAGGCTTAACCCCTGAGCCACCTCTCCGGCCCCGTCAATTTTTATGTATCAAAATAGTATCAAAATTATGCAGTTTCTAATGCATGTTTCACACATTATTTTATTTCATAATAGTCTTATTTAGCCACAAGAACCACAAATGCTATTTTCAGTTGGGGAAACTGACACTCCAAATTCTAGAAACCTTATTTCCCTTTAATATTGTAAATAACTTTTCAAAAAAGCACTTGGAGTCACAAGGAAACTCTTCTCTAAGTACAGGTTACTCTCTGCCAAAGTGGTAAAATTTAGTTTGACTCTTATATAACTACTGGTAAGGGACAGGTCTTCACTTCTAATTGTAAGTAAAAAGAAGACTTACAAAGCATCATGAATTTAGTCTTAAACAACAAGATTTATAACTAAATTAACTGGTTTTGGAGAACTGTAAGCTATCATGTAGCAAGTACAGTTTATCAGTATAGCCTAGTTTATCACATACATCATTCCCGAATTTATCAAAAATGGCCTTGACATTGTAGTGTTTTGTGTGCTTCACCTTAGAATAATATGCAATTAACTCTTTAGTTCCTCTAATAAATGATTCTTATCAAGGATGTTTCAGGCTTATTCTAGAGCTGATACAAAGATGGACAAATAGCCCAGGACAAAAAAATCTCAAAAATCAGGTAAACAGAGTGCTAAATAGATGGCACCACCTTTGTTTCTTTTTTAATTATTTTTTTCTACTTTTACAAGCATATTGAATATTCATCTCAGCTTTCCTCCCTCTCTCCTCCCTCCCCTTCCCTCCCTTCCCTTCACTAATCCCTCCCAATCCCTCCCATCCTTCTGCCTGCACGCTTCAATGGACCTTAGGGTTCACTCTGGCTTGTCTGCTCCTGTGGGGATTCACCACCTTTATTTCTTAAGAATTCTTGAGGAGAAATCTGAATTTGTAGCCCTGGATAATACTTCATGTAAGGGAGATCTATCAGTTTCAAGCATTCGATATAATGCGAATTCAAACAATTCACTAAGTTGATATAAAACAATAACACTGCAAGAAAAGAGATGGTTATATGTTTATTCCACTGGACCCTTTACACATAATGGGATCACTATCACATTTCAAAACATGGACATTGCAAGGAGAATTGGTCTTGGAGATATACTTTAAGTGACAAACTTAGAATTCAGGGAGATAAGGTTTGTAATAGTTTTATATGTATTTTGTGGGATTATGGAATGAAGGAAATATGATAATTTCAAATAATGCTGATCTCCAATAGCCTGGTAGCATGTACAGAAGAATTTAAATCAGGTTTTCATGTAGATCAAACATAGAAAAATATCACTGTGAAAGCACAAATAGCCATGCTGAGGAGTCTATTAAAGACTCACACAAGCACCTGTTATAAGGATTTAAAGTTGAAGAGATGTATCTAGAGTATATTTGATTAATAATTCTGATCTAAGTTTAATTTTAAGAGCCAAACCATAAGCACATTAGACAATAATTATGCAAAGTCCCTAGATTTAGAGAACTAGTGTGTAATGACCCTGGTCAGTATCATGACTTGTTTTGTTTTGGTTTTATGTTGAATTTAATTCAGAAATAATAATCTTATTAGTTTGAAACAATTTCAGCTGATAACTTTGAGCCTGAGAATGTTCATTCTAGTCATTAGAACTGTTCATTGGAACTTTGACTATAAAAATAAAACACTTAAATTGAGAATGTAATGCTACTTAATGTAGAAAGCAATCTTATTAAAAATGCTGGTCTATTCAATATTGTTACATGTTAGAGCCTCAAGAAATGAGGCAGGTGAGTGGTTGCTGATACTGGTATTGCTACACAAAACATTTTAAGGACCTTGAAACTTTGTTGAAGCATGCACAGGATGTTGAAGCATTCATGGATCATCAAGCACCTACCAGCTCATAAAGCATTTCAACCTCAGTGAACACAGGGGCTTGTATGCTTCGCAAAGTGTTCTATTGCTAATGCCTAGAACATAGATGGGAAGAGTTTATATTCATTGTAATGGATGAATGGTTCTCATACTCCTCATTTGGATCATCTCACATTTTCATTAAGGTGAGCTTGAAAAGAGTGTGTTTTTGCTATCTTACAAGTATGAATGTATTAATTCGTTCAAATTCTAAAGAGGTTTAATTCAATGTCCATCCTATTTTCTAAGACACCATAAACATCCTGGAGTCAGGGACAATTTATCATCTCTTGCATCTTCGAGTGCTTCATTTTATTATACCATGAATATAATAGACATCCTATAAATGCTTGCTAAACAAATTGCCATATGTCCTTGGCATGCATTTCTTCAACATATAAAGTTAATCCACCTGGAAATTTCTCTTTCTTTCTTAGATTGATCTCCCACTTTCTTATTAAATCTGGCAAAAACATTGTCAGGTAGTTGCAAAACTGTTCATTTCATGCATTCAGTTTAAAGGCTTAAAATTCTTCTGATGATTTCTGCTGGCATTGTGTTTATTCTTAACAGTCACCATTTTGTTTTCATAATTTAAAAGACATCTCTTTCTACAATGATTGTAATAGATGGATGAGATATCCTACAATGGAGGAGAATTAAAGATTTTCTAGAAAACAGTTGATCACTCTATACTTACTAGTTGAATGGATTTCTCATTCCAACATAATGCTAGATTTGGCTAACATCATTTTATAGGAGAATGAGATCAAATTTCCTTCTCAGGGCGGTTGGCTAAACTTGTTAAAAAAAAAAAAAAAAAGGTCATTAATCTCAGGCAAATAATTACCAAGGAAATGACCAGAATGCAAAGGTAGAAAACAGCAGTCTGTGGGAAGGTGTACTTAAATGTGTTCTGTTATAATCACATGTAAGACCAAACCAAAAACAATTATGCTTGAGCCTGTTATCTCTATGGAGATAACAGTATAGTTATTATACCATGAATATAATAGACATCCTATAAATGCTTGCTAAACAAATTGCCATATGTCCTTGGCATGCATTTCTTCAACATATAAAGTATAACTAAACTTTGAGAAAATTATTGAACTTCTTTTAATCATGTCTTCAATAGAAAGGTCTTATTAATGTGTATAGATAATCGCAGAGTTACATAATTTGGTTGTGAAGACACTACACTTCTAAACACAGGAGTCCTCCATCATAAACTATTAAATTGGTTGCTAATATCACAATTGTCAAGCACTTAGTAGGTTCAAAAAATTGGATGAAATGATCTAAAAGCAAAGACAAATAAGTTGAAATCCTTACTCATATATTAGCCGACTATCTAGAAGAAAAATTCATCATTAGGAAATTAGATTATATTGCTATGAGTGACGTCTAAACACAGGCAAGGACTCTTCGGGTCTACAAATCTTCCTGGAATGCATGACACTCCTCCAAAGTGAAGCAAAGTCTCGTCAAAGAGCAAAGAGCACCAGCAAGGAAACAGCTTTGGATCTGCAAGATGAGGCGTTAGCTAGAGGAGCTGTGAGACGTGACCTTGGGTCTGGAAGACAAGGCAGAAGCTGCACACAGAGGTGGATCATGGCCTCGGATCAAGATGAGATGTGAATTATGTCTGGTGATTGGAGAAAGTAGCAAGCAGTGGTTGCACTACGCATGAGATTAACTATTTCACAATTTAGAAAGATTCAGAATAAATGAGAGTTTAAAAAAATGCCACATTTCAAAGCAATAGACGTGAGCACTTAGGATTATTTCAGGGTTAAAGAACTCAAAGTTTAGGATAGAGAGGAAATAGAAGCACAAAATATTGATAACAACAATGTCAAAATGCACTATTAATTAATATGTGCTATATTCTAGTTCCTCTCCTGTTACTCATATAATCACAAGACCCAAACAGCTTAGAAGATCTAAAGTTAGAGTGATTTCTTTTATGAAAAGTTTATTTAATATACTGCAGTGTTGCAGGCTAGATTATAAGAGTACTGCCTACCTAAGATAGATCTGAATAAGATTTGCATTCTATCATTAAGGATTAGTTGTCCTTAAAATTCTTGAAAGTTTGTTCCTGATGGTGCTTGAGCTTGAAATCAGTCTGTCTTACGTGAATGAAAAGGTTGATTTCTTTAGGTTCAGGGAATACATTAATGCATTCTTCTATTCTGTCTCCTTCATTATTAGTCCTGCTAACTTGACCCTATCAATATTTAGGAGCTGGAAGTACTCATCAAATAAACTAAATTAATATCAGAAGACTGCTGAATTCAAATATTTCAGCAGACTTATTATCACAGTATAAATTAATTACCTCCTTGTATTATTAAGCCCATGCTTATCACTTTACTGGTGGATGTATGCAATTCATTTTATTATGATCATTTTATCACAAACTCTGTTTAAGCCTAAGTAGTATAGATTGAGGAAAAAGAAAAATTGTTTGTTTTTCCAGTCCTAATGGAAAACCATTACTAAAGTTTGCTCTTTTCCTATACAATCCTAGAGAGCTGGGCAGTTAAATGAAATAATTATTCTCAGACATGGAACTGTAGGCATCACAGTTAAGTAATTGTTGAAAGAAAGACAACAGCAACATATCCTCTCCATGACTTGGGTCTTCTGTAAGGTGCACAGAGCAGTGAGGGGAGGGAGGAGGCAAACATAACACAGGGCTTCCATGGATGGAAGTTACAAAAATTGGAGGTCAGGAGAGTTGAGGTGACTGGCAGCTGTAGATCTCCAAACAAAGAGTCAAAGTAAATCCATAAAGTGATGCTTGATGCCAAATGCTAATATCTGAAATTTAAGACAGAACTTCATGGAAGAGAGCAAAAGCCCCTGAGAAGGTATGAATGACATGGTTGCCATCACTATGAATTCAGGGTTAGGAAATACTTGAGTTGTGATTGCAAAGTATTCACTCATCACACAGGGTATTCACAAGAGAACCCAGAACGTCACCACACTGGTGAGAACAAACAGCCTGTGAAATAGAGTTTTCCATGTAGTCCCACTAGACAGTGAGTAAAGATAAATCTACAAAAATCACTTAGTGGTTTTGACTTGTTAAAACAATGAATTCTAGGCAACACACTATGTAACAATCACAATATCCAGAAGTCAATTACTAGACATTAAAGAAAGCAGAATTATCAGCCTCAATGGAGCAGAGACAACAGGCAATAGAAGCAGACAGAGATTCAGGAAAGACAATGTGGAATTGGCAAACGAGAATGATAAAACATTTATTGAGTATTTTACATTATTTAAACAAAAGAAAGGAAGATATAGAAGGCACATAAACAACCAAGTTGAATGACCGAGAGGAAAATACACCAAGTATGATGGAGTGAAATGAGAAATGACAAGAGACTAGTATAAAAATCAGATAAGGTAGAACAAAATATCACAGAAATTTAAGAAAAAAGCAATATACATTGAACCCAAAGGACCACACAGGCAAAAATCTGGAAACAAACCAAAAGTGAACAAGGCATCTGTCAGTTATGAAATAATATCAGGAAGTCTAATGTATATATGATTGGGGTATGGAAAAACAGCGATGGGGAATTGAAAACTAGATAAGCATTTTCCTCAGTAGGTTTAACTTATAACTCTAAGAAACTCAATGAACCTCAGATGGGCGAAATAAAAAAAGACAGTTTCTACCAAGAGATTTGAATCAAATGGCAAATTTCAATCACAGAAAAAAATAAGAATCCAGATACATAATCAATGTTTAAATAAAGATGCAGATATACAATCATATTAAGCAAATCAGAAGCAAGTGAAGATGTCCTTTATTTTTAAGAAATGCTAAACATTTTTATCTCTCAACTGATTGTTTTTATTTTCCATGGTGTATGTCTTGTGATTCATCTATCACTGTAGGAGGAATGGACCAGGCAGGCCTGTATTAAAGTCTCTGATCAACCATCACTTACAAACCTGGGGAGCATGCCACTCAGGGATGATCTGTATGGGCCGCATGTGCAAATGCAACTTCCCCAAGCTACACCTGCTGCCGCGCCTGGTGCTGACGTCAAACTGCCTGGCTGAGAGGACCAACCCGGACAGGACAACTCAGCAAAAGCTCACGCTGGGACTTATGGGATGTTGGGTGGGGTATATAGGCCCCCTGATACAATAAAGGAGCCTGCAAGCCTGTCCCTGCTTTGCCACTTGCCTGACTTCCAGAGGCTGTGCCATTGACTCTGGGCCAGCTTATCCCTGCCCCCAAGGGTCTCCGTGGGTCCCCGAGACTGCTACATATCACATTCTGTTAAATAAGACCAGGAAGCATAGTAGGACAGTGCTAAAAAGATCACAGACCTAAAAGCAAATTTGAGGAGGATCTCACCTTTCTTTCTATTGTCTAGGATCCAGAGGAAAAAATACTAACTACTCTACTAGATTGTTTATTTTTTAATTTTTTCTAATTTTACAAGCACATTGAGTATTCATTACAGCTTTCCTCCCTCTCTCCTTCCTCCCACTGCCTCCTTTCCCTTCACTATGCCCCCGACTCCCTCCACCCTTCTGCCAGCATGCCTCAGTGGATCTTAGGGTTCACTCTGGCTTGTTTGCTCCTGACTCTGTAGTGTAACAAGTTACTTTTCTTCAGGACACCCCATTGATGTGGGCGTTTACCTTCACTCATCCAGCTTTAAACCCAAAGGAAGAAACTCTAAACTTTTAGTATTCTCCATCTACTTTTGGTAATGAAAATTTCAAAATCATAGAGCAAAAGTAACCATTTATTTGTGAGAAGATTGAAGATCTAAATAGGAAAAAATAAACATTATTGAAAAATAATACTGTCACGTTACTTTTGTCAAAAATACGAGCAAGAAAACCAAGTAAATATAGAAGTTGTTTCTATACAGTGATGTCGGAGCAACTGAATTTACCTCCATGAGAAATATAAGAATTCCAATACCATGGAAAGAAACCTCACTGGTGCTTCTTCCCTTTATTCTTCTGACACGAAGTGAACACAATTGTATGTATTCAGTGTATGACTCTGATGCACATGGGCACAGTCCAACAGAGGCAAAGTAGAAGCACCTCGAATTATACTGTTGTGAATCAAGGAGGAGGAGATAGCGATACATGGCAAATGTCATTGTGTTGCTAGAGTTTTGCATTGTTGGGAAAGGAGAAATGTTGACCTTCTTTCATAATGTGGCAAGAATAAGTTTTCATATGAAATGGCTTTACCTTCTCCTATTCTGTGCTAGAATGAGCCAAGAACACTGTCTTGCCAGAGAAAACACACATGAATCAGAGTTGAAGATGTGGGTGAGTGGCAGAACTAAGAGAAGGCTTAAGGTTTTGAGCCTGAAGAGACCGCGGGAACAGGAGAAATCTTCCTCCGGAGGTAGTATTCTAGTATTAGGATATGTTCTGAGCAAAAGGCATGGAGAGTAAATAAAACCGTTATTCAACCAGTAGCATATGCATACATGTACGCATAGGGTGTTCAAGGCCTGAAGGTAGGAAGGATGTCATAAAACAACCTAAAAGTCAATCTGGAAAATAAGAATGCTTTTTGATATTTGGTATGTCAGAAGCATCACTTTATAAACTTTTTAATCATGATTGATGTGAACATAGTCTGGTGTGTCTATATGGTTTTGTGAGCTGGTTAGATATGTACGTACCAATTCAGCAATTGCAGGCTAAGCTACGGACACACCTGTGAAGAGCTGGTAACTAGGAAAGCCACAAGCAAGCTAGCATGGCTTTGTCTAATTGACGTGGAAGCCCCAGCCGTGGTAGGTAAGACCATTCCCTCAGCAGGTGGATGAGGAAGCTGGTTCAGCAAGGTGATGTTCTTCAGTATTCTTGGGAATCTCTCTGTCTTATAAGTGAATGTTACCCTTCTCTCAACAATCTTGCGAATAGCTGTGACTAGCTCCCTTGGCTCCTGGTGTCGATGAGCTCTTCTATCAAGATGGACTAAGAATTGTAACAGACAACTGCAGTGAAGCATAAAACCCTCTTGTTCTGCTAAGCTCTTTGCTTATGATTTTATTTGGCAACATTCGGACAAAATGCAACACTTTGTTTTTTTCACCAGTGGAAGAAATATATTGGGTTAAACAATCCTGTCAGTATGTTTTGGCTTTAACCATCTTCATAGAATATTCATTCAGAAAGAATGACGACCTAAAGTCATTTTTGGAAACCTCAGTCTAATCTCAAAAGTTCTCTGACATTTCAAGAAATGCTACACTAACTACACTAAACCAATTTCACTTTTTACAGTGTTTGTTTATCAAGTCGGAGGGATGGATCAGGGGTTAAGACTGTCTTACAAGCAGAAGGTTTTGAGTCCAGATCCCAAGTCCCAGATAAAAATGCCAGGCAGAAATGGCAATGGCCTGCACTTCCTGCCCTGCTGGGTGGAGCCTGGGAAACCCCAGAGCAAAGCAAAGAGGAGGTAGAAGGAATCCAGAATGATTCCTTTGGTCCTCCACAGAGACACACAGTGCCCTCAGACGGACAGACAGACAGACAGACAGACGGATGGGGACACACACACACATACACACATACACAATAAGTAAATGAATGAATGAATGAATGAATGAATGAATGAACAAATAAATAGATAAATAAATAAATAAATGAATAAAAGGAAAACTAAAAAAGCTTATTTATCATAGTATACAGCAGCCTATCAGGTAACAATAGGAAGAAAATATTTTGTGGTCTCCCTTGCAGAATCCTTAATGGTTGCTAAAGTCATGTATTTACACCCCTTTTTGCAGACGCTCCTGCCAGATGTTTCATGAGAATGTGCCTCTCTTAAGAGGAAATCAAGATCATGTGAGGCAAGGCCAACCTCATCTAATTTGTCGAGACGTAAATCAATCCCAAAGAGGATATTAGATAAAGAGGCAAGAGTGGTTTTATAGACTGCAGAGAGGTAATAGTTGAGGAAATAACTTGAAATGGACTGAGGATTATTGGCGCTCCTATAGACTGGAAGTGAAATATGCTTTCTTTGAAACCTCTCTTAGGCCTTCATCTTCTCTAAAGCACTCTATATGGTCCATTGGAAAGCTCATTCCTTTTCTTCCCATCACTATTAATAACACTACTTTGCTTGGTTTTAGGCTTTTGAGACGTGTACATAAATGTCTGCTACTGTTGTTTATGTGGAAAATGGTAGGTCTCAGAAGTGAATGAAATTGGCCCTTCCCTAGCTAGCAAGATACTTGCTCATCCAACAGCACATGTACTGTTTCAGAACATGAATGAAGGGTTCTTGTGGGGAAGAGGAAGAGTGAGAACAGGTGGAAAGGAGGCAGGAGAAGGTAGTGATGTGTATGTGACGGAGTTGCATTATGCACATGTATGAAAAAGACATCTTGAGATGGATTATCATGTAAAATTAATACATGATAACAAAACAGACAAATGTTTTTTGTGTTGTGTGTGCATTCATATTCATATTTGTGTGTGTGTATAGGTGTGTGTAGGGGTGAGTGTGTGTATGTTTGTGTGTTTGTGTGTGTGTGTGTGTGTGAGAGAGAGAGAGAGAGAGAGAGAGAGAGAGAGAGAGAGAGAGAGCACTATGCATGCCTGGGGAGGCCCAAGGGAGGCTTCAGAAATCATCCTGGATTGCTCTATCTCCTTTTTGCTTTGTTCTGGGATTTTCCATGCTCTGCCCACCAGGTGGGGAATTGCAGGCCTCCACCATTTCTGCCCTTCATTCACTTTGGTGTGGTACCTGGGATCCAAACTCAGGGCCTTCTGCTCGCAAGGCAGACACTTGACCCCTGAGTCATTCCTTCAGCTCCAGCACAATTTTTAAAAAAGATGTCTTCTTTAGGATTTTATGCCTATTGAAAAGGATATTGTGCATAATTCTCTAATATTGCTTTATGTTTCTTTCATTTTCATGGTCATGTGGAGGGGTGCATGTGTGTATATGTTTTTCTGCATGAGTATGGGCATAGCTGTGTTGAGAGCACTTGTGTGTGTACATCTGCAGTTCCAAGGCTGAGGTTGGCTCTGGTACGTGTTTGCACTTCCACATTTTTCTTCTGAGTCTTGGTTTCTAATTAGTTCTAATTCTAACCTAAGGCTCACCTACAATGGCCAGCCAGCTTGTTCTGGATATTTCCAGGTTCCACTTCCTGGGTTATAATTCAAGGCTGGCCTCCATGTACCCCACGCATTTTATGTGAATTCTGGAGATCGCACCTCCTCTGGACTGCACAGCAAACACTTTGCTGAGCCCTGTCCATGAACTCTCCGAATTTATGGACCTTTTGAGTTTTTGTTATATGATCATAATCAACTTCGCAAACTAAATGCTGCTGATCTCAAGAGATAAAAATGTTTTAATAGGCCGTAGTGAAAATATAGGCAGTGTAGAAATAGAAAGGAGAGGGGAGAAAAGGGGAGAAAAGGACAGAGAGAGAGAGAGCATTCAAGTGAAGATTCAAGAGTTTCCAAATAGACACTAGGAAAACTACAGGGAGGGTCAGGGGCTGCTGCTGCAACCCAATTGCAGACAAATATCAAAGAGCAGAAGCCACATTGACTTCTAGGTGTCTGAATATCAGCCACAAAGAATCCAGTTCAGAAGATATCAGAGTTGGAGTCTTAGATGAGAGGCAAGGTTCAAATGTTCCAGCACAAAAGAAAAGCCAGGCGGCTTAGTCACAAAGAAAGAAGGTATTCTCTATTCATTCAAAGAGAGTAAGCGAGAAAGAGTGCCTGTTAATAAGAAGTTTCTTTACATGATTAGAAACCCAAATCATTTCTTTTTCTTTCTTTCTTTCTTTCTTTCTTTCTTTCTTTCTTTCTTTCTTTCTTTCTTTCTTTCTTTCTTTCTTTCTTTCTCTTTCTTTCTTTCTTTCTTTTCTTTCTTTCTTTCATTTCTCCTTCCTTTCCTTCTTTTTCTTTTCTCTTTCTTTTTTTTATCCTCCCTACTTCCTTTCCTTTTCTTATTTTATTACCTTTCCCTTTCTCTTCCTTTCCTTCTTCCTTTATCTTTTTTTCTCTTTCCTTTCTTCTTTTCTTTTGCAGGCTCGTGTAGACTGCATATGCACTTTTTGAGGCACTGTTGGTACATTATCTACCTGATTGTTGTGACAAAGGGCATTGAAAACAGATGAGAAACAAACAAAAGATGTGGGGAAGGTCTCTGTAGTAGGTAGACAGAGGCATCCTTGACACATGACTCCCAAAGCAATGGAAGTCGTTTGAGTTCAGGTAGAATTTAGGTACTAGCTCTGAAAGGGAAGTCAGACACTCAAGAACATTTGGATGCCTACAAGTCATTACCAGCTCTGCTGTCTCCTTTCCTTTAGTGTCTGGCTTTCAAGCTCACCTTCCCTTGCTGGCAACATCTTGGAATATTTACATGCTTCATTCACAGTCTTTTGACTGACCCCCAATCCAATGGCCAGTTACAGCCTATCTGACCAGTCACAGGATGATGGATGACATACAAGCAATGGGACATTGTGCAATGTTGTGCTAAACTGCATCTCCCATTTCTCAACTTGTTTCATTTTGCTTTCACTTTCTGCAGCTCTGCTTGGCTACAGAGCAGACTTATTCCAATTCACTGTTTTGCTTAAGGCATTATTACATCCGGGCTCAGACAAAGTTATATAATGTCTCACCAAATTTGGCAACTATAGTTTAGCACTTAACAACATGAAGTAAATGCCATGCTATTTTTCAGTCTCTAGAGGGTTGCCGACCATGTGACTGTGAGATCCTTTTTTGAAGATAGTAGATTATATGCGTCAATGTGACCCTGCCTTCAAAATAATCTCATATATTTTTTCATCAGATATAGTAGTACTTACTATTATATTTCACTTGGGTTTGAAGTATCTTCTCATTTAGGGTTTGGTTGGGTTTAATACATCCATCATATGAGCCTTTTGTTTTTTTCCTCTTTATTTTTGTATAAATATTCAGATTTATCTCCAGTTCTTTCTTACTGCCTCTGCTGCTGATGGAATGGCACAGATCTGTACGGTTTACAGCATCACTGACTTTGGGGGGCAAAAGGGTTTAAACTCACACGAATTTAACTGTTTTAAATGTATCATGCCTTGTGCATGATGTGAAAGGAAGTCTGTCATCGAATTTCTTGGGACAAATTTAGAAAGCTATGGGCTAACCTCCATTTATTGATTCTGTCACTTTTGTTCCTTCTTTCTTTTGTCTCTTTCTCCTCTCTTCCTTTTTCCTTCCTACCTTTTTTCCTTCCTTCCATTGATTCTGGAATAGGTCTGGGTTAGCTCCTAGCTCCTTTTAGGTGTGTGTGTGTGTGTATCAGGGAGTACAGTCCATGTTTGCGAGGGCCCAAGGGTGACTTTGGGCATCATCCTAAATTGCTTCTACCTCCTTTTTGCTTTCTAGGATTTCCCAGGCTTAGTCGGCCAGAATCAGAAGTGCCAATTGTCACCATTTCTGCCCGGCGTTTTCACATGGGATCTGGGATTCAAAATCATCTCTCTCTGTTCCTTAAAGGCCCTTCATTTCACATGTCTGCCAATCATGGTAAAGTATGCCTGGAAACAAAAACGCGTGTCTCAGCTCATTGTTTTGCTGTGCTTGATCTAGTGAAGGTTCAGTCTACACAGCAATGCCAAAGCATTGGCTAAAATTCCCCTTGGCCTATGCTGATGGCTACTTCTTCCTACTGTATGATTGGAGGAACTAAAGGCAACCTCCCTTACATCACATTAAATCTGTGTTTTCAACTACCATGCTTCAACTTCTAAATTTAATTTTTTTATTATTTATTATTTATTCAATTGTGCGTGTATGCATGTGTGCGCGTTTGTATGTATGTGTATGCATGTGTGTGTGTATAGAACCACGGACGAATTCAGGAACCACCATGGACGCCTCCACCTCCTCCTTGTTTACTCCCCCCGGGATTCACAGGCTCCGCCCTACCAGGACCAGAAACGCAGGCCGCCCCCGCTTCCACCTGGCGTCTATACGTGGGGTCTAGGATCTGAACTCAGGACCTTCCGCCCACAAGGCAAAGGGTTAACCCCTGAGCCACCTCTCCAGCCCCCCCCCCATGCTTCAACTTCTATCCATGCTTCAACTGAAGCAATGGATCCAATGGACCATCCATAATCTGAGGAAGTTTTTGGTGAGAATATGGGATGAAAAAAGACACTGGGGGAATGTTTAGCTCTGTAAAACATTCAAATATCCAAATGCCTTCTATTTCAGCCTCTACCTTCTTCATTAGCCACAGAACTCTCCTTTGTTTGTCAATAAAATGACATGAGCCATATTTAGAGTCATGCCAAGGTATAACTTCTTGGTTCTATCACGTGTAATTGACTCTGTGTCAGCCTTTCTGGTTAGTCTTCATTATCAACTTGATTAGATTTACAATCACCTAGAAAACACATCCCTTGGAGTGTCTGTGAGACCATCTCCAGGGAAATTCAACTGAGGCGTGAAGACTCACCCTGAATGTGACCATCTCATGAGCTGAGTCAAGTGTAGAAAAGGACAAAGGAAGCTGAACACTCACATTCATCCTTTCCTGACCGGAATGCACCGGGCTCCACGGCCCCACTTTCCTTCCACAGGACCTTTCATCCTCCCAAATTCTCAGCCAAAACAAACCCTTCTTTTTATCACAGCAACTAAAAGGTAACTAACACATTGAGTGAAGCAGTTTAGGAAATGCATTCTAGCTCTTTGTCCTGAACAAAAAGGAGAACACCTTTACTTCAACAGTGGTATCCATCCTAGAATGCTGAACTTTGGTTTAAATTCTAGTTTTGGCTACACTAGCAGTGCCTTATATGGAGCCAATCTTCTAAGCTTTAAGAGGTTTCATTTTCTCATATGTACAGTGTGACTATCCTGCCCTCTTTAACGCTTTGGTGGAAAGAGTAAATGAGGAGAAATTTGCTTCACACAAAGCACTTCATAACTTTCCTTTCCCTTTTTTTATTCAGAACCAAATAAGCATGGATTCTTCCAATGTTCAAACTGACCTACAAAGTATGTATGTTGGGAGTTCACTGAAGGTTGGCTACTGTAGGGGCAGTTGCAAAAAGTTCATAGTCTTTCAACCTTGTGAGAACTTAAAATACTCATTGTACCTTTAGTGGTTTAAGATAGAGGAGACCAGGCATTTACAGTGAAACCAAAGTGTGGGCACGCTGAGTTATCATGGCTTTTTCTTTTCTTCTGGAACTAAGTCCTCTCAGTGTAATATCGACATCTGCAAAGCTTTCAGACTTGACTTTTCATTTCTCCTCTCCGCAGAACTGTGCGTGTGTGCTCTGGCCTTTTCATCTCGGCATGTAACTGAGAAGAATTTCAATTGTTTACAGCCAATCCCACGGCGCCTTTCCAATTTACCTTTGTTTTCCTTAGGATTGTCAGAAAATTCCCTGTGCTCTGTGTAATTCAGCTGTGATTCCAAAAGAGCCTGGTGCCTCAAAGTCATAGATCAGTTTCTAGAAAGTTTCACCCGTGTGTGTGTGTGTGTGTGTGTGTGTATGTGTGCGCGCGCGCGCGTGCGTGTGTTGGCATGGACACCAAGAGCCAGTATGCCAGCCTGACTTGCAGTGAATTAGTTGTATGACCTTCAGAAGGTGGCTGCTGTGTGCTTGTGTCTTTTGGTTTTATTGATGTGCGTATATTTATTTTTATTGATGTATATTCATTGTGCATACTAATTGGATTGGTTTCATAAAGATGATTCCTTTCAAGTGTATCATGTATTCTAACTATGTTTTGCCCCCAAACTCTTCTTTTTTCTCTCTGTTCCATTTTCTTGCTATTGCCCTTCTTTCCAGATACTTCTGTTTCTGTTTCCATGGTGTGTGTGTGTGTATGTGTGTATCAGCCTATGTGTCTGTATCTGTCTCTATGTGTATGTGTGTGTCTTTGTGTTTCCAGGTATGTATGTGTGTCTTTATGCATCTGTGTATATGTCTTTCTGCCTCTCTCTCTGTATCTGTGTGCATGCTTGTGTGTGTGCATAGTGTGTGTATATATGCATACATACATTTACATATGTATCTGTACATATATACACATACATATACATATATGTAAAAGGAAGGCTTAATTTTCATTTTAATGAGGAGCCTGGAATTCTTACGCAATTCTAGCGATGTGGTTATTTCTGGATGTGACAAGGGGAAATCTGCTTCATTCAACTCTCTTCTTATTTTATGTATTGGGATAGAGATGATGCCTGTAGGGAAAAAGAGTTTCATTCAGTGTTTTAAATACACTAAATTCTGTTGATATGTAAGGTGAGCCATGCTTCCACTTCCCTTGAGACCGTGAGTTTTTCAAGGGATATGCTTGCTCCAAGGCACATATTAAATGAGAAACTAAGACAATCCTTCAGACAAGAGGATTTGTCCCATGACAACATATAGGAATCAGTTCAATCAGATGCCACTTCTAACTGTCCTTAGAGAAAATGTGTAGATTCTCTATCTTTAAGTTATTCATTGTAAAAGCTGAGAAGCAACGCTTGCCGTGCAGACAGTATAGACAGGAGTGCTGCAGCGCTGGGCAGGGGCAAGCCAGAGACAGCACCCACGACGCATGCTCTGCTTTCTTCAGAGCCCAGATGTGGATACGGCAGCATCCTTCCCCCACCAGGTCCAGACAACCTGAGCTATGATAAAATACACTTGCTATCCTGTCCTTCACTCATGTTAACTTGCAAAACTAGAATGTTGTGGCCTGTGCCACATCCCCTCCAAATTCATATGTGGAAACCATTGTCTCTCTAATGTGACTGTTTGGAAATGATGCTTTTGCAGAAGCAGCCATGGTTACTGAGATTATAAAAGGATAATGTTTGTCCTTGAAGAATCACCAAGGAGTTCATCCTCTGCCCAGAGGATGCAGAAGGAAGAAAGACATTCTCAAGTCATGCGGCGGTTTTTACCCCTCCCAACATCGCTGCCACCTTGATTTTGAACTTCCTGTCTCTAGAACTGTAGGAAACAAATTTCAGTTATTTAAGTCCCTCAGTCTGTGGTATTTTCTTCCAGAAGTCTGAGTCAGGAAGCTCAAGAATGCCATTGCCTTCCTCCGTTATTGGTGGTGATATTTTGTTACTGGGTTTCTCTTGGGTTCTTCGTGTCCCAGAATCGAAGACCTGAACATGCAGAGGAGATAAAGCAAGATTTGTTGATTGATAATGTGCAAAAGAAAGGAGCCCATGCCACTCAAGAAGACCACAAGGGGCAAGGGAGCCACCAGAGGTGGGCACGATGTGATACTTATCACGGAGCCATTCTGGGGTCTGTATGTGACCAGATTCTTGAGTTCAGAAGTGGAAGATTGAAACCAGAGCATGTGTAGAGGATTAAGGCACAGTTTATTAGAGGCGAGCAAGCACAAAACTCCTGGACTCCAGACATGGAGTTCCACGAGGGACAAGGGCGCCATGGAGAACTCACGGACTCCACGCGTGGAATCCACGTGGCGCAAGGAGCTAGAAAAGAGCTCACAGACTTTTCCTCATTGGTGAGCTCCAGTTTCTGTGAACCTCATGGAGCTTTTGGTCCTCTCCATCTCATTGGTCTATTCATATTGGGGCCCCACCCAGTTGGTCTTGTGCCTGACTTCAGGGTAGGGTTTATCTACGATGGAGAACTAATGTCCCTATCCTTTCTTGAATTGAGGGTTAGGGAGCTGGCGAAAGGTGTGTTCCATCAGGGTAATCCCAGACCTGGAGATAACCTTGGAATTCCTTCAGAGAAGTCCCAGGCCTGGCTGCTGTAAAACTGCCTAAATAGGACTGGGCAGGCTTTTAAAAGGGTTGCTTTTCCTTATTGGTTAGTTTTAGTTTTACAGAATAGAGAGGAAGACCAGAGGAAACGAAACAATGCCACAAGCCGACTACAGTGAGACACAACACTGGGAAAGAAGACCTGAAGCCTACACTGAATTCAGCACCTAGACACCCACCAGGGAGTCTACCACAAAGTTCGCAAGAGGAACTTTCAAACCTGGCCCCATCAATTAAAGGTCAGAGAGAAAACAAATAGAGAGTTTCCATTTTCATTTTCGATCCCTCAAAAGTTCACAAAAGGGGCACCCAGAGTCCAGAGCTTTGGAGCAAGACTTGGAGCTGACTCATCTCCCCTGGAGCTCCCTGAATAACCAGAGCCAACGTCTTGCTTCCCCTAGTTCTCTGGAGCAATTAGGTATCTCTCCCTTGCCCTGCCTCTCAGTAAATGTAAACCATTCAATCACATCCTGGTCACAGAAATCTGGTACCAACAGTTTCTTTAAATCTGAGTGGGGCTTTTGATTTCTTTATGCTGGGGTCTCTAAGTGACTAAGCTGATACTCTGTAGATCAAGAAATGCTCCTTTCACAGTAAACAGAGATCTCAGAAAAGATCCTGTGGATCAAGAAACTCTTTCCTTTTTTTTTTTTTTTTTTTTTTTTGTAGTAAAGATAGACACTGGTCTTGGGCAAGTTCCTGTGGATCAAGCAGCTCTCTCCTTTTGTGGTAAACGTAAACATAGTCTGGGGAAAGTTCCTAAAATTGATCTTATCTCTTCTAGGAGGGTCTGGTCAGTTCTGTTAGGATATTTCTAACAGTGGAAGGGAGGGAGGACTTCAGGGAAACTTCTCAGCCTGATTCTCTGCTCCATTGCCTAAGAGAAATTAAGATTCTATTAACTTGACAGACCACTATTCATGTAGAAGACATCATGGAATCTCTCAATGCATGGAACTGAGTGTCAGGCATGGGCATATGAACACTCTCACACCCATGCATGTATCCTTTCTTAAGGAATTGCGTGTATAAAAGAAGATGCCAACGGACTACAAGAGTAGGAAAGAAAACAAATGCGTATTAACGTGCAGGTCCACACATTGCTTTTTCTTAAAAAATGGATGTTAAAATTAATACAAAGAATGTGTATGATAGTGTAATATATAAAAACCCATTTTGTATTGCTCTGAGCTCCACGAATTCAGATAGCAGTCTCCATTTGTTGACCCTTTATCCCTGCCTTGCCATCATCACCCTCAGGGAACAGAAAACAAAGAACTTGCTAATATTTGTAGAAGTAAATCAATGTTAATAGGTAATTTGTTACAGAATATATATATTATATTATATATGTATAATTATATATATATAATTTTCTGTATATGATAGAGAAATAGGAAGTATATACAAATTGCTTGCTTTCTTCCTGTAGATAATGGGGAAATGGGACGCATATACAAATTGTTCATCCATCACACAGGAACATATTGTATATGAAGTGAAAATAAGGCTTTGCATTTCTTGCATGGTCACAAAAAGAACTGTAGTACACGTGTGTGGCCAGGACACTAAGGCAGAGAAACCACTCTGTCCCCACGGTCCTGAGGAGAAATGACAATGTCTCAGTATGGCATGAAATATATTCCAAATCTCAGAACGGTTTGGGACATTCTGGTGGGGCAGGCTAAGAGCATGAGGGAAAGGTGTGCGATTAATGTCCTTGGCAGTGGTCAAGATACTGAACTGTGCCTAAATGGTGGCAGCAGAGGCAGCTGCCCCTGCATGGTACAGCGGCGAGGGGGCCACAAGTGACGGGATGGCGATCCCGCCCTCCAGGGCCCATTGTGAGGCTTAGGACAAGGAGGAGGTCAAAGACATTGTCTAGTCATGGAAGAGCGCAATGACTGTTAGCTCCAAAGAACAGGAGACAGGGACATTTAAGGAGACAAAGATAGCCAAATCCTTGCGCAGTTACTTTTTCTAGTAATGCATGAGAACTTACTTTAAAAGCCACTGTGTGTCATGCCAGCTTTTTACAACTTGCCAGTTGTGGAAACAGAAGTCACTGATTGTGCAACCAGGAGATAAAATCAACTGCTTATCTGTGTTTTATACTAAGAGGTGATTGGGCCTCTACATGCACCTATGTTCTTGCTTGCAGAATATGGTGCATAAGGCACATGCACATATGGAACATGGGTCACAGGTGCTTGCCGTGAAACCCTAAGCTCATCATCAGTGTGTTTGTTTCTAACTGCTGACCTATTTAACACTATTTATTCCATTAGAGTTGATTACAAGTCTTGGCTGGGTTTGCTGGTCTCCTATGTAGGATTTCACAAACAATCCGCAGGCTCTGAGGAAGAATTCATTTCTACTCCTGCAGGTTGTTTTTGGAACTCATTTTTTACCAGTGCAGAGGCCTGAGATACTTACATCCTGGCTGGTTATGAGACAGGGCTGCTAGAAACTTCTAAAGCCCTCTCAGTTCCAGCCATGTGACTCTTGTTATCATCAAGTCATCAAAGGCATGTTTAATCCTCATGTTTACATCCCTTGGAATACTTCTGCAACCAACTGGAAGAACAATGTGGGCAAATGTAATGGACATAATCTTGCAATTCAGCCTACCTGGCATACTAAAGTTACAATTTGATATGTTTTGATTTTTGATGATTATCAAGAATCAGAACATTTCAAACAGAAACTTCCCTTGGGCCCAGGCTAGTCAAATCCTACCCACCACAATCAAATATCTAAATTCTAATACCATAGCTGAGGCTTGCTTCATGTTCTAGAATCACACTATATCTACTCTACTTTTTCACATATAATTTCTTTCTTCTGGCTTAGCAGTTTTGAGATTTGTTTTGCACACCAGCAGCCCTTTCCTTTTTGTGAAGGAGAGAATTCACTTGTATGGCTATATCACAGCTTGTGTACAGATTTAATCGCTGGTGGATATTTTAATTGTAGCCACGATGCATAGAGCTGCTATAAACATTCTCAAAACTGCATTATGGTAGAATGAACTTTTATGTTTTTGAAATTAATAACTAGAAATAGCTGGAGATTTCCAATAATTTAGGTAAATATATGTGCAATCCCTAAATATTGTGCCATGATAATGACATTATTTTATAACACCATCTCCAACTCAAAGTATGTAATGGGAAAATTCCACTCACTGTTCACTCACACCAGCTTGTATTTTGTCCAATTCAAGGTTTTTTGCAGCATATGCATCTATGTATTAACTGACTATCATCTCCATTTCCCTGATGACTAATGACCTTAAGGCACTAAGTATTCTGTTAAGTGCTTAAATAAGCTATTTTACTATATGGAAAAATCATTCTTGCTATTTATCTGTCACAATTTTTATAAATTCTGAATGAAGTCCTTCATGAGGTGTTGCATCTGTGTATATCTATGATAGATAAATAAGCATATATAAATTAGCATTAAAGGAAAGAAGGTAGTAAGAAAGGGAAAATAGTGTAGGAGACCTACTCTGCCAATAAAGTTGTTGCCTCACAACCAAGAATGAGAACTTGAATTTCATCCACAGCATCCACCTAAAATTCAGATGTGTACTTTTATACTAACACTGGTGAGACAGAGAAAGTAGGATCTCTGGTCTTGATGGCCAGTCGATATACTGGCTTTTAGTTCTGGGTCAGTAAGAGGCCCTGGCCTCAAAGGAGGGAAATGACCACAGAAGGGGTGGTAAGATTGGAAGAGCCTGAATCGGACAGTGGTGGGCCAGAAATATCTACTGGACATGATTTCACACAGATATACATGTTTCATATAGGAATTGTCCTATCAACGTCTCACCATGGAAGAGGAACTATCTTAAAAAACTCCATGCTGTCTTAAGAGACTGGTGAGTGACTAATTCTGATAGAGAAAAAAAGGAAGATACTTTTCTCAATGGTGCCTACTGATCCATCCATGACACTTGCTGAAGCATGAATCCTGCCAGCATAAGGCATCAAAGACAAGCCAGATGAAACATGGTGGGCCACAGAAGTGAAAAGACTTGAAAATAGGAGGGAGTGTTGCAGGAGAAATGAAGTTTTAAGGGAAAAAAAAAAAGAGGGGAGGTAGGATTCGAGATTAAAGGGTGAAAATATCATAGGTTTAAGGTATACAGCAATAAAATACAGCAATAAAAAAGGAGGTATATGGCATGTCTAAGAATGACACAGAGGTTATTGTCTGTTCCTATGCATTACACACATGCACACACACGTACTCACACTCACATGCACTTATACACGCATGTGCACACATACTACCATATCACACACACATGCATGCAAACATATACATACCACAACACACATGTACACACACACGCCCTATATCTCACACACACACACGCAACACACACACGCATACACAGACATATACACATACTCACACACACACACATATGTGTGTAGTCACACCCACATATTTGTATGTGCATGAAAGATAGAGAAATTAGAATTAAAAGCTATTACAATTCTTAAAAGCTTTCTCACTGAGTCCCACAGCTTTTCTTTCCAATCTCATAGAAATAACACAATAGAATTTTCATGCATTTAGTAATACCACTATGCAAATGAATATGCAGAGTGAGGTTTGATGTACAATGTGTCCTCAGACACTGTGTGAAAAAGAAATCCTTGGAAGGAGGAGTTGTGTTTACATTCTATTCATCTTTCTTTCATTTGATTTAGTATAGTATTTGAAGTATTAAACATGCTCACACATATCTATTGAGAGCATGAGATAATAAGTCGACTGGCTAATTATCTCATTTAATTATCACAAAGAAGACAATCACTGAGCTTTGGTAGGGGGAAAGTCCTGTAAATAAAAGCAATACATACATTGCATATTGATGGCATTTGGCTTCACGCAAGAGGAATGAAAACAACACAGGACCAAGATAAGCTGGACTGACACCTATCCAGGGCTTTTCTGTATTCATCATTCCTTTTCTGCCAAAGGTTAGGGAGCAAACCGTGCACAGATATTTCTAGGAAATCAATTTCTATCCTGTGCACCATGGCTCTTTGTCCTTTCCTGGGATCAATCCTATCAGCATTCGCACATGGTTTTGTCTCCTTTCACTAACCCTACTTTGACCCTTCCTTCTCTTCCAGACTTTTTAAGAGGAGAAAAAATTATCTTTTTGAAAAAGTTGTGGACATCTGCTGTCTGTACTTGCCAGTCTCCCACGCATTCCTCCAATCTTTGGTATCCGGTTTCTGCCAGCTACACACCATGGATATTACTCTTGTTGAGGTCTCCAGAATGTGAAATCAATGGACGTTTCTGGAAACTCAGCGGCACTCACCAGGATTGACAAAGAAGGTGACAGAGAGGTTGCTGTGTGCTGCTGGCGGCGCATTGCACAGGTAGGAACTTGGGGCTCTACCAGTATCTATTGAGTTTTTTCTCTTCCTCAGAAGTGGCAGCCCCTTGCCACTGGGGTGTTGTCTCTTAAACATTTTACTTTTGCTGAAAGGTTCTCAGCACCTGTTCATCCTTCAGATCGGACTTACCATCTTCAGAGAGAACTTCCCTGTCCACTTACCATGGCGGCCCCTCCCTCTCTCTGCAGGTCCCTGTCTGTGAGTTCATGATTGACTTGGCTCTGCTGCTCTCCGTTCCATGTCTTCAATCATGGGCAGGACCTCTCTGTGCAGCACCTTTGGTTCCTCTGTGTTTCCCCCCCCACCCCCTGCAAGCAGCAGCTGTGATCCTCCAGGGAATCAATCTGAGCTACTTTTTTAAAGAAAGTTCTGCATTTGTGGGGGTTTTTTTCCCAGCATGATGATTAATCATGTCACATTCATTATGTGTAGATCATACTCTGGGTGAATAGGTGAAGACATTTCTATGAAGAATATGTCCACTGAGTCCTTACACCTCATTAGCGTGGAGGACCCAGAGGGAAGTTTGACCTTCACACTAAAGGATGCTTCAGGGGGGCGGGGAGAGAGGGGCACTGGGAGAAAGGGAGGGAGGGGGGTGAAAGGAAGGGGAATAGGGGGGTGGGTACAAAGGGGATTGGGGAGGGGTGAAGGGAGGGAGGGAACCGGGGTACCTATTAAGTTTGTTTAATTGGGAATAAAATAAACATAATAGAAAAAATTAGGTTCAAGAAAAAAAAGAATATGCCCAGTAGCAGATTAACTGAGCAGAGAAGACCTTCTTTAAGAATGGGCAGCACCTTCTTTCCCTAGCCTAGTTACCAAGAAGTCTAAGGAGTGCTGCATCCTTTCTGCCTTTACTTCCTGCTGACATTTGTAACTGATATTAGACTTCAGCTTCTTTGGGTCCTGAAGACCTGAAGACCATCAACCCTTCAGGAATCTCCCACATCGTTAACACCAATGTGGGACTACTTAAGCACCCAGCCTCATGAACTGAAAAGAAAACAGCTTCTCCACCTCTCCAGTCCTCAGTAGCCATTGTTGGGCTAAATTCCTATAATAATACATATGCATTTTTCTAATTCTGCCTAGTACACCCAGGTGTGACAGACACATTCAGTGCGGTTCGAATTGCCAACATTGTTTATTCTGAAAAAGAAAACTTCTAATAATTAAAGCAGGCTCACCATACTGTTGGGAAAATAAAATTATTCTTTTTTAAGATGGTCACACTACAGAAAAGATAGCGGTAAATAGGTCTCCAAAGGCAATGGGAATGAGCTTTCCTGGGGTCTTTTAATAGAAGTGTTATTTAACTTTTATGGGAGTGCCACAGAGAAGAGATGGGTTTCTGCTCGGTGAGCTTACAAACAAAATAAACAGAGAAGAGAGGCAGTGGGCCATGTGCCGGACCCCCAAGAAGGCTCACAGCAACCAGAGGATCAGAATTAACTGACTGTGTTTATTCACATTTAGCTTCCATCTAAGCTGTGCTTTCATCTCTGCGCATATGCTGCTGTCTTCCATTGCTCGTGCTGGACTCTTCCCTGAAGAAACATCAGGCTTTGCCCCCACCTCGCCCTCAACCTCTCAATAGTCCTTAAACTTCAGGCTCAGGCCCAGGAAGGGGGTCATGTAAGACATCATGCTGAAGGCAAAGTCTGCCATGAGGCAGTCCTACCTTGCCACTTCCAGTCTGTCTGACCCAGAGACCTTTCCTTAGTATGCGAAATTGTCATTCAAAACTGAGGAAACCAATGTGGCCTGGTTCGTGATATTGTGCTAGTCTTGCATGAAATGATCCATGGCTAGTCCTTGAAACTTGCCCGATGTCGAGGGTGTAAGGCCTTGCAGCAATAAGATTGCTTTTTATTCTACAAACAAGCTGTTGCCACTGTTGTAATTCTTATTATTACTAGAAAGTTCTTCAGAATTGAAAATCAGTGGCTTTAATCTATACCATTGAACTTTCAGTCTCTGATTCTTCATAATGCTTGAATAAGCACACTTCATGGGTGTAGCAAGGAGAGTTAGATGCATTTCCTAACAGGAAGGGAATAACAGGTTGGACCCCACATGTTCAAAGGACTCCTCTATTTTTACAGCTTAGTAATAACATGAACTATACCAAAGGCATATGTCATTTGCAAACCTGTTTAATGTCTTGGTTTCTTTATCTAGTTCTCACTAAATGTCTCTGGGATAGTGTAAAAAGCCTGGTGCTTTTCTACTATACAGCAGCAGAAAAGAAGGCAGACTAAGCTATCCGTACCGTGACTTAGAGCACCTAGCAACCATGGTCCTCCTTCCTTTCTTGCCAGCAAACAGGTAAGACAATGAATTGTGTTAACACCTGTTTCATTCCTTTACTACCTCAGCTCCCAAACTGTGGTTGACCATGTTCTGTTTCTTTGGGTCTATCATTTATTACTCATTTCATGACAGAGTCCTTGAACTGTTCCATCTTCTGACAATGAATAGAGCCGAGCCTCTCAAAAATCCCATAGCCATGCCCATCAAATGCCTTACAAAAGCACAGGGCTCTTGGGTGATGATTGTAGCTTGCAGAGGAAGCCAGGGAAAAAACTCTAACCTCATAACAAAAGTGAAGATCATGATTACTGGATGAGTTCCCCAGGCAGGGTTGCGTTGGAAAAATCCCTCTCCAAATGATTGAACTCTTTTCTGATTAGTGCTGGATAAATATGGAGACTATTACTTAGGATACCACATACTGGGAAGCAAATGTGATAATTATACTTGTCAATCTGCAGAACCCCCCGGACTCAACTTCAGCAAAAAAAAAAAAAAAGCGACCATTTCCATCTAATCTGAGAGAAAGGCAAAGGGACAATAATGGCAAAGGAAACTGAAAGCTCCCAGCTGTCCGCGTGCATTGCGAGGCAGCTGATGGTACGTGTGTCATCACATTAGCAGGCTCTGTGTCCAAAAGGAAGTCTGGCTGCTTTGTGCCTTGAAAAAGAGCAGCAGTTGAAAGCATGAAAATTAGATGTCATTTTCCCGAAGATAGTGATTATTTAAAATGTTAGTTGCTTTCCCTAAAACTATCATTTATGATGTAATGTAGTTGAGAACTGCAACTCACTGAGAGGTTGAGTCTCTTTTCGAAATCACTCAGAGAGGGAAGGAAGGTGTGCTGCCGTAGACGGTCTTGAAAGTTCACAAAGGTGCCACATGTGTGTCTGCATAGGAATGCTCACCCGTGCTGACCTGGATTTCTCTATTCTGAATAGGGGTGATAAGCTAATAGACTCAAAAGAAAGCTGGGAATTTCAAACAAAGTGAGGGTTTTCCCTGGAAGAAAAGAAGGAAGAAAAGATTTAGGATAATACAGAGAAGGAAAACAGGAGCTATTGGAGTGATGCTGAGGATCACATGAGTGGAAATACTCACAGGTAGCATTCTGACTAATGCATTCAGTGTGGTCCTAGAGCATGTTTTGCAAATCCTTCTGAATGGCTACAGTTGCCATATTAAATAGAAACTGATTTTAGTTCCCTTCATAGAGCGGCATCCTAAATTCAAGAAATAATGGAAACTGGAAGTGGCTTCAGAACCAACCTTTTGTCTTCTAAGCTGGAGACATCTTGGAGTTGGACCTGAGGAATAGAAGAAGCGAGTGTGGAGAAACAGCTGCTTCACAAAAAGGAATGGACAGGGCAATTATTACAAAAGTACACTAATGGAACGTGGGAGGTGTGTGAAACTGGGCTGTAACCTGCCAAAAGAACAGGTGAGCTTATGAAACATAAAACTCCAGCAGGCAGCTAGCAATACTGTTCAGGTGACTGTGAGGAGCCACCCGAGGCCTGTCTGGTCTCTATCTGTCCCTGTCTCTGTCTATCTCTCTCTCTGCAATACATACATACATGCATACATACATGCATACATACATACATACATGCATGCATACATACATACATACATATATATATACACTTCTCTGTCTCTGCATGCATGCATGCCTGTATGGTAGTTAACATCATTTTAACAGCTTGATGAGGTCTAGAATCACCTAGAATATGAGTCTCTGGGCATGACTATGGGGAATGAATCTTAATTAGATTACCGAAGGCGGCAAGACTTGCCCCCTGCGGGTGCCGTCATTCCCAGCACAGGAATCCTAAACTGCATAAAAAAATGTGAGCTGAGCACAAGCATTGTATGCTCTGTTCTCCATGACCATGGACACAATCTAACCGGCTGCTTCAAAGTCCAGCTGCTTTTACTTCCTTGCCACATTAGATTATCCCTTGAACTGTGAGCCAAAATAAACCATTCCTGTCCTAATTGGCTTCTGTCAGAGTACGTTTAAGTAGTTTATTAACTTTGTTTATTTACTTATTCATTAATTCATTCATTCATTCTTGTGTGTGTGTGTGTGTGTGTGTGTGTGTGTGTGTGTGTGTGTGTATCAGAGGGACCTGTGTGTCAAGGGTAACTTCAAGAATCATCCTAGATTGCTTCTACTTTCTTTTTGCTTTACCTTGGGATTTCCCAGGCTCCTCCCACCAGGTTCGGAAGTTCAGTCTGCTGCTATTTCCAACTGGCATTTTTATGTGGGGCCTGGAATCCAAACTCAGGACCTTCTGCTTGTGAGGCAGAGTCTTAAACCCTGAGCCATCTCTCCAGACCGAGGGTATTTTTAATAAGAACCATGTGTGTCTTTGTATATATGTGTACGTGTGCATGTGTGTATGCATGCGTATATGCACATATGCATGTATATATGTGTGTGTTCATGTGTATATGTGTGTATGATGCAGGAATGTGTGTATTGCATGTGTGTATATGTGTGTGCATGTGTATGTGTATATGTATACAGGTATATGTGTGTATACCTGTCTATGTATGTTCATGTGTTTGTGCGTGTGCATGTGTGTACATATGTGTGTGCATGTACATGTGTGCGTATGCTTGTGTGTGCATGTGTGTACATATGTGTGTGCGTATGCTTGTGTGTGCATGTGTGTCATAGTTAGGTGTCAACTTGACAGTTTAAGGTTTGAGCTCTGGGCACATTTGTCAAGAATTAATAGTTGAGTTAAGCCCAAAACGAACTTACAGGAGATTGTCTAGCTGATGGGGAAGGCACAGCCCATGGTGGGTGGGATTAGGCCCTGGAATAAAACACAGAGAGCTGGTTGAGAAAGTTGGCATCCTTGTGTATCCTTGGCCAGACACGTTGGTCTGGCAAGTAAGGATCATCCCTCTTTCAGCCATTATATAGAGTGGTGTGGCCAGTTCCCTGGGCCCTAGTGTTGGTGCATGCTCTCCTGTCAAGCTGGACAGACTGTAGCCAGACTATGGTAAGAAAATAAGCCCCTTGTTCCCTTTCCCTTAAGCTGTTTTGATGGCAGCAACCATGCAGGCGAACTTCAACATGTGGATGTGTGTGTATGCATGTCTGTGTGTGTGTGTGTGTGTGTGTGTGTGTGCATGGTATATGTGTCTGTGGATGTGTGTGCATAGTGCATGTGTGTATGCATTTGTGTGCATGTGTGTGCATGTGTGTATGTGTGTGCACGTGTATGTGTGCTTGTGTGTGCATGTGTGTGCACATATGTCATGTGCGTGTGTGCATGGTGTGTGTGTGCAATGTGTGGATGTGCATTTGTGTGTGCGTGTGTGCATGGTGCGTGTGTGTGCATGGTGAACGTGTGTGCGCATGTGTATGGGTGTGCACATATAGCCTTCACATGCAGCTATTTGTCATCCTTCTAGTTTCTCAAGCACTCTTGCATCTTCCTGATGCAGTATTTTTGCCTATGTTGCTGCTTCCTTCCCAATCTTCTGCTCAGAGATGCTCAAACTGGATGGGTCCAATGTTACAGCAGAGAAATCGGCCTCCAAGGAATGCAAGTAAGTAATGTGACACCTGGTTAAGTTCACAGACGTTCGTTCCTGATCATGTACAACTGAGGAGGTATGATCTCACCAGAAGGGGAGGGCATATAGTCTGGCAGATGAAAGGTGATCATTTTGCAAATGGGTGACTGACCCCTCCCTCACCGAGGTTTCCTGCTTTTATTACATTTACCCTTGAATGTGCTATAAACAAGACTCCAGTTTAACAGTTTTTTGTCTCTGACCAGGGGTGACATACAGTGCCCATCAGGATGGAGTGAAGGGCATTGCAGGAGCAGCAAAACTGCAAAAGAAAATCAACAAACCACAATCCAGAACCTCAGAGACTCTATATCAACCACATAGAACTAAGCCAGCCTAATCTCCCCCCATCCTGAAGCTCAGGGACATTTGCGGAAGAGGGGGCAGTAAGATTGTAAGAGCACAAGGATGGGAGGAGCAATGATTTGCAAGATACTCCACACAAGTTAGGGCCGAAGCAATCATAATAGGACTTTGCATGCCCGGCGCAATGTCCAACACACTATTGACCTCACAAAGTCTAGCATCAGCTAAAGGCACCAAGATCCTTGGAGGCAAGGGATTGGCAGCCACAGTAGTGTTCCTATGCTTAAGGGGAACACGAGAAAGGGTTCAGGGAAATGCCACTGGGTCCTTGTATGTCATCGGAGAGGAGGGCCCAGAGGAGAGTTAGGCATACACAATAAAGGACTCTCTGGGAATTGGGGGGGAGGCACTGGGAGATGGGGAGGGGAGGGGGAGGTTGGGGTTCAGGGGGAGGAGGAGGGGGGGAGGGAACTGGTCTACCTATTAAGTTTGTATGAGCGGAAATAATAATAAAAAATGTTAAAAAAATTTTTAAAAAATTGGATGGGTCCAGCATTCCTTTCCCCTTCATTGTCCTCAATACCACATAAAATTCAAATCCTTTTATTGTTACAGATTAGGTTATAAATGTTCAAATGTAGCATATTTTGGAATTTTAATAACTTTATAGGGTGACTGTTCTATCATTCCTTTGTACATTTATGGAAGCTGAATCCTGGGAAATTTACATTCTATTGATACAAGAAATAGAGCCAAGCTTCCCTGCACTTAGTGAGTTACAACATCTATACTTGTAATCTCACTTAAAAAATATCCCTGCTTAAAGGCTTCAGATAAGATTTATTGAATGGGTAGTAGGTGGATAAATTAGTGAAGGAATAAATTAATGGCTTAATGATGGCCAGGATAATATCCTATGAGGTCCAGTGGGCTAAAGAAGAATCATCTGTAAAATTTAAAAGAAGTAACTGTCCTTGGAGAAATTCAGTAGAATCTACACATAGGTAGAGAACACTAGGTGTTGGGAGAGTCTAGGGGAAATAAGTGCAAACACCATCATAGGTTCAGGTCAGATGGTCTCCAGGATGACTGTAGCAAGCAACTGCTTTGCCACTCTATATTCTGCAAATGTTTTATGCCTTCAGTTCATAAAGAATGGAGCAATCTCACACATGACTAATCCATGAGCATGACTATTTCTTCCAAATTAAACAGAGCCATGATGATGTTGATTAATCTGTCCACCAATCATAAAACTCTGAGTCATTCATGAGGCTGAAATCAAGACAAGATTCAGGGGACATGTAGTTATCAAGGAAGAAATCTCCTCACAGGGACACTTGGGAAGATAAGGAGAGAAGAATAACTGGAGCGAGTGAAAAGAATCTATGGCTCATGCTGAGACAGAAAGAATAAAAGAAGAGAGTGTATAAAGAAACACAGACGAGAGCACAACTCCGAGGAAGTCTTGCCTGAGAGAATGGGGGATCCATGAATAAAGGCTATTCATCACAAAAATCTTCATGGCTCTTTGTTCAAGCACTGGCTGGGACAGCCTGGGTAATGATGATCTTTTCTTGGACCACTTTGAACTTTAACTGTGACAGCAAGACTCATATGGCAGCCTCTGACCTAAAGTCGCAAGTTGTTGATCCCCAAGTCTGCAGACTCTCAGTGATGATATGGCAGAGAGAAAATGTAATGAGAACTTTGTTAATGAACAGTGAAAATAGCTTTTGTGCCATCTTTGTGGATGTGTTCTTGAACAAGCAAATAGACTACGAGTTGCCAAGGAAAGACAAGACACAAGCTCATTCTTGCATAGTGTTGAGAACTGATCAGTGAAATCGTTTGTAAACTATTTGTTCAGATTTAATGTCCTGTAGAGACCTTGTTTTTTAGCATATAAGATATCACACTGGAAGGTCAGGGTTTACTTTTATGCCTTCAGTTCATAAGGAATGGAGCAATCTCACACATGACTAATCCATGAGCATGACTATTTCTTCCAAATTAAAGAGAGCCATGATGATGTTGGGATATAAGAAGATGGGACCTTCAAGTGCTAGACAAAGATTGTCTAATGTATGTGTTTCCCTGCCAATAACCAGGATTGGTTAAGGAGAGAGAAGGTGGAAGATATCCATCAAAGACCAAGATTGTCCTCAGAGTTGGAAAAGACATGTATGCCAGCTGGCATTGGCCACACACATCCTCTTCAGTCTTAGGAAGGTTTCTCTTTTCTGCCTTCTCAGAAGACAGAGAATAAGTACCTATACTCTATGCTTTGGTCACTGTTGTGGGCTATGTTTCCAGTTCCAGCAATGTTGTTTTTCCAGTTTACTATCCTTATCAGAAATCCAAGCATTGTCTACAATTGGCTAAAGCCTTCAATTTACTACCCCAAAGAAGGACCTTACAGGAACAAGTAACCCATTCACAATGGGGTTCTCTAGATAACATGTTTACATCTGTCTCTCTGTGTGTGTGTGTGTGTGTGTGTGTGTGTGTGTGTGTGTGTGTGTGTGTGTGAAAGAGAGAGAGAGAGAGAGAACCAATGATTCAGTTCCAGTCTATCCCTGAAGTCCTGGGAGTTGATCGAAGAGTCACTGGTATGAGTCAGTATTCACATGTTTAAGAATCTAGGGTGAAGCCCACAGGTGATGGCAGTTGCAAGGTGGGAAGAAGAGAGCTGTTTGATCACCAGACCTGGCTTTAACGTCTGCTTTTATTCTGTCAAAATCTCCAGCTTGTTGAACGGTGCTGCCCACCTTCAAGGTAGTCTTTCCTCTCAGTTACTTCCCACATGTCCATTCTGTCTAGAAGCACCATTCCGTGCACACGCAGAGGAGAGTTTTGCTCGTCTACTAAGCATCTTTCAATGTATTGAAGCTGACATTCAAATTAACCATCACGCTATCTCTTAACGCATCCTCTAACAAGCTACTATCAGCTCAGGTTTGTGCTATTCATAGCACAGACACTTTTATGGCAGAACACGAGGGACTGAGGCACATTTTAGGCACCATGCCCTACATATTCACTGCTGCATATTCCCACAAACTGCTAATGAAAGAAATGGTGCTTTAATGGGATGTGTCTTAATCTTAGAAGCCACTGACATCTCTTGGATTAGTTGGTGATGCTGCTATATCTTTCACAGCATTATAGCCATGACCTGTGTTGCACACGTCTGGTTTCAGTCATGGTGGTGAAGACAGAGCAGTGTTCTTCCTTTACTTTTATGACTTCATGAAATCTGATTACCTTGTTTATTACTGCAGCCACTAGCATAGGTCATGTCACACAGTAAAGAAGGATTTGATATTCGTTCATCTACTAGCAGATACATTGGCGGAAGGATGCCAGAGGAGACAGTGAGTGAGAACAGGCTTATCCTTTAGGATAAGAAATCTCTGCTTCTCTACAGATTACAGGACTAAGCTATGTACTACAAATTCCTTAAGAGGTAGTATGCACTGTTAGCCTCTGGGTTATCCTCTGTATAAAAGCTTAACCCATGACTTGGCTGGTGATATCAATCACTCCAACAGGTGAGAGACTATGTAGTCTACTAAACCAACTTGCTTTATGTCAGCCTGAGTGCATGTATGCTGCGTGAACATGTGTGTTTGTGTGTGTCTGTGTGTCTGTGTGCTTGTTTCTCTCCAATATCTCATGATTGTGGAAGCAGTTTCTGGAATATGATCTCTTTATCAATTGCAAATTCCCTTTGTAATAGCGCATAGGCTTATTGCATTTATTACATTTGTTCATCCTTATTTTTTTTCTAGGGGACATGCTGAATTTTCTTGACATTACTCACACTATTTGCATTAAAATGACTACTTCTTACTTTAGAAAGCTCAAACTAGATGGATGAATTTTCTTGGAACACAGTTTCTCTCTCTCTCTCTCTCTCTCTCTCTCTCTCTCTATCTCTCTCTCTCCCTCTCTTCGTCTCCCTCTTTATCTCCTCCTTTCTCTCTCTCTCCTTGGAACAAACTTCAAGGCCTTAGTCCTACAAGAAAATTATCTGAGTATTGTGACACAACCAAGCCTGTGAATTTCTCCCTTTTATCAAACTCTGCCTCCCTCCCTCTTGTCTTGCTACTTTATTGAGGAGTTGATGCTACATCATTCTCATGCACTGTTCAAAGACTTTTGTGATAGATCTTTCTATGCTTTTAACTTTCCAGCCATTGTAATGGCAAGGAAATATGCAAGTTATCTTCTTTATATTTTATATCATCACAAAGAAATTACAAACATAGTACTGAAAGTTTCTACATCCTGGTCAATCAGTTTCACCCATGTAGCATCTTCCTTGACTATAGTAGTCATCGTTACTCTACCAAAATCTAAACTACAGGCTATCTTTAGAACCCAGCAGTTTTCACACAAAAGTACACCCGTTTGCAAGTGCAGAGTCTTGACCTTTCCTTGTCCCAGTTTGCATGACCTCCCACATGGTGAAGGTGTCTTGCCATCTGTCCCCTCGCGGAGGAGCCCTCACAGCACCTTTCACGGCTGCTCCTTCTTCTAGTCCTCAGCAGACATCCACCATTCAATAGTCCAATGATCCTGTTATGCTGAAAATATTAAAGCATAGTTACTCTTTGAGACTGACTTTAAAGAAAACTGCATCTGCTCCTTTTAAGAAGCATCTAAGCTATTTGTTTATTTTTAACTTTTATTGATAGTTTCACACATATATACCACACACTCTGGTTGCTGTATCCTTTGATCCTTACCCCCCTCTCATCTCCATATCTGCCCCTCCCCTCAACGAATGGCCGAGAGCCCTGACTGCTCAAGAGACTGGAGAGAACTGATGGTGCTCAACCTTAACTGAATATTTTTCGCCATTCCCTCTGAGGGGCAGACAGTAGCTTGCCAGAAGGGGTTGAAAGAATGTAAGAGCAGGAAGTCAGGAAGCAGGTCGAGAATTGCCAGTTATGATCGCAAAGCAGCAGCTGCCTGCTACAGGGCTAAACAAGATTTGTCCTATCAACAGTGAGTTATGGATCAGAGGGATCCAGGGACCATGCTGGTCTTCATTTAACTATTGGATACTCATGGAGTCTGGGCAAGGGACAGTCACACTCCTCAGTATGTATCTAAGCACACCAGGTTATAGTGGATGGTTCCAAACCTGCAACCCACATAGACAGCCATGGCTAAACTTGACACCGTTCATAATAAATCATATACACTATTTAATTCTGTGCAATTATTTAATTATGTGTGTGTACATGTCTCGTGTGTGTACATATGTACAGATGTACATGAATGCTAAGATGAATGTGTCGAAGTCCGAGGACAATTTTCAGGAGTCGACTCTCTCCTTTCACTATGTGGATTCCAAGGGTTAAACTAAGATCATCAGGTTTGGGAGCAAGCACCTTTAAGCCATTTTGCTGGCCCAATACAAACCATTTATGCATAACTTGTTACATTGCCGAGTAGTATTCCACAATGTAAAAGGATCAGAGTGTTTGACAATTAATTTAGAAAAGGTCACTCATGTTGGTGTAAGCTATTATAAATGAAGTTGCTTTTATAATCTCTTATGGCTGAAATTGATTTTACTTATGAGAGAGAGAGCTCACATACTACAATGTTCAGGTGGAGGTCAGGGGACAATTTTCAAAGTTGACCCCGTCCTTCTTCCATGTGGAACGTCTCTAGGGACCAAACTCAAAAGTCATCAGGTTTGTGTGCAGGAAACTTTTCCATCTCAGCTACTGTTGGTGTCCCACCACTCTTCATTTTCTTAATATGCAGGAGTGTAATTACTTTACAGGTATGTACCTTCAGGTCTTAGACTGTTTATTAAACTGTAACTTGCTTGCTGTAAGTTGTTTATTTTGATTTTTCATCCTGAAAGACTCAGTAATTGTATACCTTTAATAGCCTAAAGTCATTTCTAGTGTTTCTGCTATGCATTGGAGCAGGTTTGTAGCTGTTGCACTATAGTTTTATTCATTCAAAATCTGAGATGGATTGTGTTTCCCCTTTGGACACAGACATGACCTTTCCAATGTAATACAATTAAACACCATTCCAATGGTGTTCTATTCTCATGCCTAATGTCATTTGGATATCTCAGAATCTCTGTAACATAGAGCATTACATCAGTGAATGGCATCCTTGCTTTAGCATTCACAAGAGACAGCTAGAAAGATAATAAAGGATACTTGAGAAATTAAAAGTCCTTGAATGGTAAGAATGCGATCATTTTTTTGACTCTACAGAATCTGAGAGGTCATTAGGAAGTTATTATAACTAAAGTTCGTCTTTTGGAAGATCTGCATAAGTTTTCTTGTGGTAAATAAAGCGAATGGGAAATATGATGGACAGGCATTGGAGAGCGGCATTTGGGAAGCTTGTACAGATGTATAAGGGATTGAGGAATGGAAAAGAGCTTGGTAGAGAAGGTCATGAGAGTGAGGATTGCTTCCTAGCCATCAAAATAAAAGAAAGTCAGAAAGAAAGCTTATTAGAAGCAGAGTGATAATGATAATGGTATCATCAAGTGTTCGTGATGTCTGTATGTCTCGTATCTTTCTTGGGTAATGTCATCTTCATGGTAACCCTACAGCACAGGGTCAAACAACTCCAATTATATGTGAGAAAGTAAGTTCAGAAGGATCAATAACTTGTCTGAGAACAGCTCTGTCCTTTTCTGTGAAATGGGGCAGTGGCCCATCAACACGATTCCTGAGCTACTTAAGTCAATCACACTGACAGGCTTTTAGAGACCATATCAATGTTACTTAGTGCTGATTTTGTAGAAATTATCTACACTGAATTCACCAAAGTATTCCAAGATTTCTGTGCTTATTCTTCCTCTAGAAAATAAATGCTTCCACAGTTTAAATGACATTTATGTTATAAATAAAGTTTTGGGGAACTCATTCCATACTTTTCTACCAGAATTCTTAATTTTAAAATTGAATATGACAGAGAAATCAGAATTCTTTTACTCTTCCATTAATTATGCATGAATACACATACACATATAATCAAGTGGTACAGGACCAAAATAATATTCTCTCTGCATTTGTCTAAAGAATGTCAAGAATGATAAATTTGAATACTTGTGGTAAACACTCAGCAAAATGTCAGAAATATTACTTCTGCAAGACACAGTCTCATTGCCAGCTCTTTGTAATCAGTTTAATTTTTGTTGTGGAAAAGCAACAATCACAAATCAGTGTGCTCATGTCCTTTGAATTCTCAGGGCTGCAAATGAGGCTTCCAGCCGCTTCCATCTTATTGTGCCAAGGCTCCATGTTGAATCATTAATTACCTAAGAAAGTACCGTAGGCTCATCTCCTTCTGGTGGGGGGAAAAAAGTATAAATCAGATGGAAACCTGGGGCTGTGAAGTCATTTTTTCTTAACGTGCCATCTGCCAAGTTCCACTTCAGAGCATCCAGAAACCATTAAAGGTGAGCAGAGTGGCGGGGGAAGGGGTGATGAGGAATCAAAGTGTCAGCTTGTCTTGTCACAGCAACATGAGTTGTCATACCCTCCCCTGACACCCCTAAACATCCCCCACCCCTCAGATTACTCCTCCCTGGCATCAGCCCTATCTGCCCATTAATCTGGGAAGCAAGAACAGTCGCACTGTAAGCCCATCTGAATACATCTTTGCCCTACTTAAAATTTCTAAAGGTTTTCCATGACTGCCATGGTGTTGGAGGCCCCCGAAAAGCCAGCAAAATGGGTTCCACCCAAACCCAGTGTGTCTGTCCTGCGCCGACTCTCACCTTAGTGCTTGACAACCTCTGCCTAAGCCAATATTCAGGACTCAGCTCTTGTTTTTCCTCTTTTACATCCCTCTTTTCTGATGACCAATCCCCACCCTTCATCCACAGCAGTCTGAACATGGTGTCCTGATCATGGGGCTCAGCAAACTTCAGTTTTGACCATTGTTACACATGTGTGCTGAAGTCTAATGTTCATGTCTGTGCAGATTTCTGTGTTGAAAGCCAAACCCCAAAACAATATTTGGGCCACTATTCCAAAAATTTGGCCAACTTATGAACAACAGGAATTTATTTCCTCATATGTCTGAATATTGGAAAGTCCAAGGTCAGGATACAAGCTGAGCTATGCTGTGGGCCATGTCTCACCTAGTACAAAAGGAAAATGAGCTCCTGAGACCTCTTTAACAAGGGCTCAAATCCCATTCATGAAGGCATTGCCGTCACGACCTGCTGAGAGGTTGTGGAGATTTGAATGGCTGAAGCTGCTCGGGATTATTCCTGGATCTTCTATTCTACTCTGCCAGACCTATGGGTGTACTTTTGTGTCTCTACCGTGATGTTTCTCTCAGGATGTGTGTAATGTCACTTGAGATCAGGCATTGTGGTACCTCTGCCATTGATCCCTTCATCTTTCCATGGTCTTGGTCCTTCTGTGTGAACTTTGGAATTGATAATTCTTTTACTATGAGAAAAAAAAGTCATTGCAATTTGATGGAAATGCATTGATGGAAATGAATATTTCACAGTTGGAAATATTCCCATTCTAATAATGTTAATTCTGCTGATCTATAAACATGAGTGCTAATTCTATGTTAAGGATTGGAAACAAGGTCTGATATGTCCTAGACAAGTGCTGAAATACGAGCCATAATCCTAGCCATAGATGTAGTATGTAGAGATTGTATGAGCCTGTCTTCTCAATTTCTTTTTTGGTGACTTTGTTATTGGTATATGGAAGGCTACTAACTTTTGGATGTTGATTTTGTGTCTGCTCTTTTGTTGAAAGCGTTCATCAGGTCTTTCTTCTGACACTGTCCACGGGATCTTTTTAATACAGACACAAGTTAATTTTGAATAGGAACAACTTGGCTTTCTCCTTTACTGTTTTTATCACTTTTGTTTCAGTCTATGGCTTGAAGTGAAACTAAGAGGGTGAGCTAAAGAACAAGTATAGAAAAGAGGGTACAATGTGGGGAGAGCACTAAATGAGTAGTCACTCTGGTTTTGATACTTCTCTGAAGAACAACTAGAGAATATTAAGAATTTTTTTATTCTAGGATCCACCTATTAGGGAGTATATATATGGTGCTTAATTTTCTGTGTCTGGGATACTTCACTCAATATAATTTTTTTAATTCCATCCATTTCCCAGCAAATTTCATTAATTCATCTTTTTTGATGGCTGAGTAGTATTCCATTGTATAGATCTACCACATTTTCCTTAACCACTTGTCAACTGTTGGGCATTTGTGTTGATTCCATAACTCCCTAATCGGTGGATCCTAGTACCAAACCCACTTAGTGACACACTCAAAGATAAATCTCTGTAATACCTACAGTAATTTCAAGATTATAAACAGGAGGGAAGGGGAAGAAGGGCCCCACCAGAAACAAGGAGAGAGGGGATCATGCTACAGCAGAGACAATAGGCCACCATCAAGGACTGCAAGCAAGTAGAGAGACATCTGGTTAAGCTCACAGACTTTACTTCCTGGTCACTTGAAACTGAGGGGATTTGATCTCACCAGTCAGGGAGAGCATAGAGTCTGGAAGATAGATGGTAACTATCCTGCAAATGGAAGACTAACCCCTCCCCCATCACTGCGGTCTCCTACTCTTATTCCATCTACCTTTGAATCTACTCTTATAGTAAGACTCTATTTTAATTAAACAACCTTTTTATCTCTGGCTAGGAGGGGACATCCATCAGGATGGAGCCAAGGGCGGTGCAGGAACAGCAAAACTGGAAAAAAAAAACTGAACAAACCATAGTTCAGAACATCAGAGACCCTACATTAACCACCAGGAACCCGGCCTGCCTAATCTCTCCCCATCCCTAAAGCTCAGGGAAATTTGCAGAAGAGGGAGTGGTAAGATTGTAAGAGCCTAAAGATGGGGAGGAGCAACGATATGCAAGATATTCCACACAAGTTAGGGCTGAAATAATCACAATAGGACTTTGCTTGACCTGCGCTATGACCAACATATCATTGACCCCTCAAAACTAGCATGGATCACAGGCACTAGGATCCTTAGAGGCAAGGGATTAACAGCCACAATAGTGTTCCCATACTAAAGGGGAACTGGGAGAAGGGAAAGGAGGGGGGAAAAGAAGGGAAAAATGGGGGAGGGAGCAAGGGGATCCAGGGAGGAGTGGAGGGAAGGAGGGGACTGAGGTACATATTAAGTTTGTATGAGTGGAAGAAATAAATATAAAAGAAAGAAAGAAAGAAAGAAGAAAGAAAGAAAGAAAGAAAGAAAGAAAGAAAGAAAGAAAGAAAGAAAGAAAGAAAGAAAGAAGAAAGAAAGCAGAAAGAAAGCCTTTTCAAACTAAAAAAAAAGAATTTTTTAATTCTATATAAATATATATTGTTGAATCCTTAAATATTATCTAAGAATTTCAATGGTCTGAATGAATTTTTACTTCCTGCTTCCAGGACTCAGTGCTATAGCTTCAGAGTGGTTTGGACAGCAGGACAGAGCAGGGTTTTGGGAGAATCTGGGCTTTCCTGACATATATTAAGAGCCCTTTTGGATCTATCCAGGCACACAAACTGTTACCAAGACCAAAGCCAGTATGGCCTGCAAGCTTGTGCAGGCTCCAAATTTGCCTCATTTTTAACGAAATCATTTCCATGTCTTTCCAACACCTCAAATCTTCTGAGTAACTGAAACCACATCTGAAGAAATTCCATGTTTCCCTGGAGTAGGATGCTATCACAAATTTATCTACTTAACAATAGCATTTTAAGACTCTCACTCAACTCGAATGAGAAAAACAGAAAACAGTGCATAATCTCTGTGTATGGAGTCTGTCAGTAGAGTCATTAAGAAATAGACAGGGTTCTTCAATGTTGATAAGAAGGAGAAGCACAGATGTACACAACTTCATCCTTCCACATACAAACATACACTCCATTTTCTTTGTGACAAATGACTACATCATTTCTGACCTCTATATCATTCCTGACTTACAGCCACAGGAATGTCGTAGTTATTTCTCCCATAAATTAAAATCCTACACTTTCTCCTTCAGGTACATCCGCAGGAAACTTATATTAACTAACTTGAATTATATTAACTAACTTGACTTATATTAACTAACTTGCTTTCAACATCCAGCAGAGTTCAAAAGCTGCACTGGGGCTTCTTAGAAAATTAAAAAATAAAAGAAAAGATTCTCGCTATGCTATATGGCACTTAGAACATAGTGCAGGTCGAACATCAAGAATCTCAGGTCAGTGATGTTCTTTTCAAAAATAATTTATTCACTAATAGGGTAACATATCAGCACATGTGGTATATCATAGAGGGATTTACATGGTAGAACAGTTGTCCCCTGTGGATTTAGGACTATAAGCTCAGCTCGATTCCCATGCTTCCATCTCCGCTTAAATCTCATGAGACACGGGACTTCCCTTGTGTTTGTTGTGCATCTTTCCACTAAGGACTCACTATTCCTTGAATTCAAAATGTATTTGTTTGAAGGACAAATGTTACGAGATTCTTTACTGTTGGGACCAGGCAGAACGGACACCTTTCAAGCTGGGCCCTCAGTAATCCCACCAGTACTCACAGGAACCACTGGTAACTCCTGGGACTGGCATTGACACTTCTGTCCTCAGCTATATTCCCACATTCAACATCACTAGCCAAGTCTGAATTCACTCAGCTGTTTTACTATGGTTTCTGTTGCTCCTATGACTCACGTGTTGAATCCACACTCAGACTACCTTATCCTGTGTTTTTTAAAAAATATTTTTTATCATTTGGCGGTTTCTTGTTTTTATAATGAGTTCTATTCATTTCCATCCTCCACTACTCTGTCTAATCCCACTACTCTCACCATACTAATGAAAACCTTCTTCTGCCCAACAAGTCACCTGCCTATCTTTAGCTTGTTTTTGTATATATGTGACCCACTGTGTTTAATTGAAGTTGCACGCACTAGCACTGTACTGACAGGACCACAGGAAAATTATTCAATGCTTATTCCAATGAAGAAAGCAACCCCCTTCCTCCAGACATCATGGAGTGTCAATAATCCTTCAGGAAGGAATAGAGTCCTTCTTCCTTCCATGCAGAAATCTTAGCTGTCCCAATCTTGGGCAGGTCCTGGGCAGGAAAACATAGTCATTGTGAGGTTATGAGCACCATGATTGTGTCATATCCAGAAGATACCATTTGGCATTAGTCATGACAACCTCTGGCTCTTGTATTCTATTCGCCTTCCCTTCCATGATGTCCCTGAGTCTTGGGAGCATACTGTAGATATAGGACATGGAGAAATCAAGCTGAAACTGAGCTGGAAGCTTCCTTTTTGCAGACTAGATGTCATAGTGACAGGGGTTGCTATGCAGGTCACTAGGGAGAAAAGGTATCCATGGTCTTACGCAATTTTGAGCTTGCAAAATATAGCAACAGCCAGTCTGCCAAGATGTGTCCACGAGTGCGAAAGTGGCAAGATTATTGTTATTAACCACTTTCTTGTTCATTTTAAGCCCAGTCCACAGGAGAGAACTTACGTCTGTTACTATAAACCTGTGGACATAGAGATGATAAGCCCAAGGACAGGGCAAGTTAACATTACTTTGTGATATGGACATGGTATCACACTGTCTTCCAAATATTTATCTTCACGCCAACAGATGAGTTAAACCCTCATCCTTCATTCAAGAAGCTTCACTGTGCAGAGGACTGTAATTGACACACAAACGTACCACCGGTAACACTGAAGAGAATAAGAGTGTGTATTTCTGGGTGTTATTGGGACATGAATATCTCATGTTCTTAAAGCCGTGTTGCCTCATATGCCAGTTAAATTTCACAGGCTTTGCCCTGTGTTCTCTGGGTCAATTGATAGCCCTGTTATTGTGAACCTGAGCCAGCTCTTAAGGATGCCAACAGGGCTCTCATCTAGTTATCACCCAGATAGGTGAACATGTGCTTGTTACCTGTGACTCTCATCCCCTGACATCACCGTGTGTGGCTGCGCCCCGGCTCAGTGATTGCACACACGATAATAAACTAAAACTAAGCTTTTCTTCCACTCAGTCATAGAACAGCGGCTGCACCAACAGTGTGGAAATGCAAAAGCAAAGCTAGGGAAGGGAATTGATATTATACACTTGCTAACTAAATACTGTTTTGATGGAAAATCCCTCTAGGAAGCCTCCCAGGTCTTCATTTCCCATCTATACCACAGCTGGAGGTCGATTTCTTGTTTCTTAAGCAAACAACAACATGAAAAAAAAGAGAGAGAGAACCATACAGAACAGCTTTGAAATTGAACCATGTGGCTTGGTACTAATAATATTTTTATTGCAGATGTGACACATGCTTATTAAAGAGAATTTTAAAAATATGGAAAATCAAAAAGGAAAATATAAAAGGGAAAACCCACCACACAGAGACATACTATTGGTAATTTAGTGTTTCCACATTTATGTTTATATATGGTAGTTATAAATCTTGCTATATATTTCTTTCTTCCTATTTTTCCTTTCCTCTCACTGTCTCTCTCTTTGCATATAATAGCATAAGCAAATCTTTAAGATAGACTTACTGAGTATCATATTTTGTGAAAGAATGCAGGATAATGAGGGTGTATATTTAATTTTTCTCATGGGACTTGTTTAGAAGGAGCTGAGCAAGAAAGCATGATGAAGTCAAATGTCAAGCAAATCGAGTATAGTTGTACTGTACTGTAATTTTATGTGAGGTGAATGCAGTACCAGTGTATGGAAAAAATGAATATCTAAAATTATTTAATTTTTTATATTTAAAATAAATAATAGACAGTATTCTTGAAAATATATACTATGATATATTTTGTTCATTATTATTCTACATTTGTCATTATTATTCTAAATTTATTTTTATCTTATGTTCAAACTATGAACATAAGATGAACAGTTCTAAACTGTCTTTGAAGTTAGGAGCATCATGCTAGTTTATGGTTGTTTTTTTGAGGCACTTGATGACATAATTTTTCTATTTTTTTTAAATAATAACTCAGGCTGAGAGATTGCTGAGCAGAGGAGCTGACTGTTTCTCAATCTGGATCCCTGGAATCCATATAAAAAAGCAGGAGAGGGGCTCTCTTTGGTGCACATGTACTAAAATTGGAACACTATAGAGAAGATTAGCATGGCCCCTGCACAAGGATGCCATGCAAATTTGTGAAGTGTTCTGTATTTAAAAAACAAAACACACAAAGAAAATATGGTAGTGGAAGTTGCCTCTAATTCTGGCACTTGACAAAGTTGATAGGGCAAGCTGACTAGCTACACAAAATGATCAATGAGTTCTGTGTTCAATCAAGAGTGTTTGCCTCAGTGAATAAGGTGCAAGACCATCAGGAAGGTATCCTTTGTCAGCTACGAGGTTCCATATACAAATGCATACATGTGCACTTGCAAATACATGTGTGACCATCCACATATGAACATGTAGCAGCACATACATACACATACCCACACGAAAGTGAGAACCAAACTAGGAAAATGCTTGGTAATTTTTATTCTGAGTTTATCATTTTGTAAGAAGAAAGAGTACAATTTATTATATCTATTCTGAGAAGCAACAGAAGTTATTTTCGTTTATTTTTGCATGTGTGTATGTGTGTCTGCATGTGAAGCATATATGCACTTGAGTGTGCATACCTCGGAATGCCCAAGAGTGACAGTGGGAATTATTCTGGATTGCACTACTTCCTTATTGCTTTGTTCTAGGGTTTCCCAGGCTCTGCCTTCCAGGGCTAGAATTACAGATAACTGCCAAATGCACTGTGGTATCTGAGATCTGAACTCAGGTCTTTTTGTTTGTGAGGCAAAGACTTGAACCCCTGAGCTATCTCTCAGTTCAGAAGTTATTTTAAAAGCTACTGACATGTGTAAATAATCCTAAGATCATAAAAATCTTCTGTCGCATAGAATCATAGAGAAAAGTCAAGGAAGAACATGTACTTTGCCCGTTGCGAATGACATAGAACTTCATCTCAGTGCTCCAGGTATGAGCCTCCTGACATGGGTTTGATTGGCGAAGCTTTCTGAATTAGACATTAATTACATAGCCTTATTTTATTACTTCTTTCATTTTTCATTTTCTCTTGCATAGCACTTATTTCCTGCCATTTTCAATTAGTAATCTTTTTCTATGAATAATGGTCGTATTTTCAAGCAACTTCTTAACTATAGAGATAATGTATTTATCTTTCCTGTAGGATCAATTCCATAAGTTGTCTTCTGTCATTATCACTTTATTTTCCCTTCTACCTGGACTGTCTCCTGTCCTTCATGCATCCTAAAACTCACATCAACGTATGGTCACTTAATAATTATTTAATAATGTTTATATATATATTATATATATAATCCCTTCAAATCTTATTAACAATACAAATGAATATATCTCATATGCGGCTTCTGTGTTTTTTAATCAAATTCTATTTCTTTCCTCTTATTAATACCTTTGAGTCTTTTGACCTCTCCTTTCATTATTTTAGATATGGGAAAGAAAGGTGTTGCCACCTTTTTCAAAGACAGTAAGTACACATGTACAAGAGGTTCTGGTCCTCACCTTGACGTCAAAAGAAGAAAGAAAACACAGTGACCCAGAGCACAAGGTAGAATCAACAACTTAGACTTGCTCTGTGAAGGTCACTTCCCTTCTCTGAGTGCTGCATTTCTCCTCTAGCTCAATCAGAGGATTTGGTTAGAGATTCTGAGGTCTACGCTTCCTCCTTCCCTTCCAGACTTATCTGTGAGATGAATGCTTTATTTTCTTTCATTTTCCATGTACAGACCTGAAATACAGAAGTGTAGAGAGCAGCCATGGTAAGATATGAATGCACAAGTGCATGCCCATTGCAGACAATGGTAAATGAGTGCCACAGAAGTCAGTGTCAGGTGCCCGTCCATCTTCTCTGTCTTTAACGAGTACCAGCATTTGGTGATAGCACTGGCAATGCCACTCACTGAGCACTATGTTTTGTTACATTGCCTTGTTGCACCCAAGGGACATACCGAATAATAGGAACAGAGGCACTTTAATAACACAGAAGTCATGCACCGCACATGACTGTTTAAAGTTCAACAGTAAAGACCACTGGTAGCTGTGTTTCAGTTACATTTAAAGTGTGCAATATGGCATGATACCTTAATGGTCTTCCAGAACCTTCCTACCACTTTAGAGACTTCTTCTTAGTGCTACTAGAGTAAGAAGATAAAAAATTTTGACCTCCTGGCAGTTCTGATATTACTTCAATTCCCACTCTCACATCTTGGAGGCAACAGGGACTCCCTGTGTGTTCAACTCCATTTTTCTCCAGTGGGGCTTGTATCTATTTAACCAGGTAAGCTGGTGAAAATTGTGAATGGTCTATCTCCTCACATTACCCCTTAATCGCATAAAAACGAGCATGCTACATCCAATCACTAAGATGTGGATATGAAAGTAGGTGTTTTTAAAAAAACGCAAGTACCCTTAAGAGAATCGTGCCATTTCCCTGCTCCCCTTTGAGGCTGTCCTGGGGAGCTGCTCACTGATCTTCAATGAGTGGCAGCTCCAAGGGTGTCTGGAAGGGACAGTTGCCCTAAATTGTGCTCTATAGGTTTATCATGTGCTCCCAGCAGGCCTGGTGGACACTCCCAGTCTCCCAGATCAGTCTGCAGATCCAAAGCAGGAGTTTCAGGGCATGTTGCCTAAGCTGCTTGAGCCAGACCAGAAATCCAGAGCTAAAGAACAGAAGCAGAGGATCTAGAGCACATCCCGACATCAGGCCTCCAAACTTCCAGCCAGAACTCTGCCTCACGTCATGTGAAGCTTAAGATACAGGCTGGAACCACACAATCAAAGTTCATCCGCCCCCACCTATAATTTAAATGATGTCAGCAATGGTGGTATTGATAAAATACATTACTTCCCTCTCGTCAAAGAGTTTTCTTGTTGGGGGACCTCATTTTACCTTTAAAACAAATGACAGGAAAGTCTCCTCCTGCAGGTGAGAAACCAAGGCTCAGAGAAGGGGACGCAGGAATATAAAGGTTATAAAGAAGAGGCGGGAACATCATGCAGAAAACAGAGGGAGACGGCATTGAGAGAGAATGATGGTGTGGGAAAGGAGTGCAAAGGTCAGAAGGGGATGGGCAGAGCATATAAGAGAATGAAACCATCCACTGTGCTTTGGTTTCTGTTTCCAAATGTTCAAAAAACCAAAAATCACTGGGGTCTAGAGCATATCTCATCCACATGTACATAGACAGCTCCAGGCCTAAGAACCATCTAGTAATGGATCCAATGTTAAATCAACTACAGGAAACTGCTTTCTAGATCTTCCCAGCAGGGCTTATGGGAGATCAAGAAGAGTGAGGGCTTTTCTCTCTGTCAGCACAGAGAGATTCTCCTTCGGGAAACGTCAGTTCTGATGCTCGTGACTATGAGGGGAGCTTCTGCTACCCTTTATCGTGGTCAAGATACCCCATGATAATTACCCTACCTCAAAATCTTGATGGTGCCAGGTTTGACTTTGACAAAGCAATATCACTACGGGAACAGCAGCCCTGGAGCTCTGATTGGCTGGGCTCGCCTGGTTTAGTTGCTGCTCTATAGAGGGGAGGCCAAGGAATATTGAGGACAATTCCTTCCCCAGAAACCTGGTGATGTCATCTCTTACCTGTTGGCTCCTTAAGAGTGAACTGGGTCAGGAAGTGTGGCCCTCCGAGGAAGTTCTGACACTAGGAGTTCCCTGGGGACATGGGAATGGAAGAATCAGGTCAGCTGTACAGGTCAGCTGCAGAGAACTCACCCTTCAGGTTAGAACTGACATCCCTGAGCTGTGTCCTTGTGACAGGTAGATTACAAGACATCATCCTGATGGGATAGATAGGCTGGAGAATCCAATTGTTTTGGTCCTTTCTTCTCTCTATAATCCGACTACACACTCCTGAGTTTTCTTTCCTATATGATTTGAGAATGATGGCATGATCATATTCAGAGGAACACCATGCATCTAGCCCAGCAGCTCTCCTACATCCATGGGGGATATGTGCCAAGGTGTAAGGTATGTGCCTGTAACTTAAGATGGGGCAAACCTTGCCCATATTGTTCCTCCTGTAGACACCCACGCACTATGATAAAATGTAAGTGATAAACTAAGCCTAGTAAATGAGCAGCAACACAGCTAATAACAAAATGATTGAACACCATAATAAAAATTGCACGAATGTGATTCCCACCCTAGCATCTTATCATTCTGTTCTTACCTCTGTTGAGCAGTAAAGGGAGACATTGCTGGAATGACTGAATGTAAAGGTCTAAACTCATGGTGGCTGTTATTTCCATGATTTCTCCCTCCTCTGCCTTCCCAGAGATTCAGGGAAGAAACTGAGCTGGTTCAAAGTTCTTTTTTTATTAGCCCAAAGAATAAAGCACATTCCAAACTTTGGATTCCTTCAGGATTTTAACATTGCTATTCAAATAACCAGAAGTTATCTTCACCTTAGTAAGAAACAGAATTTTCTGCATTCTTTGAGACTCTTTTACCTGCAGTCTGGGCCCTCTGGTGTCGGCCACCCCATCCCTTTCTTTGCAAACATCCAGAGGGCCCAGGAGAGATGGGGAATGTTCTACCTCATTCTCTGTTAGAGCTACACAGATGATACACATTTCCAGCCTCGTATGCAGATGACGTCTAAAAGAAAATGATTTGCTGTAAGAAAATAGAGTGTGATTCATTTTATGGGAATGATTTAATGGATCTGCACTTTCACTTTGATATTTAACAAACAGTTATTTCTATGACAGAAAGTGTGCAGAAGCAAAGGAAAGTGGAACCTCCCATAATTCCAGCATTTATAGATGGCTGCCACAGTAGTTAAGTCACTTTGAATAATGGATGATAAGTCATGCTTGTTCAGTCCCAGTAACCCTCACTTTTCCTTTGCACTAGACCATAGACACATTCTAATTCACAGAACTCTGCCATTACCTTTAGACTTTAAAGTGCCAAGGGTCAGACCCATGTCCTTGTGCATACAGTCAGGTCCTCCATCACTGACCTGCAGGAGTATCCTACCACCATCTTTTACTTGACTGCATGATATACTTTCTGGGACATGTGTAAGTCCATTTATAGCAATCCTTTTAGGTAGTACTTCAGTGCTTATACTTCATCATCATCTTTACATTAAAAATGCTCTTATGTTATGTCTGTGTAGATTCATTGGGTCATTTCCTCATGGCAGATTCCCATACAAATGAAAATGGCCCAGTAAAAGGAGATACCCTTAAAGATTCTCTAAACTTTTCAGCTTTGTTTTATTTTGGCTGATACATAATAAGTGGTCATGTTTATAGGTTAGAGTACTCTGTTTTAATACATGTATAGTTCAGATATTAATCAGCCAAGTATTTAGCAATTCCTTTACCTCAAACATCAAGTTCTTTTTCAGTTACTTTAGAATAAAAAAAATATTGATGCTGATTGTTGTTACTCTGTTACAAAACTCAAGGATTTGGTCTTAGCTGAATCCACTGACAAGTGTCTTCCCACCCATGCTTCTGCCTGTCCTCTTCATTCTTCATTACCCATTGTTTGTCTCTACACTTTAGTGTAATCCACTCTTCACACTCCACATATGAATGGGATCCTGCAGTCTTTGTCTTTTTGAACCTTGCGTGTTTCACTGAACATAATTTATTCCAAGTTCATCACGTGGTTACAAATTACAGACTTTCATTCTTAGAATGAATGAATTGAGCACTGACCAGTATTTTGTTGTGCTTTTATGGCACATTTCTTCCATCCATTCAACTGCCAAAGGGCATTTAGAATGATCCCATATATTGGTTATTTAAATAATCTTGTCATAAACATAAGAATGCTATTACCTCCTTAACAAGTTGAATATATATAATATATATATACATACAAAAGATTGATGGATTTTTTTGGATCTTCTATTTTCAATTTTTTTAGAAATTTCCACTTTTTCGCAGTGTACATTCTGATTTTAATTGCCATCAACATGTTTTAATGTTTTTATTTTAATGTGTCATACATGAATATAGTAAACTTATGATATCTTCTTACTTTATCCCAACCTTATCCTGCCTATTTTGCCCATTACACTCCTTCTTTTCTACCAGTTTCCCTCCAATTTTCACATCTTTTTGCTTGTGTGGCCCACTGAATTTCATCAGGGTTGGCATTGATGGCATGTGTCTGAGCAATTGCTGGAGCCTGAATCAACTTTCAGTAGATTTTTAGGTAGATCACTTAGAAAAGCATCTTACCTTTTCACCAATAACATTAATCCTCATCCGTCTCTCTGGGAGGCGTAGAGCCTTTTGACATCTTTCCCCTCCTAAAGTGAAATGTTCATTAGTCAAATGCAACTCATGTCTTTATGGAAATATACATCTCTGTGGTAAATTCATGGATACAACAACTCTATAATGTCCAAAAGATAATGCCTGACCACAGTCCTGCCTCCTTCAGATGCTTACAGCCTTATTGCTTCTCCTCAGCAATGTTCCCTAAGCCCTGTGATAGAAGTAAGGGTGGCTTAGATATTCTATATATGACCAAGGAGTCAACAGTTACTTATTTTATGATGTTTGACCACTTTTCTGTAATAAACATTTTCCATTGCCAAATGAAGCTTCTAGGTAGATGGTTGAGTTCTCCTCCCATCTGTGAATATAGTGAGAGTTGTTCAAAAGGCAGCTATATGGTGTCTTTATAGCTAAACCCTAATGGCTTACATACCCCCAGGGCCTGTGTCCTTCCCTTTTGTAGGTTCTCATTCTGGTCCACAGAATCAGGAATGTGATCCCTGCTGAAAAGTGGGCCTTAAATCCAATCTAGAAAACTCTTGGTTGCTTTCTTGACATCATACCTCCACAGCATTGACAGCTGCCTCTTGCCAAGGTGACTGTTATTGCAGCTTCTAATTTTTCACAGATCAGTGAAACTGATGATTGCTTTTCTCCCCCTCAGTACTTTCCTTCTCTATACTTTTGTCCTTGTCTGCTCTCCTTTCATCCTCAGTCCTCCCTTTCCTTCATCATTTCCTTCTTCTCTTTCTCTTCCACTTCTTTCTCCCTCTCTCGGGCAAAACTAAATACAACTTTTGACAGTATTTCATCATCTGTGCCCTCACAACGTTCATCCTGGATACTATTACATCTTATATGAGATTGACTGTTGGATTTCAAAGCACTTTTTCTGTCTTACTGTAGAATCTCTTTTCATATCTTTCTGTGATGATTAAATATTATATGTGCCAAGTACAGATATTTAATTATATTTATGACTTCTAGAAAGTCATTAAGAAGTTCTAATGTAATTTTCATTTTCTCTCCTACTATAATAAAGACCTTTGATAATTTCTTATCATGGACCTGGAGTCAACGTTGTTCTTTTAATGTACCTATACATAGTTCAATGTGTTGTTATCCCTTTCATGGTATGCACTAAGCTTTTCTATGTCTTTGTAATCTAATTTTGTTATATATATTTTCCTAAAAGATTAGCCATGCACAAGCTATTCAAATCTGTCAACATTGAGTTATAAATATAAACCATTTGTATTTTATAAACTTCCTGTCTACATGTATTATTTTACCTTTTTAATTTACAGTAGTGAATACTCTAGTTTCTGCCTTGAATAAACTTTTTGAAAAACATATGTCTCTTTTATGGGCTTATTTATAGCACAATCTGGAGGAATGGGTGTTTTATTGGGAAAAAAGTATCTATATATAAAATCATAAAATAAATGCAGTGATCTCAATTACCTCTAATTCCTTCACACTTCATGCATTATTTAGATATTGCTGCATGATAAACCACCCTAAAGCTCAATGGCTTAGAAAAGCAGGTATTTATTATTCTCATCAGTCTGCAGGTCTTCTGTTGTGCTCATCTGGTCTGGGTTGTGGTGTCAAGCTGAGCCACTACTAACCACTTCATGAAATCTGTCATTCACTGACTTAACCTGGGGCTGTCTAGCTAAGATTACTCAAATTCTTTTGCAAAACAGCAAAAATGACAAAAAAAGAAATGTTTCTTGAAGCTTAGGAGTGGCTAAAGCAATAAAAATGAATAGATAAATAAAATGTTATAATTTATATTATAAATAAAATAATTGAATAAAAATGAAATGAGAAGCAATCACTGTAGGAGGAACAGACCAGGCAGGCCTGTATTGTCTGTATGGGCCACATGCACGAATGCGACTTCCCAAGGTAGAACCTGCTGCCGTGCCTGGTGCTGACATCAAACCGCCTGACTGAGAGGACCAACCCGGACAGGACAACACAGCAAAAAAACTCACGCTGGGACTTATGGGATGTTGGGTGGGGTATATAAGCAGCCTCATATTTACAATTGAGAGCCTGAGAGCCTGCTTTGCCACTCGCCTAACTTCCGGGGTCTGTGACATTGACTCCGCGCCTGCTTATCCCTGCCCCCAAGGGTCTCCATGGGTCCCTGAGACTGTTACAAATCACCTTACTGAATTATAATTTATATATACAGAAATATAGACTGCAGTATCTTGGTTAGGTATTAACAATGAAAATAAATAGGGCAGAATGAAAACAGAGAAATAGCCTCAGATGGTACGAACTACATGAGAGATTGGCATTAGGACCCTTATTATGTCAGATTCTTAGAAATGCAAGACATCAAAGCATAGTGCAGGAAGCAAGAAATCTTTCCAATAGTTTGATAAATTGAGTATTATTGCATAACACAAACAAAAAGTTGATATAATTTAGTGGCAGGATGCTTGACTAACACAAAGTGATTCAGTTCAACTCCTAGAAGAATGGGAAAAGAAAAAGAACAAAATATTATGTGTTGCTCCAGAGTGTTTTGTCTATATATGGTCTTTTTTACTTGCATATGAATTCTTGGATCTTTTTAAAATTCTATAAAGAATTTCATTTGGATTTTGAAGAGGACTGTATTTAACAATTGTTAAATTGCACTTGGATTTTGAAGAGGACTGTATTGACTCTGTCAATCATTTTGAGTGAAATAGTTATTTTCATGATATTAATCCTACTGATCCATGAGCATTGGTAGGCTTTCTATCTTCTTGTGTCTTCTTAAATATCTTTCCTTGTTTTTTTTTCTTTTAATAAAAGCTTCCACTGAAAAGAATAAAATGCAAGTAAAATATGTAAAATGGATGATATACATAAATTTAACTTCTTATTTATTGATCTTTACTTCACAAAGAAATTTGGGCTTCATTATTGCATTTCCACATTTAGTTTTTATCTATCATTCCCATCTCCCTGTTGCTGGTCCCCTGCTGACCCCAATGCTCCCTCTCCTTCATATCGTATCTATTCCATTACTATGTCTTCCCCATGCCTCACTCTCTTAAGAGCTCTTCTTCTCTTCTCATACTATGCTCTCTCTCTTTTTTGTTTTCATGAGAGACACACACATACATACACGCACACACAGCCACACGTGCACCATGTGTGAGACAAGATATAGTCTTTTTCTACATTTGGTTTATTTATCTTATAATGATCTCCACTTGAATTCACATTTCTGAAATTGCTATTGTTAATTTTATGACATTATGAAATTCCATTGTGCACAAGTATATTTTCTTTATCAATTAATCTATTGATAAATATCTGGGACAGTTCCACTTATTAGCTTTAGTAGAGTAATAAACAAAGGCGCAAATATTTCTCAGAGTCTTTTGAATATATATCCAGAGTGTCATAGCTTATTACACTGATAAATTTGTTATGAGAAGATATTTGGGACCTGACTTCATGAAAAGTATCAAGATATGACAACAAAAGTGAGACTATTAACAATTGATGAATTGAGCATCAAAATTAGGACTGGTTGTTTTGTGAAAGTCCTTTGTTAAGAGAATAAAAAGGTGAACCAGAGACTAAGGAATAATATTTCTTAAGCATAAAGTATAAGTCCAAAAATTAGTGTATATATACACAATGGAATACTATTCAGTCATAAGAAAGGATGAAATTATGGAATTTGGTACTGCTAAATTCCCAGACATAATCATGCAGGTAACCTAAATTAAACTCAGTAGGTCCCAAAAAGCAATAACCTCAAAACTGGAAGAGAAATTTGTTGAACAAAAGAGATTCATTGGAAGTGGGAGAAGAAGGAGGATAAGGCTAATGAGGGGAAATAATTCATATTGCATGAAATGCTCAAAAAATAAAATAAGTAATGAGTAGCTGTCAGTGACTGAAAAAGAAGCTAAGTGTACTCTAACCATGTAATTTAACAATTGTATTTGTGCCATTTTATCTTAGAGAAAAGAAAGTATATCCCAACAAAGTCTATGCACCATTGTCCATTATAACTTCATTTATAAAACACAAAACTGGACACAACTGGTTGATTGCTAAACAGTCCAAGTAGGATACATCTACATATGGAGTGCCACTCAGTATTAAAAAGGGAATGATAAGGCATTTACCGTTGATCTTGGTTGTTCTCCAAAAACCGCCAGGTAAGATCCTATTACTGAATATGCAGCACAAATGCCTCACAGAACATGGGCAAAATATATCAACTGGAATTAGTCTGAGAACTTTTTTCTTGATATATAGTTTACACAGTACCAAGGAATGTTGTAGAAGCTGCTGGTCAGTGGCGTGAGATCTGTAAGTGGGAGTATAAATCACCATGGTAACAAGTGTAACAATAGCATGAGTGCCAAGGAAACAATGAACGGCTTTTTGATTGGACTCAAGAACTGCTTGTCAGAATGGTACACATACCTGTTACTATAAACTAGAAGAAGAACCTGAAAAAAGAGAAGGGAAAAGATCAATAGCTAAGACAACCAATAGACCTATAGGTAGGAATACAATACATCAAAGTACTCTGTGGGTATTAGCTGTAATTATACCCATAGAATGGGAACTCACAGTGGAAACCTTTGGATTTGAAGCTGGATAAGTGAAGGGAAATGCACATATCAATGGAGTGACCTCAAAAGAGGTAACTTGATATACCACAGAGGCCTAAGACTCCATAGGAGTAGACAAGCCAAAGTGAACCTGGGGTCCACAGAAGCATGCAAGGAGAAGGGTGGGAGGGAGTGAGAGGGAATGAGAAAAGGAAGGGAAGGATGGGAGGGAGGGAAGGTGGGATGAATATTCAAAATGTGTGTAGAAGTAGAAAAAATACTTTGTGTAAAAATATATTATGTGACATGAACAAGGGAGGACCCACTGCTCCTCAGAATTCAACAGAGTCCAGAGAAAACCCAGCAAAGCTCTAGGGGACAAGCACCCTACATCTGAAGTCCTCTAAAGTCATCCCATCGCATGGGAGAGATTATTCACATCCATTTCAAAGTTAAGTAAAACATTTTTACCATCCTGTTCCTTTCAATTGTTAGTCACTATAGTTTAACTTTTCCATATAGCCACCACAAAACATATACAACTTCAGGGACTGTACTATTCAGCTTCACATATCACTAAGGTATTAAACCAAAAAAGTGCACTACCATACTAATCTTCACTCCCTGTCTACTAAACCTGACTTAATTGATGTACTAACAACCTAATAACCTCATCTAGGAAATAACACCAATACCAAATAAGTGTACCCAACTCCAAAGCAAACACTAGTAATAACTGCTCAAGTATAGTAATACTGTCTAATTCAGTTCAGTCAAAAACACGCAGAAACTGAAAGAAGGTCTTAAGAGATAAAACAACAATGCCCAGGTCATAGTGCAAATCCATGAGAAACAAAAACCAAGACAACAAATCTCCCACTGAAAGAATTAACCCCATAATCATAGATTCCAACCAGAACAAACTCACAGAAAATAGCCAAAAAAGCCATACCCAAGATAATGATTTTCAAAGCCTGATCTTTACCATGATCACTACTATGAAAGAGGAAATCCGGAAGGAGTTAAATAACTGCATAAACCACTTTGAACAGGAAAACAACAGACAGCTGGAGGAGGAGATGAGAAAAACAGTTGAAGAAACAAAAATAGGCATAGAGGCTCACCGCGCGCCCTAGGACCCCAGGTCAGGCCACAGGGACACGACTCCGACTCCCACCATCCAGCCAGAGCCGCGCGGGGGCCGAGGGACAAGGAGGACCTCCCCCTGCGCCCGGGCCCCGCCCCAGCTGCCCTCGGGTTAAATAGCTCCACGCCTACACGCCCATCCTCCCTTTTCACCCCACCCGGCTCCGCCGGTCAGGACACGCACGCGCGGTCCAGCCGGGCCTCACCCCGCGCCCTAGGTAAGTCCCCGTTCAGGCCCCGCCCACCAGTACCCCAGGCCAAATAACTCAGTTTAGTGAAATTGAGAGATCTTAAGAGTTGAAATGACAATGCCAAAGTCAAAGTGCAAATCCATGAGAAGCAACACTCAAGTAAACAAATTTCCCACTGAAGAAATTAATCCCATGTTAGACTCCAACAAGAACAAACCCGTGGAAAAAGGCCAAGAAAGCCTCACCCAGGATAAGGTCTTCCAAAATATGATCATTACCATGTTCAATACTATGAAAGAGGAAATCCGGGAGGAATTACATAATCGAATCAATCGCTTTGAAGAGGAACACAACAGACATCTGGAGGAGTAGAGAAAAACAGTGCAAGAAACAAAAACTCGCATAGAGCAGTTAAAACAAACTCAAGCAGAATTTAAAACTGAGCTAAAAGACAAGTTATCTTCAACCCAGAACGCCACAGAGAGTCTTATCAACAGAACTAATGAAGCAGAAAACAGAATTTCAGACCTTGAAGATAAAGTGGGAGTATTAACCAGCTCAATGGAAGAGGTTGCTAAAGCCAAAAAGATACTTGAGAGAAATATCCAAGAGATATGGGACACCCTGAAGAAGCCTAACATGCGTATTCATGGAATACCAAAGCAAGAATCTCAAAATACCACCCCTGAGGAAATTTTTCAAACGATCATCAAGGAAAACTTTCCTCATCTAAAAAAAGAGAGGCCCATTCATATACAAGAGGCATTCCGCACCCCAAACAGATACGACCGCGGCAAATAATAGTTAAAACACTCCACATTCAAGATAAAGAACTGGTGCTGAGAGCTTCAAGGGAGAAAAAACAAGTCACTTTTAAAGGTAAACCTATCAAAATAACAAATGACTTCTCAGTCGAAACAGTAAAAGCAAGAAGAGCTTGGAGAGACATACTTCAAGTATTGAATGAGCAAAAATGTCAACCCAGGATGATTTACCCTGCAAAACTATCAGTCGTGATCGAGGGAGAAAGAAAAATTTTCCAGCACAAAGACAACTTTAAGGGATACATGGCCACCAAACCAGGCCTTCAAAAACTGCTAGAAATGATACTCAAGCGTGAAGAAAAAAACAGGCATATCCAGGAGAACAGAAGGCAAATATAACACCATTAAAAGCGAAGCAATATACTTATAAAAGCTACTAAACATAATAAATGTCTGGAATTAACAATAGTTTCTCCATTATAACACTAAATGTTAATGGACTTAATTCACCGATCAAGAGACACAGATTACAAACTTGGATTAAAAATCACAATCCATCAATCTGTTGCCTGCAGGAAACCCATCTCACCACAAAAGATAGGCACGCTCTAAAAATAAAAGGCTGGTCAACAATTCTACAAGCAAATGGAAGCAGAAAACAGGCAGGGGTAGCCATTATGCTATCAGACAAAGTGGATTTCAAACCAAAAAAAATTATAAGAGACACGGATGGATACTACATTTTAGTCACAGGTACAATTCACCAGGAAGATTTCACAATACTGAACATATATGCACCCAATACGGGCCCCTCCACATTCATTAAGAAAACCCTACAGCGCCTAAAGCAAGAAATCAACCCCCAAACGATAATTCTTGGGGACTTCAACACCGCCCTCTCAACATGGGATAGATCAACAGGTCAAAAGCTTAACAGAGACACTTTGGAACTTAATCAAACCCTGAAAGAAATGGACCTTACAGATCTCTATCGAACTTTTCACCCACGCACCAAAGAATACACATTTTTCTCAGCAGCACACAGAACTTTCTCCAAAATAGATCACATATTGGGCCACAAAATGAATCTACACATATACAAAAAAGTTGAAATTCTAACCTGTGCCCTATCAGACCACCACGGCCTAAAGCTGGACATCCACAACACATCAAACAAGAGAAAATACACTAACTCCTGGAAACTTAACACTATGATGCTGAATGAGAACTGGATTCAGGAAGAAATTAAAAAGGAAATTCAAGATTTCCTGAAAGTGAATGATAACGAAAATACAACTTACCAAAATCTCTGGGACACAATGAAAGCTGTTCTAAGAGGTAAGTTCATAGCTCTTAATGCCCACGTCAAAAAAATGGAAACATCAGAAATAAACAACTTAACAATGCAGCTTAAAGCTTTAGAGAAACTAGAGCAATCTGATCCCAAAAGCAGTAGAAGAGAAGAGATTAGCAAAATAAGGGGAGAAATATCTGAAATCGAGACTAAGAAAACGATAGAAAAAATCAACCAATCAAAAAGCTGGTTTTTTGAAAAAATCAACAAGATTGATACACCCCTAGCTAAACTAACCAAAAGCAAGAGAGAGAAAACCCAAATTAACAAAATTAGAAATGAACATGGAGTTATCACTACTGATACCCAAGAAATCCAGAGAATTATAACATCATATTTCAAAAACTTATACTCTGTGAAGTTTGACAACACAAAAGAGATGGATGAATTTCTAAGTAAACACAACTTACCTAAATTGAATCAGGAAGTTGTGAATTATTTAAATAGTCCTATAACATATAAGGAAATTGAGGAAGTAATCTCGAATCTTCCCACCAAAAAAATGTCCTGGACCAGATGGATTCAGCGCAGAGTTCTACCAGACATTTAAGGAGTTAATAACACCAATACTCCTTAAACTGTTCCATCAAATAGCAAAGGAAGGAAAACTACCAAATTCCTTCTATGAAGCTAATATCGTTTTAATCCCAAAACCTAATAAAGATTCACTTAAAAAAGGAAACTATAGGCTGATCTCCCTGATGAACACAGACGCAAAGATTCTCAACAAAGTCTTAGCAAATCGGATTCAAAAACATATTAAAAAGATCATTCATGGGGACCAAGTAGGCTTCATCCCCGGCACACAAGGTTGGTTCAACATACGCAAATCAATAAATGTAATTCATCATGTAAAGCAGTCCAAAGTCCAAGACCACATGATACTATCGATAGATGCAGAAAAAGCTTTTGACAAGATCCAACAGCCTTTTATGATCAAAACGCTAGAGACAGTGGGACTGGAAGGAACCTTAATCAATATAATAAAAGCTATATACAACAAGCCCACAGCAAGGAGTATGCTCAATGGGGAACAATTGGAATCATTCCCACTTTGATCTGGAACTAGACAAGGCTGTCCACTCTCACCACTTCTATTCAATATTGTACTTGAAGTCTTAGCTGAAGCCATAAGACAAGAAAGGGACATAAGAGGGATTCAAATTGGCAAGGAAGAAGTCAAGCTATCCCTATTTGCAGATGACATGATCTTATACCTGAGGGATCCCAAAAACTCCACCAGGAAGCTCTTTGAACTAATTGAGAAGTTCAGCAGGGTGGCAGGATACAAAATAAATGTGCAAAAATCAGAGGCCTTCCTATATGCCCAGAATGAAAGAAGTGAAAAAGCCTTGAGAGAAACCATGCCATTTACTATAACCCCTAAAAATTGAAATACCTTGGTATAAACCTAACTAAGGAGGTAAAAGACCTTTACAATGAAAACTTTAAAACCCTAAAGAAAGAAATAGCAGAAGACACCAGAAGGTGGAAAGACCTCCCTTGTTCCTGGATTGGCAGAATCAACATTGTAAAAATGACCATCCTACCAAAGGCAATATACAGATTCAATGCTATACCAATCAAAATCCCAAAGCAATTCTTCAAAGAAGTTGACCAAACAATCTCAAAGTTCATATGGAGGCACAAAAGACCCAGGATAGCAAAAACAATCCTGAGTAACAAAAACACAGCTGGAGGTATTACCATACCAAACCTAAGTCTATACTACAAATCCATAGTTATAAAGACAGCCTGGTACTGGCTCCAAAATAGACACACAGATCAATGGATAAGGATTGAAGACCCAGATATAAGCCCACACAACTACAGCCATTTGGTCTTTGACAAAGGGGCCCAAAGAATCCAATGGAAAAAGAACAGCATCTTCAACAAATGGTGCTGGCAAAACTGGATCTCCACATGCAGAAGATTAAAGCTGTACCCGTACTTGTCACCATGTACAAGACTTAATTCCAAATGGATCAAGGACCTTGATATCAAGCCAGAGACTTTAAAAACCATAGTTGAAAGGATAGGGAACTCCCTCGAGCTGATTGGGCTAGGCCAACACTTCCTAAACAGACATCCAATGGCACAGTCACTGCTACCAACTCTCAACAGTTGGGATCTTGTGAAATTAAAGAGCTTCTGTTCAGATAAAGAGATTGTAACACGAGCTCAAAGGCAACCCACAGAATGGGAGAAAATCTTCACTAACCACATATCTGACAGAGCTCTACTGTCCAGAGTGCACAAAGAACTTAGAAAACTAAACTCCAAGGAAAACACTGGCCCAATTAAAAAATGGGCCCTGGCACTTCAAAGAAACTTTACCAGGGATGAAATTAAAATGTCTAACAATTATCTTAAAAAATGCTCCGCTTCCTTCGCCATCAGGGAAATGCAAATCAAAACTTCCCTGAGATATCATCTCACCCCGGTCAGGATGGCAAAAATCCACAATACAAACAACGACAAATGCTGGAGAGGATGTGGAGAGAGGGGAACTCTCCTACATTGTTGGTGGGAATGCAGGCTCATACAGCCACTCTGGCGAGCCGTCTGGAGATTCTTAAAGAAATTAAAGATTGAAATGCCATATGACCCTGCTATCCCACTTTTGGGAATAACCCCCCATGCAGCAGAGGTTCACCTCGATAGCACAAGCTCGACCATGTTCATAGCAGCACTGTTTACAATAGCAAAGTCATGGAATCAACCTAAATGTCCAACAGTTGACGAGTGGATAAGGAAACTGTGGTACATCTATACAATGGAGTACTACTCAGCCATCAAAAATGATGAATTACTGGAATTTGCTGGGAAATGGATGTCATTAGAAAGAATTATATTAAGTGAAGTATCCCAAACCCAGAAAATTAAGTGCCGTATGTACTCCCTAATAGGTGGCTCCTAGTACCAAACTCACCCAGCCCCCATTGAGACACTCAAAAGTAAACCTATGTAACACAGTAATTGCAAGGATTATGAACAAGAGAGATGAGTTAGGAGGGCCACACCAGAAACAAGGAGAGAGGGGACCATGTTACAGCAGAGAAAATAGGCCTCCATCAAGGTCTGCAAGTAAGTAATGAGAAACCTGGTTAAGTTCACAGACGTTCTTTCCTGATCTCACCAGAAGGGGAGGGCATATAGTCTAGCAGACAAAAAGTAATCATTTTGCAAATGGGTGATGGACCCCTCCCTCAGTGAGGTTTCCTACTCTTATTACATCTACCCTTGAATGTGCTATTACAACAAGACTCCAGTTTAACAGCTTTTTGTCTCTGGCCAGGGGGTGACATACAGTGCCCAGCAGAATGGAGTGAAGGGAATTGCAGGAGCAGCAAAACTGCAAAAGAAAATCAACAAACCACAATCCAGAACTTCAGAGACTCTATATCAATCACATAGAACTAGGACAGCCTAATCTGGAGCTCAGGGACATTTGCGGAAGAGGGGGCAGTAAGATTGTAAGAGCAAAAGGATGGGAGGAGCAACGATTTGCAAGATTCTCAACAATAGTTGGGGCCAAAGCAATCATAATGGGACTTTGCATGTCCTGCGCAATGTCCAGAGCACTGTTGCCCTCATAAAGTCTAGCATCTGTTAAGGGCACCGAGACCCCTGGAGGCAAGGCATTGACAGCCATAGTAGTGATCTTATGCTTAAAGGGAACAAGAGAAAGGGCTTATGGAAATGCCACTGGGTCCTTATATGTCATCGGAGAGGAGGACCCAGTGGAGAGTTAGGCGTACACAATAAAGGACTCTCTGGGAATTGGGGGGGAGGCACTGGGGGAAGGGGACGGGGAGGAGGGCGTTCGGGGGGAGGAGGGGGGAGGGAGGGAACTGATAAAAAATTTTAAAATGTATAGTTAAATTTTTAATAAAAAAAGAAAAAAATAGGCATAGAGCAGTTAAAACAATCTCAAGCAGAGTTTAAAATTGAATTAAAAGACAAGTTATCTTCAACCCAGAACTTGACAGAGTCTTATCAGCAGAATTAAAGAAGCAGAAAATAGAATACCAGATATTGTAGACAAAATGGAAGAACTAACCAGCTCAATGGAAGAGGTTGTTAAAGCCAAAAAGATACTTGAGAGGAATATGCAAGAGTTATGGTACACCCTGAAGAAGCCTAACATGCGCATTCACGGAACACCAGAGCAAGAATCCCAAAATACCACACCTGAGGAAATTTTTCAAATTATCATAAAGGAGAATTTTTCTCATCTAAAGAAAAGTGTTCATCCAAATGGACGCCCATCTAAATACAAGAGGCATTCCACACCCCAAACAGATGTGATGAAAATAGAAACTTGCCATGGCAAATAATAGTCAAAACACTCCTCATACAAGACAAAGAAAAGGTGCTAAGAGCTTCAAGGGAAAAAAAAAAGTCATTTTTGAAAGTAAACCTATTAAAATAACAAATGATTGTTCAATGAAAGCAGTAAAAGCAAGAAGAGCTTTGAGAGACATACTTCAAGTGTTGAATGAGCAAAAATGTCAACCCAGGCTGATATACCCACCAAAACTATCAGTCATGACCGAGGTGAAAGAAAAATTTTCCAGCGCAAAGACAACTTGAAGGCTTGCTTACATGTCTACCAAACAAGGCCTTCACAAAGGCTACAAAAGATACTCAAGCTTGAAGAAAAGAACAAGTATATCCAGGAGGACAGAAGGGAGGTATAATACCACCAGAACCTAAAAGCCAAATAATACACTTGTGAAAGCCACTAAACATAAAAAGTGTTATGAATTTAAAGTAATGTCTCCATTATAACACTAAATGTAAATGGAATTAACTCACCAATCAAAAGACACAGATTACAAACTTGGATTAGAAATCACAACCCATCCATCCGCTGCCTTTAGGAAACACATCTCACCACAAAAGATAGGCACATTCTAAAAATAAAAGGCTGGTCAAAAATTCTGCAAGCTAATGGAACCAGGAAACAGGCAGGGGTAGCTATTATGCTTTCTGACAAACTGGACTTCAAACGAAAAATAAGCATACAAGATACAGAAGGACACAGGTACAATTCACCAGAAAGACTTCACGATATTGAACATATATGCACCTAATACAGACTCCTCCACATTCATTAAGCAAAAGCTACAGTGTCTAAAGCAAGAAATCAACCCCAAAACAATAATTCTTGGGGATTTCGATACCACCCTCTCAACATGGGATAGATTAACAGGTCAAAAACTTAACAGAGACACATTGGAATTTAGTCAAACCCTTACTGAAATGGACCTTACGGATCTTTACCAAACTTTCCATCCATGCACCAAAGAATACACATTTTTCTCAGCAGCCAACAGAACATTCTCCAAAATAGATCACATATTGGGCCAAAAAATGAATCTCCACATATACAGGAAAATTGAAATTCTAGCCTGTATCCTATCAGACCACCATGGTCTAAAGCTTGACATCTGCAACACAACAAACAGCAGAAAATACAGTATCTCCTGGAAACTAAACACTATGATACTGAATGATAATTGAGTTCAGGAAGAAATCAAAATCTTTGGGACACAATGAAAGCTGTCCTAAGCTATGTCAAAAAATAGAAACATCACAAGTAAATAACTTAACAATGCAGCTTAAAGTTTTAGAGACACAAGAGCAATCCAATCCCCAAAGCAGTAGAAGACAGGAGATTAGAAAATCAGGGGGAAAATGCCTGAAATTGAGATAAGGAAAATGATACAGAGAATCAACCAGTCAAAAAGCTGGTTTTTTGAAAAAATCAATAAGATTGATATATCTCTGGCTAAATTAACTAAAAACAAGAGAGAGAAAAACCAAATTAACAAAATTAGAAATTAAAAATGGAGTTATCACTACTGATACTCAAGAAATTCAGAAAAGTATAAGGTGATATTTCAAAAACTTATACTCTGTAAACATTTTTTTACATTTTTTATTATTATTTCCGCTCATACAAACTTGGTAGGTACACCGTTCCCTCCCTCCCTCCTCCTTCCCCCAACCCCCCTGCTCCCCCTCCCCTCACCCTTCCCTCCCCATCCCCCAGTGCCTCCCTCCCTATCCCCAGAGAATCCTTTAATGTGCATGCCAGGCTCTCCTCTGGGCCCTCCTCTCCGATGACATGCAAGGACCCAGTGGCATTTCCCTAAACCCTTTCCTGTGTTCCCCTTAAGCATAGGAACACTACTGTGGCTGTCAATCCCTTGTCTCCAAGGATCTTGGTGCCTTTAGCAGATGCTAGACTTTGTGGGGTCAATAGTGTGTTGGACATTGCGCAGGGCATGCAAAGTCCAATTATGATTGCTACGGCCCTAACTTGTGTGGAGTATCCTACATATCATTACTCCTCCCATCCTTGTGCTCTTACAATCTTACCGCCCCCTCTTCCGCAAATTTCCCTGAGCTTCAGGATGGGGACAGATTACGCTGGCCTAGTTCTAGGTGGACGATATAGAGTCTCTGAAGTTCTGGATTGTGGTTTGTTGATTTTCATTTGCAGTTTTGCTGCTCCTGCAATGCCCTTCACTACATCCTGATAGGCATTGTATGTCACCCCCTGGCCAGAGACAAAAAGTTGTTAAACTGGAGTCTTATTAAAAGAGCACATTCAAAGGTAGATGTAATGAAAGTGGGAAACCACAGTGAGAGAGGGGTCAATCACCCATTTGCAAAATGGTTCCTTTTTATCTGCCAGACTATATGCCCTCCCCTTCTGATGAGATCATACCCCATCAGTTGTAAATGATCAGGAACGAAAGTCTGTGGACTTAACCAGGTGTCTCATTACTTACTTGCAGTCCTTGATGGAGGCCTATTTTCTCTGTGTAACATGGTCCCCTGTCTCCTTGTTTCTGGTGTGGCCCTCCTATCCCATCGCTCCTGTTCATAATCCTTGCAATTACTGTAGGTAATTACAGAGATTTATCTTTGAGTGTCTCTAGGTGGGCTGGGTGGGTTTGGTACTAGGAGCCACCTATTGGGGAGTACATATAGCGCTTAATTTTCTGGGTCTGGGATACTTCACTTAATATAATTGTTTCTAATGACATCCATTTCCCGGCAAATTCCAGGAATTCATCATTTTTGATGGCTAATGTGGTACTCCATTGTATAGATGTACCACAGTTTCCTTATCCACTCGTCAACTGTTGGACATTTAGGTTGATTCCATGATTTGCTATTGTAAACAGTGCTGCTATGAACATGGTCGTGCTTCTGCTATCGAGGTGAACCTCTGCTGTATGGGGGGGTTATTCCCAGAAGTGGAATAGCAGGGTCATATGGCATTTCAATCTTTAATCTCTTTAAGAATCTCCAGATGGCTCGCCAGAGTGGCTGTATGAGCCTGCATTCCCACCAGCAATGTAGAAGAGTTCCCCTCTCTCCACATCCTCCCTAGCATTTGTTGTTGTTTGTATTGTGGATTTTTGCCATCCTGACCAGGGTGAGATGACATCTCAGGGAAGTTTTGATTTGCATTTCCCTGATGACTAAGGAAGGGGAACATTTTTTAAGATATTTGTTAGACATTTTAATTTCATCCCTGGTAAAGTTTCCTTTAAGTTCCAGGGTCCATTTTTTTAATTGGGCCATTAGTTTGCTTGGTGTTTAGTTTTCTAATTTCTTTGTGCACTCTGGATAGTAGAGCTCTATCAGATATGTAGTTAGTGAAGATTTTCTCCCATTCTGTGGGTTGCCTTTGAGCTCGTGTGACAATCTCTTTATCTGAACAGAAGCTCTTTAATTTCACAAGATCCCAACTGTTGAGAGTTGGTAGCAGTGACTGTGCCATTGGATATCTGTTTAGGAAATGTTGGCTTAGGCCAATCAGCTCAAGGGAGTTCCCTATCCTTTCAACTATGGTTTTTATCGTATCTGGCCTGATATCAAGGTCCTTGATCCATTTGGAATTAAGTCTTGTACAAGGTGACAAGTACGGGTCCAGCTTTAATCTTATGCATGTGGAGATCCAGTTTTGCCAGCACCATTTGTTGAAGATGCTGTTCTTTTTCCATTGGATTCTTTGGGCCCCTTTGTCAAAGTTCAAATGGCTGTAGTTGTGTGGGCTTATATCTGGGTCTTCAATCCTTATCCATTGATCTGTGTGTCTATTTTGGAGCCAGTACCAGGCTGTTTTTTATAACTATGGATTTGTAGTATAGACTAAGGTTTGGTATGCTGATACCTCCAGCAGTGTTTTTGTTACTCAGGATTGTCTTTGCTATCCTGGGTCTTTTGTGCCTCCATATGAATTTTGAGATTGTTTGGTCAACTTCTTTAAAGAATTGCTTTGGGATTTTAATTGGTATAGCATTGAATCTGTATATTTCTTTTGGTAGGATGGTCATTTTTACAATGTTGATTCTGCCAATTCAGGAAAATGGTAGGTCTTTCCACCTTCTGGTGTCTTCTGCTATTTCTTTCTTTAGGGCTTTAAAGTTTTCATTGTAAAGGTCTTTTACCTCCTTGGTTAGGATTATACCAAGGTATTTCATTTTTTTAGGGGCTATAGTAAATGGGATTGTTTCTCTCAAGTCTTTTTCACTTCTTTCATTCTGGGCATATAGGAAGGCCACTGATTTTTGTACATTTTTTGTATCCTGCCACCCTGCTGAACTTCTCAATTAGTTCAAGGAGCTTCCTGGTGGAGTGTTTGGGATCACTCAGGTATAAGATCATGTCATCTGTAAATACGGATAGCTTGACTTCTTCCTTGCTGATTTGAATCCCTCGTATGTCCTTTTCTTGTCTTATGGCTTCAACTAAGACTTCAAGTACAATATTGAATAGAAGTGGTGAGAGTGGACAGCCTTGTCTAGTTCCTGATCGAAGTGGGAATGCTTCCAATTGTTCCCCATTGAGTATAATACTTGCTGTGGGCTTGTTGTAGACAGCTTTTATTATATTGATAAAGGTTCTTTCCATTCCTACTGTCTCTAGCGTTTTGATCATAAAAGACTGTTGGATCTTGTCAAAAGCTTTTTCTGCATCTATCGAGAGTATCATGTGGTCTTGGACTTTGGACTGGTTTACATGATGAATAACATTTATTGATTTGCATATGTTGAACCAACCTTGTGTGACAGAGATAAAGTCTACTTGGTCCCCGTGAATGATCTTTTTGATATGTTTTTGAATCCGATTTGCTAAGACTTTGTTGAGAATCTTTGTGTGTTCATCAGATAGATCGGCCTATAGTTTTCTTTTTTAAGTGAATCTTTATTAGGTTTTGGGATTAAAACGATATTAGCTTCATAGAAGGAATTTGGTAGTGTTCCTTCCTTTGCTATTTGATGGAACAGTTTAAAGAGTATTGGTGTTATTAACTCCTTAAATGTCTGGTAGAACTCTGTGCTGAATCCATCTGGTCCAGGACATTTTTTGGTGGGAAGATTCGAGATTACTTCCTCAATTTCCTTATATGTTATAGGACTATTTAAATAATTCACCACTTCCTCATTCAATTTGAGTATGTTGTGTTTACTTGGAAATTCATCCATCTCTTTTGTGTTGTCAAACTTCACAGAGTATAAGTTTTTGAAATATGACATTATAATTCTCTGGATTTCTTGGGTATCAGTAGTGATAACTCCATGTTCATTTCTAATTTTGTTAGGTTGGGTTTTCTCTATCTTGCTTTTGGTTAATTTAGCTAGGGGTGTATCAATCTTATTGATTTTTTTCAGAGAACAAGCTTTTTCACTGGTTGATTTTTTCTATTGTTTTCTTAATCTCGATTTCAGATATTTCTACCCTTATTTTGTTAATCTCCTCTCTTCTACTACTTTTGGGATCAGATTGCTCTAGTTTCTCTAAAGCTTTAAGCTGCACTGTTAAGTTATTTATTTCTAATGTTTCTTTTTTTTGATGTAGGCATTAAGAGCTATGAACTTACCAATTAGGACAGTGTTCATTGTGTCCCAGAGATTTTGGTAAGTTGTATTTTCATTATCGTTCACTTTCAGGAATTCTTGAATTTCCTTTTTAATTTCTTCCTGAACCCAGTTCTCATTCAGCATCATAGCGTTAAGTTTCCAGGAGTTAGTGTATTTTCTCTTGTTTGATGTGTTGTGGATGTCCAGCTTTAGGCCGTGGTGCTCTGATAAGGCACAGGTTAGAATTTCACCTTTTTTTGTATATGTGTAGATTCATTTTGTGGCCCAATATGTGATCTATTTTGGAGAAAGTTACATGTGCTGCTGAGAAAAATGTGTATTCTTTGGTGCGTGGATGAAAAGTTCGATAGAGACTTGTAAGGTCCATTTCTTTAAGGGTTTGATTAAGTTCTAAAGTGTCTCTGTTAAGCTTTTGACCTGTTGATCTATCCCATGTTGAGAGGGCGGTGTTGAAGTCCCCAAGAATTATCGTTTGGGGGTTGATTTCTTGCTTTAGACACTGTAGGGTTTTCTTAATGAATGTGGAGGGGCCTGTATTGGGTGCATATATGTTCAGTATTGTAAAGTCTTCCTGGTGAATTGTACCTGTGACTAAAATGTAGTATCCATCTATGTCTCTTATGATTTTCTTTGGTTTGAAGTCCACTTTGTCTGACAGCATAATGGCTACCCCTGCCTTTTTCCTGGTTCCATTAGATTGCAAGATTTTGGACCAGCTTTTCATTCTTAGGATGTGCCTATCCTTTATGGTGAGATTAGTTTCCTGAAGGCAGCAGATTGTTGGATTATGGTTTTTAATCCAAGTTTGTAATCTGTGTCTCTTAATCGGTGAGTTAATACCATTGACATTAAATGTTATAATGGAGAAATTATTTTTAATTCTGGACATTTTTTATGTTTAGTGGATTTTGTAAGCATATTGTTTGATATTTATGTTTTGGTGGTATTATACTTCCCTTCTGTCCTCCTGGATATGCTTGTTCTTTTCTTCAAGCTTGAGTATCATTTCTAGCAGTTTTTGAAGTCCTGGTTTATAGACATGTATCCCTTCAAGTTGTCTTTGTGCTGGAAAACTTTTCTTTCTGTCTCGATCATGACAAATAGTTTTGCTGGGTATATCAGTCTGGGTTAGAATTTTTGCTCATTTAATACTTGAAGTATGTCTCGCCACACTCTTCTTGCTTTTACTGTTTCCATTGAGTAGTCATTTGTTATTCTAATAGGTTTACCTTTAAAAGCGACTTGCTTTTTTTCTCTTGAAGCTCTCAGCACCTTTTCTTTGTCTTGAATGTGACATGTTTTGACTATTATTTGCTGTGGCGATTTTCTATTTTGGTCATATCTGTTTGGAGTGCAAAATGCGTCTTGTATTTGGATAGGCCTCTCATTCTTTAGTTGTGAAAAGTTTTCATTTAGATGAATTGAAATATTTCCTCAGGTGTAGTATTTTGGAATTCTTGTTCTGGTATTCCATGAATGTGCATGTTAAGCTTCTTCAGGGTGTCCCATATCTCTTGAATGCTCCTCTCCAGTATCTTTTTTGCTTTAATAATCTCTTCCATTGAGCTGGTTAATTCTTCTACTTTGTCTTCAATATCTGAAATTCTATTTTCTGCTTCATTTGTTCTGCTGATAAGACTCTCTGTTGAGTTTTGGGTTGAAGATAACTTGTCTTTTAGTTCAATTTTAAACTCTGCCCGAGACTGTTTTAACTGCTCTATGCCTATTTTTGTATCTTGAACTGTTTTTCTCAACTCCTCCAAGTGCCTGTTGTGTTCCTGTTCAAAGTGGTTGATACGGATTGTTAAACTCTTCTCAGATTTCCTCTGTAATAGTATTAATCATGGTAATGATCATACTCTGAAAGTCGTTATGTTGGTTCTGGCTTTCATGGCTATTTTCTGTGAATTTGTTCTGGTCGGAATCAATCATTATGGGATTAATTCTTTCGGTGGGAGATTGGTCTTCTTGCATTTTGTTTCTCGTGGATCTGCATTTTGACTTGGGCATTGTTGGTTTGTTTTTTAGGACCTTTCAGTTTCTGTGTGTTTTTCACTGAACTAATGTAGTTGGTTTTATTACACTTGCCAGTTATTACTAGTGCTTGCCTTGGATTGGGTATGTTTGTGTATTGTTATTGTTATATCCTAGATGAGGCTATTAGGCTGTTAGTACATCAGTTAAGTCAGGTTAAGTAGACAAGGGGTGAATATTAGTATGGTAGTGCACTTTTATGATTTAGTATCTTGGTGATATGTGAGGTGAGTGGTGTACTCCCTGGAGTTGTATGTTTTGGAGGTGGCTGTATGAAGAAGTTGATCTACAGCAATTGATACTAGAAAGGATCAGTAAAGTGAAAAAAAAAAGGTTTACTTATCTTTGGGTTGGATGAGAAGAATCTCGCCCACGTGATATACTGATTGTAGTGGAGTCCAGATGTATGGCCTTTGTTCCCTTTGTTCCTTAGAGTTTTGCTTGAGTTTCCTTTGGGCTCTATTGAATTCTGAGTAGCAGTGTGTCTTCCCTGGACCACGTACGTAGGTCCCTGGTGGGCCAGAGAGGCAGAGGGTCTGATGTTGTTGGCAGAGTTCTTCACCTGCGACCTGGGAGCTGGTGGGGCAACGGAGGCGCAAGGGGACTGGGGGATGCGGAGGGGCTGGGGTCCGGGGTGGGGCCCAGGCAAAGCCGGAGGCCTCCTGGATGCTCCCTGGGAGATGGGGGGCTCCTGGGTGGGGGGCTGGGCTGGGCGGACTCTCACTCATTCACCTGGGAGCTGGCAGGTGGCAGAAGCCCGTGGGGTCGGGAGGATGTGGAGGGGCTGCTCTGTGAAATTTGATAATACAAAAGAAATGGATGAATTCCTAAGTAAACACAACTTACCTAAATTCAATCAGGAAGTTTTGAATTATTTAAATAGTCCTATAACAGATAAGGAAATTGATGAAGTAATCGTGAATCTTCCCACCAAAAACTGTCCTGGACCAGATGGATTTAGCACAGAGTTCTACCAGACATTTAAGGAATAACTAACACCAAAACTTCTTAAACTGTGCCATAAATTGTGAAGGAATGAATACTGCCAAATTCTTTTAGGTTTTGGTGGTATTATAGTTACCTTCTATTCTCCTTTATATTAGTATTACAAAACACAATAAAGATACACTTAAAAAAGAAAACTATAGGCCAAACTCTTTCGTGAACACAGATGCAAGATTTTCAACAAATTCAAAAACATATCAAAAAGGTCATTCATGAAGTTGGTTCAACACATGTAAATCAATAAATGTAATTCACCATATAAACCAGTCCAAAGTCCAAGACCACATGATACTCTTGATAGATGCAGAAAAAGCTTTTGACAATCTCCAACAACCTTTTATGATCAAAACGCTGGAGACAGTAGGAATGGAAGGAACCTTTATCAATATAATAAAAGCTGTCTACAGCAAGCCCACAGCAAGGATTATGCTCAATGGGGAACAATTGGAATCATTCCCACTTTGATCTGGAACTAGACAAGGCTGTCCACTCTCACCACTTCTATTCAATATTGTACTTGAAGTCTTAGTTGAAGCCATAAGACAAGAAAAGGACATACGAGGGATTCAAATCAGCAAGGAAGAAGTCAAGCTATCCGTATTTACAGATGACATGATCTTATACCTGAGTGATCCCAAAAACTCCACCAGAAAGCTCCTTGAACTAATTGAGAAGTTCAGCAGGATAGCAGGATACAAAATAAATGTACAAAAATCAGTGGCCTTCCTATATGCCCAGAATGAAAGAAGTGAAAAAGGCCTGAGAGAAACAATCCCATTTACTATAGCCCCTAAAAAAAATGAAATACCTTGGTATAAACCTAACCAAGGAAATAAGAGACCTTTACAATAGAAACTTTAAAACCCTTAAGAAAGAAATTGGAGAAGACACCAGAAGGTGGAAAGACCTCCCATGTTCCTGAATTGGCAGAATCAACATTGTAAAAATGACCATCCTACCAAAAGAAATATACAGATTCAATGCTATAACAATTAAAATCCCAAAGCAATTCTCTTTTTTTATAATACATTTTTATTATCATTTCAGCTCATACAAACTTAATAGGTACACCAGTTCCCTTCCTCCCTCCTCCTCCCCCCCGAATCCCCTGCTCCCCCTCCCCTCACCCCTCCCACCCCATCCCCCCCGTGCCTCCCGCCCCGATTCCCAGAGAGTCCTTTCTTGTGCATGCCTGACTCTCCTCTGGGTCCTCCTCTCTGATGACATACAAGGACCCAGTGGCATTTCCCTGAACCCTTTCCTGTGTTCCCCTTAAGCATAGGAACACTACTGTGGCTGTCAATTCCTTGCCTCCAAGGATCTTGGTGCCCCAAAGCAATTCTTTAAAGAGGTTAACCAAACAATCTCAAAGTTCATATGGAGGCACAAAAGACCCAGGATAGCAAAGACAATCCTGAGTAACAAAAACACTGCTGGAGGTATCACCATACCAAACCTTAGTCTATACTACAAATCCATAGTTATAAAAAACAGCCTGGTACTGGCTCCAAAATAGACACACAGATCAATGAATAAGGGTTGAAGACCCAGATATAAGCCCACACAACTACAGCCATTTGGTCTTTGACAAAGGGGCCCAAAAAATCCAATAGAAAAAGAACAGTATCTTCAACACATGGTGCTGGAAAAACTGGATCTCTGAATGCAGAAGATTAAAGCTGGACCCGTACTTGTCACCATGTACAAGACTTAATTCCAAATGGATCAAGGACCTTGATATCAGGCCAGAGACTATAAAAACCATAGTTGAAAGGGGGGAACTCCCTCGAGATGATTGGGCTAGGCCAACAGTTCCTAAACAGACATCCAATAGCACAGTCACTGCAAACAACTCTCAACAGATGGGATCTTGTGAAATTAAAGAGCTTCTGTTCAGATAAAGAGATTGTAACACGAGCTCAAAGGCAACCCACAGAATGGGAGAAAATCTTCACTAACCACATATCTGATAGAGCTCCATTTTCCAGAGTGCACAAATAACTTAGAAAACTAAACACCAAGGAAACAAATGGCCCAATTAAAAAATGGACCCTGGAACTTAAAAGTAACTTCACCAGGATGAAATTAAAATGTCTAACAAATATCTTTAAAAATGTTCCACTTCCTTAGCCATCAGGGAAATGCAAATCAAAACTTCCCTGAGATATCATCTCATCCCAGTAAGGATGGCAAATATCCACAATACAAACAACACCAAATGCTGGAGAGGATGTGGAGAGAGGGGAACTCTCCTACATTGCTGGTGGGAATGCAGGCTCATACAGCCACTCTGGCGAGCTGTCTGGCGATTCTTAAAGAGATTAAAGATTGAAATGCCATATGACCCTGCTATTCCACTTTTGGGTATAAGCCCCCATACAGCAGAGGTTCACCTCGATAGCAGAAGCACGACCATGTTCATAGCAGCACTGTTTACAATAGCAAGTCATGGAATCAACCCAAATATCCAACAGTTGATGAGTAGATAAGGAAAATGTGGTACATCTATACAATACCATCAAATATGATGAATTAATGGAATTTGCCGGGAAATGGATGGAATTAGAAACAATTATATTGAGTGAAGTATCCCAGACAGAAAATTAAGCACTGTATATACTCCCTAATAGGTGAATCCTAGTACCAAACCCACTTAGAGACACTTAAGGATAATTCTCTGTAATACCTACAGCAATTGCAAAGATTATGAACAGGAGGGATGGGGAAGGAGAGCCACACTAGAAACAAGGAGAGAAGGGACCATGTTACAGCAGAGAAAATAGGCCTCCATCAAGGACTGCAAGTAAGTAATGAGACATCTGGTTAAGTTCACAGACTATCCTTCCTGATCATTTACAACTGATGGGGTATGATCTTACGAGAAGGGAAGGGCACACAGTCTGGCAGATAGAAAGTATCCATTTCGCAAATGGGTGATTGACCCCTCCCTCACCGCGGTTTCCTACTGTTGTTACATCTACCTTTGAATATACTCTTATAACAAGTCGCTAGTTTAACAGGTTTTTATCTCCGGCCAGGGGGTGACATCCAATACCCATCAGGATGGAGTGAAGGGCATTGCAGGAGCAGCAAAACTGAAAAAAAATCAACAAACCATAATCCAGAACATCAGAGACTCTATATCAAGCACGTGGAACTGGGTAAGCCTACTCTCTCCCCATCCTGAAGCTCAGGGAAATTTGCGGAAGAGGGGGCACAAAGATGGGAGGAGTAATTATATGCAAGATACTCCACACAAGTTAGGGCTGAAGCAATCATAATTGGACTTTGCATGCCCCGCACAATATCCAACACACTATTGACTCCACAAAGTCTAGCATTTGCTAAAAACACTAGGATCCTGGGAGGCAAGGGATTGACAGCCACAGTAGTGTTCCTATGCTTAAGGGGAAGCACAGGAAAGGGTTCTGGTAAATGCCACTGGGTCTTTGCACCTCATCAGAGAGGAGGACCCAGAGGAGAGTTTGGCATGCACATTAAAGGATGCTCCGGGAAGGGGAGGGAGGGTGGGGGATTGGAGGGAAGGAGGGGACTCGTGTACCTGTTAAGTTTATATGAGTGGAAATTAAAAAAAAAATAAGATTGTAAGAGCCTAAAAATGGGAAGGAGAAACTATACCCAAGATTCTTCACATGAATTAGGGCTGCAGTAGCCATAATCGGACTTTGCATGACCTGCACAATGACTGACATGTCAATGACCTTCCAAAGTCTAGCATGGATCAGAGGCACTAGGATCCTTAGAGGCAAGGGATTAACAGTCATAATAGTGTTCCCATACTAAAGGGGAGCTCAAGGAGGAGCTCTGGGCTATGCCACTGAGTCCTTATACTTCACCAGAGTGGAGGACCCAGAGGGAAGTTTGACATTCACTCTAAAGAATGCTCCAGGGAAGGGGAGGGTGGTACTGGGAGAAAGGAAGGAAAGGGGGGTAAAGGAAGGTGAAAAGGGGGGGGTACAAGGGGCACTGGGGAGAGGTAGAAGGAGGGAGGGGACAGGGGTACCTATTAAGTTTGTGTGATTGGAAAAAATAAACATAATAAATGAAAAAGGAAGCTTCAAACAATTAATCAAACTTCTTGCATATCTTCACCCATGTGACCCACTGTGAATCATGATGTATGCCTTTTTCAACTGTTTTTATCATTTTTTTTAAATTCTTTTTTTTATTATTTATTCAATTGTGCATGTTTGTGTGTACGCATGTATGTATGTATGTGTGTGTGTGTAGAACCACGGGCGAATTCGGGAACCACCATGGACCACCTCCACCTCCTCCTTGTTTACTCTGCCCCTGGATTCACAGGCTCCGCCCTACCAGGACCGGAAATGCAGGCCGCCCCCACTTCCGCCCGGCATCTATATGTGGGGTCTAGGATCCGAACTCAGGACCTTCCGCCTACAAGACAGAGGCTTAACCCCTGAGCCACCTCTCCAGCCCCTGTTTTTATCATTTTGATTTGAATAAAGTTTCCTAGATACTTTAAAAAATATTATGGACATGTACATGTATGAAAATATCACAATAAATCCATTTTTAAGTGTAAAAAAAAGGGAATGGTAGATACCTATGAAAACTTTTATGTGTCTCAAGGGTGTTAAGCAGAATGGAAACAAAAGACAAGTAGTAAAAAGTACATACTGTATCTATCACATCTTATTTAAAATTCTAAAAGTCATAAACATATGTAAATGGATAGCAGATGAATGGTCATATTGTCTAGGAATTTTGAGAAAGAGAAGAGAATGGATAAGATCCAATGGAGGCATCAGGATGGAGAATTTTGTGTGGAAGGACTAGTTCTGTATCCATTTCAAAAATGTCAATATGTGATACATAGATGATCTATACATGAATGTAGTACCAATGCCAAGATGTTGGTTTTGATATCTGTCACTGTATGTGATGAAACCACTGAGAAAACACAGAAGTCCCCTTGAGTCAGTTTTATAGTTTTTGTATGTTTATAACTATTTCATAATGAAATTTTATAAATAAACCATCTATGATTCTTAACCATGAAATGGCTATACTCAAGCAATGGCACAAGACAGCTGAGACCACCTGAAGGGATTATCTGGATAATACAAGAGCAGCCCTAGATCCAATCAGAACCTCCATAGATCTCATAGGAACCTCCCAGTGGTGGACCACGTAAAAGGAACCACAGAGGAGACAGAGAAGCTCCAGGAATATTCCAGTCATCTTGATGTCTGCTGTGACTTAGCCTGCCTACAGTTTAGCCACCAGCCATGTCACCGCCATCGTAAAAATCTGTTCTCCCCTCTGGAACTGTATGTCAAATAAATCTCCCTTTCTCCCTTAAGTTATTTGACTTTAGGTGTTCTCTCACAATAGTTAAGAGTAACCACTACAGTACCTGTCTTTACCACTCATTTTATTCTCCTTTTTCTTGTGTCTTACCTTTGCCTCCCTTGGAAGTATCACAGTGCTTTTCCGCTCAAATTTCATAACACAAATGTGTGTAGTATACTAAACTTTCCAATCATGCTCCCTACTTCTTGAAGACTCGCTATATAAAAACACAGAAAGAAATAGAAGTAACATTATAGTAGAGATTGTCAACATTTTTTTTTACTTAACAGAAACTAGAATCACTGGGAGAAAAGCTTCTGGGGATGCCTTTGAAGGATGATCTAGATTCAGCTGACTGAAATTTCAAGACCTACTTTAAGACCTAACTTATTGAGGTTTACACAGTCCATGTGCTGTGCTGAGATACTGGGTTAAATAAGGAGAAAGTAAGCTGCTCACTAGTATTTGCCACTCTATGCTCCCTGACTGTGAATTTAATGTGAGCAGCTGACACAAAGTCCTGCTGCCGTGACTTCCTGCATAATGGACCACACCCTTGCACTCTGAGCCAAAATAAACGCTTAAGTTGCTTTAGTCTGGTTATTTTATGACAGTGGCATGAACATTGACTAAAAAATACCATTTATAAAGAGGTAGAACATTAGACTAGGAATAAAAATCAAAGTTGAGATCCTTTTACCCTAACTATATCATCCAAGGTAGAAAAAGGACTTCTTCAAAAAAGATTACTCTGGAAATCATTCAGAGATGGTAAAAAGAAACTGAAAACAGAGGTAGTTATGGGAAAGGTCTCATAAAAATAAATGTTTTGCTAATGTAGAAACTGTACTTAGAATGAGTAACTTGATCTCTCCAGTAAATTCAATGCACTTTTATGAATATATGTGTGAATATGTACAAACATTATTTGTGTAAATGTGCATGTGTGTATTGTATGTGTGACATGAGGAAATCTATGCGTGTCGACCTCAGACACTCCTAAAACTTTTGTTTTTTGGATGAGCTGTGGCATTGGCCTGGAATTGCCCAAAAAGGCTAGGCTGGCTGAATAGCAAGGCACATGGTCCTACTTGTCTCTGATGCCTGCAACTGAGATTACAACATTACTCCCACACCTTAGTTTCCTGTCATGGTTTCTGAGTTTGAACTCAGGTCTTCATGCTTGGAAAGCAAGCTCATTACCAACTAATCACTTACCAGCTCCTCAACTTTTACTGGTGACTCAGGCAATGTCCATTATGTACACTGCAGGAACACCTGACTGTGCTACCCTGCTTCATTGTGTAACACTGAGGATGGCAACAATTTCATACGAACATGACAATCCTTTTGCTACTAACATTGATTTGAAGGATAACCAGAGCCCAGTAATTATCAGTGAACTATGGGGTGAAAGCACTTAGAACTCATTCTTGGGAGTTCCTTAACCTACATAAACAGTGGGGAAAGAAAAACATTATCTTGTATTGTATCGAAGGTGATCATAGATGGGCTGAAGTGGTCAGAAGTTAAGACAATGCTTCGCAAGCAGAAGGACCTGAGTTCAGATTCTGGATCTCACATAAAATGCCAGGCACAAATGGCTGTGGGCTGTACTTCAGTCTCTGGAAGGCAGAGCCTGGGATATGTCAGAGTGAAGCAAAAATGAGGTAGCAGCAATCCAGGATGGTTCCTGAAGTCATCCTTTGACCTCCATAGACATATACAGTACTTTCTGATATATACCAACGCATGTATATACTACGCACACATACACACACAGACACACACACACACACACACACACACACACACACACACACACGAAGGTGATCACAGGAATCTCAGTAAGAACAGTGAATTAATGATGATGGTAAAACTGAATGAAACAAACAACCATTTCAGGAAACAACTGAGATATCATTCATCTAATCTAAGAAACCACTGTGAATCCATATAAGCTGTGTACAGCCTGCCCCTCATTATTTGAATCGATAAAATTGTCACCTATTGGTTGCAGATAAAATCACTCTACCAATGTAGAAAAACCCTCTAATTTAGTGTTATGGTCTAGAAATCAAAGCAAAACTATCATAACTCTACCATCTAGAAATTTTCAAGGTATTGTATTCTGGATGCCAGGTATTCACAGCAATCTCATCCTCTGAGACTGTAGTAATGTTTTCCCCATCATGTGAGTCCCACTGAGTTCCAGTGTACTGTTTCATTAATTTTAAGACCTCTTTTGTAGCACATACTCTAATTTATCTTGCCTTGACATTAAATAAACAGCCACAAACACTCACACAAACACATTAGAGGAGAATGAAGCTATCCAGGCTTTGGGCATAGCTTTTATCTTACAATGTTTGATTGTGTGGCCAGGAATTCAAACAATAGGGACACATACAGGCTATGCATAATTGCAGCCCTGATTTTAACTCTGACGAGTTGATTTACTCTGCGAGCCCTGGCTATAGTTCTCCAAATATCACAAGTAAATATTTAACACAGTAAAGGCTAACTACTCAGCAAATTGATATTTTAGCTTTTGTTTTATTTCCTCCAATGTCAATGCCTCAAGATCATCTTCTACTCGTCTCTTGTCTCTCTGTGTGTTTATGACACCTGCTCTTTGCTAAATAGAAGCAGGCAATGTGTGTCCTAACATCAGGATTATGCACCTTATTCTCTTGGGATCTTAAGAGCACATGGTTTTTGTCTTTGTTATTTTATTGCCTAAGTTATTTCCTCATGCACAAGTTGACACGTCTGATTTTATGGAAAGTCTAGAGGAACATAAATATTCGTACAATTATGACATCTGTTGGCATGCAGATGCTTTGAGAATGGTTCTTTCAATGAACTATGTAGCCCCAAAGTATCAAATTAAAACCAAGTACTTCCTTGTCCTTCAAATGCAGGAGCAACTGCTATATTTTAAAATTGGAATTGGTCACCTAAATGAAATAAAGCAGTAGCTGATAGAGCTGTGTAAATACTCTCCACGGCGGCTTGAAGTTGTCAATTTTACACTCACTACAAGTAGGCTGCTTCTTTTGTTTTGTTGTTTTATACAGTCAACTAGCTCGTTTTGAAGGAGAAATTCTAGAGCTAGATGAGCTCATGGTCAGCACAGGTTACAACATCATCAGGGAAAGCACGTGTTCCCCTTATTTTTGTGGTATTGGTGCTCATACACAGTCTGCTTCTATGAGTCACCTGACATTCTATCACAATCATCCAGCCTTTGAACTTAAGACTACATACATTGGCAGAAATGTCTCCTGCAGTTTCAAAGGTGTTCCATTCAATCAGTAAATAGTCTGAACTTCTCTGCACACTGTTGAATCTATTCACACTTCTCTGTCTCACAGTTTCTGTGACATCTCCTGTGGCTGAGTCAGAACTCAGAGACCTTGGGAAATTAGCAATTAAAGCCCCTGTATCTGAGGACGCAAACATTTCCTCTGCATGGGATCCTAGACCCCAGACCCCAAGGTAACTGATTTTTCCATGGTCCCTCAGCAAGCAAGAAGATTGACAGGTAAGGGGACAGTGGAAAGCAAAGAGAAATTGAATGAGTGTTCATCTCAGAGCTGCCTTCCTACGGTCTCACTGTTTCTGATATCTGAACTCCTTCTGGGAACTTGCCTCTTCAGGTCATATCTTTTCACTCTAAATTCTAGCCAGGGATCCCTACCAGACCTCCATCCTCCACTGCTTCAGATAGGATAAACTGCATCCAGAGGTGTCTGGGGACTAAAGCAGAGCTGAATCACCCCGAGAATGTAAGAAACAAGGAAGAAAGTTAATGAAAAATAACCAAGAATATTAAGCTAGGCAGATGGCTAAGTGGTAAAATGCTCACTTCACAAGCATGAGGATGTGACTTCAAATCCCCAGCACCCTTGTAAGAACAAGGCGTGGCACCATGCATCTATAGCGATGGCACTGCTGTGCATTCTAGCTGAAACCGTGAGTTTCACATTCATTGAGAGGCCCTGTTTCAAAACATAAGGTGAAGATAAATGAATAAAATCACCCAACATCAACCTCTGCCTTCTATAGACCTACACTTCCCCACATGATCATCTCCCACATGATCGAGACTATGAGACAGAGAGAGAGAGAGAGAGAGAATCAGCCAATATGGAGACAAAGCTTCATTTTGAGGTCATATGAGATCATCTCCATAGATGACCCATTAGATTAGTAACAATTGTTATCTGAATAGAAGTTATTTGACCCTGGCAGAGCAAAGTCCCTCATCTGAAAGCTTTCATCCTAATTGTACTTTTCCTTTGATATTTTAATTTGCTTTCATCGAGATTTTACCAATAATTTCTTTCTGCTTTTAAGATGGTCAGTTGGCATATATTTGCAAGGGTCACGGGAAGAACTGTATAATCCAAATGCCCATAGTTGAAGACTTACCTCTGATACCTCGAAAGGTGACCTTGGAAAGATCTCTGTGGAGATAATCAAGGTAATATGAAGTCATTTCTCCAAGCATGACAGGTGTCCTTACACTCACAGGGAATTTGAACAAAGAGGCACCTGGAAAGGTCATGTGAGGGTACAGAAAGAAGACAGCCAGCTACAAGCAGAGGGAGGAGGACTATGAGTCCTCTTCCTCGACAGCCAGCTCTGTTCTCATCTTGAGTTCGTGCTTATCTGAGCTCCAGATTTATATTTCCATTGTTTCTGCCACTCAGTGAACAAATACAACTGGCTGAAAATTTCTCTGCACGTGCACCACTCCCCCGGGTGCGCTGAGCGTCTTCACCGCATGCTGGCTGAGTTCCCAAGACGAGAATTCCAAGAAGAGTGAAATGGAAGCTGGCAGTTTTGTTCAGCTTCATCCTGAAGACTTGAAAGACGTCATTTGCTGTGGTTTATTCATCAAAACTCAAGAGGTCAAATCCAAGGGAAGGGATCATAACTTCCATCTTTTAATGGAAGGAGAATCAAATCATTTTGAGGCCAAGTGCAAAACCATTTTAAGCATTGAGATAAAGAGACAGAACCAAAGGTGTATTCTTTCAGACAAGCCTTGTAAAAGACAGCAACTAGTGTTTCTTAAGTGCTGGCCAAGCCATAGATACTATACCAGTATCTAAGTTCATTATTTTTTTCATCATAATGATATAGTGTAAGTGTTGTCATTATTTCAGATTTAAAATCAGATAGATTATTCCTAAGGTTACACAGCTAATCAATTGTCATTTGAACCCTAAGTAACTGATTTTTGAGATTGTAACTCTTGTCAATAAAACATTGCTTCCAGGCAGGGAGCATCTTCGTTGGTGCTAACTCAGGATGGCAGTCTTCAAAGTATAATCATTGATCTCCTGTTTTCTCATTCTAAACACACTACCTACATTCTCTGGCTTCAAAGGAAAATGCATTCTCAGTTCCCACTTTTCATGCTTTATGAAGGATAATGATGAAATTTTCCAAGTTCTACAAAACAGTCCAGGATTGAAAGAAGATGAAAAAAATGTTGCTAAGAGAAGCAACCGAGGTGCATCAAGTTTATAAATGCTGGTAAAGGAATAAATCAATTTAACTCCATATCTCAACATTCTTTACAGGTTTGTAACAAGGTGTACTTTGTTAGATTTTAATCTGCCTACATTTGAGATAGCAAAGTTCTCCACAATCATCTTTTAATGGCATTGCAATTTATAGACAGTAACTAATTTCAAACTTCATAGCACTTGGCTTTTATGATTATTTCAAATCATTTAAATGCAAATGAATTTCCAGAGAGTGAAAACATCGAATGCCCTTGAGTGGCATCATGTAATAGAACCATGCATTGAAGCCACCTTAGGAATCGGAAGTACTCAGATAGGGTGGGATGATAAGGCTATGCAAGTGTTTGCCTTTCTCCAATTACAATTCCATTCTAAGTAATACTCTATTTACATATTTTGTCTTTCTAAAAATTGCTTATTTACTTAATAACCTCTGCAATTCCAATCACAGAAAATTGGAAACCTGAGATCCAATTTAGAAAAGAGAGAAATGCTATAGCAACATACCAAAGCAAGAATCCAAGACTGACAAGGGTCGTGTGCTCCTCCTCTCTGTAGTTTATGATGTCACTGTGTGATACAGCTCCCAAAGCAAACCCAGAAATTAAATACGTGCTCTTTCAAACTAAGCATATATATTTGCCTGAGGAGCAAATGATAGCTCTATTATAGAACTGCTAAAGTGCAATATACATGAAGCAATGGAAGGAAACATTGGGGCTTTAACAAATTAATCATTGCTTTAAAGTTCACAAAACATTAGAACTATCATGATAGTATACATACACAGACATGAAATGTGGAGAAATGTGGAGAGTGGTATATTTTATATCAGAAGTACCATGAGACTTCATTTCTTACTTTATCTTCATTCTTTAGCTTTACCTACTACTATTACTTCTATTACTACTACTACTGTAAGGCACAGGGGTACATGGGCAAATGGAACACCTTAATCTCTGAGGTCAGATAAGAGAAAGTACCATTTTGCAGCTTGTGTTAAGATCCATCAAAGATGGAGGGAATTAGCTGTGTCTAATTTTGAAGGATGTGGAAGAACATGAAAGGGTGGCAGAAAGAATTTGACTGTATCCCCTGCTTGCACCCCCGATGTTATGGGCATTGCCTTTTGCAATGATTATGTAATAGTCACTTTGTGCTGAAACAGCTAACATCATGAAAACAACTTATGGACAGAAAGGCTAATTTGGGTTCATAGGTTAAGGGTATAGTAGTCCATAATGATGGGAAAATGGTGACAGGAAAGAGACACAGAGGGAATAAGAGTGAAAGAGAGAAAGAGAAAGAGACAGAGAGAGAGAGAGAGAGAGAGAGAGAGAGAGCTTGTTTTCTGTTATTATGGAGATTGAAGTCTCATATTCTGCTGTGTATAAAACTAGGGGCCCAGAAAACCTGTTGGTCCAAATGTAGTACAAATCTAAAGTCCGAAGAACACAGAAGCCAATGAACAATCCTAGTTCAAGCCTGAAACCAAGAACCACAAATACCAATGTCCAAGAGCAGAAAAAAAACAGATGTCTTACACAAAAACACACTCCTTTTTGTTCTCTTCGGACTCTCTGTGGATTGGATTACGTCCCACCTTGTGGATGAAGAAGACTTTCGGTCAGCCTACAGACTCAAATGTTCATTAAATTGATCATTACCATGTCTCATTTACTAATCTAGAGCAGGAACACAGAGGGACGAAAGAAAATCATCATATGGACAAAAGTCCAAAGAATACAGGTGCAGCACGTAGATTTACCAAGAAAGAGACTGATAGGAGAAGTCAGAGGAGTCTGAATTGAACAAGGTCAGATGAGGACAGGCTAGCTGAGTAGTGGTAGAAAGTGAAAACATAAAGCAAGAGAAACGGCACACTTCCTGTGGAAGTGAAGGTAGGTCTGTTCCCTCAGGTGCCTTCTGGTTCACCCAGTAAAACTAAGAGAAAAAGGATCACAGAAAATGCTTAGTCATCATTTTAGAAGTCTTCTGATCACAATCTGTATTTAAATTATAAACTAACCCACCTTTAAAACAGTGCTAAATATAGCAGTACTAACAAAATATGAATTTAAAACAAAATTGATCAGGAAATGGATGATATGAGAACCATGCGTGCATGTGTGTGTGTGTGTGTGTGTGTGTGTGTGTGTGCATGCGCACATGTGTGTGATATATACATTCACATAAAGATTCCTGTATGCAGCTGTGCAGGTAGACGGGCCAGAGGTCAACCTTGGGCATCCTTTTCTGTCGCTCTCCACTTTGTGCTTTGAGATGGGCCCCTCACTAAATCTGAAGGTCACTTATTGGCTACACAGTCTATCCTGGGACCCTTCTGCCTCCACCTCCCAGTGTTGTTTCTCAGACACACGCTACCTTGGCTGGATTTTGATGTGAGCACTCGAAGCCAAACCCATGTCTTCATTCTTGGGCAGCAAAGTGCTTTTACTCGCTGAGCCATCTCCCCAACTTCAGGGCTCTGATTTTTAGACTTTGTGCCAAAGACCCACGTAATCTTACCACTGCCATAGAAAGCTTAGATCACCCAGTTACTCACCCATTTTCGAGGCAAAGGACAATGGTTCGCAGAGATCCTACTAGTTGTCTAAGTTTTGCTACTGCTGAAAGTGCTCCTTAAAAACATGGATGCGAGAGAAAGGTGATATGAGATTCTCTGGAAGACTGAGACACTCACAGCCACAAGAAATGGGCAAAGAGGTCAAGGACCCGTGAGTGGGGTTGCCCGCTCTCTGTTAATTAACTGAAGAAAAGGACCAAAGAAAGCCAAAGGTCAGACTAGCCCACAAGCAGACGGTAAGTCTGCCCTTGCGAAGAGCAGTCAGATGGCACTGTGATTTGCGAGAAGGCGAGGTAGTCTTACAAAGGCCAGCTCCCTCCCTCTGCAGAGCAGAAAGGATTCTCTGAGCATCTAGTGCCATGTGCGGACTACATGGGTCTCCATGGGCAATGTCCACTTGACACCAGCGAGTCAGGTGCCTATCCAACTTAGGGACTTCTTACTGAAGGCAAACTAAGGAGTCCTTTCTCCCTGGAGTAATGCAGACACTTCCTCCTAGCAGATACGAAGACTCCAGAAGGTGAACAAATCAGTACACCTAGAAACTGTAGTACTTTTTAAAAAATAAAATTATTCTATCACTATGTCAGTTAGATATACTCTCAAGTGTGGAATAAGCCCAGTTCTCTGGCATTCCATATGCAATGAAGGCTGTTCTCAATCTAAAACCTAATTGCAAACAGCAATAAGTCAAATACAATCTTCATTCCAAGTGGAGGCAAGGGGGAAGCAGAGTGGTTCTTTTAAGTCCTCTTATTCCAGCAACAACCCCAAAAGTGCTTCTCATGGATTCAAACTTAAAAATTATTGGTTTCGTGAAAATCATTTCTGTGTTCTGCTTGCTATGGAATTATTTGTCAAAGTTTTGCCTGCTCCAGAGCATCATTGCCTTTCCAAGGACTTAAGTCATATCTGACTTGTTTTTTCCTCAGTGTAGCACCGGCTGCAGTCAGGGGAGTGGTCAAATAATGCTTAACACGGGAATGGGAAGAGTTTTATAAATTCTAGAACACCAGCAGGCTCCATCCAGAAAGAAGATCTATTCACCCATCATCAGCATCTATTTTCAGGAAGCAATTGTTTTTAGCCAAGTTGAAAGTGTTGGCTGGGTAAGTTCACTGGCTTCCAACAAACAGAATTATTGTTTGACTGATGCCTGACAGACACTTGAAATGACTCCCAAGCTTATTGTTGTTATTTTCATTTAGAAAAAAGAAATCTGCCCTCGCTCCATGTTCATTGTTTACAGTGCATCGGTCCCCTGGGGGTTTTTTCCATCATAAGCACCTGCATTAATTCCTTTCACACTATCACGTAAGCTGTAAGTATGTAGAATGTAGCTTCACTTTCATCTTCCTTAGGTATCATGTCTCAAGAAAAATCTGTGGTGGGCCTAATCTTCTGATTAGATGGACATACTAGCAAAAAAAAAATAAAAATGAAAAAAATAAATTGAGCCTCTGTCTTTCTGTGAAATCCAATATTTTACTATATATTATTTGACACAGCTTGGATTGCATTGATCCGAAAGGGTGCATTGTAGCATTTTGATGGAGTGTTCTCCGTTTACTATGCTGCCTGGAAAAAGAGAGGATTAAAGCCTCAAGGAGAAGAGAAGGGCCAGCCTTCATTGGTGACTCCGTGGCTTAGCAGCTTCTAATTAGATATTCAGAAACCGTTTTGCCCCATGTGTCAATCAAAGTTACACGGTGGTGGCTTGTGGAGCACTGTGCACATCGTGTGGAATAAGGTGTGGGTTCCTAAAGTCATTACAAACCAAATCTGCTATCCTTCTTTTCATAAAAGCCCCTTCTGTCGGGAGGTGACAGGGAGAGAGAGCCACAGGCTGAGCGGGACTCTTCAGCAGGCCAGTAGATTTCACTGGTGGTATCTAAGGGAAGCTAAGCAAAGACACTAACCAACAAGTGCAGCTGGGTGAAGTCAAGATTTCTTTGAGTTTGTCTGTTTTTGTACAGGGATGTGGCCCTTGATCTGGCCAGTGTATCTCCATCTGCTCTGTCATGACTGAACCCAACAGTACTGCTAATTCAACCCAACACTCGGCCCCAGGGCAAGGAAAACATGGAATCACTGAGTCCTGAGACACTTCTCAATCACCACCTGTCAGATGGTTTTGTGTTTGTGAAATGAATTTGTGACCTTTTCTCATAAAGAATTTTGCCTTGATTACTTTTATCTGTGTGGGTCCAGCACCCCATGCTTCTGGAGATTTTTTTTTTATTCTTCAGAGTTTATAGATAAGCACAGTGAATTCGTGATATTTTCACACTTCAATCCACAGTTCTATCACCCATGCTTTTCCACGGCAACTTTTCTTCTTTCCTACTAGTATCCCTCCTATTTTCATAAGTGTGGCCCACTGAGTTTCATCTTCATCTTCGTCCTGGCTGTGTCAAGTTCAGAGAAGAGCTTGCTCAGCCCATGTGGTAGGAGTCTTGCACTCTTGCGAATGAAGCCATTTCCTTGGTATCGGGAGTAGCAGGAATCAGCATGATACTCCTCATGCGGAACCCAACCTAGTGGTGCGTGTCTGATCGCTTTCTGGAGCATGAATCGTATCAGCAGGTATATCACTGAGGGAAGCCTCTTCCCTCGTGGAGATCATTTAAACTTCATTTCATATTAAAACATTATATTATATCTACACAGCTAGACAGATAGACAGAGCAGTCTTATGTATCAAGAAGCACAAATGTGAAAATCTGAGAACAACCTTTGGAAGTCAGTTCTTTCCTTCAACCATGTGGCCCCCAGAAACTTTCACACAGGTTCCTTTACTTACTAGGTCATTTCTTTCAGTCATCTCTTTTACTAATCCCACAAGCAAACTCCAGAATAAAATATCTCCGTCTCTAGGCATATGTTATATAAAAGTGCTTTCCAACATGGGATGTGGAGAACCCATGACACCCCAGAAAAAGACAATCTGATGACCTCACAGACATGCTTACTTAGTCTCTGCACAAGCATAACCACCTTTGATTATGGCTTCCATGATTCCTCTGTGATTATTAGATTTTTTTGTCCTGCACAGTGTCACACAGTGAGAAAAGCACTAACAAACCTCAGGTGAGACCGAGATAGCAGACTGAATTCTCACTTCTCACTGTGCATCGTCTCTGTGAACAGCAGCAAGGTATTCAGTGAAGTGTCAGGACTTTGTAATGTCTAAAATGGGACCAAAGACTTTTATCTGGCGAATAGCTCAAAAATGTAACTTGCCCTGCTAGTGCCTGCTCATGTGCTCACAAGCACACTGGCACCTGGGACTTATGCACTGTGACTAAAAATAAATTGCTGCTTCTTATTTCCAGTTGTTCAATGACTGAAAGGGTTTTCTTCCTTTGGTGAATCCCACTGGGACATTTTCTCAGACACACCTTTCAAAACATCTTCCATTTTGCAATAATGACTGTCTTTACTGCAGAATAATGCGAGCTCATTCGATCATTTGTACCACTACTTTCATCAAAATAGATTCTTCTCTGAGGCAAATTCTGTTTCCAAACATCAGAAAGTCAGTGTCTGCAGATTAGCAGACCCCATCCCAGGAATTAAAGTCTTGGCAAGAACAAAGATCTCCTTCTAATTGGATTTCTAAAGTATGTCAAAAGGATGGTTTTGCAAAGAAAATTGAGATTCACACTTAACCCCACTTTTGAATCACTGTACAACTTTAGACAAGTAACCTCACCTATCTAAACTTCCTTCACCTATCTAAACTTCCTTCACCTTACTTGGGGGTAGAAAGAACAGTAACTCTTTTGTTGCATGCATAAGAAGAAAATATGGGCTAGAAAAAACAGTATATTTAAGAAATAATGACATACCTAATTATTTTTAAAAAATGAAGCTTGCCTGTGAAGCCTAGCCTGACCTGAGGTTTGTTATCCTCCTGCCTCAGCCTCTCAAGTGCTGGGATTACAGATATGAAGAATCATAGCTGACTAGTAGCTGCTATTAATAGAATAACTTCTAGATATATGTCTCCCTTACAAGCTTGTGCTTAACCAGTGAGGCTCTTTAGTAACATGTAAGCTGCTTGATTACATTACTTTGCGTTGAATATTGGTTGTGTACTAATATCCTACATGAAATCTGGGAAAAGTTAAATGTAAATTATTCTCTTAAAGAACTAATATTATTATGTGGGTAATTGTCATTACATGTAAATTAATACTCCAGCCCATCTGTATGGTCAATGGTTGTCATAAAGCATAAATGTGATGGATGGGAGGTCAGAAGAAGAGGAAGAAACTTCTAGTAGCATGAGGCCATGATGCTTCCCTACAGAGAAAGAGCTTTGAACCTGGCCATAAATAGTAGGCAAGTGTAGACCTGAAGTAATGGAGTTTAATGTGGTCTATAGATCATCTGTTACATGTGTTACCAAAGGGAGATGTCAGTCCTAAAACAAGAGAAGATGGAAAAGTACATAAAGGAAATTGTAATCCAGAAAGCAAGGCAAGTCCAGATTAAGGCATGTCTAAAATTGTTAACAACAGAAGAGTTTAACTCTCCTGTGAATGATATAACTGGAAAGAAACAGCTTGTATTTTTCAAATAAGTTCCTCTGCCTTTTGGTCAATACTCTGGAGACAAAGAAACAAATTGACAGCGTTGAGCAGCCAAATAGAGATAGTTGGGAAAGAACAGAGTCATTAAGACTATCCCTGCATGCAGAAGAATCCGTGCTTATTGTGACAAGATGCGGCAAAGGAATGCACTCCACTGAGACTGGGTCAGGAGATTGCTGCAGCACAGAGGCTGAAAGCCCCAGGGGCCCAGGGAGAGCTGGGAAGCCTGGATGTATGGAGCGTGAAGGGGAAAGTGGAAGGCCAGGCTGCAATCTGTGGGTACTTCAGCAAGATCCTCCACGTAGGGTGTGGTTTAGAGACAAAGGCAGAATGCAGCAAATGATGATGATATTTTGCCAGGTTATTGCAGCAAAATTGTTCCTGACAGGATCTGCTTGGTCCCTTGTTGAAAGCCAGGACACAGCTTTATTAATCTCTGAAACAACAGAAAAGCAGTGATACTGCTATGATTTACAACTGGATAGATAGCTCCACGCTCCAACGTGACTGCATCCATGGGAGGAGTGACCTTGTCCTTACAGTGGTTCCTGCACCCAAAGTGGAGGAGATGAAAGACTGCTGGGGGGGATTCCTTGACTTGAAGAACTGGGCATGATGGGAATATAGAGCTAGCCGGACCTTATCAACCATTTCGAAGAGAATGAATTTGACTTTGAATATGAAGAAACAACTAAAGGGGCATAGAAGCAACATTTATACTCAAATGCACACAGACACTTATACATACAAATATGCATATATATAATATGTATGAAATTCTCTTATTTAAGACCTATCCTTCAGACCTGTGGTCTGTTTTGTTCACTTCCATAGAGGCTACAAAGTTCCCACATTGATACTTTCTGTTATTCTAATACTAACTGGAAACTTCTCCAAGGAGCCATACAAGCTTTGTAATTGATTTATCATTGTCTTGGAATCTATTTTCAGGCAACTTCTAAGAAAAGATAAGTAAAACACAAAATTTTCAAAGCCTTTCAGTTATCTAATTTGATAGTATCAAAAGTAAGCCAACATAGTTTTTAGTTTAAAAAAAAAGCCAAAAATCTAGAACTGTGAATTCAAGAAGGAGAAGGAGGAGGAAAAGGAAGTAGAGAAAGAAGAGGATGAAGGAGAAGGAGACGGAACAACATTATGTGCCATGTATTTAAAATGCCCTTAATTGGAACATGGAACATGGAAAGAGAACATGGAACATGGAAAATGGTATAATTACTTGATTCATTATATGAGAAGAAAACATTATGTACATATGTGAAATTTTCAAAAAGAGAACTTATTTTAAGAATATAATGAATAACAAAACTAGAAATGTAAAGTTAAAACTAAACTATAATAAAAAGAGAACACACAAATAGTTAACAAACCAAAACAAAATTGTAATATAGGAATTGAATGTTTTGAAAGGTCACAAATGCTAGTAACTCTAAAATTAAAAATATTTATGGTTTTAAGCAGAGTTTTCTAACTCACAATAAAATATTTCTAAATTATTTGACCATGAACTGATTAATTTTAGTACCTAGATTTTCATATGTATTTTCTAAAAGACTGTGGAATGATCATAAAACCCAACTCTGGATCACGCAATAATGAAAATTTCAATTATTTCTCATAAAATATTATAGGTCATACTCTATAATTACTATGACTTATATTTTATAAATATACAGTTATGAAACTTTATATATAACATATTTATGTATAAACATTTAATTTTTATATTTAGGCATATATATTCACATAGGAAATTTGCAATATTTTCTTAAACAGCTTTTCCATGACCATATGTAACTTTAAGTAATCAATGCAAATATAGATAGTTTAAGCATTTTCTCTAGAAATTAATGAAACTTCCAAGAATTCTGAGAGGAAACCTATCTCAAAGGTACTTGTTGTCCAGTCTTTAAATCTCTTGTCACAGTTCCAGAACTGCAGAACTTAGCATCTTTATAGGATGGTAAACACAAGGAATTATCACGACATATTTCAAAGTGAGTCTTCTAAGGACTCAGCTTGTAAAATTCAGATGTTACATCTTTCTTGACTAAAGGTATAATAAATACTCTTCCATCTCCTTCATTTCCCCATGTTGGACAGTAAACTAGTCTGCTCTGATTATATTTTTTTCTTTTTGCATTACTGAGTAGATTGGCCTATATAATTTGAAGTTCACCCTAATGAACCTTATTTCCATACAATATCAGCAAGAAAACTAATGTTTGACTGTTCATGTCCATTTTTTTCTTATTTTTAAACTTAAATAGATAGGAGAGACACTTTTTATTAGATATCTTTTAATTTTACAATCTATTCTAATAAGTAAAACAATAAAGTGTGAACTGCTCCTGTCACTTTGGAAATCAGTGTGGAGGTTCCCGAGAAAGCTAAAAATATGACCCAGCTGTACAACTTCTGGGAATATGTCCAAAGCATTCTACATTTTACGACAAAGACACTTGTTCTTCTATGTCCACGGAAGCTCTATTTGCAATATCAAGAAAATGAAAAAAGCCAAAACACCAATGAAAACAGTAATGGATGTGGAAACTGTGATACTTAGAATGGAATGCTATTTAGCTTCCAAAAAAGATGAGATTATATAACTATAGAATTTGCTGGTGAATGGATGGAACTAGAAATTGTAATATTAAGCAAGAAATTACAGACACAGAGAGACAAATGCTGCATGTTCTGTTTTATATGCAGATTCTATCATTAAACTTATGACTGAAGTATTTGGTTTGAAATTCTAATATGATTATGGAACTTTCTGTACATGCTCAATTTATACAATTACTTTTAAGCCTGAACTTCTTCAGTCCGCTGGTTTAAAATCCAGAAATAAGTTTAGTCATATTAATGTGATCACAGCAGAAATTATCAAAGCTTTTGTAGATGATGATACTATACATAGGAAGATTTGTAAAGTAATATGGTCCATATAACTGTTAACTATAAATTGGTTAAGTTTTGGACATCATACAGTCCTTTTAAATTTCTGTCTTTGCATTTTATAAGATGCTCTGTAATGTCACATTTCTACTTACAGTTTAGGAATTTTCTTCTTACAAAACTTTTTTGTAAAACGCTCTTCTATTTAAATCTTTTGAAATAATAAACTTTTTAAAAAGAACCTTAAATACCCCTCTATCTTAAGAAGGAAATCTAATCTTTACAGCCCCTAGGATGAGAAAAGCTAGATAACCAAGATTCTAATCAAGCACCAAAGGACCCAGGAGGCATAAAAGGGAAAGTTGAGCCACATGAACTGTCACATAAATTAAACAGTTATCTATAAATTTCTCTCTAGCCTTTTGCAACTGAAATATCAGAAGTCACATTTAAGTCTCCAAAAACATGCTCCACAAATTACTTTGGGGAGAATTAAAACTTTATGTAAGAATAGTAACTTCTATAATTCCTTTACAGAAAGGCAATAAGCAATTGTGCATTTACATATTTATATGTTATTTTATTATATTTATATTTACTTTTAAAATAATTTTGAATAATAAAATGATAATGAGGTAAAAATTGCGTTTTTTTCAGAACAATAAGTGCACATCCCATGCAATGGCACTTCTTTAAAGTCAATTGGCAAATACTTCAGAAATTGAAAGGCTCTGCTTCTAAAATTCATTGACATTTCTCAACATTAAACCTGTCCTTTCTGTGAACATTTCTATTAACATATAGAGAACTGATAGGAAAGTGAATTCCTTTGCTAACCACCTAGTCATCTAATCTGGGCATTTTTAAGCCACTAATTTTCCTTAAATTTATCTTACAGATATATTTTAAAAGTTAATGTCATTGTGGTCTTTTCACAAATATTTTGATGTTTAATATGGACCTGTAAACATGTTGAGATGCATGGATTCAGAAATTATGAAGAGGTAGAACTCTCAAATACAGTTTTCTAGGTCTAGTTTTAATAGTATTGAGTTCCATTTCCCTCCAAAGAACTTTATGAATGACATCACCCAGGATGGAATGTTTAAGCACGTTGAAGTAGAAGTACTACATTGCTTCTTGCTGTTCGCTTGATTAGCAATTAAATTGTGTGATAGTGCGATTAGAACAAGAATAAAGAAGTGATAAATGCATGGAAATGTGAGTATGTGATACAAAGAACTCTGGAAATATGAAAGCAAAACGTCCCCTTTCCCTTCTTTGAATGATTGAGACTAACATCATGATTGACAAGATGACGCACACAAGGTCATATCCTTACTGGACACAGGGGACAGTCCCCGCCATCCATTCCTGTGTCGACCTAGAAGCCTGAGGAGATGTGATTCACCACAGCCCATTTCATTTGCAGCCTCCAGTACCTAGGTGGCTAAACCAGGGAAAATATTTTCTCACCTGATCCTGTTTGAGCAGGCATCCCTTAGGGCTCTGCCTCTTTTTAAGTGGAAGGTTTTCAAATAACTTTACATTGTTAAGCCCTGAAGTCTTATTCTCTAGTCCCATTGCTATTTTTATTGAGTGTAAAGTCCATGGTTTCTTGCTAATAACACTATCTCTTTATCGAACATAACCTCTCTCTACAACTGCCTTGTTCACAACTTAAGATATGCCAACCACTCCTTTCCACTCTGGGTTCATTTCTTTCCTGGTTGTTGTTATGAAAATCTCCTATAAGATCAACTTGTGTGAGAAAGGGTATATTCTGTTTCGTTGTTGATCATGGTTTGAAGTGAAAGCAATGAGAACTTAGAACAGCTGGTCATTTCCTGTCTACAGTAAGCAAAGTGCGGAACAAGCGCTGTATCTCCGTCTCACTTTCTCCATTTTACACTGGATCCCAGTATAAAAGGGATCCCAGACCAAGGAATGTTTTGTCCCGTAGTGAGTATACCTGCTTGCCTCAGTCTGTTGAAAATAACCTCCAATACACAGGTTCGGAGTCTGCCCCCACCTAGATAAGCCTTCACAGCTGTTCTCAGACGTTTTTCTCCTCAGTGGTCCTAGCTCTTTCCAATTTGATAATTAACACCAATATCATACTGTATTTAAAATATCTCTACCCCTTTCTCCTCTTACTTTCAGTCTAAATAAAGAAGTGAGAAGTATCCATGCAACTGGTCGAATCCTAGCTAGTCTTCAGATTTCATCTGCCAAAAAAATAGTTCATTACCTTTGAATTTGCTTCCACTCAAATTTCAGAGCATGAATGTAGCCATGATCTTTCATAGATGTACCACAAATGGCTTCTATTGCAATTTTCAATCAAGTCCTTGTTCCCCATTAAAACTTTATGAGAATGGTCTTTACTACCCACATTTTGATCAGCATCCTGTCCTTATGAACTCCCACAAGAATTTCTCATAGTTATAAGAAAATATCTGGAAGAATCATTTTATGGAAAAACAATTTATTTTGGTTAATCACTTGATAGAATATAGATGATCATGACTGCAAAGTCATGGTGGAGTTTATGATAGCAGCAAAGTATTTGTCTGGGTCTCTCCACGTTTTGACAAACCAAGAAAAAGAGAACTAGGTTGGAAAGAAGCCAGACTGTAATCACCAGTTCTCCCAGCATCAGTGACCATCTTCCTTCAGCCACTTCATACTTCTTAAAAGCCCCAAAATGTCCCCAAATAGGACTACAAGCTGGGTACTAAGTGCTAAAAGGCACAAGTATAAAGGTATATTTCACATCCAACTTATAACTGGGAGGAAGAAGCACTTGAAGATTTTTCGGAACCTTGAGAATATATTGCTCATTACTCATTTGAGTTCATGTCTTCCTCACTAGATTACACACAATGTTGCACAGTGACCATAAAGACCACATTAATCTAGAAAACTGATGGTAAATTTATTTCCTTAGTAATCAGCTAATGCTCAGTACCCACTGAGTATTACAAGTAGTCATGCAGTACTATACTTGCTTTATTGAAAAGCAAGGTTTACCATAGATATTTTCAGTGAGACATCCGTTGCACAAAGCAAGATTGAGCTGACATCTCTGATTACAATTATTTGAATAAATTTCCATTTTCAAGGCAGTTGAGCATAAAATCCTCATTTTGCTGTGGAGTGTTCTTTGTTTACTAATTAAGTTCTGACTAGTGGTGATAGTAATCAGAATTTTTCCCATTTCTAATAAGAGTTGATTTATAAAAACCTATGATTTCATAACAATGTAAAAATATCTTGTCAGATACCTGGGATAAAACTCTATGTCCAGCTAGGTAACAAAGATGCTGGAAGGACGAGTAATCCTGAAGTTTCCTCCCAAAGATAGAACAATAGACCCAGAAATCAAAGTCTCAAAAGTCAACCACTCAAACAACACACAGATGATGAATGAGCTGTCAAGGAGATGAATAAACAGTAACCCTGCCATCACATTCAATACTCTATTTTGATCAAATAAATGTCATGATAGAGATATATCACATAAGAATCATTGAGTTAGATAAGGCTCAAGAAATGGTGCTGATAGGAATAGCTAATATTCATTCACCATCACATTACGTTGATAATTCATTTAGATTGCAACAACAGTCTTTACCCAGAAATGCTATGAGATAGTTAAATTGGTCCCATTTATACACATGGGTCACCATGTCATCACAGAATCTCATTATTGTGAAACATTATTTTAAACGTATTCAAATATAGAATGCAAAGTTTCAAAGCCCATTCATACTCAATAACAAATGGCATGAGCCTCAGTCATTCTTTATTTCCAACATCAGAAGAATAAAGGTTAAGCGATATGGCTTTTCCTTATGCTTGTTTCCTTTCCCAGTTTTATTGAAGGCTGAACTTGGTGTATTTCTTCTGTTTTTCCCATGTCTGTTACTGCCTCTCCATACTGTCTTTATATAGCAGAGATTCAGAAAGAAGTTCACTCCTTAAACTCTCAGTGTGGACTGGGAAAGCTTCTCATTTTCTCAATGATATCTTAGTAATAGTGGTTACAGAACAGCCCTAGTCAAAAAGAGAGGGGCAAATAACAGCTCCCATCCTCCCACGGAATCTGTGGCCATCTTGAATCATTAACGGTGTCCTCTCTCACCTAATTGTCTGTTTGCTTCTGTGCCTATAGTTCCTCTCGATTAAAAAACTTGGACCAAAGACACAGCAATATGACCTTTGCATAGATATACAATGTGTAAGTAGAACAGTTGATCTACTTGGTAGTTAAAATTATTTACATTGCTTGCTGGTGTGACAAAACACCTGGCAAAAGATACTTGATGAAAGAATTATTTTCTATGGCTCACAGTTTGAGTTTATAGAAGTTCATGGCAGTGAAGTCATATGGCAAGAGCAACTCTAGTTCCAGCAATAGGAGCTCAAAACAGCCTGAAACATTGTATCAACAGTCAGAAAGCAATAGGGTTTCAGGCTAGCACCCAGTTTGCTTTCTCCTTTTTATCAGTACAGTATCTCAGACCATGGGATGGCACTTTCCTTATACAGGGTAGTTTTTTTTTTATTTTAATTTTTATTTCTTCCACTCATGCAAAGTTGATAAGTACCCCATTCCCCTCCCTCTCTCCACCCCTCCCTGGATCCCCTTGTTCCCTCCCCATCTTTTCCCTTTCCTTTCCCCCCTCCCTCCCTTTTCTCAGTGCTCCCTCCTCCCCCATTCCTGGAGCATCCTTTAGTGTGCGTGTCAAATTTCCCTCTGGGTCCTCCTCTCTGATAAGGTGTAAGGACTCAGTGGCATTACCTAGAGCTCTTTTTTGTGTTCCCCTTTAGTATAGGAACACTATTGTGGCTGTTAATCCCTTGTCTCTAAGAATCATAGTGCCCGTGATCCATGCTAGACTTTGGGGGTTCAATGATCATTGCACAGGTCATGCAAAGTCCTAACTTGTATGGAGTATCCTGCATATCATTGTTCCTCCCCATCTTTAGGCTCTTATAATCTTACTGCCCCTCTTCCGCAAATTTCCCTAAGCTTTAGGATGGGAGGAGATTAGGCTGGCCTGGTTCCAGGTAGTTGGTGTAGAGTCTCTGATTTTCCAAATTATGGTTTGTTGTTTTTTTTTTTTTCAGTTTTTCTGCTCCTGCACTGCCCTTGGCTCCATCCTGATGGGTATTGGATGTCACCCCCTGGCCAGAGACAAAAGGCTGTTAAAATAGAGTCTTACTATAAGAGTAGATTCAAAGGTAGATGGAATAAGGATGGTTACCTTCTATCTGCCAGACTCTATGCCTTCCCTTTCTGGTGAGCTCATACCCTATCAGATGCAAGTGACCAGTAAGGAAAGTCTGCAAGCCCAACCAGATGTCTCATTACTTACTTGCAGTCCATGATGGTGGCTTATTTTCTCTGCTGCCAGAAACAAGGAGAGAGGGGATCATGCTATGGCAGAGTAGGTTTTTGTTCTTTTGTCAAACCTTGAGTTTTCAACCTAACTGGGTTAACTATAAAGGTTCAAAATTACTTCTCTTATATTACCAGTGCCTTGGTAAGAGTAGCAGGGATATAAAAACGTCTGGTCATAAATAATCTCAAAGTTCCTTTACATATTGTCTAATCAGAAAAATAGCTGAATTTCTTAAGTGATACCTCAGGACTCTGAGAGCATCAATCCACTGAATCCCCACAGAAGTAGATTCATAGAAGCAGACAGATAGGTGGAGGTGATTGATGGAGGGATGGGAGGGAAGAGACGCTGGAGGGAAGCAGGGATAAGTACTCAATATGTTTGTAAAAGGAGAAAATTAAAAAAAAAAAGAGTAGACAGGCCAGAGCCCTGGAATCCATGAAAGTGGATGGGTGGGAGGGTGGGAGGGAATGAGATGCATTAAAGAAGGGAGGGGAAAGAAAATAGGTGGAAGGGGAAATGAAGAGAAGCCAGGATAAGTACTCAATATGCTTGTAAAACTAGAAAAATAAAAAACTTAAATTAAAAAAAAGCTGATTCTAGTTTACAGTAACAAGGTTTGGTACTAATCTGACAAGTTGGTCTTGAGTCCATTAGAAAGCTGTTGGTTGTCTCCTTAGTACTGATGACACTGTTACACTGGTGGTCACCTGTTGCCATGGTGATCTATATTGCAACTTACAGATCTTATGCCATTGACGGGGCCTGTGATTGTTTCTCTCCCCAGCAACGTCTACAGTATTCCTTGGTACTGTGTAAGCTATTCAGCAAGGAGAAAGTCCTCAGACCAGTTCCACCTGATTCATTTTGCCCATGTACTGAATTCAATTTGTGTTGCATATTCAGTAATAGGGCCTTACTGACAGGTTTTGGAGAGCAATCAAGAGCTATGGCAAAAGTCTATAATGTTTGGGGCCCTTTAGGCCTGAACTCCCATAGGAGTAGACAAGTTAGAGTGAACCCTGAGTTCCATTGAGGCATGCAGGCAGAAAGAAGGGAGAGAACACTGAAGGGAAGACAGGGGATGGAAAGGGAGAGAGAGGAAGGGAAGCTGGGATGAATGCTCAATATGCCTGTAAAACTAGAAAAATAAAATAACATAAATAAAAAAGAGCTGAAAGCAGAAGTAACTTTGGAGAGAGGTATGACTAGCAGTATGTTGTATTACAATTAAGTTTTTTCAATATTTATTATTTTTTTAACCAGGAATTCAAAGTACTTGACAAAAATTAAAATTATTTTCAGAATAGTAATTTTCCATTATTCTTTCAAGTGTGGCAGTAATGATACATGTTTGGTCTAAAGTTCAGCTCCATTAGTTTGACAAGGTCATTCTGAAATAAGAGTCATTAGCCTTCTCTCTGACTCAAAGGCAACTCAGCAAATTCTTTGGCCTTATAAAGTGCAGTAGGGAAGACTCCCAATTTCTAGGAGAGAAAAGTGACTGAGACCCTAAGCTTTCCATTATTTATTTTTATTCCAGTGCTCAAAATGTATTTGAATCCATGGATATTTTAGAGATGAACTCCAAAATAACCATTTTGTTAGGCATAATGCTGTACTCTTGATGGAGGATTTTTCTGTGCATGTTTTTATTTTGTCCTTACAACATTTATGCAGTCTGCTTATAGAAGTCTCATTATTATTAATGTTTTCCAAATGAACCAAGTAAAGTTCAAGAGAGCCAAAAACATTGTAAAAGCTCATGTTGGTCATGAAGCCTGGGACCTGGTTTTTCTGTTCCAAACCGTTTACTCAGTCACTACAGTTGATCCCTATCTGCAAGAACTTTAAAGACCACAAAGTGTGTAGCAGAAAGATAGAATCATAAATGTTCCTCTAAATTTGAAAACTAACACTTCATTTGGACAGATCCATGAAAATGAGAGCTACCTCAATATATAGAGCAACAAAATCACTGACATGCACAAAGAAGTACTACCTATCTTGCTGCAGACAACGGCTAAGAAAAGATTCTGACTCAGTAACATTTCAGAAAAAACATCACAAATCTTTCTGTCTTAGGACAGAACCATTGCACTTTCTTCAGTGCAATGCCTAGTAACCAGAACTTGAACTTTGAAAGGTCACAGCTTCCAACCAATCAGCAATTGGCTTTGAAGACAATCCATGATTTTTTTAATATCCAGATTATATTTATATAATAAAAACATAGCATACATATTTATGAATCCACATTATACAATAAGAAGTGCAACAGAAGAATGAGCAAAAGATTAAGAATTCCATGAAATGGCCAAGAAATAAATCAAAGGTACTCAAGTAATTTTTAATAGTAAGGAAAACAAGGGACTTCACAGAAAGAAAAGAGCCATTTGGACCACACAGGGACTCAGATGTTCTTCTTCTGGTAATGCAGGGTACTTTCACTCTGAACACCATCCACCCACAGTCCAGTGTCTATGGCTTTGATGGATGTGACCAATATCTTGCCTGTTTATGGGAATCATTGGATGGTCCAAACAGATCCAATGTAGCCCAGGGTTTTCTGTGGAGCCAGAAACGTACTACACCTCTGAGAATAAACAAACTCTGTTTTGTGTTAATTAAAATTCACTTTCTAGAATGTGAGGCCCATACCAATGATGTTGTACAAGTGAGGCTTGGTAGAGACAGAACTGAAAGTTTTAAAATTTCTAGTCATTTTGTTTATTTTAATATGAGCTGCACATTATATACTCTGGAATTTCACTGCTATTTTTGTTTACAATGAAAGAAAAGTAGATAATGCAGTTGTTCCAGTTACTCAAGATAAGAAAAACCATAATTAAAAATACAAGGAATACCTGTAAAATTCTTGGAGGGAGAGATGCAGCTAGGAAGTACTGGGACAGAGAGTTCTTTTTTTAACATTTTTTATTATTATTTCTGCTCATACAAACTTAATAGGTACACCGGTTCTCTCCCTCCCTCGTCCTCCCCCCGAACCCCCTGCTCCCCCTTTCCTCACCCTTCCCTCCCATCCCCCAGTGCCTCCCCCCCAACCCCGGAGAATCCTTTAATGTGCATGCCAGACTCTCCTCTGGGCCCTCCTCTCCAATGACGTACAAGGACCCAGTGGCATTTCCCTGAACCCTTTCTGTGTTCCCCTTAAGCACAGGAACATTATTGTGGCTATCAATCCCTTGCCTCCAAGGATCTTGGTGCCTTTAGCAAATGCTAGACTTTGTGGGGTCAGTAGTGTGTTGGACATTGCGCAGGGCATGCAAAGTCCAGTTATGATTGCTTCGGCCCTAACTTGTGTGAAGTATCTTGCATATCATTGCTCCTCCCATTCTTGTGCTCTTACAATCTTACTGCCCCCTCTTTGCAAATTTCCCTGAGCTTCAGGATGGGGAGAGATTAGGCTGGCCTAGTTCTAGGTGGTTGATACAGAGATCTGAAGTTCTGGATTATGGTTTGTTAATTTTCTTTTTCAGTTTTGCTGCTCCTACAATGCCCTTCACTCCATCCTGATGGGTATTGGATGTCACACCCTGGCCAGAGATAAAAAGCTAGTTTGACAAAACTAGAGTCTTATTATAAGAGCATATTCAAAGGTAAATGTAATAAAAGTAGGAAACCACAGTGAGGGAGGGGTTAATCACCCATTTGCAAAATGGTTACTTTTTATTTGCCTGACTATATGCCCTCCCCTTCTGGTGAGATCATACCCCCTCAGTTGTAAATGATCAGGAAGGATAGTCTGTGAATTTAACCAGATGTCTCATTACTTACTTACAGTCCTTGATGGAGGCCTATTTTCTCTGCTTTAACATGGTCCCCTCTCTCTTTGTTTCTGGTGTGGCCCTCCAACCCCATCCCTTCTGTTTGTAATTCTTGGAATTACTGTAGGTATTACAGAGATTTATCCTTGAGTGTCTGAAGGTGGGCTGGGTGGGTTTGGTACTAGGAGCCACCTATTAGGGAGTACAAACAGCGCTTAATTTTCTGGGTCTGGGATACTTCACTTAATATAACTGTTTCTAATAACATCCTTTTCCCGGAAAATTCCAGTAATTCATCATTTTGATGGCTGAGTAGTACTCCATTATATAGATATATCACTTTTTCCTTATCCACTCGCCAACTGTTGGACATTTGGGTTGATTCCATGACTTTGCTATTGTAAACAGTGCTGCTATGAACATGGTCGTGCTTGTGCTATTGAGGTGAGTTTTTGCTGTATGTGGGATTATTCCCAATAGTGGAATAGCAGGGTCATATGGCATTTCAATCTTTAATTTCTGTAAGAATCTCCAGATGGCTCACCAGAGTGGCTATATGAGCCTGCATTCCCACCAGCAATGTAGGAGAGTTCCCCTCTCTCCACATCCTCTCCAGCATTTGTTGTTGTTTGTATTGTGGATTTTTGCCATCCTGACCAGGGTGAGATGATATCTCAGGGAAGTTTTGATCTTCATTTCCCTGATGGTTAAGGAAGTGGAACATTTTTTAAGATATTTGTTAGACATTTTAATTTCATCCCTGGTGAAGTTTCTTTTAAGTTCCAGGGCCCATTTTTTAATTGGGCCATTAGTTTGCTTGGTGTTTAGTTTTCTAATTTCTTTGTGCACTCTGGATAATAGAGCTTTATCAGATATGTGGTTAGTGAAGATTTTCTCCCATTCTGTGGGTTACATTTGAGCTCGTGCTACAATCTCTTTATCTGAACAGAAGCTCTTTAATTTCACAAGATCCAAACTGTTGTGCCATTGGATGTCAGTTTAGGAACTGTTGGCCTAGGCCAAACAGCTCAAGGGAGTTCCCTACCCTTTCAACTATGGTTTTTATAGTCTCTGGCCTGATATCAAGGTCCTTGATCCATTTGGAATTAAGTCTTGTACATGGTGACAAGTACGGGTCCAGCTTTAATCTTCTGCATGTGGAGATCCAGTTTTGCCAGCACCATTTGTTGAAGATGGTCTTCTTTTTCCATTGGATTTTTTGGGCCCCTTTGTCAAAGATCAAATGGCTGTAATTTTGTGGGCTTATATCTGGGTCTTCAACCCTTATTATCCATTGATCTGTGTGTCTATTTTGGAGCCAGTACCAGGCTGTCTTTATAACTATGGATTTGTAGTATAGACTAAGGTTTGGTATGGTGATACCTCCAGCAGTGTTTTTGTTACTCAGGATTGTATTTGCTATCCTGGGTCTTTTGTGCCTCCATATGAATTTTGAGATTGTTTGGTCAACTTTTTTTTTTTAATTTTCTTTTTTTAATTTTTTATTTTTTTTATTATTTATTCAATTGTGCATGGATGTGTGTGTGTGGATGTATGTGTGTGTGTGTGTGTGTGTGTGTGTGTGTGTGTGTGTGTGTGTGTAGAAACACGGACGAATCCGGGAACCACCATGGACCACCTCCGCCTCCTCGTTTACCCTACCCCGGGATTCACAGGCTCTGCCCTACCAGGACCAGAAACATAGGAGGCCCCCGCTTCCGCCGGCGTCTATATGTGGGGTCTCAGATCCGAACTCAGGACCTTTCGCCTGCAAGGCAGAGGCTTAACCCCTGAGCCACCTCTCCAGCCCCTGGTCAACTTCTTTAAAGAATTGCTTTGGGATTTTAATTGGTATAGCATTGAATTTGTATATTGCCTTTGGTAGGATGGTCATTTTTACGATGTTGATTCTGCCAATTCAGGAACATGGGCGGTCTTTCCACCTTCTGGTGTCTTCTGCAATTTCTTTCCTTAGGATTTAAAGTTTTCATTGTAAAGGTCTTTTATCTCCTTGGTTAAGTTTATACCAAGGCATTTCATTTTTTTAGGGGCTATACTAAATGGTATTGTTTCTGTCAGGGCTTTTTCACTTCTTTCATTCTGGGCATATAAAAAGGCCTCTGATTTTGTACATTTATTTTGTATCCTGCCACCCTGCTGAACTTCTCAATTAGTTCCAGGAGCTTCCTGGTGGAGTTTTTGGGATCACTCAGGTATAAGATCATGTCGTTTGCAAATAGGGATAGCTTGACTTCTTCCTTGCCGATTTGAATCCCTTTTAACCCCCTTTCTTGTCTTATGGCTTCAGCTAAAGATTTCAAGTACAATATTGAATAGAAGTGGTGAGAGTGGACAGCCTTGTCTAGTTCCTGATTGAAGTGGGAATGCTTCCAGTTTTTCCCCATTGAGTATAATCCTTGCTGTGGGCTTGTTGTAGACAGCTTTTATTATATTGATAAAGGTTCCTTCCATTCCTACTGTCTCTAGCATTTTGATCATAAAAGGCTGTTGGATCTTGTCAAAAGCTTTTTCTGCATCTATCGAGAGTATCATGTGGTCTTGAACTTTGGACTGGTTTATATGATGAATTACATTTATTGATTTGTGTATGTTGAACCAACCTTGTGTGCTAGAGATAAAGTCTACTTGGTCCCGGTGAATGATCTTTTTGATATGTTTTTGAATCCGATTTGCTAAGACTTTGTTGAGAATCTTTGCATCTGTGTTCATCAGAGAGAAATGCCTATAATTTTCTTTTTTAAATGAATCTTTATTACGTTTGTGTATTAAAACGATATTAGCTGCATAGAAGGAATTTAGTAGTGTTCCTTCCTTTGCTATTTGATGGAACAGTTTAAGGAGTATTGGTGTTATTAACTCCTTAAATGTCTGGTAGAACTCTGTGCTGAATCCACCTGGTCTAGGACATTTTTTAGCGAGAAGATTCGAGATTACTTCTTCAATTTCCTCATATGTTACAGGACTATTTAAATAATTCACAGCTTCTGATTCAATTTAGGTAAGTTGTGTTTACTTAGGAATTCATCCATCTCTTTTGTATTGTCAAACTTCACAGAGTGTAAGTTTTTGAAATAATGATGTTATAATTCTCTGGATTTCTTGGGTATCAGTAGTGATAACTCCATTTTCATTTTAATTTTGTTAATTTGGGTTTTCTCTCTCTTGCTTTTGGTTAATTTAGCTAGGGGTATATCAATCTTAATGATTTTTTAAGACCCAGATTTTTTAAAATTTTTTATTATCATTTATTCAATTGTGCATGTGTGTGGGTGTGTGTGTGCATGTGTGTATGTGTGTGTGTGTAGAACCACGGGCAAATTCGTGAATCACCATGGACGCCTCCACCTCCTCTCTGTTTACTCCGCCCTGGGATTCACAGGCTCTGCCCTACCAGGACCGGAAACGCAGGCCACCCCCACTTCTGCAGGCGTCTCTACTTCTGCAGGGTCTAGGATCTGAACTCAGGACCTTCTGCCTGCAAGGCAGGGGCTTAACCCCTGAGCCACCTCTCCAGCCCCAGAAGCAGCTTTTTGACTGGTTGATTTTCTCTATCATTTTCCTACTCTCGATTTCAGATATTTCTCCCCTTATTTTGCTAATCTCCTCTCTTCTACTACTTTTGGGATTAGATTGCTCTAGTTTCTCTAAAGCTTTAAGCTGCATTGTTAAGTTGTTTATTTCTGATGTTTCCATTTTTTGGACGTAGGCATTAAGAGCTATGAAATTACCTCTTAGGACAGCTTTCATTGTGTCCCAGAGATTTTGGTAAGTTGTATTTTCATTATCATTCGCTTTCAGGAAATCTTGAATTTCCTTTTTAATTTCTTCCTGAATCCAGTTCTCAATCAGCATCATAGTGTTAAGTTTCCAGGAGTTAGTGTATTTTCTCTTGTTTGTTGTGTTGTGGATGTCCAGCTTTAGGCCGTGGTGGTCTGATAGGGCACAGGTTAGAATTTCAACTTTTTTGTATATGTATAGATTCATTTTGTGGCCCAGTATGTGATCTATTTTGGAGAAAGTTCCATGTGCTGCTGAGAAAAATGTGTATTCTTTGGTGCGTGGGTGAAAAGTTTGGTAGAGACCTGTAAGGTCCATTTCTTTCAGGGTTTGATTAAGTTCCAAAGTGTCTCTGTTAAGCTTTTGACCTGTTGATCTGTCCCATGTTGAGAGGGCGGTGTTGAAGTCCCCAAGAATTATCGTGTGGGGGTTGATTTCTTGCTTTAGATGTTGTAGGGTTTTCTTAATGAATGTGGAGAGGCCCGTATTGGGTGCATATATGTTCAGTATTGTGAAGTCTTCCTGGTGAATTGTACCTGTGACTAAAATGTAGTATCCATCTGTGTCTCTTATGATTTTTTTTTTGGTTTGAAGTCCACTTTGTCTGACAGCATAATGGCTACCCTTGCCTATTTCCTGGTTCCATTAGCTTGCAGAATGTTGGACCAGCCTTTTATTTTTAGGATGTGCCTATCTTTTGTGGTGAGATGAGTTTCCTAAAGGCAGCAGATTGATGGGTTGTGCTTTTTAATCCAAGTTTGTAATCTGTGTCTCTTAATTGGTGAGTTAATACCATTGACATTTAATGTTATAATAGAGAAATTATTTTTAATTCTGGACATTTTTTATGTTTAGTGGATTATGTAAGCGTATTGTTTGATATTTATGTTTTTGTGGTATTATACTTCCCTTCTGTCCTTCTGGATACACTTGTTCTTTTCTTCAAGCTTGAGTATCATTTCTAGCAGTTTTTGAAGGCCTGGTTTGGTAGGCATGTATCCCTTCAAGTTGTCTTTGTGCTGATGAAAAACTTTTCTTTCTCCCTCAATCATGACAGATAGTTTTGCTGGGTATATCAGTCTGGGTTGGCATTTTTGCTCATTTAATACTTGAAGTACATCTCTCCAAGCTCTTCTTGCTTTTACTGTTTCCATTGAGTAGTCATTTGTTATTCTAATAGGTTTACCTTTAAAAGTGACTTGCTTTTTTTCTTTTGAAGCTCTCAGCACCTTTTCTTTGTCTTGAATGTGGAGTGTTTTGACTATTATTTGCTGTGGCGATTTTCTATTTTGGTCATATCTGTTTGGAGTGCGAAATGCCTCTTGTATTTGGATGAGCCTCTCATTCTTTAGTTGTGGGAAGTTTTCATTTATGATGATTTGAAATATTTCCTCAGGTGTGGTATATTGGGTGTGGGATTCTTGTTCTGGTATTCCATGAATGAGCATGTTAGGCTTCTTCAGGGTGTCTCATATCTCTTGAATGTTCCTCTCCAGTATCTTTTTGGCTTTAACAATCTCTTCCATTGAGCTGGTTAATTCTCCCACTTTGTCTTCAAGATCTGAAATTCTATTTTCTGCTTCATTTGTTCTGCTGATAAGACTCTCTGTTGAGTTTTGGGTTGAAGATAACTTGTCTTTTAGTTCAATTTTAAACTCTGCCCAAGACAATTTTTACTGCTCTATGCCTATTTTTGTTTCTTGAATTGTTTTTCTCAACTCCTCCAAGTGCCTGTTGTGTTCCTGTTCAAAGTGGTTGTTTCATGGCTATTTTCTGTGAATTTGTTCTGGTTGGAATCCATCATTATGGGGTTAATTTTTTCGGTGGGAAATTGGTCTTCTTGGGTTTTGTTTCTTGTGGATCTGCACTTTGACTTGGGCATTGTTGTTTTGTTTCTTAGGACATTTCAGTTTCTGTGTGTTTTTCACTGAACTGATTTACTTGGTATTATTACATTTGCCAGTTATTACTAGTGCTTGCCTTGGATTGGGTATGTTTGTATATTGTTATTGTAATTTCCTAGATGAGGCTATTAGGCTGTTAGTACATCAGTTAAGTCAGGTTAAGTAGACAAGGAGTGAATATTAGTATGGTAGTGCACTTTTACGATTTAGTATCTTGGTGATATGTGAGGGTGAGTGGTGTACTCCCTGGAGTTGTATATGTTTTGGGGTGGCTGTATGGAGAAGTTGATCTACAGCAATTGATACTAGAAAGGATCAGTTAGGTGAAAAAAAGGAGGTTCACTTATCTTTGGGCTGGTTGTGAAGAATCTCTCCCACGTGATAGGATGAGGACTCCAGATGTACGGCCTTTGTTCCTTAGAGTTTTGCTTGAGTTTCCTTTGGACTCTACTGAATTCTGCGACCTGGTGGGGCAGAGGCATGTGGGCGGGAGGATGCAAGGACAAGAGTTCTTTCTATGCGAAAAGATACTGGATTGTTTTGGTTTTTTATTTTAAAGAAAAGAAGAAACCCAGAAATACATTAGTCTTAAAAATATTTATAATAGAGGGGGGGGAGGCACTGGGGAATGGGGAGGGAGGGAGGGGGAGCAGGGGGTTCAGAGGGAGGAGGAGGGAAGGAGGGAACTGGTCTACCTATTAAGTTTGTATGAGCGGAAATAATAAAAAATGTATTGAAAAAACATTTATAATAATATATAATGATTACAATGTAATGATTACTTCAACACTAATGTGATAAACACAATTTTCTTAATTAATGAAAGGCAATTCAGAGCTATATACCTACAGCACAGTACCAGGATTCAAAGATAGGCTCCAGACAGCAGTGAAGTCCAATCAACTCCTCAGATGTTGCAGGTGGTATCTAGGCCTTGAGAGATGACACGCAGAGTTGCTTGAAATTGGGAACTTGCCTCCACCATTCTCTGACTATAACACACTAGGCATATTGCTAATCCTCCCTACTTGATTTCTACATCTGTAAACAGAGTCTAATAATAATTATTGCAATGTTGTTTCCACTGGGTTCTTCTAAATATAAAATAAGATATTCATGGCAAGTGTTTAGCACAACACCTGATGCATAATGAGCAAACTCTTGATAACTTCCAAGCTTCTGCTCTTGTTTCTGTTCTTTTTAAGCCTTCTTTACAAGCTAACTTCCCTGCACACCTTTGGTTACTCTTACCAATGTTGTAGTTTGTGTGAATGTTTTGGTCCTGTTTTGTCTCCCTGGATAAGTTTTAGTCTTTGACAATCTCCTACATGTCAATCATACATGCTCTCCCTACTCTGCTGTCTCTCTCCCACTCTACCCATTCCCTTCTTCCCTAAGAATCTTCATCCCCTATCCAGGTCTGTTTTGGATCGCACTGGATTTACCCAGGGCCATCTGTGTGAACACGGACTTAGATCCATCCATTGGAACCAAGTGAGATCACAGTTGGGACACGACTGGATATTTTACTCCCCACTCTTCCAGCCAAGACTCCATTAGCTGTCAATTCAACAGTAACTGACAAGGTCTCATGGGTTCCTCTCTCTTCTATAACTAACCACTGGCCAGACCGGTCTAGGGTCAGTAATCACAATTAGGAGTTCATTATGTCCATGACTGTTGTGTTTAGGAAATGCCATTTCACCGCCTTTATCCCTGTCTTCTGGCTTCTTTCCACTTCCTCTTCCACAATGGCCTCTCAGCCTTAATGCAGTTACATAAATATCATGCTAAGAACTGAATGCTTGGCCATCACTAATTCTAAGTATCTTATGCAGTCACTTAAGCTTCTAAGTTTATGTATCTCATTTCCCAGTAGGTCATGCTATACCTTATACTTTAGATGTTAAAAAATGTTATGCTATGCCTTATTGGTCTTTTAAAGCATCTAAGACCATGTTTCAGGCTTATAATTTCTGTCCTTTTCTCTCTTTCTCCTGCTCATGGCAGAATTCCTAAATATGATCATATGAATGGTAATAGCTGCCACATGTAATGTGATCACTAACAGAAGTAACCTATGCATACTATCTCAAGTAGCATACATGTAGCATAGCCTTTGCAGTACTACTTGGAAGTAGGGAATTTCTGATGTGAGTGTCTTGTACACTCCTTAAAGATGTGGCTAAGAGAGGACTCATGTCTACTTCCATGTATCTCCACAATGCATTACTCTCCTATGATTCATTGATCTGAAACTATGGTGGCCTTTCATGTCCCTAGGGCTCACTGAGAAGCTGCCAAGTTTCTTTACACATTATTCCCATACTGTCTGCCATTTGAATGAGGATGTTTTTTACTTTAGAGCTATCAAAACATTAATCACAACTTTCAACATAAACCTAGCAGATATTTCTCCCAGTAGATCTTTTAGGAAGAAGAAAATACCCTACATCTTCTTTTAGGCATAAGAAAAATATCCAGTTTGTTTTGCTTAAGATTAATGTACTTATTCCACATTCCCTTTAATTAGTTTAATCTGCTTTGTAATATAGACATGATGCTTGGTATTGTTTGGAGTGCGCTGGTGTGGATCCAGAGAATGTATTAGAGTTGGAAATTGTTGAGAATTACCTCCAGAGCTCTCTGAGTTCACACACACAAAGTTCATTTCAATGAAACCCTCAGACTTTGGAGGATTCAAAGTCCCTACATTAGTGATCACTGTAAAGCTTTCAAGGAAGGTCGGTGTCTCTCTGAGATGGTCTCAGTGTTCCTATCCACAGGCACGAATGGGAGGCATTATTTATCTAAGGCAAGCCTGTGACCAACCCTGTAAAGAAATTGTCTTAAATACCTAAAGTGTGCGGCACCATCAGCCAAGCAGGTGGTTAAGAGGAAGAGAGCTAGTTAGACTTTGGACAAACTAGCAAGATAGAAAGCGGGGTCATGGCGTTGACTCTCGCCCGGATGCTCTTGCTCAATGCATGGCATGAGCCGGGTGCCATGACTTCCTAGGCTCTTTACGCTAACTCTCTTGGCGTGATGGACTGTAACTGGAATTGGTAGCGTGAATAAAATCCACGCACCCCCATTCCCCTAAATTGTTTGCGTCAGATGTTCATTACAGTAAGAAGCTATGAAATTAAAATACTTCCTACAAAATATCTGTGGTCCCATGGTTCCTTCACATTCTCTTATGATTTAGTCAATGAAGACACTCTGCAGGAAGTGTCACATTATACATCCATTTTTATTGTGGGATTGCTGGCAATTACTTTTTCTGCTTGTCAGTGACACCAATGAGCATTTTAACTCAAACCCATCCTTCTCAAGTATTTTGACCTTAAAACATAAATTTTTTATTACGAATAGCACATGAGCATTGTCAATATTACAGCTTATGGCAAAAGAGTGATCCCAAATCAGTGTCTGCCTGAGCCTTGACTGGCTTTCCTGTTTTTTCTTTTGGTTTTTATGTTGTGAATTTCTCTCAGGTGTCTCATTATATGTGAGCACTCTGATTTCCACTCTGGGAAGGGGGTAATAAAGTTGGAATTGAAATATAAGCATGGGGAAGATGAGATAGAAATTGGTATTGGAGATTTGTTATGTGTCTCATTATTTTAAATCCTCACCTGGGTTCATAAACTTAGTCCACTTCTATTTGTCTATTTCCATATCTATCTCTACATGAAGCTCTCAGGCTATCCTATGTGAAAAGATCTCAGAATGACGACCAAGATAAGGTTTAGCTGATACACATGTTGGTTTTTCTTAAATGAGAATATTTAGATGATGTATTCTGTTGCTTTTGTGTTTTTTCACTGATTATATCTTTTGTTCAAGCAACCTATTGTCTTGATTATTAAAAGTAGTAATGATTTGGAGAGCCAGAACCATATGTGGGGCTATCAAAAACAAGACTGTGAGACAAGTTTGTGGACAGGAAATACTCTCATGAGGTGAGTCCAAGAGCTATACCTCAAAAGTAAATTGATACGCTAGTTAGGTTTCAAAAGTGAATTGATATACTGGTTAGGACTAGACAGTGTCTCGAAGAGTCTTGTGCTTAAAATAACCCATCAGATTTGTGACACATGGAGCTGAAAAGATTGTCCTTGCTTGTTGGGGTTTTTTTGTTTGTGTTTGTTTGTTTGTTTACTTTCTGATGAGTTGTGTGCAGTCTACCTCAGCCAACTGGAAAACTCCAACAGGAAAATGCTACGTGCCTTCAGCTATTTCCTTGGAACTGATTGCTGAGGGCTGAGAGCCGGAAGCCCTCCTTGAAGCCGAGGCAGCAGGCGCTCCCTTGAGGTGGGGATGTAGGCAACATTAGGTCTGTTTGACTGAAAAATAATCTGTGCCATCACACCAGAACCTATCCATTCAGGGGCTCATGATGCCTCAGTGCTGTTCTCTCTGCACCCCCAAATTAGTCATGTTTTTAAACTGAAACCTGAATCTTCATTTTACACCGAACCCTGTTAATTAGGACGCCGGTCCTGGGGAAGAGAGTCTGTCTTTGTATCCTGTCAGGTTCTGCACTCCCTGAGATTCAGGTGTGTCTTCCTAGAGTGGCCCAGTTACCACAAACACAGCGGGAGCCAGGTTAGCTGTGCTGCCCCATAGCTGTACTCGTGCAGAACAAAATCTCCAGATAGTTTGAAAGAAATTTAAACACCCATATAATTTAGCTCATTAGGTCGAAGCGCATATAATTACATGTTCTTATAGTGAAATTAGCAACTGAGTCAAAACAGTGTAGGATGATTTTTTTCCACCTTTTGTAGTAACTACTTTTTGCTCTTTTATTTGGTGGGGTTTATTACAGTGGAGGGTGCTAATAAGTTTATGTCATTATTTTCTGTCTCCAGTTTTCCTTAGTTTGTGGTGAAATCAGTAGAAATGGAATAGATTACTGAGATCTGACCTATCCAAGTCCACCACCACATTTTATTAAGGAAATAAGAACCTCCAAGGACATAGTCTAAGGTCATACAGCTGGTCACAAACAGCTTATGAACTAGAAATGCATTCGTTTCAAATAACATGCTCTACCGAGATATTGTTTTCCACTATTATACCATCTATGATCCTTGCATTAATTTGCCCGAGGAGAGCATCTTAGCTCTTGCCGTATTTCACAGCATCTAAGAGAATTTCTCCTTACTCCAAATAGTAATCTGCATTCTCACATTGGGAGAGTGAGTTTATGGGGTGATTTCCCAAGCTGCTGATGCTGGAGTTCACTCTGCTACCTGTTTCCTGTCGCTTCAGCAGAGAGTTGTCAAAACAGATTGTTTGGTTTTACGGGTGACACAGAATCAGCATGAAGCTACATTTGCAAAGCTGCCAATTCTGAATATAGCATCCTCAGAGATGAGAGAATCCTCATAAAATTTTAGAGTGGAAAAAAATCTGTGATTTTTCTTGCATAGAACTTTTTTATTTTTTGATGAATAAATTTTGTTCCATGTCAGTTCCATACATGCTTATAATGCACTCTGATTGTTCTCCCTCTCTCATCTCACATCTTCCTTTCACCAATGCCAGAACCTTGTCTTCCCTACTAATCTCTTTCCTGCATCCATGGCCTTTGTTTTGTTGTGTGTTCTGCTGTGTTTAGCCAATTCTAAGTCATCGTGGTGTTGGGTTTTGAATTGACCATCTGAGTCTGGTTGAGTCACTGGTAGCTACATAACTATCTCACTTTCTCTCTCTCCAAAACTGTTATTTGGCAATAGTTCAGCAGCAGTGGTAGGGATCCCACCCACAAGCTGTTGTCTATTGTTTGGGCTGGTCTTGGGCTGAGTGAATGATTACTATAGCCGTATCCTATTTAGAAGATGCCCTTTACAGTCCCTTCCTCTACCTTTGGCTTTTACATTCCTTCTGCCCCCTCTTCTGCGATGCTCCTTGAGCTTTAAAGGAGTAGTCTGAATGTCATATTTAAGACCGAGATGACTCATTGCTTACTCATATATAAATTACATTGATAAAAGGTTGATAGTTTGAACCAAAGGCCAGATCACAATGGTGTCACTATCACTACTATTGGGGCTAGTTTAAAAAAATGAGATATTCAAGCTGGCTATTCTTTCCTAGCAGCTGAAAGAAATCTGGTACAATGAAGCACTAATTTGAACAGACTCAGGAGTTGTCACAGAGGGTTGTATAACTCCCTCACCCCCAAAAAAGTCAAAGTGAACTCTGTCTGTAGCATCTTGAATCACCAACCACATCAGGAGATATTTGTATATAATTCTGGTGATAAAATTTGGGTTTTAGCTGTGTGTTCCTACATGACTCCTATAGGTATTAATAAAAGAAAGAAAGCTAATCTTCCTTCTCATTTTAATTCCTGTAAAATAGGAAAGAATTAGAATACAAAAAAAAAATGGAATAGAAATTTCTTAGGCATCTTTCCTTGTGTTCTTTCTTATCCTTAATTTTTTCACTGTGAATTTTGCTTATTGAATTTAGATAAATAGACTGCACTGGTACTTACAAGCTAACATTCTGCACCTCTGAATTCTGGGAAATATGAATAGAGTGGTTACAGGTATACCATGTGTAACGGTTACTCTTAACTATTGCTGTGAGAGAACACTCAAAGTCAATTAACTTAAGGGAGAAAGGGAGGTTTATTCAGCTTACGATTCCAGAGGGAAGTTACAGTCTCTCAAAGCAGAGGTGGCATGGCTGGCTGGCCAAAGCTGGAGGAGGCTAAGTCACCGCAGACATCTTGGAAGCTGAGAGCTGCAGACTGTTTGCTGCAAAGACTGACTTCTCCTGGAGGTAGGGTGGGGCTAATCCACCTCAAGGCCACCTCCAGCAAGGCTCCACCTCTCAAGGTGCCATGACCTTGCCAAACACATGAGACTGTGGGGGACACATTTCAAACCATGACACCATGAGAGCCTCAGCTTGGTAACTTTTGTTCTTTGTCCATGTCTCTCTGTCATGGTTTGAAAGGTAAGTTGTCCCCCACAGGCTCATATGCTTGACTCTTTAGCTGTTTGGAAAGCTATGGCACCTTTAGGAGGTGCAGCCTTGCTGGAGGAAGGCAGTCACAGGAGGTAGCCCTTTAGGCTGGTTAGCCCCACCCTGCTTGAGTTAGTAAATCTGCTCTTGAGCTTGCAGCAGCAGCAGCTCTCGGCCTCCATGATTTCTGCAGTAACTTCCAGTTTTTGCACACAGAAGCACATGCACATTCAAGCACTTGCACGCACGTGTGCATACACACACACACACACACACACACACAGGTTAATAATGTTATTTTTTACCCAAATGAATATTAAGATTTCCATGTGGCCTAGTTGATAAAATCCAAGCTCCCAAAGCTGATATTTAAAGTTACCCATAATAACACTCTAACTTAGATCTTTAACTTGTTGGCTGAATTCCTTTAAAAGTACAATATCATCTGCCTATATTAAACAAGTAGTTAATACTGAAAGAAGACATAGACCTTGGCATGGTTAATCTTGTCAATTCCAGGTACAGACCTGGAATCAAGTAACAGACCAGCCATTGCACCTGTAAAGAATAATCTTGATGAAGTTATGTGAAATGGGAAGAGACACCCTAAATGCGATCAGCACCTCCGGGTGAAAGGAAATCCAAAAAGGAAGTGCTTGACTTGCTGGTAGCCTTCGCAAACTGGCAAGTTCGTCTTTCCTGTTGCTGCCTCTCTTTGCTAACAGTACACTCCAGTTTCTTCTGACATGGGCTGAAGACCAGTGGCTTTCTGAGAAACCTCCGGGTCTTCAGCACCAGATTGGAACTGCTGAGGTTATTCTGTTGTGTGAACCTAGGAGCTATCGACAGCTTTGTTGAACTGCCTCCTACACCTTATTGCCCAAGGCAAGATATATATCCTCTTTTAACACATTCTCATTTCTGTTGGTTTTTCTGTTGGTTGCAGGCCTTCATGAGCTTTACTGGGCTCTTCTTCGAAGAACTGTCACAATTTTAGTCATCCTTATCCATGACATTCCACAACTGAATGCGATCTTCTCCTAACAAACTTCTAAGTTGAACACGGTCCAGTATCTGTTCAACGAAACAACTCATTCTCATTCTTGTCCGGGAGCAGTCTTCCCTTTATATCATCATCATATTTTCCCTTACAGTGCACATTTTAATCAAGGAGATGAGCAGACCTGAACCGATCATCATTTTAATTAAAATGTATGCTCTTCAAAGGTTGACTTTAATCCTCATGGTAGCCCAATGTAGAAAAGGCAGTTCTATAACCATAAAGCAATCTACCAATGAGCCCTTGAATACTAAAAGGGAAGGCTTGTGATTAAAGACATAAATGTTGGATCCAGGTAAGTATAGTGCACATTGCTCCTTTGAAATTGAGGGAGGGCAGGCTCAGAATGGCAAAGCCATGAGATAAGTCAGCTTTTCATACCAGGAATTACTCTGTCAGAGACAGAAGAGGAAAGGCTCCCATTTAAAGGGAGTAGAGAAAACAGATTTGAGGATGTGTGTTCTTGTAAGTCCTGGTAAAGCCCCTTTTCACGCCACTAGTTTTGCTCTTCACAAAGCAACCACCACAAGTTATGATGATACCTTACTAGCAATTTGCTTAGAAGACATATAAAATCAATACCAATTTGTATTTGCCAGTACATGTTAGGCAAGTCTAATAATTTATGCACTTATCAGATGCCTTCTTTTTTCCTGTTATTGTGATAAAATCTTCTGACAAAAAGAAGGAAGGTTCATTTTGATTCACAGATTAAGGTTACAGTCTCTCACAGTGAGGAAGCCAGAGCTACAGGAGTTAGATGCAGCTGGTCACATCGCTTCCACAGTCAAGGGGCAAAAGTGATAAATGCTTTCTAATACTCAACTTGTTTTCTCTTCTTCAGCTAGTCCAGGATTCCCTGACTAGAGAATGGTCCTGTCCAATGTTAAGCCGGGTCCTCCTACATCAATTAATACAATCAAGATAACCTCTCACAGGCATTCTTAGAGGCTAGTCTTAATTTAGATGATTTCTCATGGGTACGCCAAGAGATTTCAATCCAAGGAAATGCTACAGTCTGCCAATGGCATTCTGCTATTGGCATATGTACCCCAGTTCCTAAAATAATGCTTAACCAAATAGTAAGCCTTAACCAAATGCTTACTGATGCTAGAACAAAGAAATAAGTGAACTTTTCATGCCAGGTCTTGTTCTTGAAGTTTTCTGGGGACCACTTCATTTACACTTTATTGTCTCTCTATGGGATAGGACTTAGTATTTCCAAGTTATAGAGGAGAATATCAAGGTGTTAGGGGCTCTGAGAACTCCTATGTCAAAGCTGGTATTAATGCTCAAGCATGTTCACATTGTTATTTTTCCCATAATTGGAATAAGAATTTTGGAAAAGGCTAAAGGTACTAAAATATAATAGAATATAGTGTTATATAATAAAAGACATCAGTCTACCTACCTTCATATGTGTGCGTATGTGTATATGTATATATATACACACACAGAAAGTAAAGAAATGTATACATACTTTCAAGATCAAAAGTTATACTGATTTGTATAGAATTTAAAACTACATCAAATATTGTTAGTTTGCTTATAAAATTGTCATATATGATTGACTTATTTAGATTTGTATTGAAGAGAAATAAGAAATTTCTAGTACTAAAGTTAAGTTATTTTTAAAAGATATTTGGATACTTTTTCCCTCCTTTGGAAATAACTAATAAAAGTCCTCAAGACATAGTTCTAAAATAATACAAAATTTATTATTTTTCCTTCTGGGCTTTTGTATCTCAAGGACTAGATTATCACCATGTCTAATCAAGCAATAAAATTTTTATGATTGTAATAAAGTACAGAATGAAATATCAAGATCTAAAAAAAAAAAAAAATGTGTGCTCCAGAGACCAAGTATAAAGGAGGAAAAAGATCCTGGAGAAGCTTCTTACGGAGAGCTTGCAGCATGACCTATATCATCGTAGTACTTCGTAGTACTTATCTATGTCTTTGAGTTTTTTCTTTCTTTCTTTCTTTTTCTTTCTTTCTTTCTTTCTTTCTTTCTTTCTTTCTTTCTTTCTTTCTTTCTTTCTTTCTTTTTTCTTTCTTTCTTTCTTTCTTTCTGCCTATTAAGTATCCATATTTGACTTCTGGTTTTCAGTTTATAGCCTGCCTCAATCTCCCTTTGGCTACTTGATTCAAAAGTTGTTTAACCAAACTTTTTATCCACAGTCTATGAAGTAGTTCAAGTTTGAAGTCTGGCCAATCAGAATTCCATAGACTTGCAGTATTAGAAATCAACAACAGTGTGTCATTAAAACACAAAATTCACTTGGGAAAGAGAAAAACCTCTTTCCACTGGAAGGGGGAAGCTAGAAAGGAAAAGATGAGAAATTAGGGGATCATCTGACAACTCTCAGCAGACTCTGAAGGGTGAGAACTCAAGACACACACTTGTCACGGCTGCAGGAACCCTGGGTCCTGAGCACTGGACATCCCTGTGGAATTTTTCCTTGGAACATTGACAATTCCCTATTATAGCTGAGCCAGTTTGAGGCATCTCTTTCCTTGGAACCAAGAGAACCTCAATGACTGTGAGCTGGAATATGACTTGAACTAGTTAAGTAGAGAAAAACAACAAAGACATTCTAAATGTATTGCTGTTATGAACAAAGGCCAGGCGTAGGAACAGGTGGGAAAAGACCATAGAAGATACATGAGGAAAGAGTGCAGTATGAAAGCTTGTACTGGTCAGACAGGGCCAACAGATGGGAGATTTCCAACGTATTTTTATAAAACCTTCTGATGATACCTGAGATTTTCTGGACATTTCTGAGCAACAGCTATACGGATAAGACTGTTATATCTACAGCATTTTATAGGTGGAATGACTATTCCTTCAAAGGTGTATTTTGCAGGTGAGGAGCTAAGATTTGGGAAGCTCATATAAAACATCACTTCATCCTTCTACTTAAAGTCTTCCTCATTCTTGTCATTGATTTCATAATAACTCTAAACTCCTTATCAGTTCTACTATATCTTCCATGATCTGACCCTTTACTCCCTCTCTAATTTTATTCCATTACATTTCATGCTTTGTCTCCAGTATTCCAACCTACTGCATTGTCTTCCATTTCTTCAAAAGCACCAAGGCTTTACAGCTTGGAATCATAACACATCTTGTTTCTTCTCCAAGAATCACCTCTGCAATTCTTTTATATTTCATGCTTCAGTTTAAATGCATACCTCAAAGGTTCGTGTGTTGGAACCTTAATTTATAATTTATTGGGACCCAGAACTAATGAAAAGTACTTAAATCATGATGGTTGCAGTTTCGCGAATGGTTTAAGAACATTCTAGAAGTGGGTGAGCACTCACAGCAGACCCCGTAGTAGTTAACGCAGTAGCAGAGCTGGCAGTCTCGCTGGATGGCTTTGTCGTAAAAGCAGTCTCTGCTCGCCCTCAATAACTCTCTGCTTTCCTGACATGTGGCACGAAAACCTTGGACAGACGGTGTCATGCAATTGCTATGATCTGCTCAAGCCCTAAAAATAGAAGCCAAGCAACATTTTGCTTTTGATAAAACTACTCAAGACAAACTAGATGAAGCACAGTGGGTCAGGCAAGTGAAAAGACTTGGAAACAGGAGGGAGTACGACAGGGGAGATGAGGGATTGTCAGAGAAAAAGAAGAGGGACGGAAAAGGAGTGAGATGAGAAGAAAAAGAAAAAATTAAAACTTAAAAAAGAAACATATCCCCAGATCGAGATAAAAATGACAGGCAGAAATGTCAGTGGACAGCAATTCTGGCCCTGGACTGTAGAGTCTGAGAAGCCCCACAGCAAAGCAACAAGGAGATAGATCAATCCAGGATTATTTCCTATGTCACTCTTGGACCTCCACAGTCATGCACATTGGTGTGTACCCTTGTACAAATATATATATACACACACACATACAATAATATAAAATAAAGCAAACAAATATAAGTATAGAGAATGAATGATGTTCATTTAAAGGAGATGTAAGGGCAGAAAGGAAAATTGGAGTGATTTGAACTTGAACAAAATAATAAAGGAAGTCATTGAGATTTTTTGAAAAAAAACTTACCAGAATCAGAGAAGGTAAACAATAAAGAGTTTTCGGTTGTAAATGCTGAGAGAGCTCAGAGGTGAGAAGCCAGAAGCTGTTGATACAAGGTTACAGTGAACTGGAGTATTGGCAGAGAGAACGGAGTACAGACGTGTCAATTGAACGTGTCTCCTTCCCATTAGTATCCCTTCCCTTCTTAAACTTGGAATAAACCTACTGTTCTGCACACTGAACAGAAAAGCTACCCTTTCTTTGGTATTTAGTTATAGCCAAAGAACTAAAATGCTGCTTAAACTTCAGTTCTTGGATTTCTCTTAGGACGTTTTCCCTGACCACCCATCATTTCCATTTGAAGTAGGAACTACTGCCATAGATTAAAACACGGTGAACACTAATTTCAAAATATTATGATAATTTACAATTATATGTTAACTTCCAAATTATCATTCGATGTGATTTATTCCTTCACACTATAGCTCCTATGAGATATGAGAGTGAAATTGTTCTTTTTAATTTTTGACTACGTAGCCAGAGCTAAGGACACTGATCCTAGGTAGCCCTAATTGAAGGTGGTGAGTGAATTAAATGATGTATGAATGAATGGACTTTCTACTATCTGAATAATACAAGGAAAGTACAAAAAAATGAAACTATTTGGTTTATTTTGAAGGATCATAGTAAAGTTTAAATAATGTTTCTCAAAACTGGGTGGTACTTTTACCCCCTCAAAAACACTCAAAAAATAAAAAAATTGATCAAGCTACTATATTCCTTTCTGTAAGTGAAAATTTCCCTGTATCAGGTAGACAGATTTCCTAAATCTTTTTATCTCTTTTTACTTTCATAAAATGAAAAGAGGCAGACAATGGGCCTTTTCTACTTTAGATAAATAGGCAGGCCATGAAAATGTCAAGTCATTGCAACCTTTGTCATTTCGAACATCTTCCTAGTACGTGTAATACGTCAGACATGGGTATTCGTGCCTTAAATGCACCTACTAAATCGATCCCTGTAATAACCTTTTAGAAGAAGCTTCCATTATTGTCCAAATATTCAAGTGAGTAGGCAGATATAGAGAAGCTAGAAAACGTGTCTTAGAACACAATGTCAAAAGGAAAGACAGAAGAAATGCAGAAAACATTTGCTGCAGTTAGACTGCATGGTTGTTGATAAATCACCGTCAAATGGCTTAAGGAAACAAAGGGCTTATTTTCTCTTATGATTATCCTGTTACAGTTCTCAGTCCAGCTGGACAGGAGAGCTCGCACCAGCACCAGGGCTGAGGGAACTGGCCACGTCATCCCATATAGCAGCTGAGAGAGGGACGATCCTTACTTGCCAGACCAGCGTGTCTGGCCAAGTGTACACAAGGATGCCAACTTCCTCAACCAGCTCTCTGTATTTTATTCCAGGGCCTAATCCCACCCACCATGGGCTGGGCCTTTCCCATCAGCTAGACAATCTCCTGCGGGTTTGCTCTGGACTTAACCCAACAATTAATTCTCTACGAATGTGCCCAGAGTTCAAACCCTCTGTGACTAACTACGACAACATTAGTCACTAGACTTATGCCCCCAACCACTCTGCTACTTTGCCTTTGAGACACAGAAAGATTTGCTACATATCAATGTCCACTGATCACAATTGTCACAGAGAAGGGCCTCTACTGAAGGTTTCCCTTACCTTCCATAGTCCCCAGAACACATAAGTCAAGGAAAAATCCGATAAACTTAATGCTACTATTTTATTTTTAGACACCACCATATATGTAATGGTGGTGTCTCAATGTAAGAGGAAACAACAAAATAAACTATATTTTGACTGTGTTTCTGTGGTATCTCCTGAGATGAGATTTGAACCCCTTCATCTGTATTTCACTTAACGCAGTGTCTTGCACTAAGTAAACTCAAAGAGCATGAACTATTTTTATTATCATTCTTATTAATAGCATGAATAGAAAGGAGGACAAGGTCTCCTGACTTCTAACCAAATGGCCTTTCAACATTCCCAGGGGGCCTCTTGTGCTAGTGACACATTTATACTGAGAATACAATGTCATGGGTGGCCAGGAGCATTATTAAAACTTGCACACTGGATTCCCGGCTCTGTAAGATCTGAGACGCTTCAAATCACCTGCTTGCAGAACAAAGCGCTGAAGAAAACAAAACAATTTCATTTTCCTGGACTGACCTTTAAATCCACACACGCTTCCTCTCTATGCGGACCTGGCTGCTAAGCACCCTGATGTTCTTATTAAAGATGCAAGACCCTACTCGCAGGCAGGGGCTGTCATGGATGAAAGCCGACATTGGGAGACTGTGTTTTATATGAATGTGCTCCCATCAATGAAAAGACTTAATGAGGCCACACTCGAGCCACATTCCCACTAATGAATCAGCTGAGAAAATAAAGTCAGAACTATTTTATAACTACCTCTTAGCAACACCTTCAGAACTGAAAATAAGAAGAAAATGTATTTCCTCATAATAACATCTTAGGAACAACCTTAGTAACCAAATCAAAGCCAGATCATTATACAGAGGGAAGAAGAAAATAGTGAATGGCCAAGTACCTAATTAAGTCTCTTTCCTAAACATGCATCCTCAAGATACATTTGTTGTTCCTAGTCACTCAATATTTCTTAAAGTTTACTCTATCTCTCAAGAAACCTGACCTCATATTGATAGCTCACTAGAGGACAGGGATGGATAAACATGCTTATGAGCATACATGTGATAATGTCAAAAGTAGCTAAGATAAGAATCTCATGTAAACTCTCTCTACTATCATGATGTAATATATTCATACTCCTCATTAAGAGTAGCAAACATTCATGAGTGGGTTTGGACTGGATCGGATAGCTCTTTGCAGCAGCAAAATATGGTGACTTCATGGACCATTATGTAGTTATTTATCCGCCACCAGTCAGGACCTATGCTACCTACTAAAGACAGTGGCACGCACAACCTTGCCTTTGGAGAATTTGCAGTCCTGTAGAGTGGGGCAGAAACATGAATTAAGTAGTTACATGAAAGTTAATTTTATATAGACAGAACATTTGTTTTGTTGGACTATTATCATACTGATCATCAATCATCTTGAGGAATCTGGCCTCTGGAAAGGAATGCCAATTTACAACTCAGGGAAATGTTACAAAGGAGAGAGCTGTGGCATTATGAGGGTACTGAAGGAGGTCTTAACCAACTCAAATGCTGAAGAGTCGACATTCTGGGAAATATTTGATAACCAGTTATCTGCTACACAATTGAGTTAGTCCCACCACTTCCATGAAATATCTGACCCAATCAACTTAAAAAGATATGTTTATCTAGCTCATAGCTGCAGAGATTGCTGCCTGAGATCAGATGTGCCACTACTGTGGCCTTCTAGCAATGGCAGGGATGCCACGACATGAGAATCACTCATGTCACTCAAGCCAAAGAAACCTGAGGCACCATTCTCATAAACCCACTGATGGCATTCATAATGACAAAGACGTCCCATGAGCTGCACCCCTTGAAGATTCCACCACACCAAAGAGTAACATTGCGAGGACCAAACATATGCTCCTTGGGGACATTTGCCCAAATTATCACAATGTTCTTTGCTCTCGTTACATTATCCATACTCCCACCATGGATGATGTCTCTGTTATCACGATGTCACTAACTGAGGATTTGAAAGGAGATATGTGCAATCCCATTTCCTCATTGGAAGGCCCAATCTGGCTCCCACAAAAGGGTGTTAATATCCATCTTCAGAGAGTATAGGCAGTAAGCTGAATGTGTTTGCTTAGCAAAATTCCACAGACTCGGAAACTTAAGCAACTGACATTTTGCTTCTTACAGATCTGAGGTCCAAAGGCCAAGGTTCCAGCAGGGCTGGATTCTGGCACAATTTTTTTTTTCCTTAGTGACATACAACCACTTTCAGTGTGAATCTTCACATGACTTTCTAAGGTGCACTCCTGTGGTTTCCTCTTCTTACAAAGACACCAATTATTAGGTTGACTGGAGCCTTGTCCTTGTGACCGTATTTAATCTTAATTGCTTCCTTAAGTGGCATATCTCCAAAGAGCATTTCATTGTTAGCTAGTTATTCAACCTGTGAATTTTGTAAGACCCACTTAAGTCCACAGTGGGTTCTCCCTGTTTCCAGTGAGTATGTAGGCTTTCCTCTGATTCAGAGGTCTCCTATCTGGAGTCTGAAGATAGAGGTAGAGATGACCTCCCAGTCTTTTATAAGAAATGCATCCAGGTATAATTATACAACTTGAGTCTATCATTGCCCAATAAATAAACTGAAAGTTTATATTTCACCTACTTTACTATTGATAAAACAATATTCATAAGTTCATAAGTAGCTTTTGTTCATAGGATTTTATAGTAAGACAGTATTGCTGATCTGAAGGTAGGAAACAAGAAGCTAAATGTTGAATGAATGAGCTTTCTGAACTGAAAGAGGAAAGGACATTGAGGGAGGACTCAGTATATAGTAGACTCAGGATGACGCAGAAATAAATAGGTGCCATGATCTTCTTGGGGGAGACTTTGGTATGAAGGTTCAACTGGGGCCAATGTTCAGTTCTCGGTGGTAGGTACTACCGCCATCAGTCCTGCAATACCAGACTGTCCACACAGCGCTCTAACCTGAAATGTGGCTGAGATTTGCATTTGCAGAGATGTGTTTTGTAATACAGAAGATGGATTGCAGAAATCAAGATCTGGGAGAACAGCCAGTTCCAAGGCTGTGGTAATAGGTCTGAAATGGTGATTAGGCCTGCGCTTGGGAGATACAAAATGTAAGTCAGAGTTGAGTCACCTCGTCTACTTTTTCCCTCTTCATATACAGGTGCTGTGATCTTTTCTCTACAGACTACTTGGTGATACCAAGATGATGAATATTAAAAAGATACTAAACTTTTACCATCAAAAGTTTGTTAGACAAACAATAAACCAATGTTTTTCTTTACCCTTGGGTCACTGTCCATGAATATACATTATACAAATTTTACTTACAGTTTGTATGAAGCAGCCTTAGAGACATTTGCATTTTTTTCCCTTATTTATACCAGAGGATTTCAGTTAAGAACTGGGTTTGATTTTGCAATGGGAGACTGGCCCACCCCTCACCGCAGTCTCCTACTCTTAATTCCATCTACCTTTGGATCTGTCTTTATAATAAGACTCTATTTAACAGCTTTTTATCTCTGGCCAGGGGGTGACATCCAATACCCATCAGGAGGGAGCCAAGGGCATTGCAGGAGCAGCAAAACTGAAAAAAAAAATCAACAAACCATAATTCAGAACATCAGAGACTCTATATCAACCACCTGGACTGGGCCAGCCTAATCTCTCCCCATCCTGAAGCTCAGGGAAATTTGCGGAAGAGGGGGCGATAAGATTGTAAGAGCACAAGGATGGGAGGAATCATGATATGCAAGATACTCCACACAAGTTAGGGCTGAAGCAATTAGAATAGGACTCTGCATGATCTGCAGCAATGACCAACATATCATTGAGCCCTCAAAGTCTAGCATGGACTAAAGACACTAGGATCTTTAGAAGCAAGGGATTAACAGTGCACAATAGTGTTCCTATACTTAAGGGAACATAAGAAAGAGTTCTAGGAAATGCCACTGAGTCCTTACACCTCATAGACAGGAGGACCCAGAGGAAAGTTTGATATACACATTAAAGGATGCTTCAGAGATGAGTAGGGGTCACTGAGAGAAAGGGAGGGAGGGGGGAAAGGGAGCAGGGGACAGGAGTACCTATTACATTTCTATGAGCGGAAAAATAAATAAATAAAAAAAAGAAATCCAGGAAAGATCTTAAAAAAAAAAAAAAAGAACCTGGGTTTGAAGAAATACAAGGGAGAAATGTCCTGCTTTAAAATGAAGGTATTGAGTGCTACAGATTTCCTTGCATTTTAGAGCTAAACAGTTTCATTTCTTCATTTTTAGAAATTCAGAACTAGCTTTTCTAAAAGTTTAGGTTTCAAATAAAATGAAAACATAATTCTATAAGCAGAGTAAATCACAATCATCAGGAACTCAATTTTGATCTCAGTTTTGCTTGCTTCTAGTACATTTAGAAAAAGATGTGTCTTATAAAGCAAAAATTCCTGAAGAAGACTGCTTTAGGCTTTTGCCCTTATCTACCATCTAAGATAAAACAGCCCACATTTTTTGACCTAAAAGATTATGAGACTAGGAAGAGGTTTGCAGAAGGATAGTTCAGTACACAATCTGGAGTGGGGGGGAGCTTTATTTGCTCTTCTTTGAGCAGTATTCAATATAGCTTCTGAAGTCTGGGGATGTAACTCTGTCAGCAGAGTGATTAGAGATGTGGAGTTCAATCTGCAACAATGCACGAATGTTTTCAGTGGGATCAGAAGTTCAAGGTCATTCTTACTTACAGATCAGGTTCAGGGTCAACCTTAGTAGCATGACACTGTGTCTCAAAAAAAAAAAAAACATAGCTTGTGAGTATTTGCATATATTCTTCAGTTACCTTCAGGGAAACAAGCACACATAGGCTATATTTTACCCTAGGATTCTAGGTTAGATCCCAGTGTTCTAGCAGGAGTTCTGCATGTATTTGCTTCATGAATTTGTGGAGAGTTGTAAAACTTGTTGCAAAGAAAGTTTTCTTAACCATAAGTCAATACATTTGAAAATAGATGGTCTATGTTAAGTCTTCGCTTGTAGGATTAGAATCTTATGGCTTCAAAGGGGAAAAACAACTGCTTTAGGTAGCTAGTAGCAAGGTGAGAAACAGAGTTCAATGCCAAGTTTCTTAAGAAATGGCTTTTGTCATCAGCTTCATTGTTTTTCTGTTCTCTCTTCCCTTGAAGGATGTGATAATTAATCTTGACCACACCTGTCATTAACTAAGATTAGTTATGAAGAGATTTATCTGGATCAACACATTTACAATACAAAGACCAGCCCTAGATCTGATTGGAACCTCCCTAGATCTCATTGGAATGAATCTCTCTTGCTCCCTTAAGTTGCTTGACTTTGAATGCTCTCTCCCGGCAACAGTTAAGAGTACCGTTACAAAGGATTAACCTAACATTGAGGTAAGAAGGTTGGAATATGAATTCCAGATGAATCAATTGTACTTCCTGCACCTTAATTTTCTCATCCTTAAGGTGTGGTTACATATGGCTTATGGAATCAAATCAACCCTCAGACTTTGCAGTATGCTTGTAAGATACTGTACAAAAGTTAACGATTACATTATGAGTTCCTTTTCATTAGTACTCTCAAGGCAAATTAATTGAACGATGGAATAATAATAAAAAAACTGATGGAAAATAAGGTGAGTCCATTAGCCAGATTGTAAGAATTAAAGCAAAAGTCCAGAGATAAAATAAGATGGCAGAGCAACGGGCATAAAACACAGAGAATATCTCAGCTGGATCCTGACTCCTTGTTCCTTTATGCAATGATATTCCCAGGAATGGAGGGTACAGTGCTTCTGGCTGGATGTGCAGAAACCTGCCAGACTAAACAAATCACAGGAAGCTCCCCCATGCTCTGTTCCATCAACTGTAAACTATAGATGCTCACTGTGGAGCAGTCACAAGACTATCCCAAAATATGCTTCTGAAGCACTTAGCACGGGCTGATCACATGGTCAGCACTCAATGGTGGGTACTATTTTTAATTTTAGAATACGGCAAGAACTTTCACATCACTAGGCCATGCATGAGGATTAGATGTAAATGAGTTACGGTAAATGGTGCATCCAGTAAGGGACTGATGGCTGTAAGACATTAAGAATGGACTCTCTCACTTTCTCCTCCCTTTTTCTCATGCATGAAACCGGCTGCCAAAATCATACTCACTGAAAAGTATTCTAAGAGGCATCCCATCAGGCAACTCCCCTAGGTTTGTGATGCCAGAATTTTAACACATATCTTTTGGATATTTATTTTTTTATTCTTTGACAATTTTGCTTATGTATACAATGCATTTTTGTCATTTTCTTATCTTATTTTCTCTCCTTCTCCCACTGAGAATCTTCTTCCCAACATGTTTCCTGTCTACTTTAATGCCGTGTGTGTGTGTGTGTGTGTGTGTGTGTGTGTGTGTGTGTGTGTGTATTTGTGTGCATACCCACTGAGTTTTGTGAGGATTTCCTGCATTAATACATGCCTGAGTATTTGCTGCACCGTAAGTGATATATCAGTGGCAACATCTCTAAAGTATACGTATCCCCCCAATCCAGCCAATCTTAACCATCAATATTCATTTCAAGAAATGTAGGGTCCCACGATCATGTAATGCTGATGGGATCAATCTCGTATATATCTTGTGCAGATAAAGAGGTCACGGATAGATTGTAATATCCAGAAGACACTGTTTTCCTCCTTCTTTCCAAGATGTTCCCTGAACCTTGCAGTTGGGGAGGGGGCAGATTTAAACATTGTGTTATAGTGGAGTACTCCACAGTCATGTACTCTGTAATTTGACCAGCTGTGTTTTGTAGTATCAATCTTTCGTTGAAAAAAGAGGCTTCTTAGATGAAATACTAGAACTGGACTAATGTATGAATTTTAAGATAAGTACCTAGAAGATTGTGTGTTTCCATATCCACTTAGCAAAACAATAGGTATTTCCTAGGGCTTTGACCTTCCTATCTACACATTTTCAGTACCAGACAATTGTTGCCACCTTTTGAGTAGGCTTTAAATCCAACCAAAATAGTCATGCCACTAATGCACCAACTGGCACATCTTGCCAGACTGTTCTTAAGACAACAATACCCAGCATTCTTTCTCTTATGGAAAAAAAGTTAATTTCTGGCAAACTCAATACAAATTACACAAATAATAAGTAAATCTTGCTGAGTATTTTAAGCTTTGTTAGAGAAAGTGTGATCCTTGTTCTGCCAGCAAGATCCATTGCCTCTGCTCTATCCCAGTTCAATCTCTTTAATTAAAAAAAGAAAACTATAGGAAAAATAATTTTAGTAGAAAAAATTCTTCAAAAAATAAATTTTGTTTTCAAACTGGGAGCGGCAAATTCTTAGCGATTTTCTTACTGCCTGTAGCTAAAAATTAAATTGATATTAACATGCATAATGATACTGACCTAGATTTTGAAAATGTTAATTTGTGTGCCTATTAGCAGAGTTTCAGTGGTTCTGATGTTATTTTAAAGATTTTAAACATAAACATAGCTTGCATGCTATATGTAAAGCATATGGTCCAATGGATGTCTATATATGTATGAACAGCCCAGAATAAAATATTTTTTCATATACTTAAAATCTTTCATTGTGCCTCTCTGAGAATTGGTACTTTCCATTCCATTATTTTCATTTTGGACACTCTTAAGGGTCATGTAGATTGAAAGATAGAGTATATAATCCTCTATTTTTGCTGGGGAAATTGTGTCTGAGTAATCCATGCATCTGTAAGTAAATTCAATAACCCTATTTCTATTTGGATTTAGACAGAAAATGTTTTCCCAGAATAAAGCCATGTGACACTTGGATCCTTCCTGAGTAGAGTTCCTATAGATTTAAAGATGAGTAAGCATAGGGGTCCTTGGAAGGTTCCCTGTACGCACATCTTCTATGTGGTGTAGGATGGTGTCCTGACGTGACAACTCTGTGAGCCCTGTGGCATGTGCAAGGCATCCCAGTGAGGCCGAGCTCCTTCCCAGAGGACACTTGACAACATAAATGAGTAATCATAGAGAAAATAGACACGCATCCGGCTTTCTCCACGAGAGCCTTTGACTTGGTAGCAAAAGCTGTAAGAGGGAACATGTGATGTAAGTACTGCTTCCAGTTACTTACATCCAGGGGAAATGGAAGAAAAGAAATACAAGTTGAGCTGTGCAGTCCACTTGTAAGCAGTATGTAAATTTGGGGGAGATAAGATACCCTACTTCATCTGCACTCTATCCTGCTTCAACCTAAAATAATCACAGATCTATGTTAGTAATAGTAGATTCTTTTTTTTTAATTCTTTTATTCAATTGTGCATGTGTGCATGTGTGTGTGTGCGTGTGTGTGTGTGTGTGTGTGTGTGTGTGTGTGTGTGTATGTGTGTGTGTAGAACCACGGACGAATTCGGGAACCACCATGGACCTCCTCCATCTCCTCCTGCTCCAGGATTCACAGGCTCCGCCCTACCAGGACCAGAAGCGCAGACCTCCCCTGCTTCCGCCGGCGTGGCATCTATACATGGGATCTGGGATCCGAACTCAGGACCTTCCACCTGCAAGGCGGAGGCTTAACCCCTGAGCCACCTTTCCAGCCCGTAATAGTAGATTCTTACTAGGTTTAATAAAGAATTTCATTCCTGTTTAAGATTTATTTGAATGTGGTATTTTCTGTAATGCTTCCTCTGTGGAAACACCCAGAAGGGAAAACAACAAAGGCTGGTAGGATTGATTACTCAGATTCTCTCAAGGCTTCTGCAAAGAGGATGCAGATATTCTTAACCCAGGGCAATCAAGAGTTGCTGAAAAAAAAAAAAAAACCGTGGGTACATATAGGACCACAGGCAGAAGATAGTCAGCTCTGGGATTAGCAGAACACATTACCAGTTTATGAAGGAGATAGGACAGCTTTCAGGACTTCTCAAAGGGGAGGACCCATGCTAGCAGAGTAGATTCAGGATCAGCTCCTTAGTGTGACCTCAGATTCAAGAATGGCATTTTCTTATCTATAGAATATTGTTACAGAAAACCCCGGAAAAAATCCACTCAAAAAAGGAAAGATTTACTTTGACCCGGCACAATATACTCCAGTGGGAAGTACTGGCCGCATGTACATAAGGCAGCTGCTCATAATACATATGTAGATCAGAAGGATAGAGATAAATTCTGGGGTTCTGCTCCTTTTCCTCTTCTGTTTATTTTTACCCCCATGAAAGAATGCCACTCATGTTTAGGGTAGATCTTTCTTTGTGGTTAAACATCTTTGGAAGTCACAGAAAAAAATCCCAGAGATGTTTCTTTCTAGGTGATTTCACATGCAATCAAGCTGACATTGAGAAATCACCATCAATTATGGCTTAAAGAAGTCAATTCCCCACCTTATACACATTTGCTTGCTTTTACTCTTGCTCTCTCAACACACACACACACACACACACACACACACACACACACACACACACACCTCTTGTAAAAGACATACAAATCAACCAAAGGGCAAAAGATGCACTAAGCTCTAAGCTACAGAAAGCAAGTTGGACAAAGAAGAGAGGGAAGACTTTGTAAGAAAGTTACTTTGGGGGGCCTGGAGAGGTGGCTCAGGGGTTAATCCTCTGCCTTGCAGGCACAAGGTCCTGAGTTCGGATCCTAGACCCCACGTAGAGACGCAGGGTGGAAGCAGGGGTTATCTGTGTTTCTGGTCCTGGTAAGGCGGAGCCTGTGAATCCTGGGGCAGAGTTAACAAGGAGGAGGTGGAGACATCCATGGTGGTTCACGAATTCTCCTGTGGTTCTGCGCACATATGCACATACGCATACATACACACGCACAATTGAATAAATAATAAAAAAAAATTGGAAAGTCACTTTGTGTCTGTAAAAGCCAGCAGCACAGAGGTGGTGGAGCTGATCTACTGTGACACCTTTAGCATCCATTACAATGGCTATCATATTGTAGGTATAGTAGACATGAATTAGTTGGAAAAATCAACCAATGAAACAAACCAGATGTATATTCCAAACACAGGTAAACAGGACCCAGCCAAGGTGTTATCCTCTCCTCTCTGGAGTTTCATTAAAGGACATGAGAATGAGCTCCCTAAAAGAAGGTGGAATTGACTTTTTCATATAGAATGGTTTAAAAAAGGGGGCCCTAGGCATCCCCAAAGTAAAGCTCTTGATCACAGTATGGTGAGCTCTTACTGCTCTCCCTGTGATGTACCACACAGCTCCAAAGGTGCTGTCTCTAGAGTAACACCATCCTGTGTGTGTGGACCGCAAATAATAAGAGAACACTGTGAAAATGCACTTACTGCACCAGACCTGTCAGTGTCAGCATCCTTGTCTGTTCAATATCCAGCCAACACTCCTGACCACAGGTACATGGACAAACCTCGCTGAATACAGACGGTTCCCAAGCAGAAGTGTTGCCTGAAAAATGCATGAAGTAGGAAAAAGGAGAAGGCTTCCCTTTACACCATTAACCAGCCACGGTTAAATGGAACGTATCATCTTCATGCCAACAGAGCACTAATGGCTATAGACAAATAGGATGAATGAGTATCAAAATCAGTACGTGGTTTATTTCAAAAGTATCAGATGGTAGAAGTGGTGTTTCAGGACACTGGGAAAGGGAATAGATTATTTAATTGTCCATCTTACATAGTTAGTTATCCTGTTAAGCAAATAAGGTAATATTTCTATTTCATACCATTGTCCTTGAAGTAAATGAATAAACTATTCAAACGAGGGAAAACGCAGAAAACAAAAAGTCAAGAACGTCAAAGAACCATATACATGCCCAACCTAGGGAGACCCCATGAACATAGAAAAGCCAGCAATAATGGCAAGACTATTGATATAATTAACCAATGTCATTGTTAATCATATTTTTTCACTTGACTGGGTGAGTGATGCTGATATTTTCCCATATATTTTCCATGTGTGTATTGCAAGGGCTTTCTTAGTACTTCGTGTAGTCGCAAGGGAAACAAGCTTCCCCCAATGTGGGCAGGCCTTCTCTGATCGACTGACCACCAGAATGAAGGGGCTGCTCTTTCCAAGAGTAAGAAAAGAGGAGCTTCTGAAGCCTGCTGCTTGAGCTGATTTTATTCTTGCTCTAAGAGTCAAGCTGAAACACTAGCTCTCCTTCATCTTAAGTCTGGAGTGTGCTGACTTTTGGATTGTGCCTACCACAGGATCTCCTGTTCTCAGTTTACTGAGCACAGACTTTGACAATTCTCTTCGTCCATAATCATGCCATCCAATGCCTTCTATTAGTAAATATTTGCAACAATTATTCTATATGCTATATTAATTATTATGTTAATATGGACTATGGAGAAAAACAAGTCTTCATAGAGAAACCCGGAATTTTATAGAGAGTGCTGTAATTTCAAATGAGGTAGCTAGAAAGGTGCTTGCTGCTAAAGTAAGAAAAGGTGGAAATAGGAAGGTCAGTAAGGAGACTAACACAAGTAAGAGATGGTCATCATCTAAGGCAGAAGAAAAGCAATGAAGGCAGTGTGAGGGGCTTCATTCTGAAGAGAGAGCAAAAACTCTTGCTGAAAGAGGCAACAGGTTAAGCAGAGGAAGAATATTCTTGAGAAGCCACACAGTGTTTTGAAGCTGAGCCACAAGAATGACGGATTGGATGGTCAACAGGAAGATGAAGGGAAACACAGATAAAGCCAGTTTGGTGGGAGAAGGAAAAACATTTAGATGTCCATATTAGACAGGTTTTCTTTCCATGATCCATGTGGAAGAACGCCATATATGCAAATCTGAACTTGAGGTAAAAGTATAAATTTCAGGGATCTTAGGTTATAGAATCTTGAAAATCCTTAAACTGAATGATATGAAAGAAATAAGTGCAGTGGAAGAAGAAGAGATGCAAAAATTCTGAAAGATAAGAATCAAAAGTTAAGTCCTATATTCATGACCCATAAAGCATATATTATAAAAGGAAAGATAGAAAATTTCAAGTTGATATACATAACATGATTGTTTAATGTCAGCTTGGAACCGTATATAGCTTTATTGCTTGCATCCCTATACAAGAACAAAGGCAAGTAGAAGCTACTGAAAGCTTATAAAAATAGCCACCGCGGAATCAGCCCATCACTGTGGACGGGATCATTACCTGTGATGATCTGCATCTTTGTGGTTTTTCCTTGTTGCAGTGAGTAATGGTGAAAATTTGTAAAATATCAGATAGAGACCAAAACTTTAGTTTTCTTCTTCTCTCACTTCTGATTTACTTCTAGTGGGAAGAAAGACAAAGGTTGATTGCAAAACATTATGCAAAGCATTAAAACCAATTTGGTAGAATAGGAAGCGGCTTCTTGTAGTGAACACATAGCATATCAGCTACAGAGGCCCAGGAGAGGTTGGCACTGAAATCTTTCCTTGAGGAAGAGCTCAACGTCAGGGAAAAATGCAAATAATCTTCTCTGTCTGTAGCTTGCTCAGCTTAGGAAGAGCAGCATTCATTCTGAGAAGAAAATTAGCCCTAGAACTGAAAGTTTCACGCAGAAACATGAAGAAGGCTTAAGCACATTCTGGATTTGGGGGAAAAGCCTGTGTTTTCCTTGGTTTCAAGAACAAATTCTAGATTAGAAAGTAGATGTCAAACATATAAATATGGAATGGGATCACTGACTGTAGATTCATGCTGAGTTTTGCAAGTCTAGTTCTGCCAGCTTATCCCAAGATAAGAGAAAAATTACCATATCTCTTTATATCTTAGTGTCTTGAGTTAATGTTGTTGATGGTGATAATGACGATGATAAAACTTGCTTCAATGAATGCTCTGATTAAGAAAGACAATTGTTATGAAAAACCTAATCAAATGCCAGCAAAGAGTAAACATATAAGTACTTCCCATTATTATAGCGTTTTAGTTATCTTAAAGTCAATCTGCTAATGTTGTGTATTGGATCATGATGTAGTTGTGGTTGCAATCCCCCCCCCCCCCGTCATCCCCAACTGCCCCCACTTGTTCCCTGGGGCACTAATTGAGAAGGTTGTGGAACTTTTAGGGGATGGAGCTTTGATCCAAGTGTTGGGCCTTGAGGTTTTATAACCTGACTCCAATCCCTATTCTCTCTCTCTGCTTTCAGTGAGGACAGGATGTAAGCTGCCAGCTAGTTGTCGGCTCCTGACACTGTTCCCTCCCTGTCTGCTGCTGCATCTCCCCACCATTATGATCGCGATTACTCGGGAAATGTAAACCACGACAGACCTTTTCTGCCTTAACTTGCTGTGGTCTGGGTGTTTTTACCACAGCAACAGAAAGGAAGCTAGATAAATGATGAATTTAAAAATTATGAGCAAGTCTTAATCCATATCATCTATAAATACAATAATATTTGATATTTATTTTTATATATAATCAAACTAAGATGAAGTCGCACCAGTTTCAAGCAAGTCACAAGCCAGGGACTGGTGCCGCCATAAGAAGATACGTAGGAAAAGCGTCACCAATAGATTCTGGCATCATTTTGCTACAAGCTGAAGAAGATCAAGAAATACATTATCCAACAAAAGCTGGAATATAGCATGCAAACTTCTCTCTCTCAGAAATGCTAGAAGAAATAAGTTCCGTTGACATTTACATTTCAAATTTTGGTTTTGAAGAAATTTAACTTGTTTTAATGCACATTGTCTATACTATTTCATAGCAGTTATAAGTAACTAAAGTTATGGAAGCAATTGGTGGTACTCTAATATCATATAAATCAGTGTGGCTTGAGCATGTATCAGTTTCATGAAAAGGCTGATTACTGAACAAAAAATAAACTAGTTGTTTGTACAATATTTCAAAGGAGACAGAAACAACAATAGTCCTTCCTGACAAACTCTTGGATGTGATAAATGTTAAGTGAGTATCTGTAGAACCAAATGGACTGAATTGAATACCCATATAAGAGAGTGTTTTATTGAGTCCCTCATTGACTATAAAAAACATTATATTAAAGTCAAAGGTCCATTTTCTCAGGAGACATAACAAAATAATAAATATAGATCACTATATTTGCTATGTGCCATTCCATATTCTAAGTCTTTTGAGTTTGCTAGCAACTTAATTGCAACTCTTTTCAGTAGGAATTTACAGTTGATACTACAATTTTTTTCTTGCTGCAAAATGGTACGTAATGAACCTTGGGAAGTGCCTCGTATACAAATTTGAAGTGCCAAAGATGCATATTCCCTTATTATGATACAGTTTTGCTAGAAGGTAGTTGCCACGGCAGAGCCTGCATTTCCTGATCTCTTTGCTTCCAGCCTAGGTATCGTCATTTCTGTAGTTTTTAGCCTTTGAAATACGAGTAGGATGATAGACATCAACGCCAGCATGAGGAATTGGAGCGTATCATCAGCTTACGCCACGTTCCCTCTTTCTCATCTGCATCACCAGCGGCAGCGCAGGGCATGAGTCACTGAGCTCTGTGCTAGTCAAGACTCTACTCTAGGCTTCTTGTTCATAGCATTTAGGACTTTTTTCTGTTTATTGTTTTTTTTTCCAACCTTACTCTCATGTAACTGTCAACTTCAAGAGAAACTTGTAATTGGACTGATACACAGAAGCCACCTCTACCTGACAAAGTGACATCATGGCCTGGTAATTTATTTCAGTGCAGGTGATGCTTGAAGTTTAGGTCAAGAACAAAACCTTCCTAAATGCCTGTGTGGTTTTCTTTCCCAGCCCTTTCCAAGAAAGGATCTTATTTTCCATGAAGGGCTTAGCAGTGAGCCTTGTGTTGACAGTTGGGGCTCTCAAACTGTGATTCCAGCTGTGGAGAGAGAGATAAAGGTGGCAGATAGCCCTGGCAGAAGGAGCTCACCCTTCTTATCTGGGCAGCCGATGTGTCATAAACAATTTAGGAACATGTCTGCATCACTGAGTGGCTAAGCAGATGGAAAATGCATTCCTCTTAGATGGCGATGTCGTCTGCAAAGACAGAGGCAGAGATGAGTACTGACCATATCAAACACCCCACTGACGGCCCTTTAGAGCTAATCTCCTTGCTACTGATAAAAAGTATGTCTTGCCATTTCACTGCTCTGTTCTCTCTAGGGTGAATTTTGGACCATCTCAAATTTCTTTTTGCTAAATCTATCAACTTACCCTTTGCAGACGCTAGATTTTTATCTACAAGGTGGAGGGAGCAAAGCATTCAGCATAGTTTGTTGCACAAAGTGATCTGCAGAAGTTGTTTCCTTTCGGACTTATTGTGTCACGTACTGTCACAACCACTCCAGTCTGTCACTGGAGCAAGAAAACGCACATGGGTAATTTGCAAAGGAATAGGAACATGTAAATTTATGTTGCAATAGAACTTTAATTACAGAGAAAACATCCCAAAGAGCATCTCAGAGATAGAAAAAACCCATACAACCAAGAAGAAAGACAGTAATCAGCATATTAAAGGAAAAAAAAGGTCACATGACCACAGACTACTGAGGGATAAGGCGAACTTCATGGCCAGATGTCCCTGCTAAGCCAGGACCTGATGAAATTTGGATCTGTGATTATTGGTGAGTTTAATATTCAACAAGGGAAAGACAAATCAGCAGGATATTAGTAATCATTTCAATTAAGAAACCAAGCCACAAATAATGGGAAACTGGGACAATTGCAACCCTTAAACTTACAATTTGAACATCACAAAATTTGCAAGCCTCTTTTTTTTTTTTTTTTGCAAGTAAGAGAACTAAAAATGCAACCAGCTCTACATTTGTCAGTCTTCAGCACTGATCTGTATCATTCTGGGTCTACATCCATCAGTGCTGTGGAAGGAGGGCAGACTTTTGTATAGATCAGATGGAAATGTCAACTTTCCTGCTGACTCTGGCTAACTGTGGTGGTCAAGGATACTATCCTCTCTGAGAATCTCCTTTCACAGCTGGGAGATGAATTTCTTCTCATCCACCTAACAGAGTTGTTTTAGAGAAAACATAATATATACCTGGCATAATATCAGGTACCCACAATGTTTTATTTCCTTATTCCTCATTTGTTTACTGAGTTAACAAGTATTTATTGTATTTTGTGTCAAGTATATGCTAGGCATTAGGATAAGAGGTAAGCAAGACTAATGTTGCAGTTCACCTGCATGGTTGCTGATAAATAGCCTTGATTTTAGTTGGTCCAACTTGATGGGGGAGCTCACATCTACATCAGGGCTGAGGGAACTGGCCACACCATCTCTACACAATGGCTGAGAGAGGACAATCCGTACTTGCCAGACCAGCATGTCTGGCCAAGTGTAGAAAAGGATGTCAGCTCTCTCAACCAGCTCTCCATGATTTATTCCAGGGCCTAGTCCCACTCACCTAGGCCTGCCCCATGAGCTACCCAATTCCCTCCTTGCTCTGGGCTTAACTCAACCACTCTTTCTCTACAAATGTGCCCAGAGCTCAAACCCTCAATAGTCAAGTTGACACCTGTGCCTAATTATGACAATTAATATAGCTTATCTCTCACCAGTCCCAGATGAACTCTTGGTACACAAATGTGGATGTGGGTTTGGATTTGGATGAATATTGACTGAAGTTATTGCTTCTCAACTAGATGTGATCTGGACCTGGAGTAGATGTCTTATTATGTCTGCCAAGTTTGGTTATCATATTAGGGCAGGTGTATTATTGACATCTAAATGTATTGAACAGCTTTATCTGGAGCAAATATTCAGTTCAACATGTGCATAGCATGTTGAGAAATCCTGACATGGTAGGAAGGAGTGGGCAAAAGAAAGGAAAAAAGAAAGAAAGTTTGAAAAAAGAAGTATAGGAAGCAAAGTTATAGGGTCTTTAGAGAAACAGTTTAAGCTACATTATGTCCAAATACATATCAGATGAGTACTACTTTAAGAATTACATAGATTAAAGATTTCGTCTAGAAAATACTTGAGAATAGTCCTTCTATACTGAAGAACTAGAGCTTATAACTGAAAAGTTACAAGCAAGTCTTACACATTAAAAAAAATCTTGTTTCTGTTCATCATGCAGACTAAGTCCTTAATGCTTGCTTGGTTCACTAGCAACTGCATCCCTTTTCTTTCTCATTTTGTGATCCGCAGTGATAAATATCTTAAATTTGAATAGAAAAGTCTCGCTAACATCCCAAAGCTCTGGTTTCTTCACAAGTAAACAAACAGCAGCAGCAGTAGCAGCAGCAACAACAACAACAAAACAGCGAATAAGGAATTACAGTTATTTCTGAAAGCTAAATTGGGTGACTCCTTGAAAATACTTCTTTCTCCTACCTAATTGTGTTGAGAATGGAGAGAGGAGAGATTCGTATCAATGCCTCCTGCCTGTTTCCTTTGTCTTAATTATCACTGGAAATTAAGTGGCCTTAAAAAAAAAAGCCTTCATATATTTTTGTTTCTTTTCTCCTTCCATTTTCTATCACATTTCAAAGCACACAGATGCAGTCTTCGTGATGAGTTTGGTATTTGATAGATAGGTTTATCACATGTCAAACTCAAATGTAGTAAATAGGTTTATACCTAGAGCAAATCAAGGGAGCTGTCCAGCAACAGAGACTTAGAAATCTGGGGCTAGAGTATACAACAGAGATCTCACAGTTGGCATTAGGGAATCCACCCACCTCATAGCAGGACTGGTAAGGAAGAAATCTTAAAGGGCACAAATGATGATGAGATTTTTTTAAGGATAGTACTGATATATACTTAAGTTCAGAAAGAGACCATTATACAACAAAAATACATCTCATCAGATTAAAGCAGTAGGGTGTGTCCTTGTCCTGTCTGTGGTTAGACTAGAACCGTGACTGGGAGAGCGCCAAGGGGTCAGACCACGTGCTTTCTCCATCACTCTTTCATCAAGTCCTATGTGTCAAATCTTTGTGACCATTTGTATCTGTACTGTAGCTTTCTCTGCTCTCTTGCATCAATCCACTAATGCTTTCAGAAGCAAGAAAGAAAGAAAGCAAGAAGCTAAGAAAGAAAGCAAAAGAGGTTGAGGTCACCTTCTACTGATGCCACATTTGGGGAGCAGCAAACATACCTTCCCCAACCCTGCTAAGGGATTGGCTGCTTCTGGCCCAGAAAGCTCCCTCTCAACTAATCAATTATATTCAAGGATTACAGGTCACCTTGTGGAAGTAGAAGGGAATCTAAATGGGGAAGACACTTAAAAGGAAGAAAAATAATATTTAGCAGTTTAGCATCTCAGAGGGGAATAATGTTGTACCTTTTATTTGTTCTTACTAAGAAGCAGAGGGGACTGTGAGTGCATATATGCCACACATAATAATGTGTTTTAGTGAGTGAACCTAACTCTCTAAAAAGGAGAAACTGAGACAAAGGTTTATATGCTGGTAGTTTATTTGGGAACATGATTCCAGGGAAGAATGAATTTTATGGATATGAAAGAAAGACAAAGTCAAGGAGTTATCAATTTAGAAACTTTTCTAAGCATAGGACCTTTGTGAAATATTTCTGCAGAATATGTATGTGTTGAACAAATGAGTAAAACAACCATCCATTCCTCCTCTACCCCATCTGCCTAGGATGGCCTCACAATGGTTCCTTCTCCCACACTTCTAAATGACATGTGTGCTGGATAGATGCTTGACAATTGAAGGCTAAGCTCTGGGCACATTTGTGAATAAGTAGTTGTCAAGGTAACCCTTAAACAAGCTTGCAGGAGATTGTCTGACTGATGTGGGAAGATTGAGGCCATAGTGGATGAGACTATTCCTTGGACAAGTAAATAAGATGGGAGAAGCTGCTTCAGTAAGTTGGCAATCTTCAGCAAGAGAGGAGAGAAGAGAGAAATGGAGACATGTGAAGGAAAAGAAAGAAAGAAGGAAGGAAGGAAGGAAGAAGAAAGGGAAGGAGGGAGAGAGGGAGGGAGGGAGGGAGGGAGGGAGGGAGGGAGGGAGGGAGGGAGGGAGGGAGGAAGGAAAGAAAGAAAGAAAGAAAGAAAGAAAGAAAGAAAGAAAGAAAGAAAGAAAGAAAGAAAGAAAGAAAGAAAGAAAGAAAGAAAGAGAAAGAATAAAATGAGAGGAGGAGATAGAAAGAAAGAGAGAACAAGAGAAAGAAGCATTAATTTCCCCCAAACAGTGCTGTGATTTAAATATTCAAGTCTTCACCTAATGGTGAACAGTGTTATACTCGTAATAGGCAAACAATGTGTATCCAAAGTCATGAAACTTTAATTAAAGTCTAGGACCACTTTGCCATCATTTTTCCACAAAGGTTATTTAGACAGAAGATTGCATTCCTATGCAAAGGAAAACAGTGTTTAGACTGCACATGCTGGGATCACATGGGATCCTCTAAGCCCTGTACAGGAGAAATCAACAATTTGGCTTGGAATTCCAAACTCTGTCTGAACGTCTTCCAGAAATATTGATTGTATCCTGTCTACTGATGACTTCAGGAAGAATAGGGTGCAAAACACACAGACGAGCTACACTTTCCCTCTTGCTATCATGCCAAACATTTATGAATGGATTGAGCAGGTGAGTATTGAGGGCTTGAGTACATGGTTGTACAATGAGTCCAGGCTAGAGGCCTTGACAGTGTCAGGACTCGACCCCCAGGGGCAATGAGCTCAGCAGAGGACATGAGATGCAAAGCTGAAAATCTATAAATGCAGCAGTTAGTTTTTTACAAGGTTAGGATTTGCCTTCTGGGTTCCTCCGTTTCTATCCAGAAATTTAATACTTATAACATACTTAGCATGTTAATGAAAAAGCTTCCTGCAATATTGTCCTCAGAGCGCACACAAATGAGAACTTTGGGGAATATTTGGGACTAGAGCTATTGCTTGTTTTTTTTGAGTGGAATTTTACCAAAACAATGTGAATTGTGAGAAAACACCATTGTGCTGAGCTGTGGGCAGAATTCACAGCTGAGGTTACAGTATTGACTTATTTTGGACCAACCATTGCACTTGGATAGATTTTCCCAACAACAGTGGCTGCCAAGAAGCAAAGCAGAAGCCATTAGAATTGATGATGGATAATGTTAGGAAAGACGTTAAGAAGATAGGGGAAGCAGCCAATCGGAGTCTTCATGGCCGTGAGTAAATTCCATAAGTAAAAGTGAAATATTTATGTACACACTTTCCTTCCTCTCTATTACACACACACACACACAGAGAGAGAGAGAGAGAGAGAGAGAGAGAGAGAGAGAGAGAGAGACAGAGAGAGACAGAGACAGAGACTAAATAAATTAGAGTTTGACAAGGTGAACTTGGAAGGTGGCCTAGTGGTAAAAACCTTTGCCTCACAAGCAAACGGACCTGAATTCAGATCCACAGATGCCAAGTAAAAATTTTTATGAAGGTGACAGTCCACTTACAATTACAGCCCAAGCTAGTTAGTACCACTAGTCCTGATGGCATACTCTGAATTTAAATAGAGACCCAGGCTCACAAAAGTAAGGTGGAAAAGTAACCAAAGATCATTTCAAATATCACTCATGAGCCTTCACAAGCACGCACACTCAAGTGTAGCCATGTATATACATTCACATACATGTATACTTGCCCACATGCAAACACACACACACACACACACACACACACACACACACACACACACACACACACAAAATGTGTATACATGAAAGAAAAGAAACATTCTGCAGAAAGATAAAATGCCATAACTCTTTAAGATATGAGATCATATGATCTTTTGCCTGTTGCATATAGCTTTTTAAGTAAAATGGCATGATTTTCAAGATACCCCTATGTTATACCATGAATCAAAATTTCATTTTTTCATTCTCATAGGTCATAAGAGAGTCACGGGATTTGCAAATGAGTAACAACACAACACGTGGGTGCTGACTTTGGATTCTGCATAGCTAGCTTGCACCTCTGTGCTCCCTGGCAGGCCGTCTAATGGGCAAAAGATATACTAGAATCTTCTTTCTTTGGAGGGACTCTGCCCCAGCAAGTGTTCAATGTGTGTTGAGTGATTGCCATCAAAAATTAATCTTGAACATTGACGGAATCACTAATGTTACTGATGGTGAAAACCCGAGTGCGCCTCACTCCCATCACCAATACCCATCATCCACCTTCAAATCTACCTTTCACCCTTCTCCCAGTAAACCCATTAACACAGTAGATTGCCCACTGTTTTCCAGCAGTATATATACTTCAGAGTCTCTTTTTCCATCCATGTCATTGTGCTTGCTTAGAATGCTACTTTGCATCACACAACTAGAAAACCCTAATGTGTAAGGTTCATTGACTTTTAAGATTTCAGCTACATTGGTCCCTTCCCCAGCACACACCTATTGGAGAATCTTCTGCACTTAACACCTGCTGTAGATGCTCAAATGTCATTCCCATTATGTTGTGTACTTCTTTAATTTAGTTAGAAATCATTTATTGGACTTCTCTGTATGGATATGTGCATAAGATTTTATCACCGATATTTTGTTCTTATTTTTAAAGGCATTATTGCAGTTTGCATGTGCGTTGCAGACAAATTAATTATCAAGCAAAGGGAACAAGGAGTTTTTTTCTTGCTTGCACTTCTCCATTACAATTCATAGTCCAGATTGGCAGGAAAGTTCAAACCAACCCAGGAACTGAGGAAACTGACCATATGCACAGGAACTGCTTAGGAGAGAGACAAACCTCCTCGCCCAGCAGTGAGTCTGCCAATGTATGTCAAAATGGGCCAAAGTACTGAACCAACCCCCTCCTCATATACACTGCCCAGGGAACCCCCTCACACACACACACAGGTTGGGTCTTTCCTCAACCATTAGAGATTCTCTCATAGACTTCATCAGGTCATCTTATCTACTAATTCTTCACAAACGTGCTTGAAAACTAAATCCTCCATTGTTAAACTGACATCTGTGTATGACTGGCACAAGTGTTAAAACAAGTTAAACAAGTTAAAACAACTTCGCACCTCATAGGCATATTTTCACAGGGTAGATTTTACAGAGGAGAGCTTCCAGACCATAAAAAGTATTGCAGTAACTTTTCTTTTGATGTAAGACACAATTTCAGGGAGAAAAGGGAGATGTATTTAGTTTTTGGTTTCAGAGGGGATATAGTCCATCATAGCGGAAATTGCACAGTAGAAAATATAGCTGTCAGCAAAAGCAATTCTCTGACTTAGACCACCACCACCATGAGGAAGACAGACAGAACAAGAGCAAACCCAGCAGAAAAACCAATCCCCATGGCTTGCTGTCGCCAGGAAGGTTCTACCTCTCAAAGGTGCTGAGACCTTTCCAAATACTGATACCAACTAAGGATGCAAGCACATGAGCCTTCAAGGAGCAAGTCACAGTCAAACCATGACAGTTGGCATGAAAATATCACTACAGATTTTCTGCGGTGTACTCCTAAGTCATCTTACTTATGTAAGAAGATGCCACTGAATGTCTTAACATGGTGGACGGCATAATTCCACTGTCTTACTGCAATCAAACAGAGAAATTCAGCATGATATGTTGCCTGAATACATCTTCAGATCTTCATTAGTTGCACTCATATTTCTAACTCTGGGATTTACATGTGTATATAGTTTGTCTATACTATTTACTTGCTGGTGTTCTTCTCAATGTTTTATGGCATTTTCTCTTATAACTCACGTATAAACAATTTGATTATTTTCTGGGTTGGTAAATATCTATTGTACTTTTTTGTTGAATTCTTTTAGAGTTTCATAGATGAATAGAGTGAATTTTTGTCATTTTCACCCTTTATTATTCAATCCCATCCACCTCTTCTTAGGTTTAAAGGAGAGGAAAGGCTCAGGAAAGCAACTTCGACCATGTGTTGAGAGCCACATGGAGACTCATTAATAAAGATAAATGAACATAAGGGAGAGACTTAAGAAATACAAGTTTATTAGTATTTGGGGTAAAGGGAACCACAGTTTAGCCTTAAAGTTAGAAAGCCCTAGAGGAGATAGAAGGACATCAGTGAGGACAGTCAGAGTAGAAGAGAGTGGCCGTGGAAAGCCTTCAAGGGGACAAAGCCAAAGGAAGAGGGCTCTGTATGGAGAGCACAGAGCCTGAAAAGAGAGGAGCTCCTGGAGCAGCCAGAGATCCTTCGTGGCCCCAGATCCTGCTGAGGAGTTAGGGGGACAGGGAGAGATCTCCAGGGAAGCAGGGCAGGGGGAAGGTGGAGAGAGAGCTCATGTCACAGTCTCAGAGCTAAGCATTCAGTTTTCACTGCGTCATCCCCTTTTCCTGCTGCAAATCTTCTTCTCTACTAGTAGCCCTCCTAATGTTAGGCCCCTAGTTTTTGGCCCCTTAAGAGTAATGACTTCACTTACTGAGCTTAGCACTCCAGTACCTATAGCTGATTCTGAGGCCTGGGAGCCTCGAGGTGTTCTCAATTTATGAATGGTGCCCAGGATAGCTAAATCAGAGCTCAGAAAGGTACCCACAATGACTACAATTCACATTCTCCATGACTGATGCTAGCCTCCAGAAAAATAAGGCCAAACACACAAAAGGCAAGTGGCCAAGCTTGAGTGGAGAGTGAGTAGAACCCAGTGCCTGATGCCTTTTCCACTAATCGCTAATCGACCTGGACAGACTGGCCAGGGAGGCTTCCGGTTTCCTTCGTTACTGTGCAAAGAAGCAGCACTTTGAGTCAAGCAGAGACTGCTTGGAAGTCCTGTCTCTCTGGGAATCTGCCTGTGCCTCTGACTGCAGGGAAGCAGGGACTCATTGTTCCAGCCAGATGTGTTCTCCCCAGGAAAGATGCAGCCGAACTTGATTAAGCTTCCTGGGGATCAGCTATGAAATGCAAATGTGTTCGACTCACACGCCAGTGACATCCATTGCTTCGGCTGTGCTGGGGCTGATAATGCCAATTAAATGCCAAGGCTCACTTAACAGGTGTGCAGATTGCTGCTGCTGAATGATTTACTAGAGCAACTCCCCCCCCCAGGTGTGAAGCAGACAGGAAAGAACGTTTCATCTCCCTCTCATTCCCATCCAGGTCATTAGCTTTTACATTTGGTCCTTGCGGCCAAGAATTAACCTTTCTCCTCAAAAAAAGAAAGAAACCAGCATCATCCTAGGCAGGTATAAGCTAAACTGTTCATATTTCTGATCTCTAGAATTCTGCCTCTATCGTGTACTTCCTTAGGGGAGACTCCCCTCTTCTTGGTCACCCCTCTTCCTCCACTCTGTCTGTCGACTCACAGACTTCCAAGCAGCAATCTGTCATTTTCCTACTCAAAAGCATGCACTGAATTCTCATTGTCTAGTCAATCAAGTGGAGTAGGACTCACATCCTCTATAGATCTTACTCTATTGTTGCTAGACAATATGAGAACTTGTGGACCACTGTGTCATTTATTCTCCACGTCTGCTTCCTCCCGCAAACTTCTAAGGTATCGTTATACCTGTATCCTCAGTCCAGAGACATTTGGGTGGGCAGAGGGAAGAGTCGGAGAAGCCTTTTTAGATATCCTTAATTGTGATTTCTTTCTTTCTTCCACAATCCCAAACTTCTTGATGTAGACTTCTTAGGTTTCTGGCACCCACTACAAATCCGAGGCATGGCAGTTTTTCAATTTGCACAATGTCATTTTATGTTCACAGATGGGGAAATTAAGTTCCCAAGTGATGAATAATTTGCCCCAAACTACAGAGTTAAGGAGAGGTGTAGTAGCTCAGCACTGAACCGGGACGGGGAGCTCTCCAACACATCAGCACTTGCTGGTTGCAGTCTGTTGCAGCCTGGGTGAATCACTTGGTACCGAGTCTCTAACGTGACAACTGTTCATTTCCATGCCATCATTTGTAATTCTGAGAGAAGAGGAGAGAAGCCATTTTATTTGTGTATACATCCTGCCCCAAAGTAGATGCTGGTATAAGCTATTTAGAATCATGTCAATTTGCTCTGGAAGAGGTGACTGGCTCTAACTTTTCTGATACTTTAAGGATGTGTGTAGGTAGCAGCACAAACATGTGGATTGGAATCCTCCCAGTCCAAGCACGGAGAAAGATGGTTGCATTTCTAAGATCGCCACAAGGGGAGATTGATTTCAGTTAACAGGTCACCCCTAAATCCATCTGAGCACAGCATCTAACTCGAGGTTGTGTTTCGCTCTCTGCTGGCCTGTGACCCTATACTGGAAGAAGCATGGCCCACCACTCCCACTTCAATCTGGCTTCCCTTCCCCCCAAGTCCATGGTTACAGTGACAGACCCCACTGTTTTCAAAGGGAGCTAGAGAAGCTTGCCCAAAGACAATTTTCCTTCCATAGCATTCCTCCGTGTAAATGAACTCACTGTGTTCTTGCTAAACCCAGCTCTGCGGAAGGCGAGCTGGAGATTGTGGCTGGAAGGACGGAGGACAGCAGAGTGAAACACACAGCAGTGACCACTGCTGGCGCTTTTTCTTCTTTCAGAATTCACAGGTCAGGTTAACTTGGCTGCATTTGCCTGAGATACCTGGGAAAGGGGAAAGGCAGGGCCTGCTTAGTAACAAGAAGTGATATTTGTGGCTCTTGAGCCCATCTAAAGGGATCCCAAAGCAGCTTACTCCAGAACCAGTTTTCTTCAGGTGTGCGGTCATCCACCACGGATGGAGGTCGTGAGCATCCATCCTAATTTGTGAAAGAGTTGGAGATTCAATTTTCTGGAGCCAAATACCCACAAAGCAGCACTTTTCTTGCTATCTCTAGAAAACCGCCAAAAAGAACAAGAAAGAAAGAGAAGTAAAAAATGCTGGCAGTTTTTCCACAGTGGCAGCGACCCTGGTTCTACCTTCATGGAATCCTGAGGGATGCTGAAGAGCCGGAATCTTCTAAGCAGGGAACAGAGCGTCAATACAGCTTCAGCTACTCAGTTTTCTGGTAAAAGAAAGTAAAGGGCAGGAGAGATTAGACACAGCAGTCAAAGCCTGCAGAATGTCAGCCAGGTGGACAAAGTTAAAAAGATCTATCCTGCAACATGGTGATTGCAGTTAACACATGATATATACCATCTTCCTAAAACTAAGATTTTACATTTTCATATCTTGCCCACACAAAGGCCATGCATGCTAAGTCATTTGATTTACTCACTGCAGACTGACCACATATATCACAATTCCATGTTGTACACTTTAAGTATATAGAATTTTATATCTGCATCTTCGTATGGTTGTGAGTTGATGCCATAGAAAGATGGCAGTGAAGACATGGAGTGCAATCAGAGTTTCAGACAGTGACCTGGTGTCCTGAGGACCAGGTGAGTGACAGGAAACAGGGACCTTTGCCCCTCCACAGGTGATCTCCAGGGAGTCTATCCAGGTTTATGTCCTGTATATTTTTTTAGTGTTGGGGATGGACCCAGGTCTTACAGATGTTAAGCAGTGTTCAGCTATACCCCAGCTCTATGCATTGTGACACTGAGGATATACTTATTATTTTAAAAACCACAAAGTCAACCTAGTACTCTCTTCTTTGAGATTATTTTCAAGAGGTCTGCATTAGGCCTCAAAATTCTGGGAAATGACTCGGATATTCGCATAAACCCTTCTTAGGTTGTCTACCCCTTCCTTTTTGCTGACTGGAACCATTCTTCCAAGGGTTGTGAGGAAGATATAGCAACACGTGTTGCTCCTGTCCGAGTCTAAAAAACTCAGGTTGGAATTTAATTGCTGTTGAAGTAGTACCAGACAGTAATACTTTTTGTTCATTAAAACAATTTAGTTTTTGAAATTTTAAGTAAGCAGTCACAATGAAGGATTTCATTGTGACATCTTCATGTCGCAATGGTTGATCCTTTTGTATTTGTTAACCTAGAATGTGATCAATCAATAGTAGAAGACATTCTATGAACTATGAAAAAATTGTGTTCTACCTTCCTGTTTGTAAAGTGACACTGACAATTGTCACCTTGCAGACCTACAGTGCTCAGTATCTGCATCCTTCTTCTTTTTTATGAAGTGGCCATGACTTGACATGTTAAAAGGCTTTCAGACTAAAAAAAAAAATAACTTGAGAAAAGAATAATTATTACAAAAAAATTGTGTTCTGTGATTATTGAGAGGCATATTCTATAGTTGTCTCCCAGTCTCTCTAGACAATGAGTGAGGTGTAACTCTGAAGTTTCCTTACTGATTTTTAGTTCAGATAAAATATCTAAAGATCAAAGAAAGGAAAAAAAAAAGATCAAAGAAAGGTCTTGCTTGAGCACTTATCAGACCTTTTTCTGCCATTACTGTTTGTTTTATAAAATCAGGCATCCAAGCATTTGGTGCCTGTAATTATAATTGTTATGTCTTCTGATAAACTGTCCATTTTTGTAGTATAGTAGCCTCTTTTGTCTTTTCTGACTAATATTGGTTTGAAAACTACCACATTCAATATCGTATTAGTCATACCAGCCTGATTTTGGCTTTCATGCTCTTGATAGATTGACATCCACTCTTTTGACTCTTGGTCTGCAGTATTTTTGCAAGTGACTTTTTTTTTCTAGAGACAGCACATATACTGATCAGGTTTTCTAATCCAGTCAGTCAGTCTGTGTTTCTGTTGCTTAGCAGAGGCCATTTGCATTTAAGGTCGTTGCTGAAGATGTTTAGTACTTCTTGTGACTTGTTGATTGATTCTGGTTGGTTGGATTGCTCTTTGCTCTTTTCTTTCTTTCTGTTAGTATGACTGGTTCCCTAAGCCTTGGGGTAGGGGTAGGATGGCTTAAGTATGCTGTTTAAGGGCTAAGAAGTCCACAATCACTTATTTTTTATTCTTGGTTGCACTTTTTTTTGATAAACACTTTCCAGTGTGGAAGGAAGCGTATAGTCTAAGCTGAGTGCTTATTTTTATACTGCTAATTTTTCCTCCTCGGATTCTGTATTGAATTCACTGGCTTCTTTGTATACCCTTCAAGGTCCCTGGTCATTTTTACCAGTGAACTTTTGAAATGCTCAGCTGACATTTTCTCTCTCAATACCTTTGAGTGTTGTGTTTGAGCAGTGAGGATCTTCTGTACTAACAAAATGCCTTGCCTTCCTGCTTTGTGTCTGTGATATGACTTCAGCGTCTGGTAGTTTCCGTCCCTTTCAGTTTACTCTGTGGGTTTTCTTCCTGAGCAGAACACTTCTGAGGGCTTGATCCCTTGTACCCCTGTTGGAGGAATTTTCTAGTCTATCACCTCACCTGGAAATCTCTACATGGTGGTACCTTTAAGAAGTGCTTCTGCAATGAGTGTACAAGCACTATTATTCTTATTGTGGAAATGGACTCATGCCATCTTGCTCTCTCTCTCTGTCTCTAATTTTGCCCTCTACCATGAAAAGGTTAGGTAATAAGACCATTTTCAGATGTCGGTCTTTCAACTTTTGACTTTCTAACATACAAAACTATTTACCAGTAAATTATCTTTCATTTTCTTAAATTCCTTCACCAAATTACCCATTCTCACGCTTCAGGTATTATACCACAACTGAAATAAAGTAACACAGACAACACACATACACACACACACACACACACACACACACACACACACACGGCTGGGCTGGACTTAGAAGAAGTAATGTCTGTATCTCAGTGCACTTACCTGTGATCAGACTAGATCAAAAGAACACTTGTTTCTATCAAGTGAACTAAATTCCACATGCTTCCCACTCTGTTTTACTTCCCTGGATATGTAGGCTGTAGCCCCAATTCATAAATTCAGGATGTAATTAATTCAAATCAGAGACTGCAGTAAAAAACCTTCTTATATTAAGAAGCTCAACTGTCCTCACTTCAATCAAGTGAATGAAAGAGGTATTTTTTAAAAAGAGATGAAGACAGGGCCACTGGAAGATGGCCCCATTACTTCCCCTCAAATATTTTCATCAGTTAATCAATGACAGCAAGTGCACTGAAAAGAGAAAATAAAGACAAGCAGAGGTGGAGAGACCCCTCCCCATCCATCTCAGATTGTACGGTGGCTCTTTAATCCTCAACAGTTCCAAAGACAAAGTCTCCTCCATGTACTTTCTTAAAACACTATGACCCTACTAGGGCAAACTATCAGCAGCATGAATATGATTGATAACAGTAATGTTCTCTTCTTTAGGAGCATTTTCAAAGAGAGATGGAAGGCTCGCCTGAGAGCCAGAAAATATTCTGGGTGTAGCTGTCATTGTGTCATGTAGAGGAAAATCAAAAGAATGAGAACAATAGGAAAAAAAATATGGCCCAGTGCCCTGGATACAATATCAAAGTAGACAGGACATACACTGTTTCAAGTATTGAAGTCTTGGAAGCAATGCAAATATTGGGAAAGCACCTAGTCTTCCAATTAAAAGAGACCTCTGGTATTTGTAGTATAATAAAAATATTCCATTTCACTTCTGCTAATCTAAGTTTCTTTAAACCTGGACAATATACACACGGTACAGTAAAATCTCCGAAAGATGCAGAAAAGATGACTGACAGAAACCTTCAGACTCAAGGGAGGACAAACACTACTCCTGGGAGAAACCTTTGGCCTGAGATCTGACCTGCACCGGACCCTGAAGGAAGTAAGGACAGAATCTGCCTTCTCTTTGGGGTAAGGGGAGGGAACAGGGCTGACACTGTAGGGCAGAATGATGCCACCTAGTGACACATATATTGAGGCACATATATTGACTTTTAAACAGCAAATGAATGGTTGAACCACATCAGAGTAGCAAAACATAAGTTTTGACCAGAAAATACATGCAAAGTAAATAACGTAGGTAAGAGTCTTTGAGTCCTGAAACTTTTCAAGGTAGAGTTCAAACTATTCATTATCAGAAAATACAATTACCAAAATCCCATGCAGATGTTGAGATTATCAGGTAAATACACACAGGCATAATGACAAGGAGGAGGGTGGAGAAGAAAAAGTAGCAGAGGAGGTAAGTCAGAGCCATAGTAAGAATGTGTAGAAATGCTATAATGGAATCCCTCTGTATATTAATATCCAGTAATACTTTAGAAGAAAATAGAACTGTAGGTGTGATTGCCACAAAAATCAAAGGAGAGAGAAACAGAACAAGCATTCCTCAAATAGCTTGCAAGTACTTATTCAAACGTCATGTTCTTCTGAGATCATACCAGAGCAGATTATACTAAAGAGGAGTCCAACAATCCCTACCTATTTTCTATTAGCTTAAGCTGTGATCATTTACCAGAATCTCCTTAAGAATGAAGATTGGCACCGAGACCCCTGGAGCCATAGTAGTGATCTTATGCTTAAGGGGAACAAGAGAAAGGGCTTATGGAAATGCCACTGGGTCCTTATATGTCATCGGAGAGGAGGACACAGTGGAGAGTTAGGCACACACAATAAAGGACTATCTGGGAATTGGGGGGGAGGCACTGGGGAAGGGGAGGGGGAAGAGGGGGGAGGGAGGGAACTGGTAAAAAATTTTTAAAATGTATAATTAAATTTTTAATAAAAAAAAAAAAAAAAAAAAAAAGAATGAAGATTGGCCCTTTTGCACCCCACCCCGCTCCGCCGGTCTGGACGCGCGCGCGCGGTCCAGTCAGCCCTCAACCCCGCACCCTAGGTGGTAAGTCCCCGCCCCGCGCACCGCCCACCAGGACCCCAGGTCGGCCCACAGGGACCCGGCTCCGACTCCCACCACCCAGCCGGAGCCGCGGGCGCGGGGCTGAGGGACGAGGAGGACCTCCCCCTGCGCCCGGGACCCGCCACAGCTGCCCTCGGGTTAAATAGCTCCACACCGTCGCCCCCATCCCCCCTTTGCACCCCACCCCGCTCCGCCGGTCGGGACACACGCATGGTCCAGCCGGGCCTCATCCCACGACCTAGGTAAGTCTCCGCCCGCACCTCCCACCAGGACCCCAGGCCAAATAATTCGGTTTAGTGAAATTGAGAGATCTTAAGAGTTAAAATGACAATGCCAAAGTCAAAGTGCAAATCCATGAGAAGCAACAATCAAGTAAACAAATTTCCCACTGAAGAAATTAATCCCATAATGTTAGACTCCAACAAGAACAAACCCACGGAAAAAGGCCAAGAAAGCCCCACCCAGGATAAAGACTTTCAAAACATGATCATTACCATGTTCAATACTATGAAAGAGGAAATCAGGGGGGAATTACATAATCGAATCAATCGCTTTGAAGAGGAACACAACAGACATCTGGAGGAGTTGAGAAAAACAGTGCAAGAAACAAAAAGTGGCATAGAGCAGTTAAAGCACACTCAAGCAGAGTTTAAAACTGAACTAAAAGACAAGTTATCTTCAACCCAGAACGCCACAGAGAGTCTTATCAACAGAACTAACGAAGCAGAAAACAGAATTTCAGACCTTGAAGATAAAGTGGGAGTACTAACCAGCTGAATGGAAGAGGTTGTTAAAGCCAAAAAGATACTTGAGAGAAATATCCAAGAGATATGGGACACCCTGAAAAAGCCTAACATGCGTATTCATGGAATACCAGAGCAAGAATCTCAAAATACCACCCCTGAGGAAATTTTTCAAATGATCATCAAGGAAAACTTTCCTCATCTAAAAAAAGACAGGCCCATCCATATACAAGAGGCATTCCGCACCCCAAACAGATACGACCAAAATAGAAGCACCCCACGGCAAATAACAGTTAAAACACTCCACATTCAAGATAAAGAACTGGTGCTGAGAGCTTCAAGGGAGAAAAAACAAGTCACTTTTAAAGGTAAACTTATTAAAATAACAAATGACTTCTCAGTCGAAACAGTAAAAGCAAGAAGAGCTTGGAGAGACATACTTCAAGTATTGAATGAGCAAAAATGTCAACCCAGGCTGATTTACCCTGCAAAACTATCAGTCATGATTGAGGGAGAAAGAAAAATTTTCCAGCACAAAGACAACTTGAAGGGATACATGGCCACCAAACCAGGCCTTCAAAAAATGCTAGAACTGATACTCAAGCATGAAGAAAAAAACAGGCATATCCAGGAGAACAGAAGGCAAGTATAACATCATTAAAAACGAAGCAATATACTTATAAAAGCTACTAAACATAATAAATGTCTGGAATTAACAATAGTTTCTCCATTATAACACTAAATGTTAATGGAATTAATTCACAAATCAAGAGACACAGATTACAAACCTGGATTAAAAATCACAATCCATCAATCTGCTGCCTGCAAGAAACCCATCTCACCACAAAAGATAGGCACGCTCTAAAAATAAAAGGCTGGTCAACAATTCTACAAGCAAATGGAAGCAGAAAACAGGCAGGGGTAGCCATTATGCTATCAGACAAAGTGGATTTCAAACCAAAGAAAATTATAAGAGACACGGATGGATACTACATTTTAGTCACAGGTACAATTCACCAGGAAGACTTCACAATACTGAACATATATGCACCCAATACGGGCCCCTCCACATTCATTAAGAAAACCCTACAGCGTCTAAAGCAAGAAATCAACCCCCAAACGATAATTCTTGGGGACTTCAACACCGCCCTCTCTACATGGGATAGATCAACAGGTCAAAAGCTTAACAGAGACACTTTGGAACCCTGAAAGAAATGGACCTTACAGATCTCTATCGAACTTTTCACCCACACACCAAAGAATACACATTTTTCTCAGCAGCACACGGAACTTTCTCCAAAATAGATCACATATTGGGCCACAAAATGAATCTACACATATACAAGAAAGTTGAAATTCTAACCTGTGCCCTATCAGACCATCACGGCCTAAAGCTGGACATCCACAACACATCAAACAAGAAAAAATACACTAACTCCTGGAAACTTAACACTATGATGCTGAATGAGAACTGGATTCAGGAAGAAATTAAAAAGGAAATTCAAGATTTCCTGAAAGTGAATGATAACGAAAATACAACTTACCAAAATCTCTGGGACACAATGAAAGCTGTTCTAAGAGGTAAGTTCATAGCTCTTAATGCCTACGTCAAAAAAATGGAAACATCAGAAATAAACAACTTAACAATGCAGCTTAAAGCTTTAGAGAAACTAGAGCAATCTGATCCCAAAAGTAGTAGAAGAGAGGAGATTAGCAAAATAAGGGGAGAAATATCTGAAATAGAAATTAAGAAAACGATAGAAAAAAATCAACCAATCAAAAAGCTGGTTCTTTGAAAAAATCAATAAGATTGATACACCCCTAGATAAACTAACCAAAAGCAAGAGAGAGAAAACCCAAATTAACAAAATTAGAAATGAACATGGAGTTATCACTACTGATACCCAAGAAATCCAGAGAATTATAACATCATATTTCAAAAACTTATACTCTGGGAAGTTTGACAACACAAAAGAGATGGATGAATTTCTAAGTAAACACAACTAACCTAAATTGAATCAGGAAGTTGTGAATTATTTAAATAGTCCTATAACATATAAGGAAATTGAGGAAGTAATCTCAAATCTTCCCACCAAAAAATGTCCTGGACCAGATGGATTCAGCACAGAGTTCTACCAGACATTTAAGGAGTTAATAACACCAATACTCCTTAAACTGTTCCATCAAATAGCAAAGGAAAGAACACTACCAAATTCCTTCTATGAAGCTAATATCGTTTTAATCCCAAAACCTAATAAAGATTCACTTAAAAAAACTATAGGCCAATCTCCCTGATGAACACAGACGCAAAGATTCTCAACAAAGTCTTAGCAAATCGGATTCAAAAACATATTAAAAAGATCATTCACGGGGACCAAGTAGGCTTCATCCCTGGCACACAAGGTTGGTTCAACATACGCAAATCAATAAATGTAATTCATCATGTAAACCAGTCCAAAGTCCAAGACCACATGATACTCTTGATAGATGCAGAAAAAAGCTTTTGACAAGATCCAACAGCCTTTTATGATCAAAACGCTAGAGACAGTAGGAATGGAAGGAACCTTTATCAATATAATAAAAGCTATATACAACAAGCCCACAGCAAGGATTATGCTCAATGGGGAACAATTGGAAGCATTCCCACTTCGATCAGGAACTAGACAAGGCTGTCCACTCTCACCACTTCTATTCAATATTGTACTTGAAGTGTTAGCTGAAGCCATAAGACAAGAAAGGGGGTTAAAAGGGATTCAAATCGGCAAGGAAGAAGTCAAGCTATCCCTATTTGCAAACGACATGATCTTATACCTGAGTGATCCCAAAAACTCCACCAGGAAGCTCCTGGAACTAATTGAGAAGTTCAGCAGAGTGGCAGGATACAAAATAAATGTGCAAAAATCAGAGGCCTTCCTATATGCCCAGAATGAAAGAAGTGAAAAAGCCTTGAGAGAAACAATACCATTTATTATAGCCCCTAAAAAAATGAAATACCTTGGTATAAACCTAACCAAGGAGGTAAAAGACCTTACAATGAAAACTTTAAAACCCTAAAGAAAGAAATAGCAGAAGACACCAGAAGGTGGAAAGACCTCCCTTGTTCCTGGATTGGCAGAATCAACATTGTGAAAATGACCATCCTACCAAAAGCAATATACAGATTCAATGCTATACCAATCAAAATCCCAAAGCAATTCTTTAAAGAAGTTGACCAAACAATCTCAAAGTTCATATGGAGGCACAAAAGACCCAGGATAGCAAAAACAATCCTGAGTAACAAAAACACAGCTGGAGGTATAACCATACCAAACCTTAGTCTATACTACAAATCCATAGTTATAAAAAACAGCCTGGTACTGGCTCCAAAATAAACACACAGATGAATGGATAAGGATTGAAGACCCAGATATAAGCCCACAAAGTTACAGCCATTTGGTCTTTGACAAAGGGGCCCAAAGTATCCAATGGAAAAAGAACAGCATATTCAATAAATGGTGCTGGCAAAACTGGATCTCCACCTGCAGAAGATTAAAGCTGGATCCATACTTGTCACCATGTACAAGACTTAATTCCAAATGGATCAAGGACCTTGATATCAGGCCAGAGACTATAAAAACCATAGTTGAAAGGATAGGGAACTCCCTCGAGCTGATTGGGCTAGGCCAACATTTCCTAAACAGACATCCAATGGCACAGTCACTGCTACCAACTCTCAACAGTTGGGATCTTGTGAAATTAAAGAGCTTCTGTTCAGATAAAGAGATTGTAACACGAGCTCAAAGGCAACCCACAGAATGGGAGAAAATCTTCACTAACCACATATCTGATAGAGCTCTATTGTCCAGAGTGCACAAAGAACTTAGAAAACTAAACACCAAGGAAACCAATGGCCCAATTTAAAAATGGGCCCTGGAACTTAAAAGAAACTTTACCAGGGATGAAATTAAAATGTCTAGCAAATATCTTAAAAAATGCTCCACTTCTTTAGCCATCAGGGAAATGCAAATCAAAACTTCCCTGAGATATCATCTCACCCCAGTCAGGATGGCAAAAATCCACAATACTAACAATGACAAATGCTGGAGAGGATGTGGAGAGAGGGGAACTCTCCTACATTGCTGATGGGAATGCAGGCTCATACAGCCACTCTGGAGAGCCGTCTGGAGATTCTTAAAGAAATTAAAGATTGAAATGCCATATGACCCTGCTATTCCACTTTTGGGAATAACCCCCCATACAGCAGAGGTTCCCCTCGATAGCACAAGCACGACCATGTTCATAGCAGCACTGTTTACAATAGCAAAGTCATGGAATCAGCCCAAATGTCCAACAGTTGACGAGTGGATAAGGAAAAGGTGATACATCTATACAATGGAGTACTACTCAGCCATCAAAAATGATGAATTACTGGAATTTGTCGGGAAATGGATGTCTTTAGAAACAATTATATTAAGTGAAGTATCCCAGACCCAGAAAATTAAGCGCCGTATGTACTCCCTAATAGGTTGCTCCTAGTACCAAACCCACCCAGCCCACCTAGAGACAGTAATTGCAAGGATTATGAACAGGAGGGATGGGGTAGGAGGGCCACACCAGAAACAAGGAGAGAAGGGACCATGTTACAGCAGGGAAAATAGGCCTCCACCAAGGACCCAAATAAGTAATGAGACATCTGATTAAGTTCACAGACTTTTGTTCCTGATCATTTACTACTGAGGGGGTGTGATCTCACCAGAAGAGGAGGGCATATAGTCTGGCAGATAAAAAGTAACAATTTTGCAAATGGGTGATAGAGCCCTCCCTCACTGTGGTTTCCCACTTTTATTACATCTACCTTTGAATGTGCTTTTATCACAAGACTCTAACAGCTTTTTGTCTGTGGCCAGGGGGTAACATACAATGCCCACCAGGATGGAGTGAAGGGCATTGCAGGAGCAGCAAAACTGCAAAAGAAAATCAACAAACCACAATCCAGAACTTCAGAGACTCTATATCAACCACCTAGAACTAGGCCAGCTTAGTCTCTCCCCATCTTGAAGCTCAGGGAAATTTGCGGAAGAGGGGGCGGTAAGAGTGTAAGAGCAAAAGGATGGGAGGAGCAACGATATGTAAGATACTCTATACTAGTTAGGGCTGAAGCAATCATAATTGGACTTTGCATGCCCTGCGCATTGTCCAACACACTGTTGACCTCACAAAGTCTAGCATCTGCTAAAGTCACCAAGATCCTTGGAGGCAAAGGATTGGCAGCCACAGCAGTGTTCCTATACCTAAGGGGAACACGGGAAAGGGTTCGGGAAAAGCCACTGGGTCCTTGTACGTCATCGGAGAGGAGGACCCAGAGAAAAATCAGACATGCACAAGAAAGGACTCTCTGGGAATTGGGGTGGGAGGCACTGGGAGATAGGGAGGGAGAGCGGTGGGGAGGGAGAGCAGGGGGTACGGGGGGAGGAGGAGGGAGGGAGGGAACTGGTGTACCTAATAAGTTTGTATGAGCTGAAATAAAAAAAAAAAAGAATGAAGATTGGCTGACAGTGTGAATATTTATGACATTTGAGGATTGATGATTGTCATCTACCCATATGTCATCATTTGAATGTGTATTGTAGCAAGATAGCTGTCTATGACAGAGTCCTACCACAAGGAAAAGAGGATCAGATTACAGCAACTTCCTGGAATAGGTGGGATCTCAGCACTCTGTGAGCTCTCCAAGTCACGGGGAGGTGCTCCAATTATTCCTTTGCTGCTGTGACAAATACTCTGATCTATGAAACTGGAGGGAGAAAAAGCTTAATGTTTTCATTCAGAATTTCAAAGGAGAGAGAAAGTCCGTCATGGTTGGGACCGCATGGGCTCAGACACAGAAGGCACGGAGACAGGAGCAGCTATACTCAAGAGGGAGGAAGACAGAACAGGAAGTGGGGCTGGTTATCTAGCCTCATAGCCTGCCTTCCAGTAATAAGCTTCCCCCAGAAAGCCTCCACTAACATGCAAGGCTCCACAACTTTCCCAAATAATGCCACCAATTGGGGACCAAGTGTTAATACAGGAGCTCATGTGGACATTTCACATTCATACCAGAACAGTACAAAAAAGTAGTTCAGGAATAAAGATCTCATTCAAAGGAACAGTGGCACATATTTTTCTCTTTGTGTACTGTATTTTATCCAGTAGTTCACATATTATTAAATGGCAAATATTATGTGTAATGTTTGTATGAATTGTTACAGTTGCATGAGAGTTGTAATGACTACCTTCTACCTTACAATAAAATTAAGAGATTTAAAACCTAGGTCAGTATGAATAATGACGATGATAAAAAAGGGAATAGGAAAAAAGCAAAATGAGAAATTGAAACTTATATACCACTTAACATCTACCAGATATAATTTGTATATTTTATTTTATGTAAGGAAGATTAAATTATGGTTCCCAGCTCTTTAAGTAGGAAACTGAAAAACAGATCTTAAATAAATTTTCCAGCATCTCTCAGCTTATACGTTACAAAGAGCAGTATGACTCAGGAATCCATGACCCATTCATTGCTTTCTTTCTCTTTGGCCTTCAACGCTTCTTGTCTTATTAATATCTCTTCGGGCACATTGTCTTCATTTCCGGGACTTAAATATCAAGTACGTTTGGTTTAGTTCAACCATAAAACACGAAGGCGATGCTGAATGAGGAATGGTGAATGTCCAAGTCAAAGGTTTAATCCCATGAAGAAATGCAAGTGCCACTGTTGGAATTATCTGGAGACACATTCGAGGTAAGTAGAAACAATTGTCAGTAGAAGGCTGAGATCCCAGAAGACAGACCTCAATTTTCCTGTTGCTGTACTCCTTGGTGAAAATGGTATGGACATGCTTATGTTGCACAAACCTAGATGTGGTGGGGCAGGAACTCGCTCACGTGGGATCAGCACTTATTTAATTTCAACCTGAAAACACAGTGTGCTGCTTGAAGAAGTTACATAAACCTGCCTTGGTACCTCAGACTTTGTTCACTTGCTAGTTATAAGATTTCGCAAAATTTGCTTGACGCTTCCACATCCAACGTAAGTGTCTGTGAAAAGCAGCTGATATTAATTCCCTGATCAAGAGCTGCTGTGGAAGAAAATGGCTTGAAGCCAGGAGCTGCTACCCTTCGTAGAACCATCAGCAAAACTGATGGTATGTCTTGATATACCTCCTGCACTTCACAGGTAGTCTAAACAGGTGACTTGCATGAACGCTTCCTATCCTCTACCCTATCTGGGCCTGAAGCCTAATTCCAGTGGTAATACACCTGCATGCTTATATTAAGAATGCAAGAATAAGAAAGTAAATAGATTACTTGACCAGCAAATAGGACACAATTTGACAACAGACTCTGAGGAAGATGTTTTTTTTAAATGCAGATAATCAGAAAAAGGACAAAGGAGAACCTTTTTATAATGTCATAACTGAAAATTAGAAGCAAGACTTGCAGCTTCCAGAAGCTCAGCTGGTTGCCATCCGTGTTGGAAGAATGGCTGGACGGAAGTGCAGTCTGGATAATTAGTGGGTGAGTTATGGTGAATCTTAGCCCCGAATCAGCTCCCCGCTAACATACTTCCTTTCTCTGTTCCGGGGCTCCATAGTCAAGACTCCCCCAGCATCCTAAATTCCAAACCATTCATTTAGTTTGGCTTAATTAATTTCCCTTCCAAAATCTCACCTATTGCTTTTGCTCTCTGTTAAGCTCTTAATGAATATCCCCACAGATTCTATTTGTGTCTTCAGAGTCCTAAGGAAGGCAACGAACATGTAGTTCCCCTCCTGTGCCAGATTCTTCAAGATCTCAGGGCTGAGCCCCTTTCTCCAGCAGAGTTCCTTCAAATCTGTATGCGTTTGACATTATGTGTAAAGGCAAGATTTCAAAAGGTCGGCCGGGGGGCTGGGCTCCTAAAGGAATGACTCTGGTTTTATATTAAGCTCTATTTGAGTAAACAAGACTGAACATGCTTCGGCCGTCCCCACTGTCACCAAGGCTACCGAGTGATTCCCAGTGGAGCCCTTGCCAGTCCCCACATATGTAACATAAAGGAGGCAGCAGCCACAGGTTTGCATCCTGACTGGAGAAGAAGAGAGAGTAAGCCATGTCCAGCCTTTGCCAGAATGACATGGACTTTTCTTCTGAATGACAGTGTCGGAAGACAAGCTGATTTGGGCAGAACATGTTAAAGGGTCTGGAAGTGTTGCCTTTCAGTTGCCTGTGGGACTCTCATCATCTTTCCGTCAGTTTCCTTTCTTTAGAAGAAGCTTCCTTGAAAGAGATAGTTATACGGTGTCTTAGCTTGGGGATGACAGCGGGAGGCCTCAGGAGGAGGCTCATGCCAATGACTTACTCAGAAGTGGTTCCAGAGCAGATTCTTCTTCTACGGAGAAGTTTGATCTGGCTGAGACTGTCAAAGTGCAATTGCTAAGATGTGTTTTCATTTTTTTTTCATTTTTTTTATTATTTATTCAATTGTGCGAGTGTATGTGTGTGTGTGTGTGTGTATGCATGTATGTGTGTGTAGAACCATGGACGAATTCGGGAACCACCATGGACGCCTCCACCTCCTCCTTGTTTACTCTGCCCCGGGATTCACAGGCTCCGCCCTACCAGGACCAGAAATGCAGGCCGCCCCCGCTTCCGCCTGGCGTCTATACGTGGGGTTTAGGATCTGAACTCAGGACCTTCCGCCTGCAAAGCAGAGGCTTAACCCCTGAGCCACCTCTCCAGCCCGTGTGTTTTCATTTTTTATAAAACATTTTGGTGTGTGTGTGTGTGTGTGTGTTTGTACAGATGTACCACAGTATATGTGAAGGTTAACGTCCAGAAATCAGTTCCCTCTATCGCCCGTATTGGTTTTGGAGGCTGGGCTCAGGCTATCCCATTTGGTGGCAAGCATGACCAAGCCCTCCAGCCAGCCCTTACACGACTTGAGGCATCCAAAATGGGAGGAAGGGACAACGGAGACACTCGATGTGCTTGTTCCTGACTTCACGTGCCGACTAGCTCCACAGGGTGCAGCTCCTGACCACATTCCCACAGAAGCCTTCTCTGACCCTCATGGTCTACTTGCCAGGTTCCCGGTCCCCAGACCCACCCCTACTTTCGATGACCGTGCCCCCAGTCAGTGTCCTCTCACCTAACTTCAATGATCTCTCCAACATTCTGTGACACTCGTTGACAAGTAATGTGATACAAACTGGGTTAAAGCTGCAGAGCTCACCACTACAGAACCAAAATCCTTGAGAACCAGGACTAGTGTGCAGTTTATCCTAACTTAGGATCCCTTTCAGTGATCATGGGAGACATGGGATGGAAATGAACATGCGACTCGTGAGTCCTGGGAACACCGGAGGTCTCGGGGAGACGGTGTGGGGACTGTGGAGAAAGAGAAAGCCCCAAACACCAGAGTCGTACATCCTCCAGGCTTCCTCTGGTTGTGTGAGTCGAGCTTTGTGATGCCACAGTGTGAAAGTTAAGCCTCAGGAGTGTGGAAGAGCTTTCCCAAAGCTCTCGGCTCCTTGGGAACAGAGCTCAGCTCACTCGCAAGGCCAAGCCGTTTCATTCCCAGATGTGACACCTTCCATCTACTCATCGGTCCTGGGTTCGCTGAGCAGCTTTGTCTACTCAGGCATTACTGGCTGTCCGACAGAGCATAAGGGTAGACTAGAGAACTATATTCCCTCTGGATCTGTAAGCCACGTGACTCTCCCTTCCTCCTTTTCTTCCTGGGTTAGCATACTGGCTCATAGCAGAGAGGAAACCAACTGCACCAACCTCTTCAAAGTCTCTCGCCATGGAGGCAGCAGACGTCCAGGTTCTGGGGCTCAAGGAAGGGACATCTTAGGGAGGTCAAAACTCCATCTACCATCCCACGGCAGGCCACAGGATTGCTAGTGTCATCATTCCCGTTCAAAAGGTTGCAATGAATAATAAAAGTGAGACTTGGAAAACTTTAGAAACTCCCCAAAGTTCACACATATGGAAGTGAAAGAGAAAGAGCAAATCCACGTGAACACTGCCACACGGGTGTCCCCCGAGAAACAGGAAGAAATGTTGCTTCTGAACCCAAAAGGTTAGGCTGAAAGATCTTGGAAGCCCGTCTTCATCTGATGCCCTGTGCTTCTCCACTCAGGGGCAAAAGTAAAGACACAATTAGTTGTAGTCAGTGACTTGTAAGCGCGGCTCTTCCTGGGTGTGAAGTGAGGGCGAGGAAAGAAGTTCCAAGACACCTTCAGAGTCCACTAGAATAAGGGACATGAGTGTTTCTTAAATAAGAATTTTGAAAGAAGAAAAAAACAGGACGAGCTCTGCTTCTTTATATACCACCTCGGAATAATAAATAGGAACTCGGCTTAAGATCCTGAAATAGTCCCTATTGGGCTCTTCCCTGGCAGCCCAACCATCAAAATCAATGACAATCATGTCGGCGTTTTGCTAATTGAACCAAACAGGAGGTAACTGGTCTTGAAAAATCCTATAATGAAGCAATTAGTTACTCCATCAGTAAACGGAAATAATAATCACAGATTGTTAAAGCCGAAAATAAACTTTCTGATTATAGACAGGGGACCTGCAGCCCAGCAGTGTGTGAACCAATCGGCACAGCTGCTACAGCCAGAGCGAGGACCGGTAACGTGTCTCCTCCCCGGCTGCTGGTCCAGGAGTCTCTCTGGGCCATCAACCTCTGGAAGCTTGAATGCGACACATTTGTTTGCCTTAAAAAGAATGGAACATCAGGGACGGATGAGGAGACGGACATGCCTAAGGTTCCGGGCTCCAGGTGAGGACTTGGAGGAGTCAGAGTCTCTGCGTCAGGTATGAGGCTGAGCAGAGGTCCCTTCCGGGGTCCCCAACTGCACACCATATTTAGGGATCACCAACCATCAGTCCTACTCTGATTTCAAGAGCCCTTTTCTTCTATTACAAAGATATTGGCTGGGGGACTGGGAAGATGTCTCCGGGGTTAAAGTCTTTGCCTCACAAGGAAAAGGACCTGTGTTCAGATCCCCAAATCCTACATAAAACTGCTGGGCAGATAGGACAGTGGCCTGAAATTACAACTCTGCAATGTGGAACCAGGGAAACCCCCAAGTAAAGTAGTAAGATTAGGTGAGCAACCCAGGGTGATTCCCAATGTCACCTCTGGGCCTCTCATGGGAAAATGAGGTTCGATTTTACCAAATTCTCATCCTGACCAAAATTTTAGTGCTGTTTTTATGGGTTGATTGGATTTTCATTCATCTATCAAGAAGCAAATGGGAAGGCAGCTAAGGGTCGGTACCCTAGAACACTAGCTTCACCAGAGCACAACTTGTCATTATCCTTTTGACCTAAGGACATGCATATGAAATGCATACATCTATCAGAGTGTCCCTAAAACAGCGTGACGATGAAATTTCTTCCTTCAGGACTTACTGGTGTGTACAAACAGACAGACATAACCCCTGCAGCTCCCAATGAGGGTGTTTGCTGCGGGTTAGTCCTCAGTACGAGGCAACTGTTGTCCTTCCTTCGAGTGACTCTTGAGCAACTTGAAACCCCATTGGCAGTCTCCCAGCTTCTGGTCTTGATGGCTCGTGCTCCAGATGAGCTACTGATCCCTGTAGGATTCTGTTTTGTGCTGCTAATATTTTATCTATTTATGTGCTTCAGAGACAGAGAAGGAAAAAGAGAACGGTGCACGCAATATGCCGTGACATGCTTCAGGAGGTCCGTGGACAACTCTCAGAAGTCAATTCTTTCTTTGTAACATACAGACATCCAGGGATTGAGCCCAGGTTGCCAGGTTTGCAAGCAGGTACCTTCTACCGAGCTATCTCATTACCCCCATACCACAGTCAGGCACAGGTATCAACTTCATGGTTGAGGGTTCGAGCTCTGAGCACATTTGAAGATAATTTGTAATTGAGCTAAGCTCAGAGCAAACCTCCAAGAGATTGTCTAGTGGATGGTAGGTAGAACTAGGCTCTGGACAGGTGAATAAAATACTGAAAACTGGTTGAGGAAGTTGGCATCCTTGTGTACACTTGACCAGACATGCTGGTCTGGCAAGTAAGGATTGTCCCTCTCTCAGCTATTATGTGGAGATGGTACAATCAGTTCTCTCAACCCTTTGGTGATGGTACATGTTCTACTGCTGAACTGGAAAAACCACTGTGACCAGGAATCATAAGAGAAAATAGTCTCTTAAACTATTTGGTCATGATTTCATCAGCAAACATGAAGGCTGACTGCTACGCCCCACTATGGGGTTTCTTATGTGAGAGACAGAAGCTCTGTGTGTCTGGTGTACACTAAGGGCAAAGCAGATAGGAAATACGCGATCACCACTGCAAGCCCCGGGATGCAGCTCCCTCCGTGAGGCAATGTGGCCTCTTGGTCCAGAAAGTACTGGGCATTGCTGGTCTTCTCAATGAATCTATCTCATATTGTTTCAGATGAATTCCTGGTCACTTATGGGATAGCAAGATATGTGGTATATAGCACATTTGTTTATACTCCCCTCATTTTGTCTGCTTTCCCAACTCAACTGAAAAGCCTTGAAAAGGGGTCTACGAATTACGTGTGCTACTCTCCTATGCCTGAGACACCTTCTCCTGCAGAGACACTTCTGCATAGTGGATGGGTGCATCAATGACATATCAACGCTCAGTACATAGAAAAGTAAACTTTCTCAAGGATACACAGGCTTCCATGTTTTCTGACTTCTTTTTTCATATTTATGTTTTATTGATTTATTTATTAAAAAGAGAGAATGTTGCATGCATACCACGGAGAATCACAGTAATTTTAGATACATTTACTCTGAGTATTAGACATAGGTCTCTAGTATCTGCACTAGATAATAGCTGTCTCTGAGTTTCCTCAGTTTCATTTTTTCACGTAGAGTCCGTGATGGACTTTAAAAGGAGTCCACACTCATGCATATGCATAAACAGGTGCTTTTCTCTTTCTTTTAAAAGGACTCATTCAGTGTTTCTGTTCTACTTTAATATTCCTTTTTCCCAGCATGCTTTATGTTGAAGTCCAACAGTTTCCAAGTCACTGTACGATTCTTCACGTATGTGTAGCCGTGTAGCTGTGCATCACAAGGTTGTCTCTCTGGGTGTCCTTCTGCTGGATAGATTGCATTGGGTTATTTTTCTCTTATCTTCCAGACTTAATTCACCTGAAATTTCCTGCTTCCTTACTTCTTGATCCTGAAGTTCTTTGATTCTCATTTTATAACTCCTTGTTTGATTCAGTATGCAAGACATTTCAAATTTCAGGAAAAGCATGAACCAAAAGATAATTAAAAGAATGAGGGAGATATATCATTCAGTGGGTTAAGGCACTTGTTGCCAAGTCTGAAGACTTGAGTTCAATCCCTAATACCCACAGGTTAGAAGCAGAGAGCAAACTCTATTGGTTGTCCTCTGAGCTCCATGTGCATGTCATAGCACATTCATGCACACACACATGCACACACACACACACACACACACACACACATGCACACAATAACCAAAAAATATAAGAAGACATTTAGGAAAATCTCAAGCCTTTTTTATTAATATTTTAATATTAACAGGCACTACAATCCTTAGAGACAAGGATTAACAGTCACAATAGTGCTCCTATACTAAAGGGGAACACAAAAAAGAGCTCTAGGCAATGCTACTGAGTCCTTACACCTCATCAGAGAGGAGGACCCAGAGGGAAGTTTGACATGCACACTAAAGGATGCTCCAGGAATGGGGGGGGGGCGCACTGGGAGAAGGGGAAGAAGGGGGGAAAGGATGGGGAAAGGGGGGGGGGGAGGAGGGGTCCAGGGAGGGAAGGAGGAAGGGGAATGGTGTACTTATCAACTTTGTATGAATGGAAGAAATAAAAAATAAGAATGAAGGGACTGGAAAGTTGGTTCAGGGGTTAAAACTCTGCCTCATAAGCAAAGTCCTAAGTTTGGATCCCAGGGCTTATGTAAACACACCAAGCAGAACTGCTGTGGCCTGCACTTCTGACACCAGTGAACAAAGCCTTGGAATGAAGCAAAAAGGAGGTAGAAGGAATCCAGGATGATTCTGGAAGTCAACCATCATTCTCCACAGGGACATACAGTGTCTCTCTCTCTCTCTCTCTCTCTCTCTCTCTCTCTCTCTCACACACACACACACACACACACTCCTAATTAATTAATTAATTAATTAAAAATTAAAGAGATTGAAGGAAGAGTGGATGGAAAGATGAGTGGTGTTGGAAATACTCTATGAATAAGGTCAGGGAAGAAAGGAATTGAATGGCTTGTCTCCAGAGATAAGGAGATAGACTGGCCTCATCTCACTGGTCAGTAAACAGATCTCAGAGATGTTATTACAAACACAAGTCATCCGGAAACAAGAATCACAGTGGGCTGCAGAATTCTTCCTAAGACCACACAAGGGGTCTGAGGTGGAAGGTCTCCTAGTGACAAGATTAACAGCCATTACTGCTGTGTAACCTCAGCTGTTCTCTGATAAGAATCCCATAGAACCCATACTTCTCCAAATCTCAGCACTTTGGAAGTTTCTGTAATGAAAACTGTCCACAAGCGACTCTCAAGGCACTAAACAAAGATCACATTATCTATTGGGCAAAAATTAGTCCCTGGCAATCTCTAACATCATTTCAGGTTTTCAGAATCTTCAATTTGTTACTGGTCTGAATAGAATGATAGCAAATCTCAGGCTCTTTAAATCAGAAAAACAGAAAACGCATTTGGGGGATTTTAATAGAGCAAGTTATATATTAAGAGTTACTGAAGTAAGTACTCTAAAAAAAAGTAGAAAAAGCAAACATGCATATGAGGGCAACCTGGACAGCAATTGTAGGAGGTAGCTGTCAACTTAGGCCTGGGGCGATGTCTGACTCTGCAATGGGGATAGACATGTGTCTGACTCTGCTATGGGGACATCTTTTGCTGGAGTCACAGAATAGGAATAGGAAGCAAACAGAAGGGCCAGCCCCCTATGTTCTCCTCTGTCCTCACTCCTTTCTTTAGCACTCTGCAGGTGAATCCCAACAGTTGGAAAAGCTGAAATGCAATTTCCAGATTCCACCCTAATAGGAAGATACAGAGGATGATAGATTCAGTACTGCGAGACCGGGGGATGACAGCTTAGTAAGAGATACATATGAAAATCTGTTTCCTGAAACTTTCAACGTTAGCAGTAGTAGAGCAAAATACTCTTTAATAACACAAATCTGGCAGAAGAACCACAGAATAAGCAAAATGCAAATGGGAAATCCAAAAGGAAATTTAATTTTCGCATCTTTACAGTGACTTTCAGAACCAGTAGAAAGAGACATAAGTGGGTGATAAAGATTTTTAGAAAATTAAAATGTTCCTATGACATAGAATAAAGTGTTTTAGATAAAAAAAGCAATCTGAACAGGGAAGAATTTTTTGGTTTTTTTTTTTTTTCTAGTGACACACAGAAGATTTGAATCTAATAGGAGAACACGTGGGAAATTAGTTAAGATCCTACTCTGTGGCCTGAGATCAGCCCAGCTGCTGAATGATGCTATTGACTGTCATCTAGCAGTGTTTTACCTTATGTTTTAGGTTTTCCAGGTGTTTCAACGGAGACACAAATCATCTTCTTTCACTGTCAGATAGAATGATCTTGAGGAACAAATGGAAATACTGTTGAGCTATTATTAATCACACTGTCTACACATCAAGTATCCGTGATTGCTTCTGCCTACACAGCAGGCTCCCTTTCTTCCCTCCCTCCTTCCCTCCCTCCCTCCTCTCCTTCCTTCCACTCATTCTTGGTAAAAATTTTCTCCAACAGTTAAGAGGGTAGCAGTCCTATAAGAAGCTTCCTTTTGTAATAAAAGACACTTAATGCAGAAAATCACAACAGGTTGGGTGTGATAGATAAAGGTGCCAACTTGACAATTGAAGACTCAAGCTCTGGGCACAGTTCTGAAGAATTAGTAGTTAAACCCTGAACAGATGTGCATGATATTGTCTATTTCATGGGGAAAACTCAAGTTATGGTAAGTGGAAATATTTCCTGTGGGAGTGAATGAGATGGAGGAAGCTGGCGTGGAAAATTTTGTCATTCTTCCCTACCAGACTGCTGAAATGTTCACTTTCTGAACTGAGCTGGTAAGATCAGTGAATTTCATGAGTATGAGCCCATGCTATACTTCTTCAGCTGGTTCAGTGAGTCAGCATTCTTTACTGTTTGGATAGATAGGCTATCTGGCAAGCGAGGTTTGCCCCCTTTTTCAGAAGTCCTATAGATAACGTATAGCCAGTTTCCAAGGTCCCTAATGTTGGAATGAAATCTTCTGCCAAGCTGTATTAATAACTGCAGACAAACAATCATAACCCAGAATAAAACTTGTTCCCAAGCTGTTTGGTTATGAATTTGTAGGCGCCCTGCAGGTAAACTGCAACATCTATGTCACCCCTACTCCAATGTTCAAAAAACATCGTGGAAGAGGGAGCAGTAAGAATGTAAGAGTCAGAAGGTAGTGAGAGTCTTAAAGGTAAACCTATGTAATACAGTAATTGCAAGGATTATGAACAGGAGGGATGGGGTTGGAGGGCCACACCAGACACAAGAAGAGAGGGGACCATGTTACAGCAGAGAAAATAGGCCTCCATCAAGGACTACAAGTAAGTAATGTGACACCTGGTTAAGTTCACAGACGTTCGTTCCTGATCATGTGCAACTGAGGGGGTATGATCTCACCAGAAGGGGAGGGCATATAGTCTGACAGATAAAAAGTAATCATTTTGCAAATGGGTGACTGACCCCTCCCTCACTGAGGTTTCCTATTTTTATTACATCTACCCTTGAATGTGCTATTATAACAAGACTCCAGTGTAACAGTTTTTTGTCTCTGACCAGGGAGTGACATACAGTGCCCATCAGGATGGAGTGAAGGGCATTGCAGGAGCAGCAAAACTGCAAAAGAAAATCAACAAACCACAATCCAGAACTTCAGAGACTCTATATCAACCACATAGAACTAGGCCAGCCTAATCTCCCCCCATCCTGAAGCTCAGGGACATTTGCAGAAGAGGGGGCAGTAAGATTATAAGAGCAAAAGGATGGGAGGAGCAATGATTTGCAAGATTCTCCACGCTAGTTAGAGCCGAAGCAATCATAATAGGACTTTGCATGCCCTGCGCAAGTGTCCAACACACTATTGACCTCACAAAGTCTAGCATCAGCTAAAGGCACCAAGATCCTTGGAGGTAAGGGATTGACAGCCACAGTAGTGTTCCTATGCTTAAGGGGAACACAGGAAAGGGTTCAGGTAAATGCCACTGGGTCCTTGTACGTCATCGGAGAGGAGGACTAAGAGGAGAATCAGGCATGCACAAGAAAGGACTCTCTGGGAATTGGGGGGGAGGCACTGGGGGATGGGGAGGGAGGGAAGGGGGAGCAGGGGGTTCGGGGGGAGGAGGAGGGAGGGAGGGAACTGGTCTACCTATTAAGTTTGTATGAGCGGAAATAATAAAAAATGTATTAAAAAAAAAAAGAAGGTAGTGAGGGTATATTGTCAAATAGTATCTTCTGGAAATGACAGGACTGCTGGGCCTATGAACACACTGCAGTTGTGCTAACTTACAGAAGGCCTGAACAGGATTTGATTTGTCAGCATCTCATCATGGAAGGGGGAAGATTTCATGAATAAACCACCTCACTGAGGGACTATTGAAGGCAAATACTAGCTATTGGAAGGGGAGCTCCTTTCTTCAGTGGTATACTCACTGATATATCTTTTAAGCTCTAAGAGGTATCCAGACATATGCTAATGCAGAACCTTAATGAAACACACACACACACACACACACACACACACACACACACACACACACACAAAGACAAGAAAGTAGAAGGGAAACTCAATGGAAAGAAGTGGATTTTCAAAGAAGTGGAAATAGACTGAATCATATAGGAAAAAAGTGACTTAAATTTATTCATGTAAGAAACTGTTAGAGGATAAAAAATAAATAGCAAAGAAATGCATAAATAGAAGGAAGTCTAAGACCCCTTTGTGGAAGTTAATATTCTAATAAGTTTCTCAAATAAAAGTCTAAACTCATTCTTGTTCTCTACCTCAACCTTTCTCTTGAGATTAGAATAGTGCAGAGATGATTCACTAACTAATCTCTAATTTCTACTCAAAACCTAAGGAATCTACATACACACTTAATGCTTGTGAAAATCCTTGGGTCCTTTTCTGCCTGCGTGACTTCATCAAGACTACCACCCCAAGTCAAAGCACATTAACTCACCATACTAAATAAGATAGACAATTTCTCTTTTTTTTAAACTTCATCTGTTCTTCAGTTTTAAAAAAAAATGTAAATATGGGCATTCTTGTGTTTTCTCCAGTTTTTCAGCTTTAAATTATGCATATCTTTCATTTATACATGTTTTAAGATCAAAGAACTGTACAGGTTAGGTGAAATTATTTCTTCAGTATCTGTACAAAAAAATGGAAGAAAAATTATACCTTGTTGTTAAAAATGTACAATGAATTTGTAATGAGGAAAGTTGTATGAAGTCAAATCAGCTAAAGATTCATATTTTTCGAAACAACATTGAAGCAAAACAAACATACTTATAGGCCACCTGTTCCCAGAACACAGAAAACAGGGTGGAGTGTGCCTAAATTCAATTTGCTAACTGAGTGGCAAACCCTGCAATGCTAATTAAGTTATGTCTTCAAATTCAAGCTAGTTTGTTATGCTGGATTCTTCCCACAAATTAAATTACTATTTTCTTTCGTTCTAATTAGCCACAAGAATCTTCCTTTTGAGGGTTGAATTTTTGTCATGACTGTTACAATTGGTTAAAGACAGGAGATGCTTACAATGTTTTGTGTATCTTGGAATCCCAGCAATGCTCAAATTTGAGGGCACTAAAGCCGTACATGGAACATGCAGATGTCACTTTCAGAGGTAGGCAGTATACCACGTCATACGTCCTACTCCCTGCCTCCTCATCAAACAGTCCTTGTCACAAGAACAATAGATGATTCATGTTTCCAAACAAGTTCTTCCATTCTTGGAATTCACTTGTGATAGTACAATGACTATCCTCAAGAGCTCATACTGAAATCAGAAAGAAACATGATGACATCATATATAAATTATATGTTTCTTCAAGGTTTCACCCTTTCGGAGTTTATAACAGTCTTTTATTGTGATTCCCAATGGCAATGTCTTCTTTAGCTCATTATGCATACTTTTTTCTTAAATATGTTGTTATAGCTCACTGTTTCTTATACATAATACAATATATTAACATATATTTAATGTATTCTGAGTGCTCTTTCCTGCCCTCTCCTACCTCCCTCCGGTCCCTATCAACTTCTCCTGCCAGTCTAGTTTCCAGATTCACGACTTTTGGTTTTGTTTTATGTCATTTAATCAGGGCCATCTGAGTAACCACTCGATTAGATCTGTCAAGTGGAGCCTCTACCAGTGAGCGTGTACCACTTTTGCTGAATGATGTCATCATTTGAGTATCACAATAATTTCTGTAAAAGGAATTGCTATTTCCCCTCTTTTACTGTTGAGGAAACTGACGTCTGAGGATGATTAAGCAATTTCTCCAACAAGGCCGTACAGCTAAAAGGAGGCAGAACTGGGATCCCAGCCCAGGCTGGCCCAAAGCCAAAGCTCATGCCTTTTCCTGAAAACCCTATTTTCACCAGTTCCTGATTATCACCTCCTTGGCGACCTGAGGTCTCTTGGGAGAATTTACCATGCTTGGCAAAATTGCTTTGCTTTATTCTTCCTAGACTGAAAAGGAGAAGCTAGTTCTGGTTCTGCTGTGCACCTGGAGTTCCTAGTGCAATAACCGTCAACACCGCAAACATCTGTGAAAACACCTTTGGCAGAGGGACTTTCTCTCTCTCTCTGCCTCTCTGTCTCTGTCTCTCTGGCTATCTCTCTGTCTGTCTGTCTCTCTGTCTCTGTCTCTGTCTCTCTGTCTCTGTCTCTGTCTCTCTCATTCTCTTTATATTGTATCCATTCAGTTCCCTACATAGGTGAAGGAAAACTAATAAAGACCTTTGGATAAGTTTCTGGGCACCAGTGGGGAAAACCAAAGAGAACAAGACCCAGGAAGGGATGGAAGCTGCGGCTAGGTAGAAAGGCCCAATGGTGTTCCAAGATGCACGGTGATGTGCAGAGCTTGGAACACCCGGGTTTTGATGGACCTCTAAAAGGCCTTTATGAGAGTGAGAGGAAAAGTCCTGCGATAAGACGCCATTGAGAGGAGAATGCCATTTGTTAATATTTCTCCATTATCTGCCAGAGACACAGGAAACAGAGGTTCTGAAGAATAACCTGCTCTGATAGCACACTAATATATTTCAGATCTTTACCTTCACATATTTAAAGTAAACCCCCTTACATATATCAATACCGACTGATAATTATTGAACTAATAATTTGGATCAGACCCTTGGCTAAACCACACTCTTACATCTCCCCTTCCAATCTCCTCAAACTCCTCTTTTACAGGCAAGTAGTATTAAGCTTGGAGAATATAAAAAAACTTATTCCAAGTGGCAAAGCGATAGCTTTTCTCATCATAACTTTTTTCTTCCGTAAAACCAGGATTTTGGCAGCTCGCTCTAGCAGCCCAGTGTCAGCTGAAAAGAAAAGACTGTGAGTCCGGGAGCCGTGTCCAGAGTCCTAGAAATAACAGACCTTCACTGCTCTGTAAAGCACAAGTACAGATGTGGTTCAAAGACAAGTGGCTCAAGTTTCAGGTTTTATAGTCAAATGCCACAGTCATCTGGATGGATCGTCTTAGATGTCTATGTTCTTCCTGTTTCCTTATGTGCATATGCTGATAAAAGCATCTGCCTTGTGGGGCTCCTATAAGAATTAAAAGAGTGTTTTACACTTTCTACATAGAAGTGACCATCCCCTTCATCATCTCTGCGCTCTGACGTCATGGCCTATGCAGCTCGCCCCTTCCTCAGTATGGAAGCTTTCTTCAAATCGGTTCATATGTCAAGAGCAGTGAGCACTTACTCTGTGATGCTCATTAAAGAAGAGTTTGGTGCAGTAAAGAGTTTGTTGGAGAAGCAAACAGTGATGTTATTGGCTGATCACCGTTAATTCTTGTGACAGCGAACTACAAGTAGCCCAGGGACAATGTGGGGTGGGCTCCAGTTGGTGGTCAGTAGTGAGCCACCTGAGGGAGACTAGAAATCGGAGCCCCCGTTGTTGTGAGCCCTTGATCATAAGACCCAACACAGAGTCACCTGCAGAAACAGGTAGGTGAAGAAGTGTCCTGCATTGAGACTACAAGAGGCTGTGACAATTTAACATGTACAGCAGATGACTAATATATGCATGTAGAGCATTTGCCACGAAACATTTTATGCATTGGCCTTCAAAATATGCACTATGTCACATGAATACAGAAGATCAACGAACCAATATTTAGAGAATCTCACACATAACTTATTTGTGTAAATGACTAATGTAGTTTCTTTTTTTTGGATTTTTTTATTATTATCATTTCTGCTCATACAAACTTAACAGGTACACCGGTCCCCTCTCTTCCTCCACCTCCCCCCCAACTCCCCTGCTCCCCGCTTCCCTCTCCTCTCCCTCCCCATCCCCAGTGCCTCCCCCCCGATCCCCAGAGCGTCCTTTACTGTGCATGCCAAATAATGTAGTTTCTTAATACATGTCTTCTAGATGATTGGGAATATCTTTTTAAAACATTCTTATTCGTTTATTTTTATTTATTTTGTGTGAATGTGTGTGTGTGTGTGTGTGTGTGTGTGTGTGTGTGTGTGTGTGTGTGTGTATCAGAGGGCACTATAGGTCTCTAAAGAACCCCATGGGTGACTTTGGGAATCATCTGGATAATATCTACTTCCTTTTTGCTTCACTCTGGGATTTTTGTGGCTTAGCCCACCAGGGCTAGAAGGGCAGGCTGCTGCCATTTCTGAAGGCTGGCATTTTTTACGTGGGACCCGGGACCTGAACTCAGAACCTTCTGCTTGCGAGGCAGAGTCTTAACTCCTGAGCCATCTCTCCAGCTTGGGAATATCTTTTTTAAAGCATTTGTATTTAACATCTCCCTGGTGATGTCTAGAGCTTCCAAACTTCTTGGAGACCCATACAGCGGTTCTCAGAAAGGCAGTAAGACTTAACCATGTTCCTAGACTATTAAAGGTCTGCAAAGAAGAATTGACTCTGTGGAGTGGATAGGTGAGCACAAACATTATATAATAATCCATGTCATTTATTTTTAGGCTTTCCCCACATTACTAAATTAAATGACAATTTCTCACAGATTGAACAAGAGAAGCAAACATTCAGTTTAACAGCCATGATGCAATATGCACACGCTTTTAAAAGCCTCTTTAACAGCTGGTTAGAATTCAGCCTGAGATGGATTCATAAACATGTATTTTATAACCTGCTTAGTGGGTTATTAAGGAGTGAGCCTGGCTTTAATCTGGCGGTTATTCAGTAAATGGAAAGAAAATACCATCGGAATAAAGATGACTCCTTCTCACAGGCTGTTGATGCGTGAGGGCAGGTACCCCAACCCCGGATGCAGACAAGTGGCCACCACACTAGCAGAAGAAGTGAATGACAGTCCCCAAAGGAAACTGTGAGTCTGAAATATAGAGTGTGGATCACACTCGTTTGTATTTGCCTTTCCGTACTCAGTCTTGGTTTTGGTTGTTTGCTGGGCTGTCTGTTTACATGACTGTTTTGTTGAATCAACCTTGACAGGAAACGAGAACTCTCTTTTAACCAGCACACCCATTCTTTCCGTACTTCACTGGGTCGCTGACCAGTTTCAGTTGAAAAAAGACAGAGAAGTTAAGCAAAGTGTAGTGACTCGGTCAATATCACAGGCTTGGAAACAGAGCCGGGGTTCACACCCACAGCCTCCTTCTACTGGTCTGTCCCTAACGCGTGCTAGGTCGTCCAGCATTGTTGTTCTGTCATAATGTTGTCAGAGGCAGTTTCAAGGGGACCACAGCTCAGTGGGATCCTAAAGCCTGATGTTGTCTATGACTAAAAGCCTGTAAGAGAAGTTCAGAAATACATTTCAAGTACAGTTCAATAGAGGAGCAACTGACTAATTACCTAATCAGTATCTATATTGCCGACTTGACAGGAATTCTAGAATCACTTGAGACAAGCCTTTGAATACAACAGTGGGGAATTATCTAGGTAAGATTAACTTCCAAGAATACCTGGGAGGGTTATCTTGATTGGGCTAATTGATGCGGGAGGATGCATCTTGACTGTGGGCAGAACCATTCCCTGGGTGTAGATCTTCGACTGTAGCAAGTGGAAAAGGTGAACTGAACGCCAGGGTTTCATTGTTCTTTGCCTCCTGCTGGTGGATATGACGTAAAGAGCTGCTTTTCTTGCCTTGCCTTCTCTACCATAATAGACTGTACCCTTGAAATATAAGGCAGAAAACTGGGAGACGGGGAGGGAGCGAAGGGGAGCAGGGGGTTCAGGGGGAGCAGGGACGGAGGGAACTGGTCTACCTATTAAGTTTGTATGAGCGGAAATAATAATAAAAATGTTAAAAAATTAAAAAAAGAAAGAAATATAAGTCAGAAAAAGCATTTTAAGTGTTTCTTCAGACTATTCATCACAACAATAGAAAAAAATGTAACTGAGACCACGCTCTAACAATTTTTAGATTGACCTGCACTCATATCGATATTTTTGCTTTCAATGATTCCTATCTTCCAAGGACCATTGCGTGGGTAGATTCCTTCTAAATATATATTCTCAGAAAGTTATTGGGCTTGAACAATAACAAAACCCACAACTTATTTGAAGCTTCTTACCATATGGTACTTTTGAAACCCGCCATATATCTTTGCCATTCATTTACTTTCCCAACATATGTTGACAGAACATTTATTTAGAGGCGCAGCCAAGTTAGAATACATCTCCACTGAGATAGAATAACTCTTAATCACATCCCATTATGATGTATATGTCTCTCGTTTCTTGCTCTCTGTGTTTCCTATAAATTGTTTTGGGCTTTTATGGCAGTTCTGAAGCAAGAAAAAAAAATACACTCTGCTATTTCCACACCTTACGCAGAGGCGAGCACGCATGACTGTACCGACCAAGGAATAAACATTGCTGAAGAACAGACATGGGCGCTCGCATTGCGGCATGGAAAAATGGTAAAGCGTATGGAGTGTGGGGTGAACTTCATGCACTTGAAGCCTGGCTCTACAACCCGCGTCCCGGTTGTCATTCCAGGCGGGTTACCCTCCATCACAGTAGACTCAAGCAGCAATTAAGCTCTGAGACTGTGGGAAGAGCCTCGAATAGTAACTGACATTCATGAAGCACCCAATAATTATTAGCTTTTGTTCCATGAAGAATATTAAATACTTCCATCCATTCCCAGCATGGGAATTACATTTTTTTTCTGTATTAAAAAAAAGCTAAGTAATAAAGTCTCCCATACCCCGTGACTTTAAAGGTGGCGACTACAAAATTGCACAATGTATTGGCAACTTTTTTCAGAGCTATAACTGAGCACCTGACCAAAAACACCCATAGTCTCCAGGATACAGGTCTCCAGGATACAGGTCTCCAGGATACAGAGCTCCAGGATACAGGTCTCCAGGATACAGGTCATCATGGGCGGAAGCACGGAGCAGAAGCATCAGACAGCTAGTCATGGCGCATGTGCAGTCAGGATGTGGAGCGATATGACGGCTGATGCTCAGTTCCCTTTATCTGTTTTAGGCAGCCCAGAGCCCTTCCCCATGGAGATCATCCCATCTCATTTAATACAGTCTAGAAATGTCCTTAAAGGGATGCCCAAAATTTTGCTCTCTAGGTGATTCTAGATCCTATCGGTTGCGTATTAATTTGTAAGTAGAGGGAAGAAAGGAACAAATGCTGTTCTTAAGACTAAGTTGTGCTGTCCAGAGTGTAGTATACAGACAACTCTGAATGCTCAGCTTAATCAGGACATCAAAATCACCCCCCATCCTGAGGTTCAGAGAACCTAGTGGAAGAGAAGGTAAGGTTGTAAAAGCCTAAAAGTGGGGAGACAAACTGTCTGCCTTAACACTCCAGTCTCAGCAGAGCTGCTAAAGCAGCTACCCACTGAAATGAGGTCTATTTCGCCCAGATCCTCACAAAGACCAACAAATCGACACTCCCCTGTTGATGAGGGAAGATCTCAGGAGAAACAACTACACCTAGACAATCATGGAGGCAGGCACTGGACACGTGAAAAGGCGCATCCCCTACCCACAGATCTGCTCACCCACCCACAGATCCTTTCCCCCGGAGGACCACTGTCACCACACAGATGCCTAGATTCCTGCTACTACCAGCATCCCAAGAAGAGGCCTCAGGTCCACACCTGCAAAGGGAGATAAGAGCAAGAGGCAAGTGGCTGAACTGGTGAAGAGAAGGGAAAGTGGGAGTGATGTTAACTAAGAGAGAAGGGGGCAGGAAGCAAGGACAGACACTCATTCTTTCTGTGCATAAAACTTCAAAACAAATTCAAAAAATAATTTTTAAAAGACTGAGTTGTCAGGCTGGAGAGGTGGCTCAGGGGTTAAGCCTCTGCCTTGCAGGCGGAAGGTCCTGAGTTCGGATCCTAGACTCTACGTATAGACACCGGGCGGAAGCGGGGGCGGCCTGCATTTCTGGTCCTGGTAGGGCGGAGCCTGTGAATCCCGGGGCAGAGTAAACAAGGAGGAGGTGGAGGCGTCCATGGTGGTTCCCGAATTCGCCCGTGGTTCTACACACACACACACACACACACACACACACACACACAATCGAATAAAAAAAAAAACTGAGTTGTCTCAGACATGTTGATTTTCTTATTCTTGCTCCGTCTCTCATCCTTGCCATAGGTAAACATGCTCCATTGTGTACTGTGGGCCCCGCGATAACATTCTTTTCCATTCTTATCGCTCTTTCCTGCCTTTCAAGACAGCCTGGGTTACCTTCTGCTTCTTCTACTGGCTTCCTTTATATCCTCTCTGAAAGTGACTGAACGTTGACTTTTACTCAATGTGTCTCAGTGTCGTCAGCTATGAAGTAGAGAAAGCCAGTCAACCCACCCCGAGTGTGCTGCACCAGGGTAACGCTTGATGCAGAGAGCATTCATAAATTCTTGCTACTGTTATTACCTTGAGCTCTCGGGACACTTTATCTGTGCAGAGGTTTTATTTGATGCGCAGAATCCCTGTCCTAGGGGTAATAGAGCAAGGGTTGGAAAAAGAAAAGTGTGACATGGATTGAAAGAATGTAGTAGTTCTTGAGGAAGCCCGAGCATGCGTGGTTCCACACATGACAGCCGCGCCCTCTTCCAGATGGGAAAATACTCCTGTTATTGGGCATTACCCAAAAGCCAGGTCTCCACAGTTCTCTTGGTAATGAAAGCCAATAAGCTTGCTTAATTTGGAAAATTCCACTGACTTTCCTGGTCTCTGGTGCTCCATAGGTGCCCCCTGGGCATTTCTGCCAGCCAAGACTACCCAATGGTGAGGAAGGAAGTAGGGGAATGGGGAAAAAAAGGTAGGGGAAAGGAAAAGGAAAAAAAGAAAAAAAGAAAGAAAGGGAAAGTTAATCAGTATTGTTCAGTAAAAGAAGGTCCCTTTCACGCAGTTTTGGTTCTTTATTTGGGTTCTGCTGGGTGTGTGCCAAGAAGGAAAAAGGAAAGGTTAAAATCATCCTATCAGATTTGGCAAAGGAGTGCAGCCAAGCAGTTTATGGGAGGGATTAACTTGCCTGCAGTGCACAAATGCTGATTCACAGAATGCCAGTTCGGGGCAGTGATCCTCCTCAGAGGCCTAGCCATCCACTGCCCAGAGAGGGGCCCTGCAGGAGGAAACTGAACCCCAAGAGGTACATGATGCCCCCTCCACCCAGGGCAGAAGCAGGGCTTCCTTATTCACACCTTGTTCTCACTGAGAACAAGTGGTGGAGAAACAAGATTCTTACAAGTTTAGGGAGTTTGTTAGCACTGTTGATTGTTTCCACAGACTCCCTTAAATGCTCCTTTATAGTAAGTGTTGCAGTCAGCCTGCAACATTGCTGATAAATGACCATCAAACGGCTTAAGGGAACAAGGGGTTTATTTCCTTATGATAATCCAGTTACAGTTCTCAGCTTGATGGGAGAGCACGCACCAACACCAGGGCTAAGGGAAATAGCCACACCATCACTACATAATAGCTGAGAGATGGACGATTCTTACTTGCCAGACCAGCATGTCTGGCCAAGTGAACAGAAGGATGCCAACTCTCTCAACCAGCTCTCTGTGATTTATCCAGGGCCTAATCCCGCCCACCATGGGCTGGGTCTTCCCCATTAGCTAGACAATCTCCTGCAGGTTTGCTCTGGGCTTAATTCAACCATCAACTCTCTACAACTGTGCCCAGAGCTCAAACCCTCAACAGTCAAGTTGACACCTGTGCTTAACTATGACAGTAGGCGACATCCGTTCTTTTCTTTGATAATAAAAATAAGTTTACCACTTCACAGCATTGTGCAGGAAGGCATCCATCAGCTCTTTGAGGAACTTGCGGCACTCACTATTTTTACATGATTTGCACCATCAGCCCTCACCAGAGTCAACATGTTTCTCATGCTAGGATCAGGTCCCTGCACTACAAAATGGTCTGTCTGTGGCCTGAAGCATCTGTATTTATGAGAGTCATCTAAACAGGCACAGTAAGTGAGGAAAAAAAGCCAAAATCCTCATCTGTGGTGCAAATTCTAGATTCTGCTCTCAGATCCTGCAATCGGAAACTGAGTGACGTGGGAATGTTTCAAGATCTCTGGGAAAACGAGGGAGGCTCCTGGTCACCAGCCACCCTGTGTGGATTTTGGTCATGTTGTATCTCGCCTACATCACAGTGATTGTCAGGCAACGGAGCAGACCATGTTAAATTAAAAAAGGTTTTCCCTGAGCGACTCTCTCCAAGCCACTATTTCTTGGGGGGCTGGGAATCTGTATGGAAATCTGGGCATGGAACCTCTGATTGGTTGGAAAGAGAGATAGGGTTAGGGGAAAGTTTTTCTAATATCCAGTGGGTGTTTCAATGGTCAGCTTGAGAGCCAGAGCATCGACATTCCTCATATCCAGCATGGGCCAGAGAGAGACAGGCATCACACACTGCCAGGGAAAGCAGGATTCCCTACGATCTCAGGGTACCTTCTTCTTAGAGGCGTTCCGGAGAATTCCAGTGGTTTTCAGTGCTTCCGTGGATTATGGAAAGCTCGTGATTTCAGTTCCCCTCAGCCTTTCACTGTTTCTTTCTTTTTGTGTGTGTGTCAAAGAATGAGATGTCCTTTTCAGTCAGGCAACATCCAATGCCACTTTCTGCCAGCTGACTCTCTACAACAGATGTAAGTGGAGATGTAAGTGGCGAATGAAGCTTTGACGTGTCAGATCCTGGAGCTGATGAGGTGCAGTCAGGAGACTCAGCCCTTCGCACCCCAAGAAGCGCCTGTGCAGTGAGAAGGTTGCCAAGGAAACTCAGGACCACAGTCACTCGTATCAAGTATTCTGATAAAGGCTTCATGAGGAGATATATCCATCCTGTCCCAAAGCATCAGACAAAGCTTCCTGCAGGAGAGATGAGTCTGTGACTTTCCCAGGCCAGCAAGAAGAGCCAGCTGGGGAGAGAAAGCTTGGAGCACAAAGGTGATGATTACTGGACATCCCAGTTCAACCAGCTGCTGTGGCCACAAGGACTTACTGTGCTGCTGTGAAGTTTGAATTAAAGCACACTCAAGACCTTCAGGACTAAGAAGTCGAGCTCAGAAGAGAGTATTAAACAGGTCCCTTGAGACTTCTAGCCTTTCTAAGTCTAGCTTTAGTGTATTCATGTTCTCTACATCCAAAACCCCAGGCCCCCACCTCTTCTTGTGAGAAGACCTGCTGAAAAGAACACCCTTCCCCTTACATTTCAGCCTTCCTTAGAATTCTTCAAATTTCCAACTAAAGCAAACTCTAACTTTTTCACGATCTTTGCATACTTTCCTTACATAAGAGTATATCAGGAAAAATGTCCTCCGCTCTCAGGCAGTGACGCTAGTGTTCGGTGAGAAAAACATTCTCTAGATGCAAATGTACATGCACAAAAACACTAGGGATTTGCAAAACCTAAAGCAGCCCCTCTGCCAAGTACTTTTCCCATTAAGCTTTGCACATGTATCTGTTTTAAAAGGAAATGTGATCCGTATGTTTCTGACATGCTTACATTTAATATGTCCAAAATGCTTTATAATGGTTTCTGTCACTCAGAGAGTTATCTGGAGCCTGGATTTTGCTTGTTTGCTTGCTTGCTCATTTTTTTTTTTTTTTGTCTTAAGACTTTCTCTAGAAATAAGCTTGCTCTAAGGGTGAAAAGAGCGTGGAATAGGCGTGAGGAGATTTTGTTTGTTTTACACAATGCTGAAAGACACTCCCACACCCGCCCACATATCCAACCAATTCTTCTTTACCTATACTTTCTCTGTGGCAATCATAATCATTTAGTTCACTGAAGTGTGACCTCATATGTGTGTGTGTGTGTGTGTGTGTGTATTAGAGGGCACTGTGGGTCCCTGTGGAGGACCAAGGATGACTTTCAGGAATTATCCTGGATTGCTTCTATCTCCTTTATGCTTTGCCCTGGCATTTTCCAGGCTCCAACCACCAGGGCTGGAGGTGCAGGCGACTGCAGTTTCTGCCTGTCATTTTTACGTGGGACCTGGGATTTGAACTTAGGATCTTCCGCTTGTGAGGCAGAGTCTTAATACCTGAGCCATCCCTCCAGCCCAACCTCACATCTTTCTTTGCCAAGCACAGTTCCAATTCACAACCCAGAAGCCTCATCTGCCTTTCTAGAAGGCTCCAGGGTAGGAACCGATGGCCACACAAAACTCTTATGTGACTGATGCAGTTTGGCTGAGACACGCGTGACTGAGAACAAGGTTCACGTGCTAGTTCCTCAGTGTGGCGATGGTGGTGGTAAAACTTCTGAGGGTGTCATGAGTGTTTATGCCCAAAACAGGGATGAGTTTGTTTGTGTCTTTCCACTAGGACAGAACTTAATAACAAAAAGTTCATAAAGTATAGAGATTGCAGTGGCAGCAATTTGCCAGATAATCCGGCCTTCCTGACTTGGTAGTCTTGCTGCAGTGAACACAGGTTCCTTCATTCCATTATTAATGGCTAATATTAACTATGATATTACACATCACAAGGTGCACAGCAAATATCTATTTACCATCTATCTGTCTGTCTGTCAATCTATCAATTATCTATCTGTTTCTATCTTATATACCATTTATCTATCTTTCTATCTTATATACCATTTATCTATCTATCTGGCTGCTCATCTATTGATTACCATCTGTGTTCCTATCATTATGTACTAGTTATCTATCTGTTCATCTATTGATTATCCATCTGTATTTCTATCTCTATATACCATTTATCTATGCTATCTATCTATCCATCTAGCAATTATCCATTTGTGTTTCTATCATTGTATACCATTTATCTATCTATTCATTTATGTTCTGTGTTTCTATCATTATATACCATTTATCTTCCTACTTATTTATGTGGGTTATAGAATCTATACACGCTAAAGTGATGTTAGCAAAACTTCAAGAGGATTTGTAAGTGGGCTGATAGAAATGTATATAAAATCTGTATTGATAAGATTGGGAACCAAACCAGTCATAGAGCAGAAGCTGCTACTGCAGTCCGTTCACTGGAGAGCCAGGGATGAGAGATGTAGGCAGCTTCAGCAGGGGACGACCAAGGCTGGAGCAGGATTGGTGGCCAGGTGCCCAGTAGGTCCAAGTGCACAGTAGGTCCAGGTGCAGACGGGCCAGCAAGACCCAAAGGTAGTTGAGCAGGCTGCATTGACAGCAGGAATCTAGTTGAGTGGAGGCCCGAGGGGGGTCTGGAGCTCACTCCTGGAGCATGCAGTGTCAGTGTGCTGCCACTGACAGCACCTTATGGTGCCCGTGTGAGGGATTTACTCTCTTTCCTAGGTCTGGCCTGTCTGACAAATTCTTGGATCTAGTTTCCCTGATATGATTTTAATATGCTTTATCTGTGCACTTCCTATGCAAATTTAAAGGTTGACACACTTTCTTTTTTTAATGTTTATTTATTTATTTTTCCAATCATACAAACTTAATAAGTACCCCGTCCCCCCCTCCCTACCCCTCTCCCCAGTCCCCCTTGCACCCTCCCCTTTTTCCCTTCCTTTCACCCCCCCTTCCTCCCTTTCACCCAGTGCCTCTCCCTTCCCCCTCCATTCCCTGGAGCATCTTTTAGTGTGAATGAGGTTGACACACTTTCTATTCCCAGCAATAAGTCACTTTCCGGTCCACGCTGCATGAGTGGTGTTCACAGAAAGCTCTGTTTACAGGTCCACCTGGGGGGGGGACAACCATGACTTCCGTGTTATAAAATCACCAGGACAGCCTCCAAATGACAGTGCCGTGCTCTTGAGCTTCCAAAACTGTGAGTGAAGTTCACTAATCCTGACAGAGGAACAAGCACCAGTGTTTCATGACAGCCACAGAAAGTGATCTTGGCCCCTTTGCTTGGATTTGGTAAATGACTAACTAGAGGAGGCTGGGATCCAAAGAGAGGCACAACAGTTTTCACTCTAGAATAACACAGTGCTGCCAAGTCTCCACGTTTGTGCAACCTCACGCTTCTCAGGGAGCATCATCTGTGTGCCGTGGCAGGTGCCTTCTGTATCTCAGACTTGATCAAACTAGTAACTGACGTTTTTTCTGAAAGTTGGCCGTTTTGGCTCACTTCGTTACAGAGAACTCGTCACACATCTTACCGGGGATTGGCATCTGATTCTTGGTTACTTAGTGACAGGCCACTGGAAATGCAGTCCACAGTCTTACACAAAATCTTTTTCATTCAGAATGTGGGCCTTCAAGGTGGATTCATAGGTATTTTTGTTAGTTTGTGATTACTGTTACTTCTTCATTAATTGCTTTTTACTCTATTTAAAAGAAACTTTTTTCTTTTTTCTACTTTTGCAAGCATATTGAGTGTTCACCCCAGTTTTTCTGCTCCTTCCCCTCCATTTCTTCTCTTCCCTTCACCGTTCTCTCCCACTCCCTCCCATCCTTCCGCCTGCATGCTTCATGGACTCTAGGGTTCACTCTGGCTCGTCTACTCCTGGGGGGAGCTGAGGCTTCCACAGTGTAACAAGTTACTCTCTTCGGGCCACCCCACTGACATATGCATCTCCCTTCACTCTCTGTAGTCTGAAACAGAAATTCTGTCTTGTGCAGCTACCGAAAGGGCGAATCTCTCATCACCGTCCCCAGCAAAGTGCCACCTTCTGCTCACAATGTCGCCAGGACAAGTCTTCGATTGCATCTCACGTTTAGGGGCTCCTCAGAAAATGTACCTTCTTCTCTCTCTGCAGACCTTTGGACTTGATTCTTTTTGTATGCAGGAATACATTTTGCCAAAATGACAAGTCAAATGAAGTTTGGGTCTTCTTGTTGATCATACCTGACCACAGTTAGAAGGTGATTCACTGACTGACATCTATCATTAAAGATGACACATGCACCCCACGACTGCCAAGTGTGGTTAGTAATAAATGAGCACTGCTAATTCATGTTTGTTTCCTCATAAGAGCATGTGCTAAAAGGATGCATAATATGTGATAAACACAAGTATGCATGTACACACACACACACACACACACACACACACACACACACACACACTTGCTCTTGAATGAGTTTTTAATGTTCTGAGATTTTCTGTTCTTGCTTCTCAGTATGTAACACCAAGATTACCATATAAGAAGCACCCAATAAATGCTTCTTGGCTGGCTGTTATACTCGACAAAGTCCAATATGAAACAAGAAATTTTTTAAGAAAATGAATTTTTGTAAAAGTTCATAACAACATTTTAGCTGCCAAAATCAGGATGGTAACTCTAGCGATGACTTCAGTCCCTGTTCAGATAGTCGTGAGTCATTTGCAAATTAAGAACCTCTAAGAACAAAGCAGATTCTGTTAAACATTGAATAGGACAAACATGGAGTCACTGTGAAAGCTGTAACTTGGAATCCTCAGACCTAGGGACATTTAAATCTCAGCTCGAGTGTTACAGGAGTAACTGTTTTGAATTTAATTTACTGCTATATGCAATACAAGGGCTCATTACTTTCCTGCCATCATTTTGGACTTTGGTATAATTTCTTTTCTGTGGGTTAAATTTACTTAAGTGTCAATATTTTTCAATTCAAAGTGCCCATTAAGTTTTTTGCCTAATACAAACAATCTGCAACAAAATTGTGTTATGTTGTCATGCTTGTAGCTTCAGCTGCACTTTAAATATTAGAGGGGCCATCCCTCCCTGAGATACTACTGAAAGTTAATGCCAGACAGGAAAAGCAGAGCTATTTTCTTCAATGATTCGCCCACGGATTAGTTATATATGCTCTGGCAATTGCCAGTATGGATGTCCAGAAGAAACCCAAAAGCCACACATGCAAAGAGACTTATAAGTAGGAAGGAGACTGGCTGGAATCAAGAAAGTATGAAGGAGGATGGAAGGGAGGGGTAAGATTGGGCAGTAAGGGGTGAGAATGATATAAATTCACTTTATACTTGCATAACAATAATGCATTTCAAATATTATTAGAGTGTAAGATGGAGAATTCACCCCCAAATATCTACAGCTTAATTCCCCTAATTAGTCAGAGATCTATGAAGCAATGAGATTCCAGAGAAGAAAGTAATTCGGGAGCTCTAGAGACAAAGCACGCAAATGGAATCAGACCCCACATGATCTTTCTGAGTTCAACTGGACTCTTCATTCCACCTCCTTACAAAAAGTCATGTGCAAGCAATCCGCAATGATCATACGTCAGAACATTGTACTATAAAGTGGACCTATCGCAATATTAGCTTTGTACCCAAGAAGGCATTTGGTTCAAAAGGAATGGAAAGTGGGGGTCATTGGTAATGCAAGCTATCTCTCTGGAAAATATTATCTCTTTTTGGCTTGCCAGATAACAATAGTGATAGTAACAGCAATAATAACTCATAATAATAATGCTAATAATAATAGTGACCAAATGCTTACTCTCTGCTAGACCATGCTTTACATTTTTTAAACTTATTGTCCCTTAATAAGACAATAAGAATTCCTTCTCTCTATTGAAGATGGAAACAAATGAATCTTGACAGATCCAGTAAAATGCACTAGTAAAGTCAAGAAGAAAATTCCAGAGTACTGTTTTTAGTCCATGGAAAGCATACTGTGAAGATGAAGAGGAACCCTGGTCAGGACACCGACTAGAGCTGATATTGCAGGCCCCACCCACCTAATTATGCCCAAGATTAATGTGCTACTGGTAGCTCAGATTTCACTTTTCCTCTGGCTGTCGGATTGACTGAATCACCATGCTGAGTCAGCAAGCGAGCACTTTGCTGGCCACCCAAACTCAACTGTGGACTTGCAGAAATACATATTGAACTAGGCCAAGAAAAGCCTGTACTTGCTTGTCGTGATGGGTGCCTTCCCGGGACAGTCGGAGAATCCTGCAGGCGCAGGTCTTGGAGCTCCTCAGAGCGTGGGCCTATCCCACGCCAGGTTCATAAATCCCACAACCCGGGCACTTCCCAGACGGGGAGCATGGCAGACAGAAGCAGGCAGGAAGCTCTGCAGTGCTCATGTGCAGAGAAAACCCGGACACCCTTTTCCAAGTCTTCCCACACCTCGTGACGTGTCCTCCCCCACCCGTGTGTCCTTCCCCACCCCATGTCCGGGTTAAAGGGCAGCACTATCAGCTCTCAAATCAGGTGTCACCAGGTCGTGAGACTCATCAGAGAGAAGCAGGGACCAAGGAACGGACATTCTCAGAACCCTCTGCCTGTGCACGAGCCACACCTTACCCTGTTCTGCCAGTTATGTGACATATCTCAGCATCTTCCACACTTAGATTTGCTCGAGGAAATTCAAACAGGTATCTGAGTCTTAAAACCAAAAGAAACCTGAAGTACCAGTCAGTAATTCCATTCTGCTGACTTGCCTTGGTCTGACTCCCAAGGGAGATTCAGAGGACTATAGACAATCATTTCAAAGAATACTAGGGTCAGGTTTCTACCTGCTTCTTGTTAATTGCGTGACTGTTGAAAAGTTGTTTTACCTGTCCTTGTCAGTGTATCCAGCTTATTCAAAATTGCAAACACTCACTCCACTCCAGCCGGAGCTTCCTTCCCACTGTATTTTTCCCTTAGTACTTTTTCATTGTGATTTACGAAATCATCTATTTCTTCATCTTGTCACTTGTCCTGTCTATCAGCATGCAAACTCCATGCAAATGCTATTCCATCTTCCCAGTCAAGAACAGACTTCAATATTTAAAATAGACTCAATACTTAGATTTCTGTTTGATTGTTATGGAACAAACTTGATGATTTTTTCATGTGTTCCATGTGGATGGTATATATGCACATCTCTATGCATGTTCACACATGTGTTAGTGCACTTGTATGTGGTGTTGTGAGCATGTATGTAGACTTGCCTATGGAAGCCTGAGTTGTTGTTGGGTGTTGTCGTCTAACAATACCTTATTTATCTATTTGAGACAGAGTTTCTCACTTGAACCCAGAGCTCATTGATGGGCTAGTCTCGCTAGCCAGTTCATGCTGGGGATGCCCCAAGTATCCAGAGCGCTGGGACCACAGGTGATCCACCAGGCCTGCCTGACTCTTCGATGGGTTCTGAGGATCTGAACGCTTCACTTTGCACAGTAAGTATCTATCTCCCCACCACGTTTATACCTTATCAGTAGTCTCTTGAGATTCCATGAACTCTGTGACTTCATGAAGACCATGGAAAATCCCTGGGATCATTCAAATATTACCAAAAGCAGGAGGAGAAAGCCCATTTTAACAATCGGGATGATCCTCCGGCCATGTCATTAAAAAAGATGAATTTGTGCTACTCAGGGTTGCTGTTTTCTGCTGCTTTTCATTATTTTCATGAATAACCCATGCCTTTGTTAATAAAAATTATAATTGCTAGGTAGAATAAAAATGCAGTTTGCTGAGTAAGCAAAACAAAGGCAACAAAAGATATGAAAGATGCCTTTAGTACATGACTTTTCTCAAATAAGTTAATCTTCCTCGACTGTATTTCATCACCTTAAAATGAGAGAGCCTAAGGCACTGTAACATACATATATAGTTTAATCGTCATTCAATATATGTCAGCTTCTTCTTTCAACTATCTAAAATAAACAAATTCTTTTTCAGCCCCTTCCTCATAAGTATTCCAGATTTTTGCAATTGTAGGTATAAAAGGAGGCACATAAGTGCATTGGGCATCAAGCTTTTCAAATGCTGCTGACTTGAAAGCTCTTTTTAAAAAAATTTCAATGGATGTGTAAGATTCAAGAAAATCCCATTAAATTATCCTGTGTTCCATATGGTGGAAACTGAGAAGTCAAATAAAGGTGGAGTGGGACAGAAATAACAGCGTTCCCATTATAATCTCAGGGAAGACATCCAATGTGGAAAGCTCGGTGGATGAACTGGGGAGAAGGTTTAGTCAGCAAAGTGCTTCCTTTGCAAACAAGAGGCCTGGAGTTTGACCCCTAGAATCCACGTGAAACAACAAATAAATAAAAATCTGGGCTCAGAGCGTGTGAGGTAGGTCTCTGGCGCTCAACAGCCAGCCAAACGGAACTTATTTAGCAAGTTCCAGAACAGTTGTAGACCTTTATCTGAAAATACAAGGTGAACAACACCTGAAGAACCACACTCAAGATTGCTCTGTTACCAACACACACACACATACACACACACACACACACATACACACACACAATGAGAAAAATAGACACAAATACACTGAGACAGAAAAGACACACACACATAAATGTACACACATGCATGCACGCACAATGAGAGAGACAAACACACATACATAAAAGCACACACACTGAGACAGACACACGTACGCATAAACACACACATTGAGAAAGATAGACACACACACAAAGACAGAATGATGCACACATATACATGTACACACATGCACACACATAATGAGAGAAATAGATACACACACATACACACTAAAACACACTGAGAAAAGACAGACACACAAATATACAAATACACACACACTGAGAAAGACAGACAGAGAGAGACAGAATAAGAGAGAGAAAGAAAGAGAACAGTTTGTTTCTGGTTAGAAAAGGAGACAGCAGCCTGAACGAAGGAACACTCTCTGGTTCCCAAATAGTAGAGAGAGAATTAGAGGGTCAAAGAGGAGTTTCAGTGGGCACGGTACTTGCATGGAGCCTGCTGGAAACCCAAGTTTGATTACTAGATCCCAAAAGGTGGAAGGAGAGAATCGACTTTCTCTTGCTCTCCTTCATTTCCCTTTATCTCAAACAAAATAAATTTTAAAAAGAGAATTTGAGGCAGAGTTGTTCAACATCTCTGCAGAAGAAAAGCACAAGTATATTGCTTTTGTCCCAACAATTGCAAAGCAATATCAGGGAAGAAGTTGGAAGAGCAGAACTTAGGATGAGGAAATTTAAATTCTCAACAGTCTATGCTTCTTGAAGGTAGGACTTTTCTAGTTAAGCTGGTCTAGAATGCTAAGTTCCACACAGTTCATTGTAAACACAATTCTCCTCCACCAGGAGCAACTGCTACACACCCACATGTGTTCTTGAATACTTTGCATACATTACCTTCTTTGGTATTATCCTTCAGAAATCCCATAGCTTGTTAATACTATTAGTGCTATTTTCAGGACAGTGAAACTGTGGCTCAAAAGGATTAAATGTCAGTTTTTGCTACAAATTAACAGAGCCTTCAACTCTCAGTCCCTAAATGTTTCATTTCTTTGGATAGTTTGTCGCTTTTACATTTTTAAAAATTCCTAATCCTCTTGCATGTATACCCTATAATGTCTTTCCTCTATGTGATGAACCAATGTGTTGCAGTCCACCTGCATGGTTGCTGATAGATGACCAGCAAACAGCTTAAGGGAAGAATAAGTTCCCTTAAACTATAGTCACTAACAAAGGAAAAAGAACCAGATCCTGTTCATCCCTGACAGAACCTTACTCCAAGTTTTACAGGGAACAGACTAAGTAATAAAGTCCTTATTCCAAGTCTTTGAATCCAAATTCTTATTTTATTGCTTTGTCAAAATCACATCAAAAGACAACTACGCATAAGTAGTGGGAAATTCTGAATGTATTATTAGAAAGACAATCAAACACTGACAAAGATTAAGGAAATACAAATAAAATTAGGCCAAGTGAAAATCTTCACACCTCAAATTATGTTCTAGTGCACATCAACTGTGTGGAAACTGATGATGCTTCTAAAAGAGCCAAAATGGAAATATCCAGCCTTTTCCACATAATGGCTTCATGATAATTCAACATGATCTTAAATAGGGAATCCAGTGTCCAAGCAAGACCACTAATGTGAGTCTCTATCTATTCAACAGTTTTATCCGTACAGAGGAGCAAGATATCCTGTGGCCTGTTTTTTATGCGAGGAAAACAGTTTACGGCAGAGCCAAGTAATCCAAGTTCTTTCTATGAACTGAATCATGGAGCTGAAGAAATCTTTCCTACCTTTGCCTTCAGAACACTTTGCTTTTCCTAGGTCCCTTTCTAGACACATCCAACAGCTACCTCTACATAGAGACATCTTTGGTAGGAATTGACATGACTCCAATCGACAGTTGAATCCCAGCAAATCCTAAGAAGTAGACAGTGAAGCTTTGGTTAAATACATGACATTAAAATCACCTGAGGGATGCTACGTTCCCTCAGTTTTGGAAAGAACAAGAATGCAAAAGTTAAGGTTGATGGAATCTTGTCCAACTAGGCAGGTGGGACAGCTCAGTCCCTGCGGTATAAAAGCCCAGTGATCAAACTCTTGCCGTCTCTTCTGCCTTGCAAATTATTAGCAACATGTTCAGATTCCCTCTTAGGTATGATCATGTTGGAGGGACTGAAATACCCTTTTTCATACCAGTTTTCTTACAGAGGAAAATTAAGAATACGAATGTTTTTGGAGACTTTAAAAGCAATTTTTCACAACCAAACAACTTCCTAGAACAAAATAAGGCCCGGTGGTGTAACTTTTATCCCTAAGCATTGAACTAAGCACTCTGAGAATATATCATAAGAAACTCAGTATCCTATAGTTCAAAATCCAATCGTATTGGAAATGGAAGGAATCTCTAGACTTGGGGGGAAAAGCATAATTTTGTGTCCTACCTGTTCACATAGTTTAAGATCCACTACTATTGAACATTAAAAAATCACTCAAAAGGAAAAGACCACAGTTTTGGTATACTACCTTTGGCAGTTATTTTATGCCTCAATGTAACAATTGAGAAAGAAGCATTTAGGTACATCTATGAATATTTATTTCGTTAAGACAAGCTTTTAAGCAAGTCTATAGGAGCTTATCTCAATGAGGAGGGAGGAACCAGCTGATAGTGAAAGAAGGCATTCCCTTGTGTACATAGACAAGATGTAGGTAGAACTAGTCCCATTTATTTATTTATTTATTTATTTATTTATCCATTCATTCATTCATTGTTGACAAATTGGCAAGCTAGCTAGAAACTGCTTCTTTCTCTGTATTCTCTGGGGATATGGCGCTGTAGTTTCCTCTGTTCCCTTGCTGGGATATTTCTCCTGCCAGGATGATGAACTATAACCGACAATAGTGAACATGCGTAAGCCCTTCGTTGCACTACATTGTTTGTGTCTAGCATTTATCACAGGAGCTGAAGAGTAACTAATGCACTATCCGTGTTTGACACCACGCGTAGCTCAGCAAATGTCAGCAAGACTCACCCCTTAGCTATTCACAGTGAAGCCTGATTCTTTGAGCTCTTGTAAATTGGGTGGAAGTCAAGCAATGCTTTCTGTAGGAAACACGGCGATACCCTGCTCCCTCAGACTCATCCCCGTCACTTGAGGACATTTGTAAGAGTGTCCTCTATTTTAAAGAACACTCCACCTAGTCCAGGATCTAACTGCACAGGAAGGTACACGTCCATCTCTCAACTCTGCTATGAATTCCGTGAAGGAGCATGTTGTCATGTTGCTTGTTCAAAGCCTGTAGTAGCATGCTCAAAAGGCATTTGGGAGCCTGTGATCCAGAAAATATGATAAACAGCATGCTCTAATGCTAAAACTGCTAATATAATGAAGAAAAATATTTTACATAGATCAAAAGGGTAACAAACAGTAATATAAAGTCAAAGTGTGTAAGGAAATCAAGAGAGTCAAGCAGAGCATTGGAGTCAGCCTTACCCAAAAAGTTTGCCGATGCCTCTCCTGGCGGTCTTGAGTTCCATTAAAAAAAGAAATCAGGTCTAAGTAGGGAATCTGGCAGGAGACGAACACATGTCTAATTTTGAGGCTCCAAAGTACTGTGACTTTAACTCGAGGATAAACATAAGATAACCACTCCAAATGATACAAGGCATGAATCTGTCTGCAACCTCTGCACTTTGTGGAAGAGAGAACATTCTGTGAAAATTTGTGGTCAGAGTTGGCCCTTAATGATTTTTGTTGTTCTTAATCTGAGTAACTGGGCAGTTTCCGATATTAATATCATGTTCATACCCAAAAATTCATAGTGAAATATTACCAGAGTGGTAGAACCAAGCTTGTCCAGGAGACACAATTAAGCTTCTCTGGAAGGAAACAGCTTCAAATCAGAATTTCAGAAAATGTTCCTTACAAGAATAAGATATAGCATCTTTTCTTCCATTCCATATTGCTGGAGATATTGGTAGAATATTAAGTCATTAAAAAGAACAGAAGTTCCAAGTTTCTAAAAAATGAAAGAATAAAACTATCATTAGTCACAAATTATATGATCACCAAATACAAACCCAACTCTAAAATTAATGAGCATATTTGCTATGATTCCAGAGATTCTAGATACAAATGAATACAAAAATGAGCAGAGTAGAAACAAAGTAGTTTTAAAAAGAATTTATAATGGCATAAAATATTAAGTATCTAGGCATAAATCTATCAGAGATGGGATGAGGCTTCATAAATAATCTTTTAGTAAATTTTTAATTAGCATACAAAGTATTCAGTTTCAGCATGACATTTTCAAAAATATTTTATGGATAGTCTTACAAAGCTTTATTGAAAATCAATCAAAAAACAGAATTTATAAGTACTACATAATGTTCATAGCACAACTCAATATTTATGTCATTTCTTTACAAAGTGCTCTGTACATCCATAAGTACAATGCAGTTCTAAAAAAGCCTTAACTTATTTTAAAGAAACTTAATGAACTGACCCAAACATTTTATAAGAAATAGCAGTGTTTCAAAGATAGTCAGACACCCCTGAGAAAGAAAAGGTGCAGATCTGTCTTTTCCAATGCCAAGCACTGAATGATGGGAACCAAAGAATGCTGAATGCTGGAATGCATAGAGACAATAAATAAATGAGAAGGAAATGGAGGCCAGAAAAATAGACACCCAGAGATAGGGAAACCCGATTTATGACAATGGGCATTGCAGATAAGTGGCCAAAAATAAACTGTTCAATAAGTGATCTTAGAGAGATTGGTTACTCATATGGAAAAAATGAAATTTGATCCGTCTCTCACATCATACACAGAATTAGCTCCAGGTGGATTAAATATTCAAACGTGAAAGGCAAAACCATAAAGACTTCAGAATATAATATAGGAGGATCCCAAAATATCTTTCGAGCATCTGGATAGGGAAGTTTTTCTAAACAAAAAAGGACAAATGACAAGGAAATGAATGATGTGCTCATCAACATGAAGAACATCTGCTCATCCAAAACAGAACAGAAATCAAAATGACGAGCCACACATGAGTGAAGATGTTGGGATGTGTGTAATGATGAGATCAGTGTCTACGGCGTGTGCACAATTTAATCAACAAATAAAAACTAAAAATAGGGAGATTTGCACAAATTGTTGAGTAAGGATCTCGAGAAAGCAGCAACCGAGTGTTCAGCAAACATTGAAGTATTCTTCATCTCAGGAGGTTCTAGTTTCTCAGCCAGCATGTTGGCTAATATTGAAGATATTCAGGTGATATCAAGTGCCAACAGAGGTGTTAGACACTCATTGCTCTTATTTCCTACAAGTGCAACTGTCAATATCATGCTGGGGGGAGGCACAGTTTAAGACAAAGCATGGGTTTGTGATGCTTCTGAAAAGAGGGAAGGAAACGGGTTGAAGATGGGAATGTGGTAGGCTTCAGACATATTGGTCGGTGGGCTGGGGAGCTGGCTCAGGGGTAAAAGTGTTCTGCTTTCTGCTCAAGCCAAAGGACCAGAGACCAGTGATCCCAGAGCAACGTGGCTCCTCTGACGAGCCTTATCAGAAAGCTCTGGGTTTGACTAAAACCCCCGGAAAGGAATTAGGCAGAAGAACAATTGAGGATGATTCCTCTTATCAACTTCAAATCTGCACACACATGCACACACATGCATCCACTGATACCTGTGCCTCTATCTATACACATGTGAACACATATATACACATACTTATATCCCACATACACATTACAAAGAAGAAAGTGGATAATGATATGTGAATGTTCATTTTACTGCTTTTTTATAAAACTCACATATTTTCTAACCTATACCATGTATTTATGTAATTATGACTATTATTCCACAATTAATATAAAAATTTAAAAATATTCAAATGTGATTAAATTACATTGCACCTTACTGGAATCACTAACTTAAGAATTCCCTTTACAAAGACTAGACTAATGATATTAGAAACTGATGTTTAGCATTAGTATATGTTAGGCGTTAAAGAAGCACGTCTTATGTATACTATCTCCCTTGAACTTCTCAAGCCTTATTGTGTGTACAGAGGAAGGCGTGGCACCCAGAGGTCAGCTATCTCCAACGGCTTCCTGGAAACTTCTGTAACCTCGGCTGCTCGCTGGCCTTAGCTCGCTCATCCGACACAATAGTTGGATGCTCAGCCTGTGCTCGCTGGCTCATGGATTGATCGAATAGTTCCTACTGTCAAGAAATTTCAATAATCTGCTCAAGGACCCTGGGAGATGAGGTTTAAGAATGTGACCCCCGGCCGTCGACAACTGGCAATTAATGAAGACCGGCAGATAGACTGTCAGTCAGTCATCTCAGAAACTATAAATATGCCAACTCCAGAGAAGGAAGCCAAGCAGCAGAGAAATGTATGGGCTTGTTCTCTAGTACGATTATTAAAAACACACAGGCTGCCGTCGGGGGAAGGGGCAAAGGAGCGAGCAAACACAGAATAGTCCCTCTGTGTGACATTCGCTTTCTGTCGCGCACCCATCCTGTGTTGCCATGGTTTATTTCATTAATGGACGAGAAGTAAAACTCAGTTGGACTTCCTGATTCATAAAGGGCGCCCATCTACTAGGGACAAGTCCTTCATTTGAACCCAGGCTTGTCTACATATCCAGCCCATCTTTCCTCTCCCAAACTTTATCAAGAAAGAGACAGGCTGGCTGCTGCACACGCCTCTCCAGTAGGAAGGGGATTGGGATATCCTCCTCATCCTCAGCGTTGGCATCAAGTAAAATCATGAATACTTCTGGAAAGTTCTTGCTCCATCTTTGCAACTCTCATCTGGACAGTCATAACAACGATGGATAAGAGCAAAGTCACCTTCAATACCTTGCTGTAGAGTTTGCAGACCACTAATTATCCGGTGCTTACCCCTCCAGGCATTTATATATAAAACATGCATCATCGTTCACCCTCCCTGGCTCTAAGTAGATGAGTTGTAAGCTGAGCTTGGTCTCCGCAGAGGAGAGCAGCAAACCGATGCTTGTCACTGCCCCAAAGCACTGGACAGCAGGCCAGATGGCATGAGAAGACGCAGAGCCACAACCCACAACAGGACAGGGCACATCCTCCTGAAGCCCAAGAACCAGCGACAGCTGAGAAGGGAAACAGCGAATCTCATTCCACTCTCTTGGGAAACAACCGGAATGTGAGCCTCACCACCCACCTCGCTGGGATCTGGGAAGGATTAATGAGACGCAGTGTGCACAGCTCTGCTGAGCGTCACGACTGCCTTCCAGGGGGAAAATCCCCATTGTTGCCCACCAGCGAGACTGACAATTTGATGGGGTGTGAATATTTTTAGTGTAACAGTATGTAAACACCGCTCTTTCCAGCCAAGCCATCGCTGTGTGCACACACCCTGATGCGTTTTTATGAGGCCACTTTTTTTTTTTTTCATGTCTGCTCTTTCCAAGAGCTCTAAGAATGAGCTGACCTGGAGGCCTTGTAAATGTCTAAGCTGATTCCTTAGACGCACCATATTCTCCGGGATAATGCTAAGAGGCATATTCACATTTCCTACCAGTGCTTATGCCTTCCCCCTGGCCCACTGCATCCTGCAGGCCGGGGCTAAAGAGGCATCTTTCGGAGCATGCTCAGCTGTTTTGCAGGTATACATGCAGTTGGCGCACAGTCGCCAGGATGGGCAGGGGGAGACTGCAATGTGGGACGATGTGGGGGGACGAACGGGGGGGTGTTTTTTGAGCTTGTATGATTAGGAAAAAAATTAAATGTGGGGGAAAAAGAATAATCTCCTGGGGAGCGTTCTGCACTGTATCGGTCACCATGCAGTTTATTAGGCAGTGCCAAAAGAATGTGATGCAGTAAACAAAATGATAATTCTAAAGCAACCCAATTTAATTTAAAATTTTGAAAGGTTCTTAAAATTATAAAAAATTAAATAAAATAAATGAACATTAAAAAAAGAAAAAGTACAGGACACCTGACTCCAAATCATGTCCCTTTCATTCTTAAAAAAAAAAAAAAAAAAAAAATCAGAAAAAGCCTAGGTCTTCGAGTCAGTGCCTTTCATTAAACGGTTTCATGTTCCGTTTGTTGGTTCCTCCAGATTGTACCAGGCACCAGGTGGCAGACAACATGTCATGGACTAGGAAGCAGCCATTAATGTGATCTTACGTTTCTGAATGAGGAGGCCCAGCAAAGGCACAACGGCTGCCCAGTGAGCATCATGCGACAAAAGCGCGGCTCTGCTTTCACACGCTCTGTCCACCTGACCTTTCCTGCTAGGGTCTGAGAAAGGTAAATGTGTCTCCTTTCTTCCCTGGGGGAATGTCATGAGGTGACTCAGCACTGCTACCAAACTCCCGCTCTGGTGCCATGTTCCTCTCCAACTCTGGACCGCATTGCTGGCCCATTAGTTACCTGGGACGTTGGAGAGGGAGGGGCAGGCCCGCATTTGATCTTTAGCCACTGCGCTGTAGAGCTCGGTGCACATCTGATGCTACTGAAGGACGATGTATGTGAGGAGCAAAACTGGCAGCTCTGCCCCACCTGCCTCCTTCACAGTCGCAGACCAGCTCTTCACTACCAGCTAGATGATTCTCATCCCGACAATTTACCAGGGTTTATAGTTTGACTGTTGCAAAAGTCTCACAGCTCACTCTTCCTCCCCACATAAAATCTTTTCCTTTCCAACAACCAGACACCTTTTAAAACATTAGACCATGTTCTGTATCTCATGAGCTCTCTAATGCATCTGCTAACACTTTAAAACCGGACCTTCATGATAGTCTTGAAGATTCTGTTCTCTTTCAACACCTCTCTTACTTCTCCCTTCTCTCTTTGTGGGTGGAAATCACATGACCGTTTCCTTTCAGATGCTCAATATGTTTCCAAAAGTTTGGGTTGATGCTCTGCTACTTCAATGCGTATGACTCAACATTGTGTCTTCATGGAACTGACACATCTGTATGATAATTCAGCCCACATACCCCCATGCCAGTAACTATTGGAGTTATCTTCCACTATTAGAAGTGCTGTCTAGCAAAATGGCCATATTTGCTTCTTGCACAGCTATTATTATTGCCAGAAGCCATTTTGTACCTGCATGTTTTACCCACCAAGTTTATAAGCCCTCACAGGAAAAAGCATCTTTCTCCCTTATTTACTTTAACCCAACATTTAACATAGCAACTTCCAAAGGACAGTGATCTGGGAAATTCAACAAACAAAAATAATTGAATGTCCTGAAAATAAAAAAGAAAACTGTAAGAAATTTGACTGGGTCTTGGAAGATGGCTCAGGAGTTAAAGCCTTGCCAGGAAAGAGACCTGAATTTAGATTCCCAGATCCCATGTGAAAAATGCCTGGTGGATATGGCTACTGCCTGCGATTCCAGCCCTGGAAGAAGGAGCCTGGGAAACCCCAGAGCAAAGCAATAAAAAGGTAGAGCAGTCCAGGATAATTCCTGATGTTATCCCTTGGGCCTCCACAGACACACATACTCAAGTGCCCTCTTGTGTACACACACACGCACACACACAAACACACACACACACACACACACACAGAAATTTGGTAATACTTCTCAGAGCAGTCTCTAACTGACGGTCTCTCAAATCACTAAGAATATATCTTCTTCAAACCATCCCCAACTGAGCCGGCACCTCCGCTCACAGGGTGGGCCTAGGCCCAGTGCCTGCCACCTATGGCACACCCAGTCCTCACAGCTGGGCATTTCCCAGAGTTCAGTGTGACATTTCAGCAAGACCCCCCAGAGCGGCTGTGAGTCGCTCACAGTTACACCAATGTTCAACCTCATCAGATTCTTTTCTTCTACTCAAAACGTAGACATGCCCCCCGCTGGGTTTGGAGTAGCTGAGCCTTCCTAATCATCAGAGGTGAGAACCTTAGTCCAAGTCCCCAAGGCAAAGCCACCAGGAGGTCGAGTGTTCAGAGTGCTGGGAGCAGGCAGGTGGAGCCCCAGGAAGGGGTGGTGTTCTGAGAAGGGTCTCAGAGATACCCCTCCCGTGTGATGCCTCCGCAGACATGTGCCCATCTGCAAGGCAGGAAGTGGGTCTTTGGAGGCTAAAGCAGCTGGGAACTGGTCTTCAACTTCCTGTGCACAGACGTGAGAAGTTCCTCTTATTCATAATTCATGCTAAGCACGGTGACATTGCAGCAATCCTAACAGATGAAGATTCTCCATCATGCCTGAAGATTACCATCATGAAGGAGCACACAAGATGAGTACTGATCCTGAAACACGAGGCTACCTGAGGCCATCCTAAGCAAGGAAGGACATTCTTCTGAACACAGCAGTATCTGTACAGCTGTATCTATGTGTCCAGGTTGCTCTAAAGTCAGAAACTCAGTCACTACTTCCCTCTAGACTATGCCATATGTCTTCAGTGATTTATCAGAAACCAGGATGAGCCTGGAACCATGGTCCATGGACAGATCTTAAGTGTCACTAGGTCAATAAAAAAAATTTATTTTTATTCTTTAGTCTGTGCTTCTCGGAAGGTGTGCTGCGTCTTTGTTCAATGTCTTCCTGACATCACACCGCAGTTATCTGTCCATGTTAAGGTAGTAACTGGCTTTTCTGGGAAGCAGCTTCTCTTGCAGACAGATATAGACAACTGATCAAGCCAGTGTTTATCTGCCTGCAGGAGAGGTCACTTGCAAACACAGATGATAGTTTGATAGTTGGATGAATGAGAACTGGAGGTCAGAGGAGGTTTCCCAAGCAGTGGATATTGAAGCCGGCCTCAAACAGCGAACTGAGTCAGAGAAAGAAGAAAAGAATTTAGGCAGCATCAGCCTGGGCACAAATCTGAAGGCAAGTAAGAGCAAGCAAGTCCCAGAACTCAAGGAGAATGAGCTAGCACGTAAGGGACTTCAGCAAGTGGTGTCCATCGGGAGAGTGAATCAAAGTCACCGTAAGGAGAAGCACAGTGGGCACTAATAATCAGCCTAACACTTCCAAAAACAAGCAAGTAGGTTTGCAGCAGAGAATACAGTCTGACATTCAGAGTTCATCCTAGCTCCTAAGCTTACCTAGACCATCCATACAAGCCCCACCCAAGCGTTAGGAGGGGCCGTCCATACTGTTCTCCTCCCTGTCCTCTACTTGAGATCCGAGTCGCCATCAGGAACCAGGATTTCTGAGAGCAGTGTCACAAACCATTACCTGAGAACCTGGCTTAGGCGTCTGCCTTATTTTGTTTCACAGTGGAAGGAACCTAACTGGAGTTCCCAGTAATGAGAGCAGCAAGCTCCTGGTACCTATGGAACGGGTTATTAATTAGCCTGCCTGTGCGTCCTTGCATCTTGTTTAAAGAGATCTTGATCTTTAAAGGGATTCGTGGGGTCAGAGGTTATCCTCTTCTGCCTTACGCATGACCGTTGATCCTTATCCAAAACAAATTGGAGTCCACTGGCTAATATTTAGATGACACGCCTGACATTTTCATTTCTTCGGTTATTAATCATTTGTCGTGTGCTGGTTCATGTTTGCAAAACTAGCCTTTAAATATTAGGTTCTCCTCAAGGAGTCTACAAGTGCGCGTGCTGAATCAGCACCCTCCCAGCAACGTTCTTAGCACACGAAGCAGGAAGATCAGCGCCTAGTTGTAGTCATCTGTTTACATTTGTTCAGAGTTAAAAGATACCTTCCTTGCAAAAAAAAAAAAAAAATGGGCAAAACAAAGATTAAAACTGTACTATTCATTGTTAAACTTTAGATAACAGACAAATAAGCCCAAACCAGGAATCTGAAGCTCCATTTGTCCCAGTTCTATCTGCTGGTGGTACTTGCTCCTTGTTGCCCAGTCAGATGCTGAATATCTTCACACATGGAGTCACCAGGTGCTTTCCATCAAGGCGGGCAGCAGGCAGCCTGGTTAGGACTTGGTACAGCCTCTCACTGCCACCACAGTTGCAGCGTGCGTTAAGCGTGAGACTGGTTCCCGGAGGCCAATTTCCATGGCCTTTATGTTGTCCCGAGCGGGACGTCGCCGCTGTTCCCTTTGGCCTGTTATAGGCTTCTTGTCCATTTATGTTCCATAGCCGGGTCTGGGTAAATTGGCTGAGAATAGAAATTTACTTCACACAGATCAGAGGCTGGGAAATCTAAGACTGAGGGGGATGGTGGGTTTGGGGCTCATTGAAAGCCTGGTCCAAGAGGACCAGTGCAGCCGAGACAGGAAAGATTTCCACAGGGACGAAGGCCTGGGCCCAGTCAAGTCAGCACATTAGGAAAGGACACGGAAGTGGGAGTCAGCCAGGACAGGGCGCCCCCTCACCAGCGCCCCCGCACCGGCTGTGAGTCCTGGGTGAAGTCATTTGTATCCCTGAACCTCTGTCATTTTCTACCTCAAAAAACTGTACGTGCTGTGTGCTTCTGCTTCTCGCGGGCAAATAGCCCTGTTCCTCGTGGAAACGCTTTGCTGAAATTTTCCATGGGAACAAAAACTTCATCTTCAAGGATGGTGAACGGGGGTCAGGAAAGACCTCCAGCACTCCCATCTTCCTGAGAAGTCTCCCTTGCTCTCCGTTTGCCCAGGCATGCGTGGACTCAGTGTGCCAACCTTTCCTGAGAGCAGAACTACTCATATCCGCTAGGATCTGCTTCCGAGCCACTCCCACACTGTACCGAAAGTCGTCTAAAGAAAATGGTAGCATTTAACTTGCACTTCTCTCTACACTGTCCGACAGGTTTTCATAAATAATGCTGACAAACTAGAAAATAAATATGAGCAAACAAATAAAATTCTTACACTCCACATAGACTTTAGCAGATAAACAGGACATGTGATTGAGCATTGATTTTAATTTTTTTCCTACTCTAGATTGGCTATCTTAGCATCTTCTGTGCTGATTTTTGCTGTGGACTCCATAAACAAAGAAGCAATTATAAGAGAAAATAAACGCTTTGTTCCCTTAAGCCACTTGGTGGTCATTTATCTGCAACCATGCAGGCGAACTACAATATGCATGTATTTATGCATATGCGTGGGTATGTGTATGCACACATATCTGTGAATGTATGTGTATTTATGAATTTATGTGTGTGTACACGCATATGTGTGTGCATGACCATGTACACAAGGGTATTAATAACATTTCTTGGTAAGTGTGATACCACCTGTCAATATCACGAAGTATGAGGAAATCTGATAGCTGAACATATAAGAATCAAACACTATCTGACAGGTATTCAATGTGCACTTGCTGAGTGCTACGACTTACAAATATTAAGATTATAAACTGCATGCAAAGGCTCTAATCTCAAGAAATGCACAATATCAACGATAAGTGCAATTAGAAGTCATAGCATGAAAGATGAAGCAAAGTCTTATAAAATAATGATGATAATAATAAACGGTGTGACTTATTGTGCCCTCATCATATGCCAGGTAGTGCTGTAGGCACGTTAAACCAACAGGTTATTTCATTTCCACAATAACTGGATAAAGGCAATTACATTTTTAATCACAACATGATAAATTAGAATACCAAGGCTTAAGGACATAAAGCACATTGTTCAAGTTTTGACTGATGGTACGTGAATACTAAGCTTAATCACAGAAATGCTTTAATTCAAGGCTATTGTCAGCAGCATGAAGCACACATTCATTTAAGAGTTATTTCTTTTCTATTACTCTCCAAAGATATTGATCATAAGCATTTTCTTCAAGAAGCTTATGATATTGATCGTAAGTATTGTGTTCAAGAATTGCACAATACATACATACAATCCCTCTTTGGAACTGACAGAATGAAATAAAACATAAATATATCGATCAATTTTAGAAATATGTTAAAATATAATAAAATGTATATGACAAACATGATATGATATTCTTTAACCAAAATGCCAGTACTCTCATAACTTAAGAACATTTATTTCCCCAAAGCAACCTCACAATGCTCTGCAGTCCATCAGGGTCATGCCTCGCCTTTGGCCCCTCCCAGCTGACCATCTGCTTTCTGTCCTAACACTTTGCCCTCTGCCTGACAGGGAACAAGTCCATGTAGACAGAATCATGTGACATGTGGCAGCTTCTTTTCCCTAGCACAGCGACTTTGCAGTCCATCCAAGGTATCGCACATACCGCTACCATCAGTGGACTAGTACTCGTAAATGATGATGGTAGCGGAACATGCTTTTCCACTCACCAATTGATGGACATTTGAATGGTGTCCAGTTTTAAGTTGCTCTGAGCAAAGCTGACCAATCTTTGCATAGACATATGCTTTCGTTTAACTTGGGAAAATCCCTACAAGCAGAATATAAAAAGTTTATGGTTCGCCGTGTAAGAAACTTCTAAGTTGTCTTCCGCAGTGACTGTTCAGTTCTGACCTCTAGACCTGTCTACCTATCAGCCCAGCCCTCCCCACCCCTTCTCCCCTGGGTCAGTCATTTTCTCTCTTTAACAAGTGCTGCCAGTAGGAAACAAGATCGGGTAGGGAAACCCCACGTGTTTGCGCTGGTGCTGCTCTCACATCCTTCCACGGCTCCTGAGATTCAGGCCACGGAACGGCCTGTGTTGCCTGCGTCCAGCCCTATTCTCATCGTGGCCCTCCGCTTACCAAACATGTCGGCACCTGCCGGCTTGTCTTCCTGACATTATTCCTTTTACCCTGCATTTCTTTTCATTCTACAAACACGCTTAGTATTGTTTAGTAAGTTTAGCACTTGTTTTCTGTTTTTGACATAACTAAACCAAACTCTGTGACTGCTACTGGTGAACAGCAGTGAACCAAAGCACCACTGCAGACCTCCCTCACAAGGCCCCAGCGGGAAGCCCAGCCCAAGGACCCCACACAGTACTGCCACGGCCGTGTGCTTCGCCCTGTCTCTACTCCCGACTTACACACTGCGTCAGTCACCTTTTGTCCCTGTGATGAAATACTTGACGGAAACAACATACAGGAAGGAAAGACCCATATTGGGTTATGATTGCAGATCATCACCAGTTAATGTGATTCCTGTGGATTCCCACAAGGCAGGGAAAGCATGGTGGTACAAAGCAAAACACACACACACACACACACACACACACACACGCAAATGCTCACACATACTTACACACACATATATGCACACAAGAAAGAAAGAGAGAGAGGGAGAGGGAGAGAAGAAGGGAGAGACGGAGGGAGGGAGGAAGGGAGGGAGTGAGGGAGGGAGGGGGAGGGAGGGAGGGAGGAAGGAAGGAAGGAAGGAAGGAAGGAAGAGAAAAGTTTTCTTCATTTTTAAAACGTCAGCTGCCTCTTGCACCTGCCTCTACACCTGTCAAACAGAAAACTAACACATCTATCTTCATGAGTCTGCGCTGTTATTTTCCTAACCCAAGCTCATTGCCCTGCCTACTTGAATATTTCGGCAGCCTCTTCTTCAAGTGAATGATCCTCCTGTTCCTGTCTTAGTTCATGCTTTGCTCCCAGTGCAGAACACCTGAAATCTAATCAGAGGCATCCTGGAGAAGGTCCCAGAACAGGCCACGGGTATCCCTCGATGTTTGTGTGTTGCATCACGCCCCACTACCCTCCCCCGGGAGGAAGGGGGGCAGCGGTGGAGGAAGGAACATGGGAGATGGAGAGAGGTAGGGTGTTGATGAGCTTGCTGTAGCTGGAAGCTGCCCCTCAGTAACTAACATTCATGACAAGGGCACGATGCATCCCTGAGAAGAGCTCTTGTCACCCAATCGTCTCTGGCACTCCTGCCTCTTCATACGGTTTCAGTGGAGATCCAGTTTCAACCAGTCCTGTAGGGGACGTGCCAACCATAACACTATGCCAGTTCTTTATACTGGATTCTACTTGTTCTCGCCTACTAAGGAATTTTATTTTCTTCTACTCTTCTGGTTTCCCTCACTTAGGCCTTTATACCTCCTCCATCTCATTTTACACTGCGTCCGGTGGTACTCAACTGTGCCATAATGAAAGCCATGCCACATCAACCAGTAGCTACTTTCTCCTTGTGTCTTGCTTCCCCTAAAACTATTGTTTCTTGGGTAAATGAGATGGTTCAGCAGGTGAAGACACTTTGCTGCCAAGTCTAACAACCTGATACCCAGAATCACGTAAAGGTACAAGTAAGAAACTGACTTCACAAAATTGTTATCTGACCTCCTCCATTTGTGTGCTGTATCACATGTCTATACACACACATACACACATACACACAGCAGACACAGTTACAATAAATACATAAATAATAAATAGAAGAGGCTTTATTCCAAATGTGTACTTCGGTTCACTGAAAACACTCTTGCAAGATCACCAACAGCCTCTACCACACTCCCCCTTTGACAGTCTCTGAAGCCGTCTCTTCCCTCTCCTTCACTTCTTCCTAGTGAGTTTCCAGACACTGTGTTTTCTGAGGTTTTCCTCGCGGGTCCCAGTGCTGCGTTACCTCTCAGAACTGTGCTCACCACAGAGGTCCTTGGGAATGTCACCTTGCCCCAGGTTACAAACCACATCTGTCTGCGTGTCTCAGCACACTAACAGCTGGCTTCCAGGTCCGAACATGGTTCAGACAGAAAGGTTACTTCTCAGCCACCATTGCTGCCCACCCCCGCCCCATACACACACACTCCTTTGTAGGTTTTCCTGTATGTTCCTGGAATATTACCACTAAATTGATTTATTCATTTTCTAGCCAAACTAATATAAAATACCACTGACTAAGTGGCTTAAGCAAGTGGTTTTTATATTCTCAGGGTTCTTGAAAGCTAGAACTGAAAGCAGAGGAGGATTTCCCCTGTTGGCAGCTCCTGTCTGTGTCAAGCAGTTTCTAAACTCCTCGTGGATGGGAACTGAAGCCTTTGGTTTCTGCAGCCCTGGAACACACCGCTGGATCTTAGCACAACGGCGCCTCCTGAACTCAGTGAATGAGTAAATGAATGAATTAAAGATAGGGTGAGAGATACAGTTTGCTGTAGGGCAGGCAGGTAAGTCAGTACTTAAACTGTGGTGAAGTGAGTTTCCTACAACTGCTATAAAAAAGAGTCACAAATGCTTAACTTAAAATAAGTTTGCTTGTTTGTGTTCTGGAAACTTTGCAGTCCAAACTTAGGATGTCAAGAGAGCCATGGTCCCTTTGAGATCCATGGGAGCAAATCTTTCATTGGCTGTTGTTAGCATCCCGTGTTGGCCACCAGTCTTCACATCCTTTGACTTGATGTTTGTATCACACCCTCTGATTATTGTTGCCTTCTCTTTGGATCACACCCATCCTGTTGGATAAACAGCGCATGTTTGTCCACTTTGACTTCAGCAGAACAAAGTATACTTTAATTTTTAATTAAGACACATTCTGAGAAAACAGGGTTGGGGCTTCACTTATCTTTTGGAGAGAGTCGTAATCCAACCCACGGCCTACGAAAGTTTTGGAATGGAAGTTGTGGCAAGGGATTATGGACACGCAACGCACCTTATTCTGCCAAAATACCCAGAAGGACACGAATGGAGCCAGAATGCTCCGGCAAGCAAGATGGGAAGCAAGCTTATTGTAGATTCATTGACAATATGACATTACACCCGATTTTACAACCTCTACCAATCAAACTCCAGCCGCAGCTGGCTTCTCCCCAGTGCCAAGTCAGCGCTCCTAATACTTTATGGCTGGCTTCTAGGTGGCTGTGTATATGTTCGGAATATTAAACAGTATTTAGTCACTTTCTCAGGGAGGGCTTCTCCATGTGGTTTCTAAAAATGTGCTGAATGTGTTTTCAGGAGGGAGAGGCGCCAGAGGGCCTTTGGTGGAGCAGGCTGAGCCTTTTAATCACAAGCAGATGACAACTTCCTGGTTCTGGCTCCAAGAAACCAGCAAAAGAGTCCCGAAGACCAGATCACAATGAGCCTGGTAGAAATCACCATCCGATACAAATTGTCAGGGACTCTTTCTTGACGCGGACTCTTCCTCATTCAGCAAGAGATTAAATTTGTTGGTATGGAGAGGAAACTCAGTCATCCCAAACTGGTAGCCTAGAATGTATGGAAGGCCTCTGTGGATTCAGGGGACCAAAAGAGAGCCTCCCAGACAATTGTGCTCTGAAGCAAGGGCAGAACTTCAGGCCCCCCATGTGTCCCCATGTGTCCTAAGGCGGCCCTGCAGAGTTCTCATCTTGCTATGGTCCAGAGAGTTCACAGCTGAATCTGACTCAAGGGAGACGTGTGCCTGTTGGGCGAATCCAGCAGCAACCTGCGGGAAAACAGGAAGCCTGAACATTCCAAAGCCTATGAAGGCAAGAACTGAGGACATAATCAGAATGTCCAGGAACATGGGAGATGTTGTTACTGTGACCTCGCGGGTGGCCAGAGCAGGAGCCCTGGATGACGCTGGGTCTTTCATCAGGATTCCAAACTGGAGTCGTTTCCCTCATGGACAAAGCAAACTATGGCTACTCTTCAAATGCAAGAGAGCAGTTTCCAGGAGTGGAGCAGAGAAGCAGCAGCTACCAGCCAGCACATCAGTCCTGACAGCTGGACTAACATAGGCCCCACAGGACTCAGAGTCACTCATCATTGCCCAAGGGCAGGTGTGCTACTTCCTACATGGAGACCCCTCTAGGATCACAAAGGCCCTAGATCTGACTCACAACTCAACCCGTGGACAGTGGGAGTCAGATGGAGAAACAAACAGAAGAGAAAAAAAATACCCACCTGCAGATTCTCAAAAGAAAGCGCTTCGAGTAAGAGCAAGAAGGTCTCCCTATCCCTGTCCTTTGTACCTAGATATAGACCCTGGGCTAACATGCACGCCTGTGGCTCCTTCTCTTATCTTCTGCAGGAGAAAGAACAATTTTCTAAGACCTTTGGTAGTAGGTGCTTTCTTCTGTGAGGATGTGTTCCAATATCCATGCAACATCAAGGTTTCATACAGAGTTTCCCTATGCACTCAACATATAAAGTGACAGGTGTCACTCGCTGCACAGGCCAGGCTTCGTGGAGCAAACAGAAATTCACAGTTTTCCCAGCATGCTAATGGTGCAGGGCTACCGGATGAGATGTGGACAATATCCCAGGAGACCATGTGGACCATGTGGCAATTAGGAAACACACTGGAATATTCCAGAGCAAGAAAGAGGCTATTAAGTTGATTATATTAACTTAGAGGAAGAGGAAAATGTTAAAATCTCAAAAGCACAAATTGTTTTCAAAACAATAAATCTATTTAAAACCAAGTGAAGATCTAGCTTCTGAATGTTCTTTTCCAAAAATTCACACACAAAATTAAAAGATAAATAGCAAACCAGAAAATAAATATTCAAGCAACTATATCCAAGAATTCTAATATGTTACTTTGTAAAGAATTGATTCAAAATAATAAGAGGGGTGGCAAGGTAAGCTGACTGGATATAATTGTTCAACACATTTTTATTGTGTGCCTGTTAAGAGTTTAGTTCAGAATAAAGAAATACAAGCTGCAAAGGTTTCCTAACCTCACTTGTGGATTTAATAAGTGCAAATTAAAACAGCAGGATATTGTCATATTTTTATCTATCAGATTGGCAATGGTTAAAAGGGCTGTGGCTTTGACAAGATTCAGGGGAAACAGATATTCACACACTAGTGACAGGAGTATAAATTGACATAACTTCTTTGAAGGTCAATTTTGTAAAAGGTCATTATCTGGGGGAAATAGTGTTTGATTCAGAAATGTCACTATAATGAGTGTTTTCCTATTGACATACCCACATATAAACTCAGCCACATAGGACTAAGACATCTGTGGTAATAAAGACAGGAAAAAAATGAATAAAATGGTGCAAACCAAAAATAATCTAGTATTAATAACATGTTGTATGGGGCACTGTACAATCATGGACTATGAAACATTATTAATAATAGCGTTGAATGATAAAAACAAGTGGAATAGACCAATACAAAAATATCCAATCAATATTAAATTTAAAGAAAGGACCCGGAGTAGAGCTTCTGGCATGCTTTCTTGTGTCTGAGGCACACACTTGCTCATATTTGTCATATGTATAACAGCTGATTTAATTTCATTTCTATAGTTTCTAGTAATTGCATATGAGTTGCTTCTTGAAATGTCTGAGAATTAAGTTGCTGGGGGGGGTCTTTGCATTGTAGTGGACTGTTTTGCTTTCTCTAGAACTTCTTTCTTTTTCTTGCGATAGTTACCTTTTGAGCGTCCACACAACTGGACACTCAGACGAAGCATCATCTTTAGATATCGCTAGTACTTGAGCAGTGGGCTCCAAGCAGCCCACCTCTCCAGTGTGTGTGAGGGTGTCATTCTAGGGGTCCTAAAGAAGACTGGGTGCAGAGCCGGGGAAAGAGGGAGCCACCGCCGCCCTCCTGCGCGAGCAGACAGTGGTCTCGTCCTGTCTTCGAGGTGGGCATCTCTGCTTCTCGGGCCTTTGCCACGATCCACGTGCACCAGCAAGTATCCTGAACTCCCTGCACAGGTCGGATCTTCTTGGAATATTCAGCATCTACAATGCGTGAGCCAATTCTCAATAAAAATTCATGTGCTTCCCGGAAATCGTTGACGAATACACTTATCATGCAGCTGGTTTTTTTTTTTTTTTTTTAAATCGTTGTCTCCCAGCTCTCAGTGCGTAACCACAGCTGGTACGAGTGTTGCATTCTTGTAATCCCAGCACTTGAAAAGTGAGCACAGGCCAATCAGGAATTCAAGGTCATAGCTGGAGAGTCAAGGACCAGAAAGGCAATTACTGCTTTGAAAAAGGAGAATTCTAATCCCTGCTCCTTGCTAATCGCCCCACTGTTGTACACAATATTCACAGCACATGGTAGCAAATTCCCTCAAGCCTGACTGGTTTCACATACTAGCCTGGTCTAGCCTGGTCCTTTCTTCTAAAAGAATATATTAGGAGATTAAGTATGATCAGAACAAACGTTCATCTTCATCATCAACTTGAGTGGGTTCAGAATCACCTGAGGGGGAAGGGACGGGGCTGCCAGGGCATTCCAGACACAGTGAGGTAAAGGAGGCTGGACCCGCCATGAAAATGGAAAGTGCCCTCACCAAGGTCTGGGGTCCAGATAGACAGGAAGAGGAGACAAGGAGAAAGCTGACCAAGTAGCGGCCTCCCCTTCCTGACCTCCTTGGGTGCACGGCACTGCTTTGCCACACCTTCCTAACAGGACGGGCTGACACCCTTGACTGATGGCGGAGGAGTTGCACAGGTCATTTAAATATTAGAAAAATAGTCGCTGGAACAGAGAAATGTTTAAAGCCTAGAGAAATGTCCCAAAGCACACCCTGCCAATTCACTCCTGCTCTCCTTCAGAGACAGGGTCAAGAACAGATGGAATACATTTCCCAGTTTGCGACATTTCTTTGCATAACTCTTTCAGATTTTAGAGAGTTTTTCAGAGATGAACAAACACTCTAATGATAATAACAATAATGTCCTGTGCATTCTGCTTACCAAGTGACAGGCTCTACTCTAAGCGTGCTCATGTAATGTCCATTTCGACCTCACTGCTAGCAAATGACAAGTGTCCAGTAAGGAAGACAGCTAAGGAAGAGCCTGAGAGCTTTCCACCTCCATTTAGAATCTCATAGGAGCATTGAAAGGATTCAGCAGGGTAGAGGAGAGAGTCAAATTCATGGGGAAAATGGTCAACAAAAACCTTTTGCGTCTCTCAAACTAGGGGTTTCCCCTCAGGAACTCGGAACTGTTTTTATAGTTATTCTCCCTATGGAGTAAGAAACACGGTTAGAGGATGACTCATGTTAGAAAATACAAGTTCCTAAGCAACAACTTACTACTGGTAAAGTGGAATTTGAACCCACCTCTACTTGGCACCAGAAGCCTAGAAACAGGTAAGAGCCACTGACAGATGAACCTCAACCTCCCTCCTGCCCTCAGACTCCATTTTATGTTAGAATGTAGATGGATCAGATCATAAAGGCGTCTTACAGAAACTCCACTGGGACGCCCACAAACTGGTCACAGGATGGAGCCGGAAGTACTCTGTGGTGAGGACACTCGCCTTGCCAGACCTGAGCCGCCACACTGCTGCCATTAGCCAGCTCTGTGACCTCAGGCAAGTTCCTCACATCATTACGCTTCTGTTTCCCCATTTGTAAGAAGATAATTATGCTTGGTAATAGCTACAGCGAAGATTGCAGTCTATGGGGCAATACATCTGTACCACCTGACACCTGGTACACATTCAAGTGGTGTCATCACGTCCCTGGTTCCACAGGGCAGCGAGCTCCACTGACTGTCGGTTTGCGTGCTTGCTTGTCGTTGAGACAGGAACTCCCTGTGTAACCCTGGCTGACCTGATCCGGAGCTCATGTGTACACTAGGCGACCTTGCGCTTGCTGAAACCTTCTTGTCTTTGCCTCCTGAACACTGGATTTTGAAAGCGTGCAGCCACACCCAGGTGGCTCCCTGGCCGTCTAGCAGATGGCACTAAACAGGGGAAGGCATGGAATGACAGAGCCCTAGGACTCCAACGCACAAATATAAAGAGGTGCTGTCCAAGGGGCAGGGATGACATAGTTCAAACTAGACAGAAGAAGATGTAAGAAAACATGACAATAGCTAATTCCTATGGTAGCCACAATGCAATGTCAAAAACTGAGCTGCTTCAGAGAAAGTTCTTGTTCAACGCCTCTGGATGTGTTATATCAAGATGCCAATTTTCGTTCCTCACCTTGCCTCTGCTCGCTGAGGCACCCCTCAGCCTGCCATGCATCCGTCCTTCATCTTCACCAAGCCTTCTCTGTGTCTGTCTCCACATGGCCATCTTATAGAAACACCAGTCGTGCTGGATAAAGGACTCGCTCTAGTCTACTGTGAACCCATCTTAAGTAACTGCATCTAAACTGACTTCATGTCCCCAAAAAAGGCAGTGTTCTAGGGTACTTCTTGTAGGACTCAAACTTGCCCTTTGAGAAGGGACCCAATTTGATGAATAGCATGTAAACCAAACTCCAAGAAGATGGATTTCCCAGCTCTGCTTTAGGTCTCAAGCAGCACTGTGCTGCTGAAGTCCTAAGATTCGGAGTCAGGAGCCTGACGTATGCATACAGTTTTTCCTAACTCTGTGACGTCCTGCTGATGGTTCGAAATCAGCTGTGCTCAAAATATCTACACCACAAAAAATGAGCCCACTTCTTAGAGTCCATCGTGAGCTAACTTGCTTCTGACTAGGGATTGATAAGGTCCTGTGAGATAAAACCCACATAAGACTTGTGTTTGGGGCTCAGGGGTTAAGCCTCTGCTTTGCAGGTAGAAGGTCCTGAGTTCTGATCCTGGACCCCACGTATAGACGCCGGGCGGAAGCGGGGGCGGCCTGCGTTTCTGGTCCTGGTAGGGAGGAGCCTGTGAATCTGGGGCAGAGTAAACAAGGAGGAGACAGAGGCGGAGGTGTCCATGGTGGTTCTGGAATTTGTCCGTGGCTCTACACATACACACATATACATACATACACACGCACAATTGAATAAATAATAAACAAAAAAAATAAATTATGAAAGTACTCCATTAAAATCTTGACACTTCTAGTTTAAAAAAAAACATAACAAAAAAAGACTCGTACTTCCCAAAGTGGGCAGAAATCAACAGTCTTTCCCTCTGTCTAGAGAAAAGCTCATTACATGTCTCCCAGAAAGTGCACTAGAGGTACCCTGCAGTTATCTGTCAGCCCCAGCAAAGACAGAATGATAGATAAGAGTTATGTACACACAATATGTTCTTTACAAAAGTTGCAAAAGTTATGTTGCTGTTTTCCCAGCAGAGATTGGTTTTATTCATCTTGAAAATATAAAGTACCTTGAGCACAGCATACAGTAGGTGCTCTATAAATATTTGGTCAGGTATAACTCTTATCTAATCCGAGTTAAAAAAAAAAAAAAGTAGACTGCCCGTACCTTGTTGCCAATTTGTTTCTAGAACATTGAACAATCGCTGAGCCAAAATGACCTTTGAAAAGACTCAGAAAATAATTTACATGGCAGTAGCCAGTTCTTTCCCATCTGTCTCCAATTGGGAACTGGAAGGAACCACCAGTCACTTTGTCCTCCCTTCACCCACCCACATTCCCAGCATCCTCCTGGAGAGCTGGTCCTCTGAGCCTGACAGTAGTACAGCAATGTGTCTGCAGCTCCCTGTCTCCCTCCAACACAGCTGCATCTCCACCCAGCACCGGACTGGCATCTAAACACACATGTGACCTTTTGGTCTCCCTGCGTTGAAGCCAAACAGGATTCTACCATTTCTAGATGACATTCAAGGCTCTGCGGTGTTGGCCTGCATCCAAGTAGGATCCTTTCTGTCAACAGACCTGGAGCCCATCTAGAAGCAGGTGAGTAAGCAGGTGTGGCCAAGGAGACGTCCTCACTGCCTGGCCGCCGCAGCCGGGCATACAGGGAGACAGTGGCCCAAAAAGAAGCCCGTAGGTTGGAGTTTGGTTTGGTCTTATTGAGATTATTCATTTAAGAGAAAAGTTCACTTTTTTAAATTTCAAATCGTTAGGAGGGAAGGATGTAGTTCCAGATTTCACCCCAATGTGCTCCCCACTGAACAGGAATGTCTCACTCCATCAGGATTCCTCGTTTAATCTTTTAGATAAAAGAGAAGAATAAGCACAGTCTGAAAGAAGCTGTAATAGAAAAGGTCAGACACAGAAGGAAGCTGGGGCTCTGCTCCCCCCTTCCCTACACCCACTCCACCGGAACCATCCCCCTTCCCTACACCCACTCCACCGGAACCATCCCCCTTCCCTACACCCACTCCACCGGAACCATCCCCCTTCCCTACACCCACTCCACCGGAACCATCCCCCTTCCCTACACCCACTCCACCGGAACCATCCCCCTTCCCTACACCCACTCCACCGGAACCAGCTCCAGCCTGGCTTCTGTGATGGAATTGAGCCCACTAGCCAGCCCTTGGCACTCCACCCAGCTTGTCCCTCCAGCCATTCCCACTTCCTTCTGCCAGGCTCTGGGCGACATGTCACGCTGCCAGTGAGCTCCAGGTCATGCTCCCGTCAGTCAGTCATGTTCCCGCTCTCCCGCACCTCCATGTTTTGCACAATCCCACGCTTCTTCCTGGAATTTCTTTGTTCATGAGCTTGAATGTTTGTTTTGCACACTTCCCCACATAAACACCTTTAGTTATTTGTTTCCTCGTAGGCTATTTGGTTTGTCTTTTAAGCGGTGATGCCTTCTGAATTTCCAAATCAAAATATGAATTTACTGATGTATCTCTGTCACTGGAATAGGATGGGAACATGACACATATACATCCTGCATATTTTGTTAAAGAAATCTGTATCGTTCCCAGGGTCAGTGGAGCGGGGGAAACGTGGTCATAATCAAAGATCACAGGCTTTGGTGGTACTTCCTTGCTAGACTATTGATCCCCCGGGGTCAGGCATTGAATGCCACCATTTCTGAAGGCCCATCCCAGTGTGCAATGCCAAGCCCCTGGTGTCCAGTGAATGGAGATGGAATGAAAGGCTGTATTCCTGGGAGACCTGAAGAGACCCATAGAGGCCCCTGGAATTGGAAGCACTTGCTTAGATTTAGATCTAAGGGACGAATTGGGGCACTGAGTCTAGAATTAGGTGAAATTGAGATATCATCTCCACCTAAATCATTTTCTACCTATTTTTTTTAAAAAAAAAGCAAATCATGTTATTATTGCTTTATTTTTTATTTGTTTATTGCATGTTTTTGTGTCTGTGCATGTCTGCATCTCTGCATCAAAGAGCACTATGTATGCCTCCGGAGGGCCTAAGAAGACTTTGGGACCCATCATGGATTGCTCTACACTCTTTTGGTTTTGTTCTGGGGTTTCTCACTCTCTGCCTTTCAGGGCAGAAGTACAACAGACCACTGTTGTTTCTACCAGGCTTTTTACATGGGATCTGGGATCTGAACTCACGTCCTTCTGCTTGCAAGACAGAGGCTTGAGCCCTGAGCCATTGCTCCAACCCCTGGCTGAGATAATTGAGCTATCATTCATATCTCTTACTAGATTCAAAGTATACGTTCTGTCATGAGTTCCCTAGAACTGGATAATATCAAATCAGGGCTTTATTCTTTTATAGATTAAGCCCAAAGGTCAGAGGGGTCAAGACATTTGCTCAGAATCCATGGCAGTGGACATCAAGGCGGACCTGGAACCAAAGCCATCCAACAGTGACTACATCATCTTACCTTTACCTGGCGAAGAGTCTGCCACTGGCCCTAAGACTAGTATGTCACACAGAGCAGAAGATTCCAGGTAAGGCAGGCAGAGCAGCTATATATGGGAGACAGAGACCAAACCTAGTTGAGAGCAGTGGGAAAGGGGACACCCCAAAATACCAGGGGGACTAGAGTCTGAAAATGAGCAAGAGCTGCCCAGAAGAGTGGAGCCATAAGTAGTGGAAAAGCATGCTTCCCGGGACGAAAGAGAAAAGAGCCTTAGTTGCCCTCATAACAGAACTCAAAGGTTAATACTTGAGATAGAGAAACAGAAAAGGGAAGAGATAGAACATTAAGATGTAGTGTATATCTTATCAAGATAAAACATTAAGATGTGTTGTGTATCTTATCCTGATAGAGGCAGGCGCACGCGCGCACACACACACACACACACACACACACACACACACACACACGCATGTGCATTAAATTAACAATAGATAAATTATACATATTTATAAAGTACTTTGTGGTATTTTTGAATCATGTAGTGAATGTGTTAATAATTAAAGCAAATGGTATTTCCAAATTTTTAAATCGTTTCTTCATATCGGGAATATAAGAACTACTTCTCATAGCCCAGAATAAATTGTGCACTGACTTTGTTAACTTTGCCCTGCCACTGTGCTGGAGAGCACCAGTCTTATCTAAATGTGTTTATGTTTAAATGTTATTCAAAACCTTCTCTAGCCTCTAGCAAATCATCATTTCACTCTGCTTCCATGCAATCAACATTTTTGATTCCCATGCAGGAATGTGAATAATTGGAGTTTGACTATCTGTTTTTGGCTTATTTTACTTAACATGCTTTCAATCAATATAACACAGTGCGTGGGCATGAGCTTTGGAGTCAAACAAACAGCAGTAATCATAGCCTAGGCTTCTCAAAAAGCAGATCCAAAGGAGAGGAGAGGAAAGTGGAGGGGAGAAGAAGGGAGGGGAGGAGAGGGGAGGGGAGGAGAGAAGAGAGGAGGAGAGGGGAAGAGAAGGGAGAGGAAGAGAATGGAAGGGAGGGGAGAGGAGGAGAGGGGAGGAAAGAGAAGGAGAGGGGAGGGGAGAGGAAGAAAACAGAGGTGTGGGAAAGGGAAGGGAGGGGAGGGAAGAAGAGAGGTATGGGGAAGAGAAGAAAGGAAAAGAGAGGAGGGAGGGGAAGGGAGGGGAGAGAAAACTAGTCCAGAATAAGATGCATGTGCAGCCTGCCTAGGAGAACAAATAGAAAAATCACTTGTGGGTCAGTCTTCCATTGCTTGAACTTTTGTCATGGGGCATTACTTATCCATTCCTAAGACAAGTATGCATTGGTAAGACGTGAAACTGTGGAGTTGGGGTCACAGGGGTGTCTCAAGAAGGAGGCAATGATGCACTGTGTCTGTTCACACCTGCTTCCAGTCAGCAGAGCTTACCCGGAGTTGGTTGCTATAGCAACACCAGAACTAAAACCAGATGCAGTCAACAGAACCCAAGGCAGTAGGTGGTTTGGGGTGCGCGCTGCCTTCACCCGCTGGCTGTCATTTCCTCTGGTGCTTGGTTTCCCATGATGGGCACAGGGATGGTGAGTGTGCCATGCACAAGATGCGCCGTCAGTGGCAGCCGCTCCTTGCCAGACTCCACACTGTGTCTGGAGGTTCCCACTTTAATCAATGTTGAATCACTTGCGACTTTATATGCAGACACTTAGCATGGATATATCACAAGTAGCCTTGTTGGAAAAGTTTATTAAATACAAAAAAAGAGAAACAACCCAAATGCCTGTCACTAGTGAGGGCAACGTGTCCTTTGTGTACTACACAATGCTGCTCAGCCTTCCAAAGACTGAAATACTATCACATCTGAGGGCATGGATGGATCTATGAAGAAGCCAGGCACAGAAAGATAGACATTTCACCATCTCAATTCTGGGTGGAGTTTTTAAAAATTGTTTTTGCATTTTTTTACTTTCAGTTTTGTACAACCTCCATTTCTAATTTAAGATTACAATATTTTATATTGTATATTTATAATTTTAAAATATATTATATGTAAGGGGGGTCAAAGAGATAGCTCAGTGAGTAAAGCACCCACTTATAAGCCCAGTGATGCAGACGACAGGGATTTTGGGTTGGTCATTGACCAAGCGCCAGAAAGGGAGAATCTTTCTTTAGCCCTTAGAGCATGCATGGGAGAAAGAGAACCAATCTCTAAAAGTTGTCATTTGACCTTCACATGTGTATCAGGACATTCATTCCCTCCCTCTGTGTCTGTCTCCCTCATAAATAAACAAATAAACCCTATTATCTGTGTATTTATATTTTATATGATTCTGCCTATAAGAGACACTATCTAGTAAAAAAACATATTATGTGAAGAAAGTGAAGGTGGTATATGAATGTAAGGAAATAATTTCTTGCTTCAAAGGAATTGCTAGGATGGATGTCATCAAATACAGCAAAATTCTTGAAGGTGGAATAAGTTTGTGAAGTTCTAGAATGAGTGTTCTGCTTTTTAAATGCCCTTTGTCTAGTGAACGAATGTGTATGGAATCCTAAAAGGATTCTGATTCATCTACTTCATTCGACTCTGCTTGGAATGAGGATGTGAAGGATCAAAATTGCACCAAGGAGCCATTTTGAGCTATGAGATGGTCCTGATGATGAAGGCCAAACTCAAGGAAGAGAAAGGAGACTAGGACTCTGGGAAACACAGAGTTACCGTATTTCTTGGGTATTCCACTGTTACTGTGAGCTTCTATTAGAGGGTTTGAAACTACCATTAAATATCATTGTACACACTTTCTTCAAGAGGGGACTCATATAGCTTAAAATGTAGCATTTTTCTGTTGAGTAACACACTAGAGGCGGATATTAGGGACCTTAAATCTTAACATTTCAGGCAAAAAAGCTACTAACTCAGGCTGCATGATGGCCACCCCACGGCCTGCTAGAAGCTTGAACACAGAGCTCACATTCCCCAAGACTGTACTGTTACAAACTCATAGTCTCCTTGAGTCATGAACCGAAGCGCAGAAAAGCTGGATCCTTCTGGAACAAGATCGTTTCTAGTGGTGACCTCATGGTTGCTGTTGGAACTGCAGCCTCATCTAAAGATCTGACCAACAGGAGTCCACTCGCTGGCTCACAGATGTAGACCCGGGCGGGGTTTAGGTCTTCGCAGCTTGTTGAGTTGAGTGCTTCATGCTGTCTGTGGCTATTTGGCAAAGGCATCTCTCTGTCTGTAACAGTGCAGAAGTCTCGCTACTGAAGATGACTTTGGAAAGCCAGCGACAGATTAAGAGACAGAGAGTATCTGGATCTCGATCTCACACAAGTCATGCGTCTCTCCACTCTAGTGCAGGAGTGAGAAATGACCATTGAGCTGGAGAGATGGTTCAGGGACTAAAGTCCTTGCCTTATAGACAAAAGGATCTGAGTTTAGATCCCCAATCAAAAAAAAAAAAATGTCAGGCCTAAACAGCAACAGCCTGCACGTCTGGCCCTGGAAGGTAGAGCCTGGGAAATCCCAGAGCAAAACCATGAAATGGTAGAGCAATCCAAAGTGATTCCTGATGTCACCCTTGGACCTTTACAGACACACATATCTAAGTGCCCTTTGGTACACACACACACACACACACACACACACACACACACACACCATGAAATGAAATAAAATAAATATTCACTAGCCTCATATCACACACAAGAGGAGCCGGTACACAAATCAGTCCAGGATCCCTAGCAGTTTTATCAAGGCTGCCAACAAGAGGAAGTTTGTCTTGCAGCAAACTTCCACAAGACATAATAGTGGAAATATAACTATCCATTTACAAGAAGTCACAGGAAGCACAGTTTGGCTTTGGCCCCACCCACTGTCACTTAGACTTCCCAAGGGTCCATAATTGAAAGCCTTGAAAAATCATATCTTAACCTGAATCCATTATCAGGAGCTGCCATCAATCAAAGTTGCTGAAAAAGAAAATGAGACTGATTTTCCTAGACGGTGAGCAAAGCTTTTATTTCAGATAGCCCTGGAGATGCGGAGGAGGCACATCTCACAGAGACCTGCAGTTAAAGCCAAGAGCCTGCATCTGAAAGCTTGTAGCTAGACACAATTTTAGTCACTTGTACATGGAATGTTCCAGAAACATATATGGTAGGAGTTTTCAAGCTATTGCACAAGAGATTGCTGATCTGAAGGGATTGCTATTGCTATGGTGTTTGTCCCAGCTATCCCTTTTCTGGTCGGAAGTTCTTTCTGAAGTGCACTCTTTCTAATGCTGAACTTAAGTAATATGGGGGAATTCCCTGTAAGCCCTGAGCAGAGTTAGTCCATAGATCAGAGAGGTTTAAGGATGCCCATTGAATCAAATTTAACACAGCAGCTGCACATTGCCTGAGATCATCAACTTTCAACCAACTATAGCACCTGCATAACCTATCAGGACCTCATTCTTGTGGAGAGCTATGTTCTCCATATGGGAAAGCATCCACTCGGATGTTGGGAAAATACAGAGACTGTTTGTCGCTAAAACTGAGAGCTTCCCAATATCTATTTTCTCTGTTCACCAAATCTGAACATTGAAGAGCCCTGACCTGAGGTTGCTCTGGGCTCCTCAGCCTCATTCACATCTGCGTCCTCTGATTTTTCTCAAATAATCCCACCCCGCAGAAAGGGCAGATATGAAATGGTAGCTGTAGAAATCGGAGCAGCAACTAGAGAGAGGGTTGAGTAGTCTGGACAAGCAGCCTCCCATGGGACTTCAGTAGGTCAGGTACAAAGGACATGTGCCGCCCACCTGGGACCAACCTTGGTACGCTCAAGACAGAGGTGTGTGCGAATTAAGATTTCAAGACTGACTTGGAAGCTAAACAAGAAGTCCTCCAGGTTGATGTGTACACAACTAATGAGCCCATTCCCCCTAACATGAGCCTGCTCGTGGTCCCCACCACACACGGCATGGACGGAAGCTCCAAACAACAGCCAGGATGTCGACCCAGGCACCCCATCTCTGGAGACCATGTCCCAAGGACTAGCTCTTCTGAATAAAGATCCCTAAGTCAGCTACAGAGAGAAGGAATAAATCAGTCAGGGAAGGGCCAAGCACATGAATAACTAAGCTACTGAATGAATATACACTTACAAACAAATGAATAACTTAATCAAATTGATGGTACCATTTCTCTGAATTTGTCAGGTCCCTTGTCTTCATTCTTAGAACAAGTTCTTCAAGAAGTCTTTCAATCAGATCCAATTCCCCATTCAGGAAAGGCAGGCTCTTTGTAGGTATGGAAGGGGAAGAGGGTCCAAGGTAGGGGAGGTGTTGGGAGAGGGGGTTAGAAGAGAGAGGCATCAACCCAGCTTCTGTTCTTCCTCCAAGCCTTGTTTTGGTGCTTCCCAACCCCTAGGGATCAAATCCTGTGTCACTTATGTCCCAAACAGACTGCACTTTCACTTTCAAGTGCTGCTATTTGGAGGAGTATTCGGATAACCCAGGGTTTAATGAAAAAGGAGAAAGAAAAGTAAAATAAAACAGGGACAATAGACTACTATCAGCCTCTCACCTCATCCTTCTGTAACTTACCGATGCATCTGTTTACTCAGTTATAGTGAAGTCCTGCTCCAGGTCAGGCTTGGCGATGCAGTCTGCCTCTTGATCCCTGAGAGGAGCATCATTACCCTGGGTTGAGTTTCCTGGAAGCAAGGTTGAAACTCAGATGAGTGGACAAGAGCTTTCATAGTAGTAGGAAGGCCCTCGCGTGAGACCAGTCACTAAGCCCGTGTTTCCATGCTGTCTGACAGAGCTCAGCCTTTCATGTGCAACTCTAGGATGGTGGCAGAAAACACGGCTGAGGGACTTTGTCCACAGGCTCATGAGTTGTGTTAACTATCACAAACCTTTCACCCATTCCTGAGGGAGAAGAAAGATGCTTCTCTGAGAACAGATGAAAAATTAAAGCAGAATCTATAGTAGTAGCATCTAGTCATTAGTAGGTGGTGACTTTTTTCCCTGCTCCCTGACCACATGTGAGTACACACACACACACACACACACACACACACACACACACACACACTTATTTGAGGGCCCAAGAGAATTCTTTACGAGGGCAGTGAGCTCACCGCTTGTAGTCTGCTCTTCAAAAGAGCAACAGCTTGAGACCTACACCTTAGAAAAACACCAATTGCTTGCCAGACATGTAATTCAATGATCAGATACTTCTAAAGTGGGAATATGTGCAAAGGTAACTTAAACAGGTTGTGTTTTTTTCTCATGTAATAATCAAGTAGTGCGTTTGAAAACATCAGATTGTCATAAGACGTTGTCTTGGCAACCTGGCTTTGTTGATGCATCAGGCACATTTCCTGGCGTTCATTGGGTGTCTCTACACTGTTTACAGGCATCAAAGGAAGAGGGTCCTGGCATACCTGAGAATCTGTGGTTTATACAATAACTGGTAATATCAGCCACAAAGTAGGAAGTCATCCGATAATGGCTTGCTGAAAGATGGATGCATGCATGCATGGATAGATGGATGAATGGATGGATGGATGGATGGATGGATGGATGATGGATGCATGGATGGATGGATGGATGGATGGATGGATGGATGGATGGATGGGTGATGGATACATAAATGGTTGAATGGATTCTATTTGCAGAGAGAAATTCTAGGCCATTCCACAACTACACTGTAAACCCGTCTTAGATATTGGTCAGAGGAGGTTTTTAGTAATTCGGATCCAGAGATGTGGATTTCTTGACTCTCTTTTTCCGGGTTGAGAAACACCATACAAATAATTTCATTGAGTTCTACTGTCAGGTTGGAACCTGTCGGGACCCTGGCATCACAGCCTCTGGGCATCTTCCAGTGAATGGGGTGAAGAAAAGGCACATGGGTGGTCTCTGAAGTTGTCAGCGGCACAAATAATTTATTCCTCTTGCTTGGGTTTTTGCTAGTGAGGCTCATTGGGTCTTGCCGGCCACACACGTCAACTAGACACTTCCTGCTAAGATCCACGCACCTCCTCTTCAGCTTCTTCCAGTGCCAAGACCAAAGAGAGAAGATTCGTAGAGCCGAAGCCGGCTGTGACTGCTTTTCCCACCCTGATATTGCATGCCAGCTGCTTCAAAGGGTTTGGAAGGCACTGCTAATTTAAAAGCAATAATAAGATTGACACTAAAATGCTTCCCAGCTGGTCTTTCTGGGCACTGGCTCTCACCAGTGCGTTCACAACCTTTCTGTTACAATTCAGAGTTTGCAAAACATGAGCTTTTAAAAAATTCAAACAGAACATGCTACCAAAACAAAGAAATAACGTGGACATAAGCATGCTATTCTTCATTTTGGGCATATTTATTTACGTGTATGTGCGTGCGTGCCTGCATCGTGTGTGCGTGCATGCATTGTGTGCGCGTGTGTGTGCGTGCGTGCGGTGTAGGCACACATTTGTGCAGGCGTGCTCACCTCTATGCATGCATGTAGAGACCAGAGAAGGACACTGTCTTTTTCTAGCTTATTTTTAGAACGAGGTCTCTCACTAAACCTGCTGCCTGCCTTGGTGGCTGCTGCTCAGTGAACTCCCAGGATCTCTCTCTCCACTGCCTAGGGGGTGTGCACATGCACAGCCATGCCCAGCTGTTCCCCACTCGCTGGAGACTTGAGTGCAGGTCCTCGTTTTCAGTGCTCCTGAACACGCTACTTGAAAAGGAACAAGTCCTGCATTCAAAACTCAACTCTTCTTTGAAAAATACATAAAATGCCTCCTTTGAAAATACAGGGAAGTACAGGGGAAGAAACTGCAAGACAGAATCCACGTCCAGTCACACCTCACGAAGTCTTCGCCACTTTTCACCAAATGACTAAAACCTTAACATTTGTTCCTTGCCATGCTCTGCAGAATGTCTTATTAGCCAGTTTTTCACCATTGTCTCCTGAGAACATTAACTTAAAGGAAGACTTGGACTTTAGATTTTGGAAGCTTCGTTCCGTGGTTGGGTTCGCTGGGTCCACTTGGATGTGGGTGACCTGGGCTACAGGCTACAGGGGTGACTCTGACACACCCATATGAAGATTCACTTTTCTAGGAAAAAGGAGAAATGTCTGCATGCGTGGTCTAGAGGCAACCACTTCCCCCAGAGAAGAAAGGCTGTATTGTGGCGGGGAGGGCTGAGCACACACAAGTCAGGAGTAGCAATTTGCTGCTGGGTTAGACTCGAGAGCATCGAGAGGCCCTTCCATTGTGGAGAGGAAAAGAGGTTCTAGAGAAACTGTACCTGACATGTTGTTTCCGTTCCAGAACAGCCTTAGTCACGAGGCTTAGAAAACACAATGACATCAGCATACTTAGGCTCTTAAATGGTGTCTGAAACAGGCGGGTGAAACAGGCAGGGGCAAGGGAGGTACCTACTGCCAGTACTAAATAAGGGCTGCATTAGACATAGGTAATGGTAAGATTCCCAGCTGTTGCCCTGGGAATCATTATACATAAGAGAATGGAGAATAAGTGTCTGATTATTTACTTTATTTTCTTTTTTTTCCCAAGAAGCTGCAATGCCATTCTTTTCCAGGAGCAAATTTTTGTTTGTTTGTTTTTGTTTTGTTTTGTTTTGGTTTGGTTTGTTTTGGTTTGGTTTTTTGGGTTTTTTTTTTTTTTTTTTTCGGATTTGTTTTGTTTTTAACCCTGTGTTTCTTTTCAACCAGAAAAAGCTTCAGATCCTGTTATGAAAAGTTTGATCATCCTTCAGGTTGTCAGGTGATGAGGAGGCAGATTCTGATGGATCAATTGGAAGGCTGGTTTTACAGGAACAGGTGCGGCTTCTGAGTACCAACTGGGGCTCTCCTAGCAGCGTCTCCAATGCAGCCTGGTAGAGCAAACTGCAGAATAGCACAGGACAGGAATGTTCCGCTCACAGTTCCAGCAGAGAGACACAGTCTTTCAAGGCAGAAAAGGCACGGCTGGCTGGCAGAAGCTGGTGGCAGCCCAAGTCACTGCAGACTCAAGGAGAGCTGCTGCTGCTGCAAACTCAAGACCAGACTCGCTCACTCAAACACTGTGGGGCTCACCAGCCTCAAGGCCCACCCCCTGCGAGTGCCTTCCTTTAGTGGGGCTCCACCTCCTGAAAGTGCCATGACTTTCCCAAGTTAAAGATTCAACCACATGAATTTCTGGGGGACAACTCTGAAAGACAGCTAGGTGGCGGGCTTGTGAACACCCCTATAAGGAGTTCTGTTAGGACAGCCCTCTGGACAAGTCTGTAGGTGGTTATATAGATTGAATAATTATATATCCACCTCTTCAAACACTTATTTATCCAAGCACACTCACTTATATCTACCCGTTCAATCTTCCACCTATCCATCCATCCATCCACCATCCATCCATCCGGTCATCCATCCATCCATCCACCATCCATCCATCCATCCACCATCCATCCATCCGGTCATCCATCCATCCATCCACCATCCATCCATCCATCCACCATCCATCCATCCGGTCATCCATCCATCCATCCATCCACCATCCATCCATCCATCCATCCACCATCCATCCATCCATCCATCCTCCATCCATCCACCATCCATCCATCCATCCGGTCATCCATCCATCCATCCATCCATCCATCCACCATCCATCCATCCGGTCATCCATCCATCCATCCATCCATCCGGTCATCCATCCATCCATCCACCATCCATCCATCCATCCATCCACCATCCATCCATCCGGTCATCCATCCATCCATCCACCATCCATCCATCCATCCATCCACCATCCATCCATCCATCCACCATCTATCCATCCGGTCATCCATCCATCCATCCATCCACCATCCATCCATCCATCCACCATCCATCCATCCATCCATCCATCCATCCATCCACCATCCATCCATCCATCCGGTCATCCATCCATCCATCCATCCATCCATCCACCATCCATCCATCCGGTCATCCATCCATCCATCCATCCATCCATCCACCATCCATCCATCCGGTCATCCATCCATCCATCCACCATCCATCCATCCATCCATCCACCATCCATCCATCCGGTCATCCATCCATCCATCCACCATCCATCCATCCATCCATCCACCATCCATCCATCCACCATCCATCCATCCGGTCATCCATCCACTTATCTATCCATCTTTCCTTGTAACCACCCATTCGTTATTTCCTGTACATCCTTCCATAGATCAACCCGCCTACTCTAGCATCCTGTGGCTCTATCCTCCATCTCATCTACTTGCCCCCTGTACATCTGCATAGCATCATATTCATCCACACACTCATTTGCCTACTTCCAATCACTACTCTTGTCATTTTCTTTTCATCTTTTCCCTTTGTTTCTTTCCTTCCCTCTGCTCACTTCTCACTTGCCATTGTTTGTTTGCTGTCTCCCTGTAGTAAAGGCTGGGCAAAAAGCCTTATTATGTGACTTTATCACGGCCACATTTTGTATGAATGGCAGGCAACTCCAGCAAAGTAATACATTCGGTGCCATCGGAGTGCCTTGATCTGTTTGGATGCCCTGGTAGCTTTTGTAGCTGAACCAACAAGGAGCAACCAACACGATTCTGTCCCCAAACTCACAGGACCCTACGGGCAGCTGAGGCCACAGATGCAGACCCAGCCAAGCTGACCATCCCGATGTAGCTCTTGTAGCACCCGGTCAGTCAGTGGACTGGGCAGAAACTTGCAGTTATTCAGATGTCTAAAAACACCAAGTGCAGTTGGCAAAAATGTCCTCCCTTGAATATTTAAAGTCATGTTTTATTTAAGGGAAACGACTTTCATAAATTTCTGACCCATTTGAGCTTTATATCATTGTAATATTCTTTAAGAGTCAATTCGTGTCCAATAAGGCTTTTCACCTTGTTTAATGACTTTTTAAAATTCTCTTTTCTTGCAATCAAAACTGTATAAGATGATCGGAATGCCAGAGGGTTCAAGTTCAGTTCAGAGTGCTCAAGCCATGAATTCTGAGCGAGTTTTAAGTTGCTGAAATGAGTTCAGCTCATCTGCATTCCACCTCATGTCCCCAGGATTAGCTCCGTGTGGACTCACCAAGGGCGTCATCTGCGGTCTGAGGGACTGGCTTTTCATTGAACACTTAATAACAACTTAGGGAAATCTTGCCTAATGCATATGCAGGTAGCCCCGAGCTGAGAAACTTGGCTTCTGTTCTGATTCTGAGCGACTGAAAGGGAAGGATGAAAAAATCACCATGTCAGAGTTGGCTGTGCTACTTCAAAGGGATTTCACTGGACTTCACTGAAAGCCCTGATAGGTTCAAGTCACTTCTTGTGACTGATGAAGAAACTCATGCCCAGAAAAGACAAAGCACATAGCTAGCGAGTGGTCAGAAGAGGTTTCTGAGCTTACCTCTTTCTACACCCTCCTTGTCCTCCAACCTCCCCAGGAGACCCACAGAGGGATGTCTCCTTGGTACTGTGCCAAGCCCTTGAAATGGGGGTATTATCTCACCGAATCCTGTCATAATCCCCTTTACAGGGTACAGATCAAAGCCTCTGAAATTTGTAAATAGCATGCCAAACTCATGGAGCAGGATGAAGCCAGTTTGGGATTGAGTTCTGACTGTAGCAGTCTTAACTTCCAGAGGATTATGACAGTAGATGAGTTGCATCCTCAGACACTTCTAGTGGCCGTGTGTCTGGCAGGAATGGATTCTAGGGCAGAATCTGTCCCTAGCTACTTCTTGCCTCTGCTGTTTGTGTTTGTCAACTTGTAGCTCTTCTTTCCTGACTGCATGTCTCCTTGCATGTCTCTTTCAGGAATACATGCTGTGTGCTTTGGAGTCACTGGATAATCCAAAAGTTCTCCCATTTCAAGACCCTAAGATGCATCTCATCTCCAAAGAATGTTTCCAAACCAAGTCACATTTACAAGCTCTAATAAGATGGTAGGTATATCTATTTTTGTGAACCACTTAATGGCTGGTAACTATAGGTCTCAGTTTTTTCCTCAAAAAAAGATGTTAGTAGTCCTTACTATACACCAATGTGAGGGATAGACACTCAGTGTGAACTTTAGGGTTATTTCATCATTTGGAATCCATCCAGCTCTCCGGACTACTCACCTTATCACATTCAAGGCCTTAATGGTGGGCTGTTATAGTTCCACAGACACTGGAGGTGATAAAAAGTTGCCATTATTATGCAAATGAAGCAAATTAGCACTTCACCTGCAAAAGTTTATTTTCAAATATTAGCCCAGAGAATATTTCTGTCCTGTGCTATTTTACAGTTTGCTCTACCAGGCTGCATTAGAAGAACTGCCAGAAGAGCCCCAGATGTGTTCCTATAAAACCAGCCTTGCCCATGGGCCTGGGAAGAGTTCAGAATCTGTCTCCTCATCACCTGGCAACCTGAAGGATGATCAAGCTTTTCATAAGAGGACCTATAACTTTTTCTGGTTGAAAAAAAACACAAAGTTTTTTTTTTTAATTTGCTTCTGTACAAAGAAAGGTATAACATCCTTTTGGAAAAAAATACTCAGACACTCATTCTCATCTGCAATCATTCTTTCTCCATTAAGTTGTTTGCGTCTCAGTGGTCTCTCACAGCAACACAGAAGAATAAACAGTGCAAAAACTGCTACCAAAGAAATGGGGTGTTGTTGTGAGACTGTGAACTGGGTACTGGAAAGTTTTTGTGAAGCTGAGAGAAGTTGGTACCAAGAAGTAAAGAAGTATGATCATTATAGAGACATGGAGAACTTTGGGACTTTATGGAGAGCTTTGGGAAAGACTTTGTGTCTTGGAGATAGGCCCAAAAGGGTCATTCTAGTGAGAGCTTGGAAGAAAGTAATACTGTAAGAGATGCAGACAGTGGAGCCCAGCTTGCGATGGTCCAGAGGGGAGCAGAGACTGTGTTGGGAAGATGATGAGAGGCAAATGGAGTGATGTGTTGACAGAGAGTTTGATCAAGTTTTGTCCTTGTCCTGAAAGTTTGCCTAAAGTTAAATTTGAGTGCTTGGCAGGGGAACTTTCAAGGCAATGTAGTATTAACAGTGTGACATGACTATATTTTAGTGCTCTTGCTCAGAATTATGAAGAAAAAGAACAAGAAAAATCAGAAAAAAAGGCAAAGCTGTGAAGTTTGAAGAAAATGTGAGGGCAAGTCTAAACAGAATGCGGATAACAAAATGGCAGCTACTACTAAGAAATTAGGTCTATTAGTGAATCAAAGCCTGTTCTTCATTTGGATAATAGAAGAGACTGAATCCTGAAGGCAAATTCCTCAGGAAAGGCTCCCACTCATAAGGATGCAAATTCTTTTGCAAGGGAAGAGTTGAAGGTCAAGGTTCCAAAGGAGTTGCCTGCTCCTCTAAAACAAAGGCCCAAGAAAGATCCTGAGAGTCAACAGGGAGAAGCTGAACCAGCTGTGATTTGAGGGGCCAATCTCCAATCCCAGGCTGTAGCAGAACATTGTCCACATGGTCCTGGTTTCAGAGACATCAAAGATGCAAGAGGGGAGAGATTATGGATGCCTCTTCCAAGGTTTCAGAAAATGGTGGAAGCCAGGCAATGTGTGGAAGGAAGCCTTCATTTTAGAGTCCCTAGAAGAGCAGTTTGTGCTATGGAGTTAAAGCCTGTCTTGCCAACGAGGAGTGAAGGTGTTCAGATACCAGAGCTGACATTGGACCTCTGCTAAGAAGGTCCAAAAAGATGATATGCTCTATTGTCAGTCGAATTGGAGGGGTGGAACCAAAGCCCTTTGAAACTGGGATGATTTCAACCAAAGACTCATTTGCTGGATATAGAGCTGAAAGTTCTGGATTTGGCCTGCTGGTTTTCAGTCTTGTTATAGAGTTATCTTTCCTGGATATGCTCCCATGTCTCCCTTTTGAAATGGGAATGTTTATTCTCTATCATTATATATTGTACATATATAACCTGTCTTTTGATTTTAGAGGAGGCTTTGGACTTTGGACTTTTGGACTGTGTTGGGATTACTGTGTAGTCTATGAGGACTTTTAAAGTTGACTATGTATGGTTTGCCTAATGAGATGGCAATGAGCCTGTGGGGGCCAAGGGTGGAGTGTCAAAGGTTGAAATGTGAGTTGACCCCCACAGTCTCATGTGTTTGAGTCTTAAGTTTGGGAAAGCCATGGCAACTGTAAGAGGTGAAGCCTTGCTGGAGGAAGGCAGTCCCTTGGGATGGGCCTTGAGGTTGGTTAGCCCCGCCCTGCTTGAGTGAGTGATCTGCTCTTGAACTGGCAGCCGCCCTCAGCCTTCCTGATGTCTATAGTGACTTAGGCTGCCTCTAGCGTCTGAGAGCCAGCCACGCCTTTTCTGCCTTGAAGGACCGTATCTCCCCTTTGGAACCATAAGCTGAATAAATCTCCCTTTCTGCATTAAGTTGTTTGAGCCTCAGTGTCAGATTGACATTTGAAACTAACTATTTCAGTCACTAAGGGTTATTACATCATTTCAAGATGTAAATAAATAGTGAGACACAAGAAGTTAGGAATCTCACCTCTGGAGAGATAGCTTAGGAGCTAAGTCTCTGTCTTGAAAGCAGAAGGTCCTGAGTTCAGATCCTGGATCCCATGCTAAAATGCCAGATGGAAATGGCAGTGGCCTGCACTTGCGGCTCTGAAAGGCAAGGCCTACAGAGCAAAGGCAGGGTGGGAGGGAGGGAGGGAGAGGAGAAAGGAGGGAGGGTGGGAGGGAAGGAGAGAAAGAAGGAAGGAAGGAAGGAAGGAAGGAAGGAAGGAAGGAAGGAAGGAAGGAAGGAAGGAAGGAAGGAAGGAAGGAAGGAAGGAAGGAAGGAAGGAGGAAAACTCCCACCCAAGCTGACAGGGAGTAGAAATAGTAGTTGAAGGCGCTCAGTGGCCATTTCTATGGCCATCATGCCATACTGTCCTTCTCTCTTGCCTGGCAATTGTGAAAATACGTTGATGCCGAGCTGTCATTTAATCTTTAAAGCCGTCCTGGGACATGTGTACTGTCATCCATACGTGTGTGTATTTGCAGACGAAAGCAGAAGATTGGAGAAGCTGAGTCACCTGCCAGGCTCACAGGAGCTGGGATGGGGCAGAGCCTGATTTTCTGGCTCTAAATCTGATCCACGGCCACCTTGTGGCTTTGCCTTCCTGTGTCTGCTCATTTCTGTGCAGTCATAAGGAAGCTCATTTCTGTGCAGTCATAAGGAAACCTAAGGATTCCTCCGTGAAACCAATGAAACCTGACTCCCAGGCTGAACACAGTCCTGCAGGCTGGAAAGGGAAATTCCCAGGCAGACTGGGTGTTAGGTCCTGTCAGATGCCCCCCCCCAGGGGCTCCTCTGCTGAGCTCTACCCAGAAAGGTTACCTCTTTCCTGCTCTTCCTCTGGGCATTAACACTCTCAGTTGCAGAATCCCATCTTTCTCACTTTGAATCTTCTGGGCCCAGCTGCTGAGAAAGCACAGCCTCGGTCCATCGGGGTGTCCTCAGAGTACTTTGAGCACTGTGCACTTGGGAGGGGAAGGCATAGAGTCACAGAGAGAACAAGACCTGGGAGAAAACAAAGGTTAGGAAACAGTCAAAAAAATCAGACCTGAGATCTGGACCTAGGAGGAGGAGGGATCATGTGACCTAACACCTTCAGGGATAGACAGCAAGGCAGCGAGACACAGAGACATCCATGAAGGACTTTAGTCACGCTTCCCATAGCAGGCACCGTGATGGTAGAATTCAGCTCATCCATGCAAATGTATTAGAAATGGGTGATACACCAAAAAGAAAGCAAATGTTTAGAAAGAATAAGTCTATTTCAAAAATCCAGAAAGGAAGAAAAAAAGGTGGAAGAGAGAAGGAAGAAGGGAGGGAGGGAGGGAGGGAAGGAGGGAGGGAGGGAGAGAGGGAGGGAGGAGGAGGGAGAAGGGAGAGAGGGAGGGAGAGAGGGAGGAAAGAAGGAAGAGAGGGAGGGAGGGAGGAAGGAAGGAAGGAAGGAAGGAAAGAAAGAAGGAAGGAAGGAAGGAAGGAAGGAAGGAAGGAAGGAAGGAAGGAAGGAAGGAAGGAAGGAAGGAAGGAAGGAAGGCAGAGAAGGAGGGAGGGGGAGAGGGAGGGAGAGGAGGGAGGAGGGGAGGAAGAGAGGGAGGGAGGGAGGAGGAAGGAAGAGGAAGGAGGAAGGAAGGGAGGGAGGAAGAAAGGGAGGGAGGAAGGGAGGAAGGGAAGGAGGAAGGAAGGGAGGGAGGGAGAGGGAGGAGGGAGGGAGGGAGGAGGAAGGAAGAGGAAGGAGGAAGGAAGGGAGGGAGGAAGAAAGGGAGGGAGGAAGGGAGGAAGGGAAGGAGGGAGAAAGGGAAGGAGGAAGGAAGGGAGGGAGGAAGAAAGGGAGGAAGGGAGAGGGAGGAGGGAGGGAGGGTGACACATGCAGGTTCAGAGAGCAAGGAAGTGGTGAGCGAGCTGTGCTGCAGGATTCCTAATGATCACCCTCCTCTTCACCCTCCGCAATGTCTCTGCTGTTCCCACAGTCATTTGCTTGTTGAACCTCGAAGGAGGGACTGACATTCAAAGCATAAATCAAGGATCGAGAAAGGGAGAGTTGAAAAGACCACAGAAAACAGAGAAAAGCCTGGGCAGACTTGGCAGCACAGGCGTTTCCTGAAAAGTACCTGGAAAGATGTGTCCTGATGCATAGCTGAGAGGAGCCGAAGGACCCACAGCTCGGTGGGATCTAGTGGTTTATTAAACCGTTAAACACCACTGGTTTGTGAGATTAACAGATTGTGGGAGTGGCAAGCAAGGGCTGTCTGCAGGTCAAAGGATGCTGCAGTGATAAGTGACGGGCCGTGTGTGTGTGTGTGTGTGTGTGTGTGTGTGTGTGTGTGTGTGTCTGTGTGTGTGTCTGTGTCTGTGTGTGTGTCTGTGTGTGTGTGTGTGTGTGTGTGTGTGTCTGTGTCTCTCTGTATATCTGTAATTTCTGTGTATGTGTGTCTCTCTGTATGTCTGTGATTTCTGTGTCTGTGTCTCTGTTTCTGTGTCTGCGTATGTATGTGTGTGTGTATCTGTGTGGATGTGTCTATGTGTGGGTGTCTCTGAGTATATGTATCTGTTTCTGTGTGTCTGTGTTTCTGTATCTGTGTGTATGTGTGTGTGCGTGTGTGTGTGTGTGTGTGTGCGTGTGTGTGTGTGTGTGTGTGTGTGTATGTGTATATATTTTATACGTGCATGGTTATGTGTGTAGCTGTAAACTGTTTTTTAGGAGACAGTTTTCCTTCAAATTTTTAAAAAAATATACTGGGAAATTCCAAAGGAAAAAAAAAAAAAGGAAAACCTGAGTGAAAGAATCCCAAACAGAAATGCAAGTGTTCAGTGAGCGCTGCTGTGCATTGGGTGTCATAAGAGGAGCCCTGGCTTTACACACAGGCCTTAGCGCACTCACGAATGCTGGGGTCGGTCAGCCCCTCCAATCCCCACTGAAGCGCGAAGCCAACCAAGCCCATGTCTTTCCTTCTCCCTGCGACAGAGGGAGGAGCGGTCCGTGTGACAGAGGTCTGGTTTGCATGTACACATTCTGAGTCCTGCTTCCCCTCTCTGCAGTGATGTGTTTGGAACTCACTTCAAAGCTGATTTTTCTACCTGTACGCAGGGGAAGTGACCACATTTCAGTCTTTCTTTCCTTCACACTTCAGCCACGGTGACTCATTGCTTCCGCTCCCCTTTCAGCTACAAGAGTCCAGCACACATCTTCACTCAGCTGAGAATACTCTCTCATCCCTCTTCCTCCGGAGCAGTCTCCTAGCGCCTGCCCCTGGCCTTCGCAGACTTGGCACAGTTGCCTCTGACTGGTGTTCCTGATGTCTGCCTTTCCTCACTGGCAACCTGATATCCTTTCTCACGTATAACCTGATCACTTTCTAAGGTGAGAGATAGTTTCTGCTCTTGCTTGTTGTTCCAACCTACACCCAAGCCGTGTGCCCTGTGCCCCCTAATGGATGCCTGAAAATGCTTTGGAGGAGGGTCAGACATTCTTCAAGATCCTAAGGCTCAAAGGATGCAATGTACTTAAAAGATGTCATGGTTTGAAATGTGAGTTGTCTCCCGCAGGCTCATGTGTTTGAATCTTTAGTTTGGGAAAGTCATGGAGCCTTGCTGCAGGAAGTCAGTCACAGGGGGTGGGCCTTGACTTGTTAGCCCCGCCCTTCTTTATGTAGTGAGTCTGTTTTTGAGTTTGCAGCAACAGCTGTCCATCTCCATGACGTCTGTAGTGTCTTAGGCCTCCTCCAGTTTCTTCCAGCCAGCCATGCCTTTCCCACCTCTAGAACTGTAAGCTGAATAAATCTCCCTTTCTTCCCTTAAGTCGTTAGAGTTTGAGGGCTCTCTCCTAGCAACAGAGAAGACTAACTGCTGCAAAAAAGCTATTACATGAAGCAACACCCACCCAGGTGTCTGTGAAGATGCAGACATACACAAACCCTTTCAGATTGCTAGTGGGAAAGTAAAATTGTGTGACTGCTTTGAAAACAAAAGTTCCTTGAAATAATCAAAGATAAAGCTGTAATAAGATCCAGCTATCTTCTTCCCATGAATTTGTCTGAAGGAATTTAAATCAAAATCTCTAGGGTTTGCTGTTTATGTTGTTTATTGTAATAAAAGACAATAGCCAAGACGCAGTCATGGTCAACTGAATCGGATGAACACATCGATACATACCATCATTATAGCTTTAGGAAGAAGAAAATTCTGTCATATATGAGTACACAGATGAACTCTGAAAAAATGTTGAGTGAAATGTAAGTCAGTTACAGAAACACTGAATGGTTTAATTTTTACTTTTTAATATTGTTCCTGCTAAATTCACAGAACCAAAGAGTAGAATAGTGATTGGGAGAGAAGGATGGATGGAAAATCACTGCATAGATTCAAGTTTCAGTAAGCCAAGATTACCAAGTTCTAAAGATCTGCTACATAATATTATAGATTCAATGCAATACACTGAAATGTTACACACTAAATTTTTGGGAGAAGAGACCTTATAGTATGTATTCTTACTATAATTTAAAAAATTAATAAAGGAAAAATATGAACATCAAAAACATGGATTGCAAGTCTTTATTTTGGAAAGTGTGTCTGTCATAGTTTTTAAGATATAAAAAGTTCAGAGGCATCTAATAGCTCCTTGGCTCAAGACTTTAACATTGAAATAAACCTTAAATGTGCATCTACTGTGTATTGTGTATCTTTATACTACATTCATCTTATTCCATACTAATATGACCAGCTATAATGAAATGTAGGGTAATTGTTCTACTTGTATGGTAAGGAAAGCAAGTCCCTGAAAGATCATGTGAGTTAGCTAGAATTTTTTTTTTTTTTTTTTGTAAGAAATCACGTTGTACACTCACGTCTTTTCAGGAGTTCATGTTCCTTCTGTAGTAAGCTTGCGATTTAGCTCGTCAAAGGCTTATGTTTCAACTCAGTGATTACAGCTAATCCAGGATAACCTCGTAGTTACCAAAATAACCCATGATATGATCATTATGCTTCAAATAAAACAATCATTATTATTGCTCGGAACAGCACATTGAGAAAGAATCAAATCACATTTTTTTTCATTAAATCTCATCTCTTAATCTCTGGACTGTCCATTTTTCTGAGAATGAGGCTGTAAACAGATTCACTTCAAACAAGGCTCAGCATCCTTGTCTGTTTGTCTGTTTGTTTATTTGTTTGTTTTCTGACCATTAGTTTTTACAGTGAACCACAAGAACCATGTATAGTTAAACCAGATAGAGAACCCTTAATAATGCTGGTGGGTATGTTAGGGAAATTAGAACAATTTATCAAAACTATGACCAAACAAACATTTAGACCCATGGAATTTGCCTGTGAACAACTTACGTTACAGATAACCCGTACATAGATGTGGGATCATGCAAGATAGTTTCTGTAGCATTATTGCAAAAATTTAAAAAAAGAACATTGAAGTTTATGAGGTGAGGTTCATAATTAGGCCATACCTGAACTGAACTTTGGTGTTATTTCCCTACACAAAGCTCCAGTTTCGGTTTATCAAAAGTAACTGACCATAGTGGTTTGGAAGGAAACCAGAGGAAGTAAAGCCGGCTCTCGGGAACACAGCACTCATTTGCAGGAAGGAAGGCACAGCACTTCACTGATTAAAAATGAATCTCTGGACTGTAGAGATGGCTCAGGGGTTAAGACTCTGCCTTGCAAGCAGACGGTCCTAAGTAAAAAATGTAAAACACCAGGCCCTAGTGAGCGAAGCAAAAAGAGATAGAAATTATCCAGAATGATTCCTGAAGTCATCTTTGGTCTTCCACAGGATCACACAATACCCACTGATAAACACACACACACACACACACACACACACACACAATAAATAAATAAATAAAATAAATAAATAAATTATAAATAAATAAAACATGCGTTAAAAATGTATCTTCTAAACCCTATCTTGACAAAATGAACATGTCAAGATTTTTCTGATTCTTAAGTAAAACTGTGACATGCGCCTTCAAATTTCACTTCTGTTTCCTACTGTAAGATGGGAAATCTAGCAAAAAACACAATGCCCTCAGGCAGTTAAGCAAAATACCGTAAGTGTGGTCAGGAGAATAAGGCTAGTCCTGCACGGGCTTCAGGGGCGCACTCTATATATTTTGTACTTTTTACTGTTCTATTTATATACTGGTCTTTGCTCTTTAGGCTCTGAATTGAGTCGAGAATCTACAAAACAATTGGAAGAGGGAGGCTGGAGAGGTGGCTCAGGGGTTAAGCCTCTACCTTGCAGGCGGAAGGTCCTGAGTTCGGGTCCTTGTATAGACGCCAGGTGGAAGCAGGGGATGGCCTGCGTTTCTGGTGGGCGGAGCCTGTGAATCCCGGGGCAGAGTAAACAAGGAGGAGGTGGAGGTGTCCATGGTGGTTCCGTGGTTCTACACACACACACACACACACACACACGCGCACACACACACACACACACACAATTGAATAAATAAAAAAAGCAATGATAATAATTGGAAGGGGTTGAACCAACCCTGAACACAGTTTCTTATGAATCCAAAAGCTGGCATAGGGTCTTGAATTTCATGTTATTAAATCAGAAGTGATCCACCTAATAATGTCAGATAAGTGGATAAACTTGATTAGCAGCTTCAGAAGTTTCCTTGGTTGTGGACTGTGCGACCTATTACTAAGCTTGGTTTGTACTCGATATGCAATCTACATTTACCAGTTTTAGCAATCATTCAACAGGAAGAACATTATTCTCCTGAGGACTCTAATAACAAAGGTCACTTTTATGCTTCTAGAAGGTCTTAGCACAGGTCTTAGCAAAGGTCATAGTTTGGCATCTTTTAATGTAATAAAAGACATCTAAATTCCATTAGGTATAATTGGTTCATATACCAAAATAGAATTACATTTCTGATTTTGTCATACTCTAAATTATTGATTTTCTTCGTGTTTATGCTCTATTTCATAAATTTACAGTATGTTGGTATATTTCCTAAGTGTATGCATTTGTGTGTTATGTTCCAGTATGTCAGATGACACCATAAAATTTCAGTAAACACGTAAGTTGTCAGTTTTAACATTTTGAGTCCCGTATTATTTTCTCCCTTGGGAGCTGCTAGTATTTCAAACATCAGATATTTGTAGCTGAGCCCTGAAAAATTACAGACTTATGATTAAGCAGTCAGACCACACAGCTCTTTCTATTTGTAAGACTGACAAGAAGTGTGTCTTCAGAGAGGTGTCTTCTCGAATCGTCTATGCAAGAAGTTAGGAGGGTACAGGAAAAGAAAGGGGAGAGATTCCAACCCCGAAAGTACCACTCCTTGGAGGTTCATGAATAAAGAAAAAGTGACACAAGGAAAAGACTTAAGAAATAGGGTTTATTTAGAATTTAGGGATCTAGCGGCCAAGGGATAGCTTAACCTTAGAACAGAAGAGACAGCTTAAGGTCAGAGATGACCCAGAGAAGGAACTGTCATTTCAGCCTGGTGGAAGGAGGAACGCGAGAGGTGGGGAGGGGGAGGGACTAGAGAGCTTGGAGAGCAGAAGAGAGAGACCCTGAGTGGGTTAAAATCTTCTATAGTCTTAGGCCTTGCTGAGGAGGAAGGGGAAGGGAGGGAAGGAGGGAGGGGAGGGAGGGGAAGGGAGGGAGGGAAGGGGGGAGGGAGGGGAGGGAGGGAGGAAGGGAGGGAGGGAGGGAAGGGGAGGGAGGGAGGAAGGGAGGGAGGAGGGGGAGGGAGGGAGGGAAGGGGAGGGAGGGGGAGGGAAGGAAGGGAGGGAGGGGGAGGGAGAGAAGGAGGGGGAGGGAGGGAAAAAGGGAGGGGGAGGAGGGAGGGGAGAGGAAGGAGGGGAGGAGGGAGGGAAGGAGGAGGGAGGGAGGGGGAGGGAGGGAAGGGAAGGGAGGGGGAGGGAGGGAAAATGAGGGAGGGAGGGGGAGGGGGGGGAGGGAGAGGGAGGGAGGGGGAGGGAGGGAGGAGGGGGGAGGGAGGGGGAGGGAGGGAGGGAGGAAGGAGGGGGGGAGGGGAGGGAGGGAAGGGGGAGGGAGGGGGAGGGAGGAGAGGGAGGGGAGGGAGGGGGGAGGGGGGAGGGGAGGGGGGAGGGGGGAGGAGGGGGAGGGAGGGGAGGGAGGAACGGAGGGAGGGGGAGGGAGGGGAGGGAGGGGGAGGGAGGGAGGAGAGGGGGAGAGAGGGAAGGATGGGAAGGAGGGTAGGGAGGGAAGGATGGAGGGAAGGAGGGGAGGGAGGGAAGGATGGAGGGAAGGAGGGGGAGGGAGGGTGGAACAGAGGAAGGAATAAAAAGAGGGAGGGAAGGAGAAAGGAAGGAAGGAATAGAAGAAGGAGGTAGAGGAAAGGGAGGTAGGAGAGCAGAAGGAGGAAGGAAGAGAGTAAGAGAAAAGGGAAAGAGGGAGGGAGGAAGGAAGGAAGGAAGGAAGGAAGGAAGGAAGGAAGGAAGGAAGGAAGGAAGGAAGGAAGGAAGGAAGGAAGGAAGGAAAAAGCAGAAAGAGGTAAGGGAGTTTTTAAATCAATGACTGGGTCTTTTCTTCCCGTACAACCACAAGTCACACGGTGGCGCTCCTTCCAGTAAAACCTGGCATCTGGCCAGTGTTTTCCCTATAATGAGTGTCTTAATGTATTTGCACAGAAATAGGATTATTCATAAACTAAAAGAAGACACTGCAGCGAGATATCTAGTAAGTATTATCTGCTCACTTAAATGCCCACACGGCCCACCAGTTGTCTGGCTAAGAGCTAGCCTGGGACTGCCCAATCCCAGACTCAAGGCAGGCTACCAGGAGTCACCAGCCGTGTGCCTACCCTGAAGGCGGCAGGACGCTATGACAGCTATGACCATGACCCAACTCACAACTTTAAATATTCCAAAAACAGTAGGAAATCTCCTTACATGTTTTTATTTGTTTATTTTTATCGTACCATCTCGAGTATGAACTCTGTTAAGAACAGCACTGTGTTGCACTGTCAAAAGACTGGACACCCGGGCCTGTGTTGTGGATAAGGCATCTATACGCCTGTTCCATTAAGTGAACGCCTTAAGCAGAACCATTCATCTCTGAGGTACGAAGCACGGAAGCGTAGTCGACCACTTACTTCTGATTGCCACACGCGGAGCTGTTAGCGTCTTCAGAGATGATCCTTCCTGGTCCCGCCTCATTGCTCTGCCATTTTGCACTGATCAAAATCCACTAGTGCTTTTCTCACTGTTGTGTGAGTTTTCCCTAGTGTGTCTTCCTCTTGTTTTCAGACCCACATACCCATCACTCACTCTACAAAGTCTCCTGGCTCAGTTTCTATATCATCTTGAGCAACTTGGTTAATGTCTCTGTCCACACACTGCTGGACAAACCTTCTCCATAACTGATTCTTCACTTGTGAATGGCTGCTCTGTCTGCCGGCCGTGGGACGCACCGCATTTGCTTCTAGAATCCAGGTGCCCCGGGGCTTGAAAGTTGTCTTTCTGCTTCATGCCACACGCGGGTTCTGCAGGCTCTTCTTCCACGGTGATGTGACTCGAGGTTGGGAGGCTGATAGCAGCGACAAGTCTGTTCTCTGACTCCCGCAGCCTAAAGCTTCTAACACTAATCAGGGTCACACTCTTGACCGTGACATTAGTGTGGTGCTCTGACAATCCAAAGGACGCGTGCTTTTGGTGTTAGTTTCTCCTACCTCTTGGCATGACTTTTCTGCTCTGGCTGCTTCTTTTCTTCTGCAATGCAGTTCAGTTCAGACACGGTCCTGGTGGGACCTTCGAGAGGGCACGCGAAGCAGCCAGTCACCTGGCTGAGATAACTTCGGCAGGAAAAGGAAACATGGGAGACAGGTTAGGTGCAGTGTGACCACTGCTAAGCACAGAGATCTGAGAGAGTCCACGGGCATTTGAGTCTCCAAATACTGAAGCCCACACACAACTGGCAGAACATTCCATGGTGACCGCAGCTCTGAGCCCGGGCAAAGCTGATTATGCAGGAGCTGAACTTCCTTTTCTAGCAGGCTCTAGGAGGAAGGGAAGCTTCTAGGCCACTTCCCCTTCCACAGTCTCCCTTAGGTCAGGCGTGATACACCAATGCATGGGGGTGGGGGTGGGGCTGCTCTGTCTCTGCAGGATTCTCTGCAGCAATTGTATCTAGCATTAGGCCTGGGGACATGGCTTAGTGGTTAAAGCTTAAGCTTCACAAGCAAAAGGACCTGAGTTCAGATAACCAGAGAGCACACAAAAACGCCCAGTGAATACGGCCACTGACTCTGAAAGGCAGAACCTAGGACTAGAGCAAACAGTAAGGGAAGAGGTAGAGCAATCCAGAATGAGCCTTAATGTCACACACACACTCAAGCGCCCTCTTTTAAACACACACACAAGCACACACACACACACACACACACACACACACACACACACACAGAGCATTTCTCATGCACCCCACAAGCCAGTGAGATTTTTAGCTGTTACATGCTTTAACGCGCTCAATCTGAACAGCGAACTGATGAGATAGGTACTAACCTCCATTGCTGCAGGAGAAACTGGATGCAAACTTGCACTTGCCTGGGATCACTCTGCCAGTACTCAGGGCAGTCGGGACTCAAGCTCAAGACATATCCTAATAATAGATTTGAAATCTCCTGCTCATAGAATACCATTCTTCTCACACTGCTCTCCTCGGCTGCAACCTGCCTGAGATAAGGCTGGATAAGCCTCTGCTTGTCTCCATGTCTCCCCCCTGCTTCCGCTAGCGAGTGTTCTCCATGGTGACAGAAATGATCTACGGGAAGGAAGCTTTATTTTGACCCAAGGTCTTGGAGAGATCTGAATCACCCAAGGGAAGAAAGGGCTATGAAGGATCGCAGGCTCTGCTGGTGGAAGTAGGAACTGTTTACAGACAAGGAAGCAGAGAGGATGGGCCAGAACCTCAAAGGTGATCATAACCTTCAAAGGCCCCGGGCATCTACTTTTATCAAGCCTTCCACACCCCTGTGACAGCAGCAACAGCCAAGCGTTTGTACAGGAGCCTGTGAGGGACATTTCAGACTCAAAGCTGATACCAGCACAGGGGCGCCCCAGAGTTTTCTCAGCAGGTCCAGCGGGGCTGTGCATTTGCATAGATTACCTTCGACATTCCAAACACTGTGCACTGTAGGCAGACACCAGAGGGTGCGAGGGTTAAGCACTAGTAGGTAAGGTCTGAACTGTGCAGGTCTGTTGCTAGATAATTTCTAGTGAGTGAAGATGAAATAACCAAAATTGAGTTTGAGTTGCATCTGTAACCATCAGTTACACACCATCGTGGTGTTAATATGAGTGTCTGCTTTGTGCTAGGCAGTCGTCTAAAAGCCAGAGACAAAGAGCTGAAAGCAAAGCAGAGAAGTGAACAAGACCCCCTGTTCTCCGGACCTTGCTGCCACCACTGGCCCCAGCTACGCCATCACCGCACAAGAAACGCTCCAGCCAGCAGAGTAAACAGTAAACAGAGGCCTGTGCAGACAGGGAGGAGCAAGTGATCTTGTCTGGCTCGAGACACCATTCTGAGCTGAGGGAGAGACTCTGGTAAAAGTGCTCCTGCACAAGTGTGAGGACCCGGGTTGAAATCCCCATAACCTAAGTTAAAAGTCCGACACAGTCAGCGTTCATTTGTATCTGCAGCACTGATACGGTTGCGGTAGGGACCAGAAGATGGCCAGGCCTGCTAGTCACCAGCCTAGCTCCAGATTCAGCGAGAGACCTTGTCTCAAAAGAACTAGGTGGAAAGTTATAAAGCAGGATGCTTGTATCTTCCTCTATGCAACGTACACACACACACACACACACACACACACACACACACACAACACATACCACACACACAACACATACCACACACACTACATATACCACACACACATATCACACACATCATATACACACACAACACATACCACACACACAAACACATACCACACACATCATATACACACATCACACACAATACGTACCAAACACACATATCATACACATTATACACACACAACACATATCACATACATCATACACACACACATCACACACACACACACAAACCACACATACACACACCACACAGCACACACTCATGCATGCATGCTCACAACAAATTGAAGGACCAGTAACTGATCACTGGTTGAGACTGGTCAAAGCAGGGGACAGGGACACATTTCAGGGAAAGGGAAGAGAACACACCACGTCCCCCAGTCACAAGGCAATGCAGAGTAGACCGGCTGCTCTGTGACTGGTCTAAAGAAGAGGAAGAATTTAAAAGACTGGCTCTATATCAGACAATGTGAGAGATTTGGGGTTTATCCTGGGGAAAGGGGAACTTTGCTTCCTGTGCCCATCATTTGCCAGCTCAGGCATTCCACACAAACTTGTGCAAAATCTGCAAGGGGCAGGATTTGTCCTAAGTCTCACAAATATAATAACGACCTGTCAACCTGGTGCATGCTTGCTTGCCTGCTCAACTTGATTTCCCCAGCCTTATCCAGGCCCCACCACACCTGCCTAGGAAACAGCCCGCCCACAATGGGCTGGGTCCGCTCACATCAATCAATGCCATGCAGACAACGCCTCTCAGTCAAGGAGGCTTAGAGCCCATCCTTCATCTAGAGAATCCTCTCCCGTGGGCCCACAGCTGCTCTGTAGAAGGCCAAGTGGACAGCTTCCTGCCACAGCGAATTACTACAAGTACCATATCGTGTTATGGCCCTGAGCGTCAGAAGCTCAGCCCTGACGGAGCTGAAATCAAAGTGCAAGTGTGTCTGTCCTTCCTGGAGACTCTGGGGGAGGATTTGCCTCCTGAGCACCAGCTTTCCTGACACCTCCAAACTCAGCAGCATTACATCTATTCCTTCCATCATCATCCGCGGCTCACTGACTTCTGCCAGTTCTCTCACATTTAGACTCTCTTGTGTCGCCGTGGGGCCTCCTAGACAATCCAGGGTCCCTTCCCTACCTCGACGTCAGCTGCCTCCCAGGCCGACTGCTGTCAGCAACCTCAGATCCCTGAACACTGTCAGTCTCTGATGCTATGGACGTCTTCAGGGAATCATAATTCTTCCTACGCAATAAGAATTTCCACTTTATGTTTTTTAAGTTTTTACCTGTATCTATCAACTTTTATATACATTTGAAATTCTACATAACATATCATCAAGATAATAACTCACAACAAAGTGACATTCTAATTGAAGACAAATTCTGTTCAATCTAAAAGTATGCTTTTACATCTACATATATTTACCTAAAGATTCTCTGTATTTGTGTTATGTTAGGATTCAAATGCAATAACAGATTTTAGAGATTTTTCTGTCATTTCACTAATGCAATATTCCATTTTTCCTTTACACTTAATTTGTTGTTGTTATAATGAATATAAGATTTACTATTTGCACACAGAAAGGCAATTTTTAAATTATTTTACACTCTTTTATGTGAGCTATCATCTTGATGATATATTATGTAGGATTTCAAATGTATATAAAACTTAAAAAATAAGAAAATGAAGAGGACCTTTTAGGAACATATTTGTAACACCAAAAGCCATTGCCAGTTATATCATTTGTGACAATTCTTTACTTGTTGTTTCATTTTAGTGACTGCTCTGGTCAGATATAGCAGAAGGAAATCAGACTCTGGTGAGTAAGTTTGTCCTCAGAGGACTCACAGATAACACCCCTCACACCCCACCCCACCCCCACTCCTTGCAGGTGCCATGCTTCCTGGTATTCTTCATTATCCATGTCATCAGTATGTGAGCAACCTCAGATCGGGCGTTCTCATCTGCAAGGGCTCCCACCTTCACACCCCATGTCCTTGTTCCTGGGACGTTCAGCCTGTACCTCATCCTCTGTGACTTCCAAGATGCTCATCAACTTCTTTAAGTGACCATCATAAAACAATTTCTGGTTGAATGCTTAAAAAAATAAAGAATTTCCAGGGATTTGCCCCAGCAAGGACAAAAGCCATGTTTAGGATAGAGGCTATGAAAAAATTCTGTTTCCCTTTCTAGAGTTAGAAACAAAGAAAGACAAGACCAGAGATGCTGTCCTCCTGTGTATGGTATTGGTGGAACCGTGGGCAAAGAAAACAAATCCTATCAAGAAATCACTTAGCATGGGGAGACGGCTCATTGGTTAAAAATCTTTGCCTCCCAAGTGAAAATGTAGAGTCAGGATCTCCAGAGCCCATGAAGAAATGCATGCGTGTTGCAGCTGTTTGTAATTCCAACCCTGGAAGACGGAGTTTGGGAATCCCACAGAGCAGGCTGGCTAGACAGACTAGCACTAATGTTGAGTTCTGGGTTTAATAAGAGACCCAGGCTCACAACAATAAGGTAGAAGAGTAATCCAAGGTGATTCCAGATATCACGCATGAAACTCCATAAGTACACACACACACACACACACACACACACACACACACACACACACATTCCATATACACCTTCATGAACAAAAGAAATAATAAAAATCATTAAATTCAGGTTCTGTCCCATTATGCAGCCCAATTTTAGTTCTCTTCCCAGAAATTCCTGCATGGTCGCTGCATTTAATTGGGAAGCGTCCTGGAGGCATCCCTATCTGAAACTTGATACGTATCGTAATAAGGATGTCCAGTCTCCTGCTTCCCCAGATAAAAGGCTCAAACAGGCTAAATAACAAGATCCCAGTGAAAGGAAGGCAAGGGAGGGGGTCACATCCGGGTGGGTAGAGCTACTTAAATCTCAGCCCTGGACTTCAGAAGAGTCCAGCTTAGATGCTCTCGACAAGGAAATAAGGACATGGACTTGTTGTTGGATAATCACAGTGTTAGGAGTGCTGGAGATGCCCCTGGAGGACACGGTGGACCGATCGATGCACAGATTCCCAAGATGACACTTCAGCCTCTGGTTAGGCAGTGTGGCTCATGGAGTGTCTTACACGCCCTCTGACCCTCACGGAAGACACTGTTAAACACACTGATGGGGCCACTGTCAAGAAGTCAATGGACGGGCTGGAGAGATGGCTCAGGGGTTAAGCCTCTGCCTTGCAGGCGGAAGGTCCTGAGTTCGGATTCTAGACCCCCGTATAGACGCCAGGCGGAAGCGGGGGCGGCCTGCGCTTCTGGTCCTGGTAGGGCGGAGCCTGTGAATCCCGGAGCAGAAGGAGGTGGAGGCGTCCATGGTGGTTCGCGAATTCGTCCGTGGTTCTACAGACACACGCACACACGCACATACACAGACACACGCACATGCACACAGTTGAATAAATAATAATAATAATAATAAAAAAGAAGTCGATGGACATGTGAGCTCGCGGACACATGGACGCGGGCCACACGTGCGCACACACCACTGAACACTGAGCCTTTGTGGAGTGCCCCTCCGGCTACAGAGCCCCCTTGTTGCTTTCATGCGAGTTTCATTTGCTGTTGATGGCAGGAGTGTCACTGGCTCCACCCACACAGCCCTGTGGGAACTTCAGCAAGTTCTTTCACATCCTGAACCTTGGTTTCCGCATCTCTGTAGCTAGGCACTGGTATCTATCCCTCATTTGTCTGAACGATCCTGGAGCTCCTGGGCGTGCCATTTCTTGCCAACACCTGGCACAGGTGGGGCCAGTGCCCCTGAGCTTCTGCCCTCCTCACCCACAAGACCCATGAGACTGCGGTAATTACGGGAGAACTCAGGAGCCACAAACACGGATTAGGTGTGTCAACCTGCCGGCGTCCCAGCAATCCAGTGAGGTGAGTTCCCCGCCATGCCCGCTAACAGATGCAGATCTGGAGAAGATAAATAACTTCTCCCAGGTCACCGTGAAGCTGAAGGAGGAGCTTAAATCCCAGTGGGAAAAACTGTGAAGTCTGACTTCTTTCGAAGCATCTGACTTAGAGACATGGTAAAGAAAATTAATTTGAAACATATTTAAACTCTCCACACCTCTTTTGACCTTCTGCCTGAGTGTGCATTCCACTCTCTGGCGATCAATCAGGTCCTTTGCTCCACACTTTCCTACGACCTGGGTCCCAAGTCCCAAAGGAGCAGCAAATGTGTTTAATTGAGAAACCTTCGTGTTCCTTCGATGCACCCATCAAAGTGCGGGCTTTGCCAAGAACCAGTTCTTCCAAGCTCACAATGCAGGCGTCTCTTATCTGGGCCCCGAGGCTGCTGACAGCTCATCTCCCCTGCCAGACGCAGCATTTCTATAAACATCTTTTTTGGGGAAGTTTGGGAAACATGGGGAGGGGGGGCTACATTCTTGGTGTTAAAGGGCAGGAAGAAGCCCACGCAGGGAGAAGCCCCACGGGGTCATGGCCAAACTCAATTCCAGAAATAAAAAAAATAAATCGCATTCTGTAGCTGGTCAAAACAAACTACCATGACTAGGTGGGTTCAGTGGTCAACATTGGTGGTTTTGTGGTCTTCTGGCAGATTCTTCTTGAATCTGAGACTTTGGGGACAAGATGCCAGAAGGACCAGCTTCCGAAGAAGGCTCTCTTCAGTTTCTACCCTTCTGTGAAGAGCCGAGAGAGGGAAGGGGAGAGGAAGAGAGGGGAGGGGACAGAAGAGGAAGGGAGAGGAGGGGACAGAAGAGGAAGGGAGGGGAGGGGACAGAAGAGGAAGGGAGGGTAAGGGCGGGAAGGAGAGGGTAAAGGAGGAAAGGAGAGAGGAGGGGGAAAAAAGGAAAGGAGAGAGGAGAGGGACGGGAAGGGGAAAGGAGAAGGGAGGAGAGAGGAGAGCAAAGGAGAAGAGGGGAAGGGAGGGAAGGAGAGGGAAGGGGAAGATACTGGAGGGGAGGGTAAGGGAGGAGAGGGTAAAGGAGGAAGGGAGGGAGGAGGGAAGGAGACAGGAAGGGAAGGAAAAGGAGGACAAAAGATGAGAGGAGAGAGATAATTTTTTCTTTCATGAGACAGAAAGAATGCTTACTGACCTAGTCACCTCTCGAAGAGCCCATTTCCAAATAAAACCACACTGGAAATTAGTGTTCCAACATATGAAATTTGGAGGATTATAAGTGTTCAGTCCACAGCTCCTTTAAGTGAGAATAAAGGTTTATGAAAGACTCAAAACCTAGCTGGCAGTGGAGGTGTGTTCCAATGACTTCAGGTAGTTTTGGTCTTCAGTGTGGGTTCAATAGAGAATAATCTGGAAAGGCTTTTCTGTAGTTTACTTGTTTGCGTGCTTGTTTTCAATGCTAACGCCCAGACTCAGAAACAGATCAACGGAACCAGAATCTCCTAGGTGCGAGTCTCTGCAGTGCTGAAAACCTCCTTGGATGAGTTGATATGCTCTAGAGTTAAGATCCATAAGTGAATGTGTCCTTCTCTGGAAGCAGCCATTGCTGTCATTTTGAATCAAATCCATTTCACTGAGGGTCAGAGGTCAGAGGTTAATACATGATGGTAGAAAGAAGACTGGGGAGGCCAGAAGCAAATGCACTCTGAACGAGCTCTCATTTGAAGACAGAGGGTGCTGCAGTCGCTGTCTGCTCATCTTCTGAGTCACCCGCTGAACTTTTACAGAATGACTCCTTCACTTCCGAATCTGCTTCTGGTACTGGGCTAAGGTTACGGGTTGAATTTTCTTCCTGCAAATATGTGCAAATCCTAAGCCTTGGTACCTTTGAATATGACCTTACTTAGGGAGTTGCAGATGGAATCAAGTGAGACGAGGTTGTTAGGACACATTTCTTATCTCATATGACTATTGCTCTTACAGGATAGAAATAAACAAAGAAGATGAATATAATCGTGCTACAGTCCAAAGATGGATGGGTAGGCATCAGAAGATAAGGGGGAAAGGAAAAAAAATCTTCCCTTGAGCTTTTGGAAGAAGTCAGCCCCTGCCGATATCATGATGTAGGAGGCCTAACTTCCGAGCCTGTGAGACAGTAAGTTTCTCCTTATCGTAAGTCACACAGTTTTGATACATGGGTATGACAGCCCTGGAAAAGAAATTTGCTCTGTGTCTCAGTGACTCCAATTTCCGTCTCATACAGTAAGTCTAGAAGACTGAAAGCCAAGCTTCATAGGCCGGCCCCTCCTGTGTGCTGTGCAGTGAGTGAGTACTGGTCTATTGAGAGTCCTGTGAACTCTCTAGCGCTCGGGTTCTCTTTCTGCTGAGGAAGAAGTAAGAGCATCTACCTCAAACATTTGCTGCTGAGCCTACACATCTAACTGGTTTAGCACAGAACTTGGCCCGTAGTGCAAGTCTAATGAATGTCAGCCAGTGGCCGTGGCGGTACTATATAATCTCTGCCTGTGGTTTTTTTCTCTTTGTCTGGTGACATTTCTATAACAGCTAGACAAGCCTTTCTGAAGCAAAGGAATTGGGACTTCATGTTTTAGAGAGTTATGCTTGGTCTCACTGTGAAATTGGAAGCTCTGTGTAATAGATGCCACCGGGTACATCATCCACACCTCCAAGTGACCTCAGGGTCGCCTGAAGATGGTTTTCCATGCACTAGGAAGAGGTGTCTCTTGGCGTCAGGTGTTTTCTGGTCATGTTTTTGCTCAACACTTAGGAGACAGGCTGGGCAGACTTAGAAGCAGGAGGAGCTGTTACGACAACAGACACAGCCATCCAACTCCTGAGGAGAAAGATTTGACAGATTGCTATACCAGCAGGACAAATATGCAGAAGATTTCTTTTTTTTTATTATTCAATTGTGCATGTGTGCATGTGTGTGTGTGTGTGTGTGTGTGTGTGTGTGTGTGTAGAACCATGGGCGAATTCGGGAACCACCATGGACCGCCTCCACCTCCTCCTTGTTTACTCTGTCCCAGGGTTCACAGGCTCCGCCCTACTAGGACCAGAAACGCAGGCCGTCCCCGCTTCTGCCCGGCGTCTGTCTATACGTGGGGTCTAGGATCCGAACTCAGGACCTTCCACCTGCAAGACATAGGCTTAACCCCTGAGCCACCTCTCCAGCCCCAAGGATTTCTTCCATAGACTCCCAATAAGGACTTTCCGTATAATGGAATCAGCAAAGCATAACTCAAGTCCAGCTAGATATTTGGCTTTTATAATTTTATTAAAAACATTTCCACACCCACTTATTTGCATGTTTCCTTGTCTACCTTCATGCTACAAGGACAGAGATGTGTAACTAATTACAAAAACAATGTGACCTACAGGCCTAAATACTTCCCAGCTGACACTTTCCAGAGAAGGGTCGCTGACCTACTGCAGAGCGCGTCTTGGTTCCTTTCCCTTTCCTGACCCACTCGCTTCCTGACTTGCTCAATAAGCAATTCCGAGAGACCCTAACCCCAGGGAATCCCAGGTAAGCTACATGCACAAAAACTCGTGTGGCCAGTTGGCTTTTAGAAGAACCTCAGCTAAGATGTTTCCTTTGAGCACATGTTTGATATTGATTTCTAACACGATGCCCAATAGGTGTTTTGCTGATGAGTAAGTGGAAAACTGAAAGAAGTCATTGGATCACCCAAAGGACCTTGTCAGAGAGAACGACACCTCTAAAAGGAACCTTAAGCCCAGTGGAAGAATGGACAGAGGTTTGTGGCATGGAAGGTGCCCTCCGTGCCCAGTTACACCTCAGGCTTATGGAATCCTAGAATCACCATACAATGGATTTGTCTTCTCCTGCAGATACACTTTACAAACAGGGAAAATAACTCTTTCCAAGGTTAGATATGTGGTACGAACGTCTGAAATGTGCCCTTTAAGATGGGCCCTTCGGTAAGTTCATTACCGAGGCAAAAGAGGCAATCAGAACTGACAAGGAAGAGAGAATGTCCAGAGGTGTCCTGACCACAAGTCTGTCTGGAACCGTCACCTTGCGTTACCAGCTTTGTGTAACAGGCAAAGTCAGCTCGCACATTTGCCTATGGTGTATGAAAAGATGGAGACTTGGAGCCTGGCATATTATTTCTCTCCTACTTGGTGTCACAGTTAGGCACAGGTGTCAACTTGACAGTTGAGGTTTGAGCCCTGGGCACATTTGTAGAGAGTTGATAGTTGAGTTAAGCCCAGAGTACACCTGCAAGAGATTGTCTAGCTGGTGGGGAAGGTCCAGCCCATGGAGGCTGGGACTAGGCCCTGGAATAAATCACGGAGGGCTGATTGAGAGAATTGGCATCCTTGTGTATACTTGGCTAGACATGCTGGTCTGGTAAGTAAGGATATCGTCCCTCTCTCCACTGTTACATGGCGTGGCCAGTTCCCTCGGCCCTGGTGTTGGCGCATGTTCTCCTGTCAAGCTGAACTGAGAACTGTAACTGGTCTGTCAAGGAAATAAACCCCTTGTTCCCTTAAGCCATTTGATGGTCATTTATCAGCGAACTGCAACACTTGGGTTCCTTCCAGTGTTTTCTACACGGTCCATATTCCTCTCTCTGCACTCATTCCCTCTTTGTCCTTCACCAACGGGAAGATCTAGACTGATTTGCTTCATGGTAGAGAGACCTTGCCTGAGAAAAAACTGAGTCATGGACCAACCGTCACCTTAGCTTCAAAGATCATCCAGTTGTTGCTGGTTGCCGGAGAACACGGCAGATGTGGCGGTGGCCATGCGCCTTCCAGAGAGAGAACAAGCCCTGCGGCTGTCTACCTCCACCACATTTATACAGAAGCCGGACACCCAGGCTCCTCCCAGAGGATGACTGAATACCCCAAGACCCTGGGGTCACCAGTGCCTGAGAGACTGGGACCCCGGGGCTCCCCGGCTGGTCATCTTAGGCTGCGGAGTATCCCCAGAGGGTTTCTTTCCCTGTCAGTAGACTAAACAGTGTTCTGGGGAAGCCTTTGCTCCACTTCCTCTCTCTTCCCTGGGATCAGACTCCCATTGCCTCCCAAGACTCTCTCCGCTTTTCTAAACCCCCTCTGGTTTCCTTTTCCACAGGAATGTCCTTTAATAAAATCGCTGCGTGTTTAATCCCACTTTGTCATGTGCTTCATCGTGATCCCAAGTGAGTACGGGTTGGTTCATGGAAGGAAAGACCTTCTGTTGACATTTAGCTCTTCCAGGCTCACCTGTGCTTTCGTGTTGGGAATGCAGCTCAGTGGTAAAGCATTTGCCTAGTATTTCCCAGAGTCTTATGTTCAGTCCTCAGCAACACACACACACACACACACACATACACACATGCGCGCGCGTGCGCGCGCGCACACACACACATACACACACACGCACGCATGCACACACACACATACACACACGCACACGCACGCACACACACATACACACATACATACACACACACATACACACACACACACACACACATACACACACACACACATACACACACACACACACACACACACACACAAGGACAAACTTTCTGAACTTGTTCCCCTTCCAAAATATTCTGCTTCATAGCTATACAGAGAAGTCCACACAGGAAAGGAGAAAGAGAAGGGGGTGCCATTTAGGAGGAAGAAGGGATCAGCAGGGGCAGGGGAGATGGAAGTGGGGAGGCGAGACCCTTGGAAGTGGGTAAAAAGCAAAGTGTAAGGCCAAATAGAAAAAAACAGTCTTACTGACACCTATTACTTTTTTTTTTTTTTTTTTTTTTTTGCTTAAATTTAAAGAACACTTTCAGATTAAAAGAGAATATCAGACACATCCTGGGTAAATCCTGAAACATGTGCGTCACTTACAGTCCGCGCATAATGCAGGCACAAACAAAGGCTGAAGCGTTCACAGGCATGGTAGGACTAGGAGTTCCCGAACACAAGGTCCAGTCACTGGTCGTTGCAGGGTGACTGAAAGCCAGGGCTGGTTCTGCTCAGCAAGACGCTGCTGTCCTGCTTTGACTGTAAATTGTCCCCACAGGCTCAGATGTTTGGATCCTTAGTTGATGTTTCAGAAGATCATGGCCATTTGAGGAGGTGGAGCCTTGCTGGAGGAAGGCGTCTGTTAGGTTTGCAGCCAGCCACGCCCCCTCCCCCACCACATGGACTCCATCTCTCGTCTGGAAGTACACGCTGAGTGATCGTCCTTTCTCCCGTAAACTGACTGTGTATGAGGGGTGTCTCACACGCAGAGAGTAAAAGAAGTACGTGCTCCACTAGAGGAAAAAAGTGAAAATAAAGCAAAATCATTCAGATTCTAATCAACATGTCTGGTGGTGACCCTGTCTCAAAGAGGTGAGTGAGGTGGGTGAGGGGACAAGGCAGTTCTGGGGTTAGAAGACAGAAAGAATCCGCAGGATTGGTGGCAGCCTCTGTCCCGAACTGCCCCAAGTGACTATGCACCTTCCCCCAGGGAGTTGATGATGGAAGGGTAAATGTCAGACGTATCAGAGGCCTTCTAATAATTGGCTCCTCGTCCTTGCTCTGATTAGCCCATGCCAACAGGAACGGATATGTATTCACTAGTTCATCCTCTGGGGACCACTTTCTCTGACCCTCTGAATACAGTTAGCGGTCCCTGTCTCTGTCCTGACTCATCACCCATTTGCAACCTACATGACGCGCATACACACGCTCTCATGCACTTGTGTGTACACAATCGCATGGAGCAAACAGGAGCCGCATTCACAGACTCACTACAGCAATGTTTAGTAAAAAAAAAAATGTGTAGCTATAAGGAGAACTTGATGTGTCATTCATTTTGGTTTTATTTTGAGCAGCAAAATCAAGGTATTTTTTAAAGGGACATAACATAGCTAACGTATCTTTTGCACTTGGTTCCGTCTGAAATGAATCCCAGTACACTTTGCTTCTTCCAACGCCTGTAGCAGTTGAATGGCTCAGGGAGGGTGACTCCACTTGCCCAGGCCTCACCGAAATCATGCCTTAGCCTTGGCACAGTAAGAGTGCCACTCACGGAGACAGCAGCATGACTGCAAGAAACAGATCACAAGATTGAAAAATCACTTCAGAAAGGCAGACAATGCCAAGATGGATTTAGAGGGGTTGCAGTATGTGCTGTGACCTTGCACATGGAATATTGTATTTGTCTCATCAGTTTATCCTCCTAAGAATTTCGTGAGGCAGCTAGAATTATTCTCATTCTATAGTTTGTGAAAGTAAGGGATTTGACAATCTTGATTAAAAATAATGATAATATGGAGCTAATAAGGAGCCTCGCCAGCGTCTTAGCTACTTTCTCTGTTGCTAAAGTAAAACACGCTAACAAAAGCAAGGTAAGAGGAAGGGTTTCTCCTGGATCCCAGTTGCGGGGTATGGTCCATTGTGGTGGGGAAATCGTGGCATAAGGAGCAGCTAATTGCTTCACAGCCACCGTCAGGAATGTTTGCACCTTCTCCCTTATTCGCAGCTGGGGACCCCAGCCCTTGAAATGATCCCACCACCTAGGGCAGATCTTCCCAGATCAAACACTCTAACAAAGATAAGTCTATGTGAGTATCCCTGAAGCTTACCTAACTGGATAAATCCCTCACAAGTGTGACTAGAAGTGTATCTCCCAGGTGATTGTGAACCTTGTCGTGTTCACAATATTTACTTTCACAGTTACGGTTCAGATTCAGGACTTCATAGCTCAGACTACCCCGCTTTCTAACCTAAACTTCAAACCAGGCTCCTGAATTGAGTCCATTTCTACTGTCCTCTCTGAGACATAGTGGACAGAAGAGTTCAGCCTGTCCTCAGTGCTGCCAATGTATATATGAATTTGCAAACGAGATTCTGCAGAAAGACTAGAAATGAACAAGATGATTTCAGGCAAAACTTTCTAAGCACTCTAGGCAGAGGACAACTGTTTGCACCCTGCTTGATTCGTACCCAATGTGAAGGGATTCCTCGGCTGTTCCCAGAACAGCGACTTGTGGAACTCTGAGATTCAGGACTGGGCCTTTCTGAAGATCAGGGTCATGCTTTGCACATCTTTCTATCCCAAGCACAAGGCACAGTAATTGTCTACAAGCAATTACTGTATATCCAAGACAATGCTTTTAGAACTAAGGCCCTTCCGAATAATATTAAGAAAGTGCAGGGAGAGGATATAAAAAAGACCTATGAAATTTTGAATGCATCCAAAGTGAATACTGAGAGAAACATATAGGAGGAAAAAAAATACTAAAGAACTAAGACATATCACTTAACTGGAGAACAAAATATAAGGAGCATGAGAGTCTAAAAATTTTGAAAGGTGAAGTGTAGGAGGAACTATTTCCTACGGTCTTTGATGTGGTTTATTGTGTCAGCAGCTAAGCACAGCGAACATGCAAGTACAAGCTGGTCCAGGATCAGTTGATCTAGAGAGGTGGTTTGGGGTGGGGAATTGGAATCCCAAAGCTATAGACTTGGCGGCTCTTGGTGACATGTGTCCAGGTCACCTGCTTCCTTTCATTGTCTCTGTGGCAAGTGCCAGGCTCTCTGGACCTGCCCACCAGACTCTCCCCAGGGACACTCACTGTGTTTTGGTGACGAGCGTCTTAGACTGGGAGCTGCAAGTTGCTTTCATTACAAGAGCCGTAGGAGGATCCTGGGACTTGACATAGCTGATGAGCCAGGAAGCCCCTTTGGGGACAAACGGTCACACTGAAGCTCCCAAAACAAGGTAACTGCATAGTCTGAAAGAGCTGCAGGAAGAGAGAGGGGGAGCCCTGAAAACTCGGAAAAGCTTGCAACATGAAATTGGAGGCTAGTAGGGAAGAACTAGTGAGTAGCCAACCAAAAGCCAGCTAGAGTTGCCCCCCTCCCCAAATACTAGGTACCTTCAGAACAACAGTAAGCTCCAGGCAGTTGGAGAGGATCAGAGACCCCTGTGAGAGCAGGTCAGGGTGGAGCGAGCCAGAAGCTGTTTGCTAGTCTAGAAACAGAATGACCAGAAAGGCTTTCTTGGGGCAATGGCTGGGGAGCCTATACACAGACTTTCTCCTGCACTAGAGGAGGGTAGTTTGGATTAGAGGTTAGAATCAAAACATCCAAAGTCCACATTCTCATTCTGCTGGGCGATGGACATGCAGCTGGGTCTTCGCTTCCCAGACAGAAATGATACTACCATCCCACTGAGCCAAATAGGAAGTGTCCGGTGAGTCGTCAGGAAAGCAGAGGGGTACCTTCCAGTGTCCCGGCATCCTCTCCTTGCCCTGCACACCATCAAGGACTTCCAAAGTGTTTCCCTGACTGAGGAGGGGGTTTCTGTACGGGCCTCTCATGCCCCAACCAACCTGGGGCTGCCCGACCTAGAGAAGTTGTGTAATTTGTTTTTGGCTTCCAGAGGGCATGGGATGAGCCTCCGATGAACACCACGTGCCTGCCGTCTGACGGACACTCCCCCAGGTCCTCTACCCAGTGCCCTGAAACCTGTGGCACGATCTATTAGCGGCATTTGCCAGCTGAGTCCAGGGTCACAAGACTAACTGGGACCTCAAGGAACCATCAAAACTCGCAAAGCGCCGGCCCTGGTTCCCTCTCTGCAAGCGTTTGCTCATCTGCAAGTGGGTCTTCATAATGGCAACTGCTTCGTGGGGTTTTAGTAAGGGTCAGTTGGCAGGCACAGTGTGTGAAGCAATGAATATTTACCACTGTGCCTGCAGAAGCAGTGATGAAGGTTTGGGGGCTACCAAGGGTTGAGGAATTCATTTGTTATTTTGGGCATGCCAGTAGAATGCCCTGCCTGGCACCTCCACCTTCTGAAGTTGGGATGGCATTAAAGGTAAATTTCCCTAAGATGGCCATCTTGTCTCTGGGATGGGAAGTTTCTCTCTCCTTTGGGAAGCCTGGGTGATATTACAGTAGAAAACATAAATGTGGTTTCCTCTGCCGATGTTACAGTAAGGGTATCTTGAGGGGTCAATAACCAGCAGGAGGTCACATTGTTAACAGGTGAAGAGCCAGGACCCTTGGTGGTCAGTCCTGCCTGTGTTACCTGCGCCAACAGTGAGGGACCCACAAAAATTGAATATGCTTCACTAAAGGCCTGCTGTGCACGAGGCCCCGGGCTAAGGGCTCTGTGCTCATTATCCATGTCACCGTCATAAGAACCCTGGAAAGCCCCATTACCCTCACCTTACAAGTGAGAAAATGGTAAGAAACATAAACCCATGGTCTTGCTTCATTTTCTGATGCACTACAGCCAATATTTCAGAGTACAAAATTAATTTTTAAAAAAGTGGTTTTGTTTATTTTACGGCTCAGCGTTGGGAGGTCTAGAATCAGGACCTGGCGAAGCCCTCCTGCTGCATCGTGAGGCCATAAAGGTCCTGCACAGTGACGCAGAGCCACCTTTTCACAGAGAAGCTGATGTTACCACAAAGCAACTCTGCATAGCGTGAGTCCATTCTGTTTCTGAAAACTTTCATACTCAGATACAAGTGTCAACTTGACGATTGAAGACTCGAGCTCTGGGCCTAGTTGGGAAGAATCAGTAGTTGAGTTAGGCCCTGAGCAAGCCTGCAGGAGCTTGTCTGATCAATGGTGATGACCCAGCCCAGGGTGGGCGGGACTAGTCCCTTGGGCTGGTGGGTGAGATGGAGAGAGCAGGTGAAGAAGTGGGCATTCCTTAGCATACTCAAGCAGACCTGCTGGTCTGACAAGTGAGGATTGTCCCTTTCCCAGCAAGGGATATGGCAGAGTTAGTTCCCTCAGCCTTTGGTGTTAGTACGAGCTTGCCTGCCAAGCCTGAGCAAGAAACAGTAAGTAGACAATCATAAGCCAAAATAAAACTCCTTGTTCCCTTAAGCTGTTTGATCAAGATCATATCAGCAACATGCAGAATAACTGCAACAAAAACAGCCCTTGTCATGGTTTAAATGTGAGTCGTCCCACACAGGGTTCATGAGTTTGAATCCTTAGTTGACGTTTAGGAAGATTATGGCCATTTTAGGAGGGAGAACCTTGCCGGAGGAAGATGTCACGGCAGCAGGGAGCGTCATGAGTTGGATATCCTGCCCTGCTGCCTTGAGAAGGTGGTTCTCACAGTTTGCAGCTAGCTCTCCTCGCCTCCAGATGAACGTGACTTAAGCCTCCTCTGGCTTCCGCCAGCCGCATGCCTTTTTTGCCAAAATGGACTGTATCTCCCCTCTGGAACCGTAAGCCAAAAAAGTCTCCCTCTGTCCCCTTAAGTTGCTTGAGCCAGAGTGGTGCCTCATAGCAGCGGAAATAACTGCAACAGCCCTCATGACTCAACTGCCCGGACTGGCCTCTCCTCTCAAATGACCTCGGAAGAAGATGTTGGAGATTTAGTTGGAAATCTGCAGGGTATATGACACCCACACATCCATGTGTGCGTATATGTGTGAGTGTGTGTATGTATACATACATATATATGAATATGTGTGCATGTATATATACATGTGTTCATGTGCATATATGTATGTATGTGTACATTTGCATGTATGAGTATTTATGGATGTGCGTGACTGTGTATGTGTGTACATGCAGACATATGTACACACGTATGTGTGTATGTGTGTACATGCAGATGTATGTGTGTACATATATATATGTCTATATGCATGCATGTGATTTATGTGCATATATAAGCGTGTGTATATATAGGCACATGTGTATGCAAATGTGTGTATTTGTGTCTATGGTGTATTTGTATATATGCATGTGCATGTATGTGTGTGTGCATGTGTGTACATATGCATGTGTATTCGAGTGTATGTGTGTGTGCTCTAATGAGAGCCTCGTAGTAATGAGCCACTCGCTTATGAAAGAAGAACGTGAGGCACGTCGAGCTTCGAGTCACAGAGTCAGGATGTGAACCCTGAAGGTCCAGCGACCACCTGCCACCTGAAGGCTGAGCGGCTTCTGGTTCTCCCCATACAGCCAGGATCCAAGCCAAGCCCCGGCAGATCGGGAAGTGAAGGTGGTCTCTCGCCCGCAGTCCAGCACCCTGTCAGTGAGCAGCTGACCGCATCGGCCTCTCTGGCCGGGAGCACTGCAGTCCCGCCAGGCTGCAGGCCGCCAAGCCCGTTAGAGCTGCCCTGGAGATTAAGAAAGACTGAGGTTTCCTTTTCCTTCCCGGCCTCTGACCAGAACACTAACATGAGCACAACAACTGCCAGGCGGGTCAGTGCTGCTCTGCACAACCCAGCTACCAAGGGGAAGAGCCCAGCACTGCTCCGAACCCACCGCAGCCTGCTGGCGGACATGACCTGAAGCAGGAGCTGGCACAAGAGGGAAGCGGGCACTCCCCTCCCCTCCTGCTCCCCTGTTGCTCCATCTTTTGTGGGGTGAGCTCTGTGAAATGAGGGGCTGCTCACAGTCCCTCACATGCCGCTGCTGCCAACGGCAGGAAGGATAATTCCCGCTGCTGTCAGTGGATGCCACATGCAGCTGACACGAGGAAACCTGTCTTTGGAGCTGCTCGCCAGCCCTGCTGCTGACAGCTGCCCAGGGCCAAGGACAAGTTTTCACTGATGTGAAAGTGCAGCCCTTCGTCCGGAAGAACCCTCCCAGCCACAAACCCTGTGTCCTGACTTAGGCCTTCCTCCCCCTGGTGCCAGGCCTGTCTCCGCTGGACTCCACTGGCGGTCAGATGCTAGCCTCTGTCCACATGGAGAGCTTATCATCTTACTTCATCAGGTGCTTGAGTGCAGCTGTGCATCTTGCCAAGCAAGCAACAGCTGGGTAGGTGGGTAGGTAGGTAGGTAGGTAGGTAGACGATCAGACAGATCTGATATATAGATTATATATAGACAGACAGACAGATAAACAGATAGATTATAGATAGACAGACAGATAGACAGATAGATGATACATAGATACATAGATAGATAATAGATAATAGACAGATAGATAGATAGATAGATAGATGATAGGTAGATAGATAGATAGATAGATAGATAGATAGATAGATAGACAGATGATAGATAGACAGATACGATAGATAGAGCATGCACATCTATGAACATGTATGCCACATATGGCATTCACAAGTATGTGTCTACACTCACACATCACACACTTTTATCATGCAATGATTTAAAAAAAATAAAGAACTAGAAAGGCAACATGACTCACAGCCTATCATTACAGAGCCCAGTCCAGGAGTGAGGGATACAATTCTTATCTGACATCTGCTTTCATAAATAAAATTTTGTTTTATCAAGCATGATAGTGCATGCCTGTAGTTCTTGCATTCAGGAGCCAGAGACAGCTGCTTGAATTACATATTGAAACTTTGTCTCAAAAACACAGAGAAAAGGGGCTGGAGAGGTGGCTTGGGGGTTAAGCCTCTGCCTTGCAGATGGAAGGTCCTGAGTTCGGATCCTAGACCCCCCGTATAGACGCCGGGCAGAAGCGGGGGCGGCCTGCGTTTCTGGTCCTGGTAGAAAGGAGCCTGTGAATCCTGGGGCAGAGTAAACAAGGAGGAGGTGACGCCGTCCATGGTGGTTCCCGAATCCGCCCATGGTTCTACACACGCAAACACACACACACATATATACACACATGTGCACACATGCATACACATACAATTGAATAAATAATTAAAAAAACACAGAAAAAATGTTTTACTGTAACATGGTAAGCATGAAATACCCACTTATTAATATTTGTTGCATCCTATACCATCAAGCTGAGAAAGCATACGTTGCTTACCCAAACAAAAAATATTGAATCGAGTTGGCTACAGAAAAAGTTGCTAATGACCTAAGTCACTATATTCAAGATCCCACAACGACTGTATTTGCTTCCATTTAACGATCACAGCAACTCTATCTTGCAAGTATCATTCATTCTTTTCATATCTTGGGTCTTGAAGGAGCGAGACAATGCCTGGAAGTATCTGGATTGGACCCAACCATGGGCAGTGCCAGGGGACAGGGTCTACATGAAGGCAGAGGGCAGGAATGGGCACAGCCAAAGACATGGGGCCTGGAGAAGAAATGCCATCATTTCAGAGCTAGAAAGACCCTTCCAGCTTTCCAGATCAAGTGTGTCATCTGGCACATGGAGGGCCGAGGCAATCGCCCAGGTCTTGCTGGTCACACTGGCACAAAGGTCTGGCTGCTAGCCTGACGCTGGGGCTTTGCAGAGCCTCGGGACACCAGACACTGCTGAACACGACTCCTGTATACACTCCATGCTTTCTGCCAGCTGCCACGGTCAGGGAGCATTCACCAAAGCCAAGCGTCCCCTCTCACTGTTTGGAGTCACAATCAAACCAGCTTGGGGCCTGATGTTTGTTTGAACCACACGCCCTCATGTGACCATAGTTTCTGTTTGACCAGGTGCAGAGAAAGGACACAGCCCTGGCAACCATCTGACCTAGCATCCTGTTTGTCGCCGGTTCCACGTGTGACCTTGGGCAAGTCACTTCAACGCTCTGACCTCAATCTCCAGCCTCATGAAGTGTGGGGACTGGGCACACACATCCCTGTCAGTTTCAGCTTTACAAATTGAGTGAAGACGGAGCCACACAGAACTTATCACAGCCCAAAACCCACGCCCACACCAAGTTGTTAGCAATCCTTATTTTCCAGAAGGATTTGGTCTCACAAAATCAAGCTTAGAAGAGTATTAGCTGAATTTCTGAGATCTTGGAATCTCTAAGTAGGATTTAGGCATTCCTTCCATTAAAGGTATTAGCTGAGCTGAATGTTTACCAGGATCTGAGCTTAAGATGTGTGTATGTGGCTGTGAACAAAGCAGAAGCAACCCAAACCCCACCACGCAGAGTGATAAATGCTTCAGTAAGTCTCAGCCGAGATCGGCCTGACCACGTGGCTGTAGAGCCAGGCAGGCTGCACTCCTCGCCGACTCTCCCATTAAGGATCCATCCAGCTTGGCCAAGTTCCTTAGGTTTCCCGTGTCCGATGTCCTCATTTACAAAACAGAGACAAAAATAGTGTCTGTCTCAGGCTGCAGTACGGGATCAATTCCTTCGGTTCTTGCCAAGCTCTTTGCTCTGCGCCTGGCCAGGTGCACTAAGCTATGCGTGCCAGCCATGGTGGCAGTGATGGAAATTTACCAGTACCAAAGGGGCCTCCGCGACCCAGGTCTGAGTGGGCGGGGACCTAAGAGTCAAACAGAAAGGCAATATCCACACTGAGGCCTGAATGGCGAATAGGAATCAGAAAGCAGATGACAACATTCTTCCTGTGGCAGGCACAACTATGCCACGACCCAATGTTACGCCAAATCTGTCCCAAGAAGCTGTGGACCACCCTTTGTCACAGCTCCTCTAAAAGTAGAGATATACAGGCCGGCATAAAATTTATTTGTAGCCCTATGTGCAAAGCTCTGCGGAACCCTGCCTTCCAAAGCAAACCAGTACTGGGTATTGGGCTCAAGTAGGCACATAGTCTAGCCAGAGATTTACCAGGATGGAAGAGCTCAGGGTTGGTACTGGATGTATGTGGTAAGGGTCACCCAGGTAAGTCAAGAAACAACAATCACAAAAACAACAATCAAAAGAGGAGGAGTTGAAAACCACCCTGAGCCTTGGAGGCATGCAAGTGCCTGAAAAGAAATGGGAGAGGGATTGGGGTAGACAAGACCTTACATGGGGCTGAAAGGCCTTCAAGTTCACTTCCATGGAACCAATATGTGTGCTTGAGGCTTGTAGGCAGAAGTGGATAAGAGGAACTCTTGGGTCTTAGCTGCCCAGGATGGAGGGATAGCTGAGGAAAGGTCTCTGCATGGTGTCACAATGACGCCAGAACATTCTTCTCCATCATGGGGTTGGATTACTCCCCCTACACCCACCGCAGGGAACTTAGGAGAAAGGTGTAAGAGATATGGGAAAGCCCACCAACACCACAGAACCTCCATCTCATTCGTATTTAACTGAGGTTAGAAATAGAATATGATATAAATGAACAGAGATGAAAATGCTTACAAGCAATATGAAATGTAGCAAATGCTCAGTATTACTGTTTAATTGGGTCTTAGTTTACTGACCTAAGGAATGCTTTGAAACTCACTCCTAGGTTTCACTGCTGAGTGCTTATAATATAAGATGACTAATATAGTATTCCACACTTAGCGTCTACGAGAAATCCAGACCAGGGAAGGAATGAAGGGAGAGATGACTCTTAAGTGCTGCTAGAGACAAGAGATGTGGGAGCAAGAAAAGAAAAACAGAGGGTAAATTCAGAAGGCTAAACCTTAATTTCCCACCTCTTTAAAAGGGAGACAGATACCAAGAACCAGAACAAAAGGCTGGAGCTTGTTAGCTCCTTGGTAGAGCGCTTGTCTTACATGCTTGAGGCCCCAAGTTCAATCCCAAGTCCAATCAGTTCATCACTAGATGAATCAATAAATAGATGAGTCAATAAATAATTAAGTCAGCAAACAAAAAAAGGAACAAGAACCAAGAAAACAAGAACAGTATTTTCTGGGCAGGTGCGGACGGTAACATCGCCAACACACTGGCCACAGATGAGAGGAGACATGTCTTGCAGAAGAAGTGAGGGAGGTCTCCCAGTCCTCTCATGCCTTGGAATAAATTCATTTTTCCCAGAGCTACCCATTCTGGGAGTTTGACCAAGTCTCCTTTCCTTCCTGATATTCAGGCTTCTGGGTTTTTATTGTCCCCGGTCGATTTATCGATGCAATAAAAATAACTCCGGGATGCGACAGCATTGTCCTACGTGAAGAGGAAAGTGTCAGCAGTTTCAAATGGAGGCAGGGTTTTTATTTCAACGGAAAGCTTCATGTTTCAAACATTAAACATAATAAAGGCCAGAACAACTATAATTCTCAGCAGCTCCACACAGCGACATTAGAAGGAAGCCAAAAACATCTTTGCCCACAGAGTGAAGTAAAAACAGAAGCAGTTAAAGAACAGTTCTAGGCTGGCTAGAACCACTTCTAGCTTTCTATGCGTCTCTGGTACCTGACCATTTTGTTCAAATCTCACCTTTACGAATTTTTACCTAAGAAAAAAAAAGTACATGTTTTTATTTAAGGCTGTTTGAGGATCAAACTCTTTTAAGTCAGATTTTAAAACTGTACTGTTAGGAAAATTGAAAAGTACAGAAAATTACGAAGGCATACAGACTCAGTGTCAAGCTTGTCAGTTGATGTTGGTTAACTTTGGGGGTGTTTCCTTTCCGACAGTGTTCCCACGAATGTCCTGTTGGATGACTATTCACTTGCTTTGCAGATTTGACACTTACTGCATCTCCATGTCACCTAATGCCGAGAGCACTAGACACCACTCCTCAGGTCTGGCTGCTACATCACATTCTTTCAGACGAGCAAGTCAGTTGAGAATTGAAGACTGACATTGGGAATTGAACCCAGCAGGAGCTGATGCAGTAAGGAAATTCTTCAAGCCTTCCTCTGAAGGACTGGGCTCTGGAGGGAAGACATATTGTCACCTTAAAGATACGGACGTATTACTGGCTGGTGGGACAGGTAGAACTAGAAAAGGCAGCAGGGCCAAACCAGGGAGAGGCTGCAGAGGAGGAAACCAGGAGGGACCAAGAGAAACCCTCAGGTCAGTTTGCACTTCCTGGAAGGCGGCTGATGTCAATCACTGAGACTACTTCCCGTTGTTCCCCCTCTTTGGCAAATTCAATAGCTCTTTTTCTTTTAACTATCATAGGGAAAGGCCAGGGTCCCTCCCATCTCACTGCTCCGATACAAAGAGGGGTTTCCTCTAAAGTAATTGGCTCACCAGGAAAGGAGCTGGCAAATGTTTACTGCCAAGGAGCGGAGAGTAAATACGCTGGGCTTTGTGGTTCACTTACATCTGTCAGTCTTCATCTTTGTTTGTTTAATAAACATGGAAAGAAAATAAATCTTCTCAGCTCAGGCCTGGGACAGAGGAGGTAGACCCCTGGGTCAGGCCTCCTTAATGAAAATAAAGCTAAACGTACAGATAAAAAATTGTTTCGAAGCTTCTGAGAAATGAATGAGGAGTCTTAATTGACATCCTGGGACTCGTCAGGTGATTCCCACGTCCAGTTACCACGCCCTTTCTCCTTCCAAAGTTTCATACTCATCTACTTCTCCTGCAGCCACATAGGGCAGTGGCCGACCTGCTTGCTATAGCAAGCTCTAAGTGAACGGCCTCACTGCTCTCACTCAAAGTGCGCCTATTTCTACAGGATTACATCACATTCCATTTTAATATTTATTTACTCTTACTTATTTGTGAGAAGATATCCATTTTCCTCCCTCCCTCCCTCTCTTCTTTCCTTCCTTCCTTCCTTCCTTCCTAATGAGAGACAGAGAAGGTCGGAAGACAACCATGGGGAATCAGTTCCCTGCTTTGCCACGTGGACCTTGGGGATTGAACTCAGGTCACCATGGTTGCAAGCAAGGGCTTTACCACTGAGCTATTTTGCCAGCCTCTTTTTTGACCATTTCTGTTAAAACTTCACCAACCCTAAGGCCACTGTGTCCGGATTATACCAACCTTAAAAATGGAAAGTAATTCAGAAAATAATTTGTCACACTAATCTTGTCTGTAAGGTAACCACCATTTTCATCCAGCATTCCCACATGATGCCCACTGCCTAGCTGGAGATAAGGAAATTTGCATCAAATCCATTTGGAACATGCTACTTAGAACCATGTTAGGTAATATTTTTATTGTGTGATTTACAAAGAAGAGAAATTGCAAATATATTCCTAAGTATAATTTATTCTGAGACTCATTCTAGGCAGAGCACTTTTTGACTGAAGGACACAGACAACGTATCTTGAGAGACACAATTGTAAGAGACTAGCTAAGATCTTTACAGATATTTTAAAACATAAATTGAAAGGAAACAATTGACATAAAAGAAAACATGACTTCTTGGTAGGATCTGAAAGTGAAGGACTAATGATATTTAGTCATGTACTAAGTTATATATTGTTTCATACAATTTCATAACATACATCCCCATGAGGTGGACACTATTATTTTATCTATTTCCTAGATGAGAAAGGAGAGAGATGGAGAGGTCCAATAACTTGTTCAAGAGTGATCTACCCCACAAAGAGCTCACTAACTGTGCTGCCTCTTTGAAATATAACTGTGGGTACATTACCCCATCCTGTGACCCAAGGAAGAACAAACCAGTCCTTACACCTCTGTAAGACTTCCTGAGATGGGCTGACAGCCTCAAAAAAAACTTCATCAAAGGAATGGGGAGAAGTTGGCAACTGTGACACATAGGAAAGTCTTGGACTGTCAGTCTTCTGGTTTGTAAAATGGACATCAACGTAGCTTCAGGGTCTACCATGGACTGAATTGTGTTTACGCAAAGTTCATATGCTGAGACCCTAAACCCCCAATGTAGCTATAACCAGAGACTGTCTTTAGAAAGTATTCAAGGTTATGAACTCATAAGGGTGATACTCTGATCTGATAAAGTTATGAGCATGCAAGAGTAAGATCTCTCTATCTCTCTCTCTCTTTCTCTCTCATAGACATAAAAATACGTGTCCCTGGCAAGCCAAGAAAAGATCTCCAGCAGAAAGAGAAGCAATGAGAACAAGGTCTTTCATTCCCACCTTCAATATAATGAAAAAGTAAATTTCCATTGTTTGAGTCACTTGGCCTATGTAATTTTGTAAATGGCAGCATAAGCCGAGGAAGACAAACTCCTCATCCCCATTATTTTCAAAGGCTGACTGTATTTGGAAAAAGAGTTTCCAAAGGGCTAATTAAAGCTGTGAGGCTCTTGGCCCTCACCTAATCTGACTTGTATCTTTATGGGAGGAGGTCAGGCTACTTGGAGGCACCAAGGCATACATTGACAAATGACAACCATGCAAAAAGGCAGTGAAAGGGTGGCCATGTGTAATCGACCTCAGATGAGACCGACCCTGCCCGCACCTTGATCTGGGACTTCCAGCCTCCAGATCATGATAAAATACCTTTTCTCTTTTCCTGTTTCCTGGTGTATAGTGAGGGGGTTTCATGCATGTATGTTCACGTATGGGTGATGATGTGCATACGTGTTCATGTGCAGGCCCAATGTTGATATCAGGAATCATCCTTAATCACTTTTCTGCCTTTTGACGTTTGGGTCATGAATCAAACCCAGAGTTTGTCAGTACAACGAGTTTGGCTAGCCAGCTTGCCCCGGGGATTCCTAGTCTCTGCCTTCCGAGGCTGGAATCAATGATAAGCCAGTCTCCATGCCCACCCCACATGTCTGTTGATTAAGCTGCTACGGCTGTGATACTTTATTATGACAAGATAAGCAAACTAAGACAGGGACAGAATCACTGGATTCTAATCCCAAAGCCTTCACAGCTTAATCCCATAACCTGAAACAGTTGGGTCCGCAGTTGCATCTACTGCCCCTTAAGAGTGAGTGGAACGCTGAAGGGACCACCACTGACCAACTCCCAGCATGGAGGAAGCTCTCCACCCTTGAGCCATCCTTCGCATTGTCGTTCATCTGACCCAAGGGCCGCTCTGCCTCCACCTTCCGCTGCTTGACAGTGACCTTCTAGGTACCTAGATTCTTCTAGCACTTATCAAAAAAAGGAATATAAGATCAAACCTATTGTTCGCTCAGCTACCTGTCCCTTTCTTCACTCACAATCTCCTAGCTGTCACAGTCACTCGTATCTTGCTATTACACAACACTCTGACACAAGCACTTCTGGGGAGAAAGGAGGTTTATGTGGCTCAGGGTTCCAGAGGGGAGAGAATCGTCCATGGTGGGATTCACACAGCAGAAGACACAGCTGTAACAGAAGCAGGAGCCTGGACCAGGACACCACAGCCATCCAGAGGCAGAGAGATAAGAGAGAACAAGCAGCACCAGGCTACCGAACCTCAAGGTCCACTCTCTGCGACGGCCCTTCCTCCGGCAAGCTCTTCGTCTCTCCGTGGTGCCACGAGCTTCCCAAACGTTTTACCAGTGAAGGACGTAAATGCATGAGCCTGTGCGAGGCAAGTCACATACAAACCAGGACACGGCCCAAATGGCTGCCACCAAAAATATGAAGTGCCCAGCTTTGTGATATGCTTCCCCTAATCTCGTAGCCCATAAGCCTCAGCACGTCTCCACACTGGGTCACTCACAAAGGACTCGGCATTGGCACAGCATGTGACGGCGGCTGTTTTTTTCTTCATACTGATGGGAAACTGGTTTTATTTATTTGGTTTCTTGATTGGTCAACTGATGTGAATCCTCAGAGAAATGACAGTTGCAGCATTAAAAAATATCTCTGGCATGAAATCAGCTACCCCTATTCCCCCCTATGTGCCTTAAAGGGGCAAATGGAGTTGCCCCTGTGTTCCCGTATCCCCGTGTCGGTAGCATTTTTGTTCCTTGTTCCAGCTATGAAACCTTCGTTTCTATTTTTTCTGACTCATAACTGAAAGGCCAGAGAACACACAAGAATGTCGCACCTGAGTCATCTCCGAAAGGGACTTAACTAGGCAATTCTGATGGGTGCCGGGTAGAAATCAAAATCTCTAAAATTGTCTCACGGTTGCCGAGGGCCAAGGAACATCGCTCTGGACATAAGCCAGGAATCCCGGGAGAGTTGGTTCTCTGAAGACTCTTTCAAGGTGGGTTGATGTGATGTCATTTTATACAGTGGATTTCATTTCTGTAGGGACAGTGTGTTTACAGAAGGAAAAGCTCTAATAAAATGATTCTGACTTCATTCATGATAGCTCATATTTCTTCATGTTATAGTAGATCATCCATTTGTGCAGTAAGCACCTATGAATATCAAATAGGCAACAAAGCAGACCCTGTGCTCCGCTGCCATGATGTTCATATTCCAGTCAGGGACGTGACTATGAAGGAAACAAATGAAAGGTAAGTCAGAAATCACGGGACAATGCAAGTAAGGAACGAGCAAGCCATGGAGGGAGTCGCGAGGACCGAGTGTAGCGACCATGGAGGGTGTGGAGTGCAAGTCTTACCAGGACAGTCCTTGCTGGAAAGCTGACCTGCAGGCACAGCTGGATGGAGAAGGAGAGGACGTTAAACTGTCTCATACAATCCTCTTGGCGGCTAGACACTGTGATCGTCTGTTGTTTACGTATGTGTGTGTCCACGCCTGTCTGTCTAAAGAGATTCATAAGAAATGACTCACATGACATTGGGAGCTGGCACAGCTCAAGATTTGCAGGTTTAGTGGGGTGAGTCAAGAAGCTAGAGGCCCCAGATTGCTGATCGTAGCCCCAGCCCGCAGCTGGCCTCAGGCCTGACAGCTTGAACCCAAAGCAGCTTTGAGTCTCTCTGACCCTGGACTACGCCAGCCGTTCCTTGGGAACTTGCACTGGGCTGTTGGTCGATGCGCTGCTGAGGACGGAACGCAGGGTCTTGAGTGTGCAGGCAGATGCTTTGCGCTCAGCTGCACGCCAGCCTGCAGGGAAGTCGACGCGTCAGCTGATGGTCTCCCTCCGTTAAGGGCAGCTGTCCGCTTCAGTCCCTGCAGTGGATCAGGATTGACCTCACCGGAAACACCCTCACACAAACACCTGGAGTCGTGTTTGGTCAAACATGTCTACACTCTACGGCCTGTTTGAGTTGACAGATAAAATTCACTAGGACAACTGTAAGCACTCACTGTTCAGTGTTTAAAAGTTTAGAGAGAACGGTCTGGTACATACAACGCGGGGTGGTATGCTGGGGAGGGGCTAGAATCGTCTGCAGTATATGATTGCATGGAAGGGGTAGTGAAGGATAAAACAGAACAAAATAGCATCACCACAGAGACCTAGATTCAACTTTGCCCACATTTTTTTTCTAGCTTGTGGCATTTTAGACATATGATTGATTACATCTCTGATCCTTGATTCCTTTTTCAATAAAGTAGGAACAGTTTTATCTGACCTTTTGTCTAAAGAGGGAATTAAAAGAGCTGTGTATAAAATGCCTAATCCAACACCGAGACAGAAAAAAAAAATAGGAAGTCAGTTGAGAACAGCCTACCATATTCAAGGGAATTACGTTAGGATAGTCCCCAACTGCTACTTGCCTCATGCTAGGGTATCCCCTCTTGACCTGTGCAGTGGGTGTCATAGTTCTAAGAGGGGACAGCTTCTTGGAGAAGAAACCTGTGCCATACAAGGAGACCTGGGCACACCATGAAATTCTTATTAAGCATTGAACATTTCTACTGAACACCGGTTCTACAAACTTTACAGCCAGAAATTCTGCTTACTCTCCTTTGGGACAGGAAAACTGACTTATATAAAGGTTTAGCAAGTTGTCTAATTACTGTGATGAGTTAATTGTCAACTTGATAGAATCCAGAAGCACATAGAAGGGAAGGCTGGAAACCCACCAAAGGGAGATGACCTAGACTTAGGTGAGTCTCAGAGGGAGGATGAACCCCTGGGGTTTGAGTTCTAGACTGTACAAAGAAGAGAATTCAAGCAGAGACCAGCATTCGTGTCTCTCAGCTTCCTTGTTGCAAATGTGATGTGACAGGCTGCTTCAAGATCCTGTGGCCTTGACTCCCTGCCATGTTGAACTGTGTATTTGAACTCTGCCTGCACCCTTTCTCCCTTAAATTGCTTCTATCAGACTTCTTTTCATCAGAGCAAGAGGAAAAAAGCAGAGATGATCCCTGTCCCAGCTACACTTCCTGCTGCTCTGAGACAACACCCATTCATAACTTTGGAGGAGAAAGAAAGATTTATTTGGCTTCTGGCTCAGGAGGGCTTGAGGACATGGTCCATTATGGTGGTCCATCAGTGCTTCATGGCAGGCATGAACATCTTGAGGGGCACTAGGTCACATCCTTCTTGAAGACCAAGGGAGCAAGCTGGAGACAGTTAGAGCTGAGCAGGGCGGGGCTACCCAATCTCCAGGCCCATCCCTGTGATGTGCTTTCCTCCAACGAGGCTCCACATTCCAAAGTTACCACGACTTTCCCGAACATCAATAGCAGCTGAAGATGCACATATATGAGCTGTGGGGGCGACTTACATTCGAACAGATAGTAAGTGGCACGCCATGAAAGCTTCTGCACCTGAATTTTAAATTCTTCTGCAGTGGGGCCATGTTAGTTGGAAAACTCAATGAAATGCTATCCACCGTGAGTTGTAGCTCTGAATCGGACTGTCAACTCTCACCCACTACTCTCACCTCCATCATCCAAGTAGACTACTTGTATTTGTACTAATGACCGAATTTAGCCCAGAAACTATTGAGGCACGGGCCCTGTGTTGAGAATGCTTGTGACTGCTGATCCCAGGGTCTGGTGAGACCAGCCACAATAAAGTCACTGCTCTGAGACTTGGTTGAAGGCAGGGCCACATGTAAAGATGATAGGAGTGAGATGTGGATAGAGTCTGAGACAGTCTTCCATCCTGGGGGAGAATCTCTTTCCTTCCAGAAGACAGAATAATCAAAATGATGTCAGGGTGACAAGGTTATGGGTGAATTGTGAGAAACTCTCAAGGAATTATCAGAATAGAAGACCATGGTAAGAAAGCAAACTGCGCTATGTGGAAGCAGAGGGCAAATCTCCCAAGAGAGAATTCAAAGTGAATCTTCTTGAATCTTAACGGAGGCAGCAATGAAGGTATAAGTAGAAAAAGGAAGCAGTAGTTCTGGACTTAATCTAAACCTTGCTTTTTATTTTCCCTCCATGTGTCTCCCTCTTTTTTGTGGGTTTTGATGTTAATATTTTCTTTCATTTTTATATTTTATTTATTTAATGGGGGGGCACTTTGGGTCCCTGTGGGAGACCAAAGGAGATTTCGGGAATCTTCCTGGATTGCTTCTTGCTTTGTTCTGGGATTTCCAGCCTCGGCCCACCAGGGCCAGAAGTGCAGGCCACTTGAGATCTGAACTCAGGACCTTCTGCTTACAAGACAGAGTCTTAGCCCCTGAGTCACCTCTCCAGCCCTTCTTCTCTTTTTATATCCACTGAGTTTAAGAATAAGTTAAGTATAAGAACCAGGATGGTAGAGATATAACCTTGCTTAATGAAGGATTTAAAATGATTGGGAGCAGTACTGCAGTAATTCTGTAGGGTGTGATGGGGTCAGTTGACAAAGCCCCAGAGAGACCAGGAGGAAGGCAGCAGCAAACAGAAAGAGACATAACCCTCAAATTACACAGGTGCTCCCAAGTGTCACAGATAAACCATCAGGGCACCTCCCCCACCGCACTCTGATCTGGGTGGGGGCCAAGACGGTGGTCTAGCTGCAGGTGGTGGTCACACTGCTGGTCTGCAGACCACCTTGAGAATAGTAACACCATAGCTAAGAGGAAGTCCCCAGGCTGCTCCACTGAGGAGGAAAACGATCAAGCGCTCTCCTCAGGGATGAACGCCTTCCTCAGGATGGAACTTGAGTTCTTGGACACGCCACTATGATGAAGACAATGGCTGAGAAAAGCGAAGGGGGATAGCTTCGCTGGCAAGTTTCATTCATCTGCCCGTCATTCTAGGAACAACCGAAAGTCGTAGGTGTGTCTGGTATTCCTTCCTGCTTTACTAGCTTGCCTATAACTCCCACCATAAAAAAAAACAGATATAGTTTATTATATTAGTGCCATTCCCTTGAGAATGTCCTGCTGAGAATACTTGTTCTAAGCTATTAAAGATGCAAAAAAAAAAAAAAAATTGCCAGAGTCGTGTGATCAAATTAATTAAAGGAACAGAGAAGGTGAGGATATCTCCTCAAACTTTGACTCTTGAAAAGATCAGTGGTGGTGTGAAGAACCAAGGGAGCCAAAGAGACACATCAATGGGTGCCTACACCTTCTCCTGCCTCTTCTGCCTCCCTTCCTCTTTTTTTTTTTTCTTTTCCTGGAGCCACCATTGAATAAATGCTAATTGTGTCAACCAAAGGTTTGGTAGGAAGCTAATTCAGTGTAAGCCATCTGTAAAATTCTTTGGAAACAAGCAAAAGAAATTGGCATTGTTTATAAACTTGCAAAGAAAACGTGAACTCCCCTCTCCAGAACATCCAGCTTGGCATCCCAAGCTGCACTGGCAACAGGTGTCTTTCAGGGTGTGCCGCTCTGCACTCCAGCCACCAAGACACATCAAGACATTTTTAGAAGATCACTCCAGATATAAAAGGTTTTCCAAAGCAAAGCAGTTTGTTCTCCTCCTGAAAGACAATCGATACATCTAAGTGCCTGAAACTATGGGGTCATTTAAAGTCATCCTCTATGGCTGTCTTGGTCTGTTCTCTGTTACTATCACAAAATTCAGGGATGTCCATAAGAAAGGCTGCTTGTTTTGACTGGCAGCACTGGAAGCTGGCAGTCCAAGAACATGGTGCCACTCTCAGTTTGGCTTCAGTTCTTGGTGTTCTGGAATGCTGCACGCAGCTAACCAAGTCCCAGGAGTTAGAATCCCTGACTAAAGAAAGGCATGTGTCACTCATGAGTTCTTCCTCCTTGATCCAAACACTTTCCGGGAGGGACCAGATCAACACCTCTGTCTTGAGGAGCTGAGATTCTACGGTATGAGCATTTGGGGACCGCACCCAAACCCCGGCAGTGAAGTGTCTCGGGGCAGTCCTCCACACACACTGCAAAGACCTGTGAACGCGTGCAGAAGCGTGTGTGCCTGTAATGTACCTGACGGACTGGGGACAGAGATCGCAATTCATCACTCCTCCCTGACCTTTGCCAATGACCTCACAGCCTCCTTCCCGTCTGGTATGGTATCTACCTGCCCCGCTCCAGAATCCAGTCCAACCTTGGAAGTGGCACTGGCATTGGCCATGAGGACGTGCCAACTCTGCACCAAGCCCACAGACTGCCCTGCTCTCTCCCTGGGAATCCTGCCACATCTACCCAGACAAGTCTGGGCTGATCTCCTGGAGGATGAGCAGTCAGAGCATCCAGAGGAGACCATCCAGTGACATGGTCGTAAGCAAGCTTAGCTGAGACCAGAGCATAACTGCTGAGCTCATTCCCAATCGTAATAGGTTATTTTTTAACCCTGGAGTTTGCACTATTAATAGATAAAGGACTTGTAATATGAAAAAGAAACAACCATAGGTTAAAACCTTAGATCATCATATGTGAAATAACTATAAAAAGCTGTGATCAAAGAGAAATTATGCAAATGAAGATTTTATAAGCGGTTGATGTAGGGCAGCAGATTATGTTGTTGGATCTCCACACTTACAGATTTCTCAGTTTCCCTGGCGACCATTCCATGAGTGTCATAATGTTTGTTATAAAAATGGATCATTTAGAAGTAATAACTCAGGAATCATGTGAAGTTATTCTACTCAGGAAGGATATTAATCAAAAAATATAATCATTTTCAAAATCAACAGATGCACTAAAGATTCAACATGATTTTTTTTTTAAATCAGGACATAGACTTTCAGAATTGTCCACTGCTCCACTAAGAAGCAGGTCTTAGCAGGAATGGTGATGAACACCTTAATTCCCAGCACTGGGGAGACTGAGGTAGGAGAATAGCAAGTTTGAGGACAGAAGAAAGAAGGAAGAAAAGAGAAGTAGGTTTTTCCTCTCTAAAATTGCTCCAGCACTTACCAAGTGACATCCTAAGAGCTTGATTCCCGTCTTTATCACTGAATAATGCCTTAGCGCAGTGACATTGGCTGTGTGCCCTGTAGCAATTTCTCACGCTGGGCGGCTCTGCGTTTTTATCCCAGGGGCAGCTCTGAAGCCACAGCGAGCACCGAGCAGTGCCTGACTTGAGTCAGGAGCCCAAGATGCGCATCCTCCGGATGAGAGAGGGGCTCTCGGCGAGACACAGCTGGGAAGGACACTTTAGAGTCCTCCAAAGCTTTCACTGGAGCATCTAAAAGCCCTTTACTGGCTACACCTTTAATCTGCACAAGCTCCTCAGGGTGAACAGTAAATTTTACTGCCCCCCATTTTCTAGGGAGATAAAACAAGGACAAGGGAGAGCACACTAGTTAACACACACTAGTTAAACTGCTTTGGGTTAAAACAAAAGGAAAATCCAGTGGCCAATCCACTTAAAAGAGTAAAATAATTTTAGGAAAAAAAAAAAAGATCACAAATGCAGGCTTCTGCCATCTGCCCACCTGGGACCTGGGATCGGAACTCGGGTCCTTCTGCTTGAAGGCAGAGACTTAACCCCTAAGCCATCTCTCCAACTCAAGGTTTTAGTCTATGATCTTTACTTTTCATGTTACAAGTCCCTTATCTATTACTAGTACAAAACCCAATTTTAAAAAATGGCCTGCTGTAATTGGGAATGAGCTCAGGGGTTCACTGGAAGGCTTGCTGGGCACTCCAGTCTCACCAAGCTCTGTGAATGTGTGTAAAGAACACAGAAAAAAAAGATAGCTATTTTGATTAGTACTCTAAGTAGATAATAATAAAAAATAAATATTCCAGGATTGTTGGCATCTGGAGGAAGTGTCCCAGCAAGTCTCCATAATCGTGTCATGCCACTGAAAATAAAATGCAAAAAGAGAACGCCTCAGTCTGTCACAAGGACACGTAATAAGGGCATTGATCCATTCACAGGGGCTGCGCAGTTGTACTAGTTCATTGCCATAGCGAAGAGCCCGAGGCAGCGCACCTGGAAGAAATGAGGTCTGTTTACTCTCACGAGTGGAACTCAGCCCCGGGATGGCTCTCTCAGCGGCATCGCAGCTGGCAGTGATTGATGGCTGTGCCAGGAACAAGGACAGGGCAGACAGAGCTACCAAGCGATGAGCGACTTGTCCCCTTCCAGAAGCTCACCCCAGTGGCCCAAGAACCTCCCATGCGGTCTGTGACTGTCACTCAAACACTTGCCTGTCCCAGGCTGGGGAGATGGCTCATGGATGAAGATTCTGATTCACAAGCAGAAGGTCCCGAGTTTGGATCTCAGGTCCAAATAAAGTTAAAAAAAAAAAAAAGCCTCTTGTCCAAAGTCCAACCACCTCCAGGATCATAACTACTGTGGATACCAAGTCCCCTGATCCCCAAGGTGAACCCCGGAAGGCTGGCACCAAACTATGGCAGCCCTCAAGACGTAGGCACCTCTTGGTTTTTGAAGCAGACCTTCCTATGTGGCCCAGACTGGCCTCAGCTTTCCGTGTGTGGGGTCGCAGGCCACCACACTCGGTCGGAAGGCCCGTTTCTTCCTCTTCTGCGGATTCTTCATTGCCAGAATGACTAAGGCCCACGAAGAGCTTTGGAAGGAATATTCCAGCAGAGTAGGTGCCCAGCCACAGAGCCGAGCCTTCGGCAGCTAGAACGGTTGAGAGGATGACGGGGAGCCCAAGACAGAGACAAGCGTTGTGTGGCTTCTTTGACTTTTTATTTAAGCAATAAACGTGTTCTCCCTCTTGTTAAGCGGGAGCCAAAGGGAAGTCGTTAAAGATCTTAGGCCTGACGGAGATAGGATGATAGAGCCAGCTGGACGGATGCCAAGCCGGAGGCGGAGGGCCAGTTCCGAGGCTTGTTCTGTCCCTTCCTCCAACGTGAGCCATCTGCTAATTATAACCTGACCCCGAAGCCCCCGGGCTGACACAGCACCAGGGTCCCTGCGGCGCTGGGATTCCTGAGACCTGACAGAACCGAGGACTCCGGGACTTGGCTTCCTCACTAATTCTCTGGCAAACTCCGGGGCCTACTTGAGATCTCCCTGGGTGCTTTTGCAACCTGACCAAAATGGAGCCAAGAGGTGCTGGTGACTGAGGGAGCTTCCTAAGGTGGAAGAAAGAGGGGGTTCCTCGCTGGTGGCAAAAGGCCTCAGGAGTGTGGCTGGCCCCTGTCTGGGGGAGACAGCTTGCCCCAATCCCAGCACGAGGCCTGAAGAGTCATGGTGCTTCTCGGCCCTAAAGGCTTAGGCTGTCAGGACCCAAGCTGAGTCACAAGTTGCCTGGCCCGGAGGGAGGGAGGTTGCTGGAATATGAGTCATGGGGGAAGTGGGGTGAAGATCATGAGGAGGAGGTGTGAGGAAGAACTGAGCCCACGGGGATCGCCTCTGGTGTCTCGCATCTGACTCTGATGGAAACAGGGACTGCATGGTGGACTCCCGTCAACGAGATTGGATGTTTAGAAGAGAAACAAGAAAAAAAACAAAACACAAAAACCAGAGCAGAGGTTGGCCACAAGGAATCAACCAGAACCTTGAGTTACTTTGGAAGAACTAATAAGTTAAAGTATATTTTGTCTCTCCTTTGAACTCGAATTGGTAGCACTTTGCCACCGTACAGGGATGCTGAGTCACTTCGAAGTCACAAAGACTTATGCCTCATTGAGCTTCTCCCCTCTGTGGTTCTGTAATCACAGGCCAGTGGCTGACTCTCTATAGACCCTGGTTTTTTACCTGCCAAATCGGTGTTGAGAAACAACCTCAGGTACCATTTCAAACAAGAAGTGTGTGCAGGTGCTGAACTCAGCACCTTATCTGTACCACCTCAAATCTAAAGCCCAGGATGTGTGCTGTCCCCCAGGGATGCCCACCCTGCAACCTTGGTCCCCAGTGGAGGGGTGTCAGGGGGCGGAGCCTCCCGGAGTTGGGCCTCCGCAGAAGATAACTAAGCTATGCAACTAACCTCCTGGCAGAGGCAGCCCTGGGGCCGTGGGATCAGGAGCAGGTTGCTGTGCATGTGGACATTTCTGGGCATGACTTTTCCTTTCCTACTTTTGCAAAGAAGAGTGTGTGTGCCATTGAATGTGAACGAGGGGTGTGTGTCTATGTGTACATATATGCATATCTCATGTGTGTGTTAAGTATTTGTGTATAACTCAGGTTGATATGGGGATTCATCTTCAATCCCTCTTCTGTCAAGAGCAGGTCTCTAATCAAACCCTGAGTTTGTAGATACGTCAATCTAGCTTGTCAGCTTGCTCTGAGGACCCCACTATCTGTAGTCCACTGTCCAAGGCTGGAATTACAGCCCGCCCACCACAACCTCAGGCATGTTCAAATAGGATCTGGAGGTCAAAACTCTCTTCTTCTTACATGCAAGGCAAGTGCTTTAACTGTTGAGCTCTCCTCCCACCTCCTCAAAGGGGTTCTATGGGCCATACACCGTGCTGTCTGAACTTTCCATCCTTGAGCCAAACAAACACCTTAACATGTCCGTCCCGGGGGATTCATGACAGCAACATGAAGCGATGAAATGATAAGACAGTTCTAGTCTAAAAATAACTCACGTTGAACCTACCCACAACCTCTCTCAACCTACATTTCCTTATTTGTGAAATTATGAAAGTTGTACTTTTGCTTTATAGAGGATCTTCTCTCTCTCTCTCTCTCTCTTCCTTTCTCCCTTTCTCTCTTTCATTCTCCCTGTCAAACACATGCACACAAGATAGATTATAGACATCAGATGGCAGCATATATATTTTATATGATAGATAGATGACAGATGGTAGATGATAGATATAAAGATAATAGGTAAGTAGGTAGATAGGTAGATGATAGATAGATAGATAGATAGATAGATAGATAGATAGATAGATGAAACAGACAGATGACAGAGATACATTACAGATGATAGATATAGAAATAGGTAGACAGATAATAGAAAACATACAGAGCAATTAATATTTATATAAGCATTTCCAAGGTTGTATGTAGCATACTCTTTGGGGTATGAGGTCAGGGCTGTAGACCTTGAACGGCCATTTCCTCAAGGTTTTCCCTGTCTAGTCTTCCTCTGCATACCCCACTTCAACTTTACCTTAGCAACAGCACAAGTCAAGTGTCTGGTTAGGAGGAGTGAAGGCTAGTGCTGTCCCAACGGAAGCGTCTTTTCATGGGTCTTGCCAAGTTATACTGCTCGTTGTGTTTGCAGCTCATGGGAACACTTCAGAAAACTATCAGGCAGGAATATTATCTTTATTTCCAAGTGTGGACACTGGGGGTCATGGAGCCTGGCCAGGGTCGCTAGGCAGCTAAGCTCAGAAGCAGGCCCTGCCTGAGTTCATGCTCTGCCTTCTGATCTACCTTATCCACCTTCTAGAAGCTCAGACAGCAGACCCCAAAGCTCTGGTGGTCTCATGGTTTCTAACTCATCCTCAGACCTCCATTCCAACCTTACCACCCTTGTGTGAGGGATCAGCTGCCCGTGGTTCGGGGCTGTGGCCACTCCCATGAAGGCCCTGTGTACTATTCAGGTGTCATTAGCACTGGTCAGAAGAATGGATTATAGAACTAAGAGCTTTCTAGAGTCAAAATCCATGGTTAGCCCCAAACTGACGAGCTCTGACTCAGTCACTTAATCTCTTGGTCTTCCATTTCTCTGTTGATGCAATGGAGAAAGTCATAAGTTAAGAGTAACCATTACATAATTATTAATATTATTATTGTAGTGCTGGGGATTAAATCTAGGCCTTGTGCACGGTAGGCAAATACTCTCCCACTGAGTTACACCTCCAGCCCTCTTTTTACTGTACATTATTGGTAGAATCTCATTAAATTGTCCAGACTGACCTTGAAGTCACTCCATAGGCCCGACTGGCCTTGAACTTTCAATCTCCCTGTGTCAGTCTTCCCAGTAGCTGGGATTACAGGCCTTTGCCAACAGGCATGCTTCCCCAGCATTTGGTCAACCCGTATGAAAGTAAGACTTTCTGCAAAGGCTGACCACCAGAATTTGATCCTCCACCCCGCATGGTAGAAAGAGGGAACCGACTCTTGAAAGACTTCCACAAATAAGCTTCATCACAACCACACTTGAGAATACACTTGGTGAGTGCTTGAGCATGCACACGTATGCACGCACATGCACACACATGGGCTCACATACCCATGCACACACAGAGGCATGTATGTAAGCGCACCCACATATATACATACTCATGCACACCCACATATTCTATGCACACCCACAGGCATGCATACACATGCACACACACGTGGGCATGGACACAAATGCACACCACGTGCACACACATGCATGCATACACACATAGATATGCACCAACACATGCACACACATGCATGTACTCACACACAACCATGCATACACATGCACCCTCACATGGGCATGCTCACACATACACACATGCACACACATATATGTGCACACACACACACGGAATATCAAGTAAGTCCAATAAACAAGTAAAGAATTCAATCAAACAGAATTCATCCAGGTACCCACAGGACATCTGCGTGAGTGGGTTTGGGGCTCTGGGCCTACGTTCTGAGCAGGTTATGCCATTGCAGTCTAATCCTCCTGAGCGCCGAGGTTCATGAACTGCAAACACTGCCAAAAGGAGGTTTTTTGCCCCACTTCAGGTGGAAAGCTCTGCCTCTTTCTTAATATCTTACTAATGCTCACTGTTATTTTTGCTCTTTTGCTTATTGTCTTTTTTTTTTTCATTTATTTTTAACTTCCCATCTGCTTGCGCAGGAAAACACCTGCAAGGCAATCGCAGTCCTCCACGCCGGGCGCCGAAACAACCACTGCTCAGTAGCCGAAGGCTCTGCACGCAGGCCTGGGATTCTGCCGGCTGCTGGAAACACATTCTCCTTATTATCACCGCCGGCCTGTTTAATCTCCCATACCCAGGGTGATTTGGTTGCCTGTGTTCTACCCCCCTTCGCTTCCCAACCGCACCATCTGTCAGTCCGGCCCTGTCTGCACCCAGCCTGATCCGGCTGACTCCCAGGAGGTGACCAAGGGCAAATCACCTGCAAGGGTCCAGTCAGGGGCCGGAACCCCGTGGCCCATCCAGACCTGCACACAGCCGCCCAGTGGCACAGCCTGGCTGTGGGGTCGTCCCCAGATGCCAACAGGAGGAAGGTGCGCCTGCCCTGCATGAGCCGCCCAGCCTCCGGTGCACAGCGCTGACAATGGAGCAGGCCCGGCCGGGCACAAAGACAACAGCTGCGTTGCAGGCCTGAGAGAGACCAGCCGCCAGTACCATGCAGCCTCCTTAATTTATTTATAGATGCGCTGGCTCTTTATGCGGCCTAGTTAAGGACGCCTCTCCATAAATACATAGAAACGGATGTTACTCTAGAACCCACCCATAATATACACAGCTGTAGAGGTTGTCACTGGATTAACAGCCCCACCTTCCTCTCATCACTCTCACCCCCCCAAAACAAGTCATAAAATTAAAAGGACATGCGTTTTTTGCACGCCAGGGAAAAATTCAACAGTGACGTGTTTCCCAGAGAGCCGAGGCAGGATTGGCTAGGAAACAGAAAACTGGGAAACGAGCTGACACCTTTGGGAATGGAAGCCTGAATCTCTGCCCTTCATCCCTGGAGCCCCAGACAATCTGGTTCTTGCAGAGGTAGCACGTGGCAGATTTGTTTCTCTGCAATGTATCATCTGCCCAACACAGTTCTGACTCTTTCGGATGCTCCGTTGTCTGGGTGCTTACCCGATAGCTGCTCTTTCAGAAACCAAGATAGATCCAGTGATCACAGGGCTGTGAGCACGCCCCGGCTCTTTGTTACTCTCCCCAGTTTGTTCTACAGAGACTTAATTCTATTACCCGGCTGTAATTTGACTCTGTGTCTCTCCACATTCTTCCCCTTTATTCTGCTGCCTTTCTATTTAATCGATTGATTCATTGGTAATTGGATTTTCCCTAGGTCTTACCAGCTATTAAAAGTAGTTATGTGTGTGTGTGTCTGTGTGTGTGTGTGTGTGTGTGTATGCGTGTGTGTCTGTGTCTCTGTGTGTGTTGTTTTTTGACAGAGCCATGCTTGGTAAACTTTACAATCCCCAATTCTGACCCCCATTTCCAAGTATGAATTCAGTTCTCTGATTCCTAGTGAGACAGCTCCCAGTACTGACTAGAATGCAAACTTTGAAAGCAGATAAACCATACCCTGTTTCAGTTTCCCTTTGTTTAAGGCACATTGTGAGTTTGCACTATAGGCCAGATGCTTGCAGAAGCACTTTGCAAAGTATTAAAAATCCTTGCCAAACTGTCATAAGGCAAGTCTGGTTGTTTTTCCATTTTACAGATGAAATCATGGAAATGGGGACAAGTTGATAAATTTGACCAGGAGTTCTGGATTCAATTATCTCAAGTTCTACACATTTCAAAGCCACAAGAACTTGGAAAGGGCTTTTTGTTTTGTTTCTTTTGTTTATTTGCTTGTTTTCTGTCTCTGTTTTCACATTTACAAAATGACTAAGAACTGACTCACCTTGCAAGGTGAATGCGTGGAATTCTCAGTTGTACATCTGCAATGGATGTTAGTACACAGTCCTAGTGTGGGGAAATTGCTTGGCACCCTGGTAGTCTCTGTGCTGAGGGGATTAGACCAAAGACTAAATATGACAGTGCTAGGAATACAGAGTTAGTTACAGAGGCAGTGCTGCCCTCCGATGCTCACTCATTCACTGCAGTGTGTTTTAAAGAGAGACAGACAGAAACCAAGCAAGTCAATGAGATTCCCCTGAAGGCTCCAGTGTTGATCCATCGTGGGATTTCAGGCAAGCTCTTCCTGCTTCCTCTCCAACTCTTAGTTTTCCCCAGTGTGCAATGACTGGGCAGAACTGATGAAACACTTAGCACAGCACCTCAAATAGCTTCCTAACTCAAGTGTGATGATGTAATAACAATTGTTATTGTGGAAAAGTGTGTTTAAATATGGTCTGTAGGTGCCAAACTATACCAAACATTTACATATAGTCTCCATATTTTATATTACCAACCATGGTCTGTATTTTTTTTCTCTATCTTTAAGTCAAACTTCCTAAATTGGTTCTAGAAACTAAGAATAGAGTTAGTTCCCACACTATTCAGAGCTACAGAAAACTCTGTCCATCACAGAAGGGGTAGAGTCAGAAGCCAACCGCCACTGTGAATCTGCAAAGTATGTCATTTCCCACTCCCAGTCTAGTGAGCTCCACAGGCAGCGCTTGCAACAGCGAGTTTTTAATGACCACATTCATTATCAGTTAAGTCTTTCCCTCAGGAAATCCCCCAAAGAATGTGCAAAATTCTGCAGATGTAGAGATTTGTTCTAATTCTCAATTTTCCCCAAATCACAAGAGCCGGGACTGTGGTGCTCCTTCTGAAATGACAATGGCACGTGTGTATGAACCCACACAGAACTAAAACACAGAGTCTAATTGGATCATTAGGGTGTTCTTTAAAATCATAAGTGGTTATAAGCAACTTAGGTTGCCAGTGGTGTGGAGTCAGGCCAGTCGCATGGAGTATCTAGAGAGTATCCTGGCCACTGCAAAGTGCCCATGACAGGCAGGGAGCAGGTGGATGTGAGAGTTCTGAGGAAGAAAAAAAAGTGGTTTGGAATTGACTAGTAGTTAGGATTGCTCAACTCTGTGAGCACAATAAAAGCAGTAAATATGCAAGTAAAGAGGAGGGAACTGTAGAGCTATTAAATTATCTTAGTAAAACAAAACACAGTAACAACAAAAAACAACTAGGTCCTCAAAAAGAAAAAAGAAAGAAATTGAAAGTTATTTGTTAAGTGAATAAACTATGACAGAACATTGAGGGAAAGATATATATATATATGACCTTTTTTAAATTTATTTTTCTCCTTTTATAACATGTAGAGTATTCATCCCAGCTTCCTTCCCTCCCATTCCCTCCCTTCCTTTCACCAATCCCTCTCACTCCTTCCCACTCTTCCCTCTTCCACCTGTACACTTCTATGAGCCCCAGGGTTCACGCTGGCTTGTCTACTCCTGTGGGGGCTCAGGCCTCCCTGGTATATCAAATTATCTCTTTTCAGGCCACCCCACTGATATGTGCATTTGATGAAAAATACGAAGTATGTCTAGATCCATCTAGAAGAACACGCCAAATTGTTAACTTGTTATTTCCTGCCTATGTAACTGGTTATTGTCTGTGGTTTCATATTTTCTTTTTGCTTCACAAAGTCTAGCATCTGCTAAAGGCACCAAGATCCTTGGAGGCAAGGGATTGACAGCCACAGTAGTGTTCCTATGCTTAAGGGGAACACAGGAAAGGGTTCAGGGAAATGCCACTGGGTCCTTGTACTTCATCGGAGAGGAGGGCCCAGAGGAGAGTCAGGCATGCACGAGAAAAGACTCTGGGAATTGGGATGGGAGGTGGGGGGGTGAGGGGAGGGAGAGGGGAGGGGAGGGGGAAGCAGGGGGTTTCTTCCGTTCGGGGGAGGAGGAGGGAGGGAGGGAACTAGTGTACCTATTAAGTTTGTATGAGCTGAAATAATAATAAAAAATGTATTAAAAAATTAAAAAAAATAAAGCCATCAGTAAGTTCTTTGGCAGCAAGGGTAACTGCAGGAGGGTTGGAGAAGTTTGTATTTATGTTTTCAGCTAAGCAGAAGTGAAATGCCGTCCATATCAACATAGCATCCCCTGTCTGAGGAGGGTTGATTTTTGCACCCTGAGATGTTTGCACCCTGAGATGTTTGCACCCTGAGATGTTTTCCAGTGCTTTCATTCCATTTAGGCAATTCTCCTTTCCGGGCAATTTGAAAACAGAACCAGCCTGGCTGATAACAGGCCTGGGTACAGTAGCTCGCGCCCCAACCATCAAGACCATCTTAGATCTGTGATTAGGGCTTTCTTGTCTCCTTGGCTGGTTCTGTTCTAGCATTTCATATGCAAAACCACAGCCATCAAGGCCTGGGAGAGGTGATCTTCTGGACGCATCTGCTTTGTGATTCCTGCGTGCTCCGGTGCTGACACCGACTTGACCCCAGCCACATGCCCAGAGGGGTGAGTGTGGGGATGGGTCTGCCTGTGTCCCAGACAGCAGGTGAAGCAGCAAGCTGGGGTCACCTGGCTGGAGGTCGGCAGAGCCAGCGCTCCAATGCCAGCGAGTCTAAGTCCCAGGAACAAGCTGACTCCCTTTAGCCGCCTCCACCTTTGCTCCCACCAGGTCCTGAAGTCAACTAGATATTAAACTGAACCGTAGGTCTCTGGACAGCATCGGAGAAACCAACCGGCTCCGGCTCAGCCCTGCCCCTTCTGGGTGAGGACAGGACCCAGGCCCGCATCCTCCCTGCTTTAGAAAGCACCCGTGTGACGGCGGATGGGAGGGGTTGGGAAGGGAGAGAGCCTTCCTCTCTCGCTCTGCCTCCACCCACCCAGGCCTCTCCCCTCCCCCAGCCCCGCAGTTGGCTCCATTATCACCACCATCCCTGCTAATTACAGTCAGTGATTACCTAAGGCCGGCTGGACTGTCACCGGCTTCGGGCTGACAGATTCTGCCATCTGGACCACACGGCCGGCCGCGTGGCGGGTCTGGGAACCAGGAGAGGTCACAGAGAGGGGTACCCGGGACTAAATGGGAAGAAATGTGTTTGTGCCCCCCCACACACACACAGCTGATTGGGCCATTACAGAGGCTTTCCCTGAGTGTTTCCAGCTGAAGCCTCTCCCCAGAGACCCTGCCACCCAGCACTATTAGCTAATGGGATGTGACTGCATGTTGCTGGCTTCCAATTGGGGCGGGCTGTGGTACTGCCCACTGTCCTAAAAGGAAAAGAGCCAAGGATCAAGGATCAAGAGGAATCCTGTGTGTGTTGGAGGGGGTCACAGTTCAGCCCATCCCACAAGGTGCCCGGAGAGTGACTACAGCCTGAGAACACACCTTCAGAACATGCACGAAGTAGCTTTCATGAAAGCAAATGGAATCTGGGAGGACTTCCTATTTATTCACAACTTCCAAGTCCATACCAGGTCATTTCTGGGACAAAGGAGTCTGTGTGGAAAGTTTAGTAAAGTGCAGAGTTCCAATCTGTGGGCCTGGGATAAGGTAGGATTTGTCAGGAGCCCCCACGAGAAGCTGGTCATGCTTGGAGAATCTAAGACCAGTGAGTGACTGAAGTTAAACGAATGGATCAACACGAGAGAGAAACAACAGATTAGCATTTGTGCATCTACGCAAGAAAAGTTACCTCTACTAGCCACCCAGATTGCTCTAGGATTCAGTGTGCACCATTACCTTGTTGGAACTGAGAAAGCCTTTGGTGACCTGTTCCAGCTTAGATGTGAACAGTTTTTACTCTACTGAAAGCTCGGTGCTCTATGACCTGAATTTTTATGGCAACTCTTCTGAAGACTTTATAGCACCCTGATTGCTTAACCTGTCCATTAACTTCTTGATTCAGAAAAGGCTTTCTCGGCCATAGACTGTCACGCTTATGAAATACACACACACACTTGAGAAAGCCTTCGAGACTGAACCCATGAAGCACCGTTGTAAAACACAGGCACTTTGGCAGTCGGTTTTCATGAGTGCAACCGGCCCAACTTCTCCCAAATGGAGAAAGAAGCAGAAGTGCCTAAGGAAAAAGACAGGGCGATGCCTCAGGCAGAAAGATTGGCTATGCAGACATCAGAATAAGGCCTGCTGGTGAAGACTTGTGTGAAGAGGAATCTCAAAGACTGATTTGCTTAAAATGCTTGTCCCAAAGCACTTTTCAAAAGTGCTTTTCCATGACATTGTGGAATGCACAATATAGTACTACTATCCTGAAACATAAAGGCAAAATGGAATTTAACTTGTGCTCATACTTTATGTGTGTAGGTTCACAATATGTGTGTGGATATACAATGTGTGTGAATGCACAGTATATATGTTGTGTGCATGGTATGTATACGTGTGATATGTTTGACACACACTGTGTACATAGTATGTGTGGTATGTGTGTATGTATACCGTATTTATGTGCACATTGTGTGTGCAGAGTATGTGTGTAAACAAATGTGCATGTTTGCACAGTATCCATGTATGTATAAGGCAGGTTTAGAGCAGCCTTGCAGAGATGGTCTCTGAAGGTCTTTGAAGGTCATCCCCCCACTGCTGGGATTACTCTGAAAGAACGCACCCTCACCAATTTAGGAAAGGATATGGAGATTAGCTCTCCTTTACAGAAACAGCCCCACTTTGAGGTGGGCACAAGATCAACTGAGTTGGGCCCAATATGAGCCAACCAATGAGAGAAAGCCATCCCCCTTGCCCAAGTATATAAATATACCTGACCTTGGCAGCCATCTGCCCCTCACAGCACTCCACATGTGAAGTCCATGAGTTCATTTCTAGCTGCCCGCCCCTCGTGGCACTCCAAGTCTGGAGTCCGTGAGTTCCATTCTTAATCTCTTCTCATAAACTCTACCTTAATCCTCTACACGTGTTCTGGTTTCAATCTTTGACTCCGAACACGAGAACCCCGCAACATTTGACAACCACGAAGGGACAGCCAGGAAATCAATTCCACAATATTTGGTGATCACAAAGGGACATTTGGTGAGCAGAGGAAAGACTGTTCCCTGTAACTGGTACAATATGTAAGTACATAGCAACTATATGCAGAGCATTTGTACAAAATGTGTGTGTGTGCACACCTGTGTGTGTGTGTGCAAGGTAACCATTAAAAAGTTAGATTTGAAGCCAAAAAAAGTTAGGTTCGAGTAGGTGCTCCACTGGGTTTCTCTGCCTTTGCTTCAGGTCCTCTAAGATAAGGCTGATGACACTCTGGCCTATTGGGTTTGGGTGGGAATTAAACAAGATAAGGCCCAGGACATTGGCCCAAACTAAGCACTTGCCATGACAGCCATGATTGTAACACAGAAAAAGAAGGTAAGTAATATAAAATAGTGACGGCAGATGATCTCTGAGTAGTTAGAAGCAATTTTTATTCCTTTTGGATACCGTTTATATTATCAAACATTGTCCAAAACATAGATATTTTAAATAATGTGTTATATGTTCTCCTTTACAAGTGGCTCCTAAAATTAAACCATCAATTAGATGGAATCAAGTAGGGAGGAAGGCAAGAAGATCCCAAATGAGTAGAAACAAAAGAACATGGGGAAACAGTGAAAGAGGGGGGAAAAAAAAAGCTTCTATATAAGAAAAGGAGAGGGAAGAACAGGAATGGGACGTAGTGGAGAGTGGACTGGCCCGGAGGAAACCAAGACCGGTATACTAACCCTAACCCTATGACAGGGAACACACATGTCCAGCACTATAAGGCAGCCTACAAACAGTGGGGGGGATAGACTGACAGTGGACAGGATCAGATGTCTTATCACTAAGCACAGACACCCATCTCATTTTACCTTTAGATGGGAGAGGATCTCAACACCCAGATGCAGCCTAGCAGTGGAATAGCAATGAACTAATGATAACAGCCAACCAGAATGCAGAGTACCTGCAATGCTCACCCAGAATCAAGCCAACCAAGTCACTCCCCATCCCAAGGCTCAGGGAACCTTGGCGATGACGGGGCAGTAAGATTGAAAGAGCCTAACGATGATGTGATCCTCCTTTGGACAACACATTCCACTCAAGACAGGGCTGCTGCATCCAGGAACTCACTGCAATGAGACTCGTCCTTACCAGACCTGCACAATGACTGACACGCCAACATGTCCCTCTCCATTAGCAAGGATCTCAGGAGAAATAATTGAATACAGTGGGAACCTTGGGGGCTGGGGCTAGACAGGTGAGGGGGAAATGGCCTTGTCAGTGGGTCTGCCCAAGGAGGGGCCACTTGGTCTGCCACAGAAACCTGAAACCCCACTGGAGCAGACAATCCAGAAGGAACTCTGGGACCCACAGTACCAGACAGATGGGAGGGTGGGAATGAGTGGGGTGGCTTGATGAAGGGAGCGGAGAGAGGGAATGGAATAGATTGATGAAGAAAGGGGAGGGAGAGAAGAGGAAGGAGGGACATAATTACTATGCCTGTAAAACTAGAAAAAAATATGCATAGTAAAAAAGTATAGTAAGTCTTGTAAGATTTTTCTAAATGTGTGTGTGTGTGTGCGTGTGTGTGTGTGTGAGAGAGAGAGAGAGAGAGAGAGAGAGAGAGAGAGAGAGGGAATTGTGTCTGTAGAGGCCCAACGGTGACTTTGGGCATATGCCTGGGTTGCTCTTTATTGCTTTACAATGGGCATTTCCACATTTTTGCCTTCAAGAGCTGGAAGTGTAGGCTGCTGTCATTTCTGCTTGCTATTTTATGTGGGAATCAGGATTTGAACTCAGGTTCCTCTACTTTCCAGGCAGAGTGTTGATCCCTGATCCATCTCTCCAGTCTACGATAAAAGATTTTAAGTGTAATTTCTTCTTTTTGGCTGGTAAAATGAAAGCCATTTTGATTTCTTCTTTATGCTTTTCAGTACTCCTCAAATTGTCAACAATCAACTGACTTTAACGTTTTCAATTATGAATGCACACGAGAGGGGTATTTGGGAAAACACAGACAAGTCCTGAAAAAAATTAAGAAAATCCCTCAGTCTTATGATACAGCTGTTTTTATCATTCTTTGCTTACATTTCTTCTAAATGGATAGTCTTTGGATGCATGCATGCATGCATGCATGGAATTGTGCCTGACTTGCACAATTCTGTGATCCGGAAATTCCTGAAATCAAACCTGATAAGTTTAATATAATGTATGATTATGTTAATTGTAAATGATTAACTATATATTTATAATTCATGTATTATACATATTATTACATAAAAATATCTATCAGAATTTTCAAAGAATTATTTAGGGTGACTTTAGGGGTTCCCTAAAGGTTGCAAGTCTAGATCTCCCCAATCCTGAGGACCAGCTGCAGGGGAAAGGGCGCTTTTTCCAGATTCTTCTGTGGGATGCGCACTGAGCATCTACAGTTGCTCCAGCTCCCATGGTGTTTGTGAACAAAAAAAGATGAAGGCAGTGTGAGGTGTCTGGTCTCCACAAACTTCGTACGTGTTTGTGGTGCTGTGAACCAAAGCTGTTAAGAAGCCGGAAGGAGGAGAGGAGGTCTGTCCTTGTGCTGCAAGAGGATCGGGAAGACCTCTGAGCAAAGGACTTACCTGACATGTGGAAAGGTGGAGTGCTCATGACAGTTGGGGCTGATGTGCAGCTGCCAACGATCAGCTATGGACATAGGAGGAACCCAGGGGGCTGTATCAATTGCCCACAGGTTGTGGACTCCGTGGTAAGCCCGCCAGGTTCCGCAAGAAAGTCCCAACCCATGTCAGACAAATAGTTCTGGTGAAACCCAGCGGAACACAAAGCATACACACGCTTGAATTGGGAGGGAGAAAAGAAGGGGAAGGAAGTAATGGGGGGGGAGGTAATAAGAACAAATTTGTCAATAACAAATTTCAAAATAAAAGGCTGAATTCTGGTTCCTCACGGCCACACACCACTTGTTTTACTGTTCAGTTGTGACCATTTGTAACCCTGGTCTTGGGCTGGACCGCAGTCCCACACACATTCTATTCCTGACCCATTTCTATTGTTTGTCCAAATCCTAACCAGAAGTCACTTCCTGGAGATCTACTCTCGCAACCAGACAGCAGGAACCAATCCTTCCTTCTGAGAATGGGCGATTATTTTGACTTTAAGTTACTTAGTTATATTGCTAACTCCCTCCAGGACTAAGAAGTGAGTATTTTGTCTTAGTCACTTTTGTGTGAGATCACACTGGAACCAAGCAGCCAGCATACCTAGTCCATAGTTAGTGCCCATAAATGTCACTTAGATAAATTAGTCCTAAATTGGAGCAATATTGCACATGTCCACTGCGGGCACGAAGATCACATTTGCTACAATTAGAAATGCCTCCTTGGAGCCAGCCAATCAGATAGCGTGCACATTGCTGAAAGGTACACAGCTGAGCAAATAGTGGGGGCTCTGTGTTCATGGATGAGGGTCTTGTTCATCCTGGCTTCTCCCCCAGCCTGGAGAAGCCTCCCATGAGCAGAATAAGATAATGTCCCAATCTCATTCTGCCATTCAGGGTCCTGGGCTGCACACAAGCCCACCATGGTCTCCTGGAGCACTGTTAGCAGACTCAGAGAAAAGACAGAAGCCCTTCTCCTGAGGTCTTAATGCTGTTCCGCTGTGACGCAAGCACAGAGTCAGAGGCACCTTATAAAATGGGGACCAAGTGAATAATGAATGATTGCTAAACAATGAACACATTCCCCAGCTGGGCACGAGCAGATTCCAGGTCCTCAGTGTGCGCTTCGTGCCCTGTTGGTCCCCTCATGTTAGAAGTTCTAATTCCATTTCTTTGAGGCTATGGGTTATTGAGGATATTGTCCCCGTTCTTTTGTTATGCTTTTAGAATTTTATACATGAATTTTTGTCATTTTCAGCCCTTATTACACACAGGATCTTCAGGGCAGGTGGAACACATCCTCGAGAGAATTTATTCTGATTGCATGTGCGTATGCGTGTGTGTGTGTGTGTGTGTGTGTGTGTGTGTGTGTGTGTGTGTGTGTGTGTGAACTACCTATGTTTGCCAGGATGATCCCACCACATGTGCTGTCTGTAAGTGATACCTATGATACCCACTGTGCGCTGCCAGCAGAAGCCATGGCTACGGCACTGTCCCTTGGGGAGTCTCACCGAGAAGGCGGCGATGAGCCACGTGACCAGTGCTCCTCGCGCTTCCACACCAGCCGCGTCAGCTAGACTTTGTCGCAAGCATCAGATGAGCTGTGGTGTGACAGGTGTGACAGTCATCCAGGAAGCTGCGGCTGGTCGCCAGGACCATCCTGCCTGGTTTGAGTCCTCCAAACTGGCCCAGGAGCCTCTGAAGCGCTGTACAGAGGCGAGAGCCACGGGGAGGCCTGTCACTAGATGCTCTGAGACAGAGACCTCGGTAACGGTGACATCAGCAGCATCAACACGGAACAGCACAGCGACAGGTGACAGGAAGTGCTAATGATCATGCTTCCTCTGTGCTTCGTTGGTCTTCTCTTTGATCTCACATCCACACCCTTCTAGAAGCTTCCTTACTGGCAATTCCACATCTCTTTCTATGGAACCCCCTCCCAAAACACCCTCCTCCAACAACAACAACAACAATACCCCACGGGAATCAGATCAGTTCTCTGCAGAAATGTTGGCAAGTCCTCTGGGACTGCCCCTCACACACAGCTAAGTGCTCAGCCTGGCACTGGGGAGTCCTGGGGAAGCCATCTCACCCCACATTCTAGGCCCTTTTCCCTCGCCACAAGTCCTCTGCTTGGACCACAAAGATCCTCCAACACACACACACACACACACACACACACACACACACACACACACTTCTACCTACATAAAAGCCATTTAGCATATATACACATACATACATATCTGCATAGAAGCTTTTTAGCACATACACCACACACACAAACACACACACATACACACACACACACACACACACACACACCCCTCTACCTGCACAGAAGCCATATAGCACATACATATTCACATTCATATTTTCATAGAAGCCTTTTACCCCGTACACACACACACATACATACAACTGCATAGAAGTCATTTAGCACATACATATATATTTGCATAGAAGCCATTTAGCGCACACACTCGTACACACACATACACACACCTGCGAAAAAGCCATTTAGCGCATACATACTACATATCTGCATAGACGCCATTTAGCACACACATACACACACATACACACACACACTTACACCTTCTTATCCAGCCCCCCTCTTCTGACTATCCCCTGTCCAGAAGTCTGTTTGTCCATCTCCGCCTGTGAATGTTCATGTCCACCCTACAACAGCCTGTGTCTTAAGTTTCATCTTCTTAGGTGCTTGGTTCTTGGTGGCACCAGCACCCCAGGAGTTCACTTTTGGTGTGACTTTTGCATATGCCTTTTCCTCAGGTGTATCGCGTCACATCTCAGCCAGATCCAAGTTGTTTTCAGTGAGAAAGATGTTCTTTTCTTTTGTTTCCACGTAACATGGTGAACAGAATTCCAGACTCTGAAATCACAGATGCTTTATAACCCTTCCTCATCTTCAAGTGGCCTGAAGCCAGTTTCCTCCCGTGCCTGTCCCCACCCTGACAAATCTCAGTTGTTTTTTTCATTTGCAAAATGGAAGAAGAGGTTGCTAATTATAGCAAGGACCTGGGATCGCAGGAGGTACGGGGACGCCCAGAGGGATCAGATCTAAACACTTGGCACAGCAAATGCACAATCATCTCAGATGCCCTTAACATGTGTGTAGGAAGCATGTGCCAGAGACACAGGGTCTCCCAGTGGAGTCTAAAAGTGGGGCATGCTGGGAGAAGAGAAACTGGAGGCCTCATCCACGTCAGGATCATGAAAGGCTCCTAGGCTCCTGCCAAGGAAGCTGGGTTGACTACCCGAGGTCAAGAGCAACCCTCCAGGAGGAATTAAGCAGGCAGAGCCTGAACCGATTCACCCCTGGAGATGTCGCTGGCTGCTTTGGGAATGTGCTCAAGGCACAGCAAAGAGAGATTAGAAAAGCGAGGTCAGGGGAGGTTGTATCAGGTGACCGTGGCAGGTGCCAGAGGGGGTGAGTTCTGTCCTCCCTCCTGTCTGCAAACACTGGCAAATGCGCAGAGGCGAATGTGACCCAGATCCGGTGCATGGAAAGCTCATGGTTCAGGGCAGAGTCCATTTCTGAGAAAGAGAGCAAAGAACCGAGGGAGAAGGATGAGAAACGAGATGTGTGTGTGCCCCTTGGAATCCAAGCCAAAGCTGCAGCATGGGCACCTAAGAGGAGGAGCCCCGAAGGCCACCGGGAGGACAAAACTCCGAAGACTCCTCCTTTCCTAGGGGTCCTCCACCCTTGCTCTCCTGAAAACGTCCACAGTTAAATTGTCTGATGTCCTCACACTGCCCCATGTCACCACAAACAGTGCAAGAGAAGGGCGGTGCGAGGATTTCCCCAAAGGTTCTGATACTTTGGGATTTGCCATTCATCATGGCAGTACGGGCAATTAGAAGAAAGTAGCCAATCATTTCCTCCATTTTTTTCTTATCTAGCTACATACTTATTTTAAAAGATTCTCAGAGGCACTTTTTGTAGAAAAGCAGAGCTCTGAAATGAACTGGAATGTAATGGTGTTCCATTAACATTTCAGAAAATACCACTAAGAAGCTCCCAGAGATAATTACCTACAAAGGGGTACCAGTGGGGCGTGTCTGCCTTGGGCAGGTCTATCGGACAAAAAATGTCTCAGCCCGGGCTGTGTCACCAAAAGCTGTTTGGAGTCACTTGGTCGCCACAATTATGGATTAAAATGACATTTTCGTTTGGTTGCATGGTCTCTAATTGGGCTGCCTGTTAAGTGATTGAGTGTAGGAGCGGTTGTGGTGAAATGAAACCTGATTTGCAAGCTGCATTCAGGAGGGTGGTGATTAGCTCAGAAGGTGAAGGACACACAGGTCTCGCTCTAGCTGGACCACAAAGGGGACGACAGGCCAGGGGCGGGGCCTTGTGTCCATAGCACTCATGAGCCAGGTCAGAAAGAGTAGCCCCTTCATGCACATGGCATTAACCCCTTCATAACATAGTGCTGGCCAAGGCCCTCTATTCACAAGATTTCAGAGCATTTTCTCATGCTCTGTCTTGGTTGCACTGCACACCTGAGGACGGACATTTTACAGCCAGCTGAAGCCCCGGTGTGCGGATCTCACCGCAAGGTCGCACAACAAGGGCAGGAAATTCACATCACAATTCAGGCCAGCACTTTGGGCTCTTCATCTTACCTTCTGATCTTCATACCATGTGGTCTGTCAAAAACCTGTGAGCGGTGACCATGCAGAGGACCGACTGTAACAGCAGAGACGTGTAAGTGTGGCCAGCATGCGCCAGCGAGGAGGTGAGTTGCTGCAGAGACGTGGCGGAAAGCCCAGCAGAAGCTGCTTGTAAATGGGGCTCAGGGCAGGTGGCCTGGCAGGCGGAGTTTGAGCCCAGCAGAAGGCCACAAGCAGGAAGCCCTCCAGTCAGAGGGGCTGGCAGCAGAGCCCCTGTCAAAGGCCACATGATGCAGACTGATTAGAGGACAATGGCCGTGTGTATTGTCCCAAGTGTTCTCTGACTATTTGGAGTTGAGGTTGGTTGAATCCATGGGAACATTCGCAGGCATGGAAGAATGGCCATAGCGAGGATGCTCCCACAGTTCATTAGTGAATTCAAAGCCAAAGACTGAGCAAACAGGCAAACAAAGAAAGAAAAAAGAAAGAAAAGTGCTTGCTAGCTTTACCACTGACACAGGACTACTATCCAGAACATGCAAAGAACTTACAGAACTAACCAGCAAGCAAGCAAACTACCCATCAAAAAATGCTCCGTGGATCTGAACAGAGAACTCACAAAAGAAGAAATTCAATGCACTAATAAACATTGAAAACGTGTTTAACATCATCAGTCATCAAGGAAACGTGCATTTAAACTAGTCTGAGAGAGTCAATCAGACACAGTGGCCATCATTAGCAAATCAAACAGTAACAAATGCTGGTGCAGATGTAGGGAAAGGGGAACCTCACTCGCTGTTGGTTGAAGCAAGATCTGAAGTAGCCGCTTGTAAATCGGTGTGGACGTTCCTCAGAAATCTAGAAATAGAACTGACACCTGACCCAGCTATTCCTCCCTGTGCATATAACCAAAGGACATTTATTCTTTTAGACATGCCTGCTCAACCATGTTCTGTCTACAATATCTAGGAAATGTAATCAACCTAGATGTCTGTTGCAGTTCACCTGCATGGTGCTGATAAATCACCATCCAATGGCTGAAGGGAACGAGAGGTTCATTTTCTTAAGATAGTCTGGTTACAGTTCGTAGTCCAGCTTGACACGAGAGCACGCACCAACACCAGGGCCAAGGGAACTGGCCACGCCATCACTACATAATGGCTGAGAGAGGAATGATCTTCACTTCCCAGACCAGCATATCTGGCCAAGTGTACACAAGAATGCTGACTCTCAACCAGCGATCTGTCTTTTATTCCAGGGCCTAATCCCACCCACCGTGGGCTGGGCCTTCCCCATTGGCCAGAGATGAACCTGCAGGTTCACTCCGGACTTAACCATTAATTCTCTACAAATGTGCCCAGAGCTCAAACCCTCAAGTTGACATCTGTGCCTCACTATGACAGTGTCCATCAATAGATGAGGATGGGGAAGATGTGGTACCTATACACAATGAAATTGTAAGCACATGTAAAAAAACATGTAAAAAGCAGCAAAATCACGTAAAAGGGTGGGACTGGAAAAATTGTACCTAGTGAGGTAACGCAGCAGTAAGATAAACATTCCCTCTCTCTCTCTCATGTGTGGATACTATTCTGCAGATCTGTGTATCAACATGGAGCTCCTATGGAAGAAAGGAAACTAGAAAAGGGTCACGGGGTGAGGGGAGGGGTTGGAGGGTTTCCCTAAGGAACACAATTCCCTAAGGAATAAGGTGAAGCAGAAAATAGGTGATTGGGAAGCAGAGCATGGATTGTGGATGGGCTCACAGGCTCCACCCATCCTGTCAGACTCTGATTGATGGATGCTGAGAGAGGGGTTCCATGTCTTCCCTACTGTACCCCTCGAGGAGCCACCAGACCACAAGGGACACTCCCAAACTAGGAACGCACAGTGTGTCCCAAAGCGAAGAGACCGAGTGAGACAAAGTGACTTCTAGAGAGGAGTGAGACTGAGAGGATCGGAAGGCCGACCAGACAAGGTGTCTGTTATTGTCTTCAGAATGTCCGCTGTGTGGATATAAAATATTCATAAGCAAACTCAATAAAAGGAAAAAAAGCAAGAACACGGAGCTCACCTCAGAGTGGGGCGTGAAGGCAGCTTGCAGAACACAGAACAAAAATATCTTGACCCCCTAGCCACACTGATAAAGGGGTCTGCTCGCCCTTGAGGGAGACCGGGGAATTGTGCCCACCGTGCCCACCAATGTCTGGACTTTCTAGACGTCCTCACTTGGAGTTGGCATAAAACACCAGTGCCGAGAAGGGGTCACCATCCACAGTCGTGTCCCAGGCCGGCTTACTTCCTCAGTTCTAGCTCTCTAATTACCCTGGAGACTGTACACACGCACCACAGAACCCCCACGCGTGATCTCTCCTGCTACCCCAATACCTATTGTGTCACTTCCTTCGCCATAGCACACATTTGATTATAAGCTATTCTTTGTCACAACTTGACTTCCTCCCTTCCCACACCAATTACCTACCTCCCACTCACCCTTTGGGTCTCAGCCTACGGCCTCTTCCTGCGGGAGGGGTTGAGAAGCGCCTCTGCCCTTCATCAGCTAGGCTGGCCTACCTCGGTCTCCCACCTCTGTCTGCATTTCCCCTTCTCTGTAATTGCTTCCTTCTCCTTCCACCACCTGGCAATTACAGGACAGAAACCACAACCCTTCGCCTACTCACTATGGTATCCTCAAGCCAGACTCCGCCTCACTTCATTGAATGGTGGAATAGATTAATTGTTTAATTAAGTTAGGCAGTGGTAAAATCTGCTAAACAAAAAGCATTGCTCCTTGACAGGTATTAAGATCAGTTGATGTCAGTTGCACTAGAATCCTGGCTGGACAGTACATCTATGTCACAGGACGTAATAGTCCATCAGAATCAAGATCCTGGAAAAAAAAAAAAAGAAAGAAAGAAAGAAGAAAACAGAAAAAAAAGCAACCTATTCACAAAAATCCATCTTAGAGAGGTTTATTTTTTTGTCTGGATGTGATCCAAGTTACTGAGGGCTTCAAATAATTGGGGAAGACATTATCTTTGGGAGCTAAAATCCAACCCTTGACTATCTCGGTCCTTGCCAAACATCTCCCTGAACCCACATTAAGTGGGTTACTCTGTCCTTAATCACATGCTAAATGCTTGCATCTGCGGCTGGCATCAGCTGAGGGTGAGGCAGCTGCTCACTGCTCATCCCCGCTGCTGCCCTAGCAGAAGGCAGTGGATGAGAAACAAGACTCCACAGGCCGGGGTCTTCCTGCAGCGCCCAATCAGCATCGGCTCACAATCAACTGTATTCTGGGTGCGACAGAGAAGCCGGGCCCGGTTCTTTCTCCAAGGAGCTCTCCCGGAAAAAGAAAAAACTTAGAGGACTTAAAAATTCCTTACCCTTTTTGCCTTCACTTCTCAAACTTCAATGCGCATTATTATCATGCTGGGCATCACGTGACCGCTAGGCGGTCCAGGGTGGGGCCTGGGAGTCTGCATTTCTGACATGCTTGCAGGGCAGGCTGATGTGACTGGTCTGTGAGCTAGACAGAGTACTGGCCAGAGACCATCACAGGGTGACAGAGGCCGGGGCGAAGAAATCCTCCTTCTCTCCTTATAGTCTCAGGACAGTATGGGGAGAGGCTCCACAAGCCGTCAGAGACGAAAGAATTGCTTCTCAGACAGCTCACTGCACTGAGACTTGTCCTTATCAGACCTGCAAAGTGACTAACATATTAGCATGCCCCTGTGGAATATCGAGGAGCTTAAGAGAGATGAGAATAAACAATGGGAACCTTGCGCATTGAAGCTGGATGGGTAGTGGGAGAAGCCCCTGTTGGTGGCGTGGCCCAAACAGAGGCAACCTGATAAACCACAGAGGCCCGAACCCCCCAAAAGTAGACAACCCTGGGATCCATAGAAGCAGACGGGCAGGAGGGTGGGACTGATGGAGAGATGGGAGGGAGAGACGATGGGAGGAGGTGGGAATAAGTACTCAATATGCTTGTAAAAGTAGAAAAAATTTTAAAAAATACACTGAGCAGACCATAGAGCCAGACAGACAGGTATGAGGGTAGAAGGGAGTGGGATGGACTGAGGAAGGCAAGGGAAGGAGGAGGGGTGGGAGGGGGGATGGAGGGAGGCAGGGATAAGTACTCAATAGGTGTGTAAAACTAGAAAAATAAAATTTATATAAAAAAACCAGAATGGCCCCTCAGAGAAGTTCACCACTTTCTCAATGGAATGACAAGTTTTAAAACCTAGATTCCTTTACTCAAACTCAGGATATCCAGCTCCAGGCTGCACTTGGCATCCGATCACAGCCATGACTGAATTCTGCCTCTGTACACAGACCTGACATTCGCCGAGTGGCTTCCCAAGCTGACAGCCGTAATCCCTTCGTCCCTACAGTGGGCATCTGCTGATCTTCAAGGGCTTGGTGACTTCCACAGAGACTGGAGTAAGAACGAAGTTTGAATACCTAAGCGCTAAACGCTTGTGAATCTCAGCTAGTTCTCTGAGCATCTGCCCCAGACCCCATATATCCACTGTGTCCCCACACAAGACTGTCGCATACAATAAGGCTCTGTCACAAGAGAAATGGACAGGAACTTCATGCAGTAAGCATCTACTGTCTATAGAACATCATTTTTTTTTTTGAACTCTCATTCAGAGATGCAGGCTGGGCTAAGATCACCGCTCTCGCGTCTATGCGTTCAGTCACTATGAGTCAAGGGCCAGCTCTTTCTCAAGCATTGAAGAACTGCAGACATGTGATCTTTTCTTTCTCTTCCACGGTGACCAAAGAGAGGGACCAACGAAGCAAACTCACTCTCTTAGGAAGTACCTCCTGAAGACGGGAAACCACCCTCTCCACAGACTAATCCCCCCATTTTTCCAACCCAAATTATCCCTTGGGACATCAGCCCATCGGCAATGGCACCTGCTACTGATACAAAGATTAAGGTTCAGTTGGCCTGTAAGCTGAATCAACGTTTTCCCCTAAGATGTCAAGGAACCTGCCAATGGGAATCTCCCTGATATGCTTTGAGGACAATGGTCTCAGGTGAACTATGGGAGTCATGCAGGGGCTCTGTCTTTCTGAGCCCACCCTGAGAACCTGCTTGGTACAGAGAGCAGACATCCTCCCATCTTTGGGAGACTGAGCTGCTTGGAGTGAAGGGTGTCATTATTGCATCCAGCCAAATTTGGAAACCTGTCAAGCATCACGTCTGGGGCCAGGAATGCAGTCCTGCTAGAATCCTTGCAGAGCCCACAAGGCGTGGGTGGGCAGGGCAGCTTGCAAGCCCCACCCCCATGTGCCTATCAAACCATGTTATTATGACTGCGTTTCTCTCTACTGACATTCGGCCAGGTGATTATGGCTTTATAGTCTCAGACCCACAATCACAAGGGATGGGCCACTTGGGTCCTTAGTAAACAGATGCTCCTGGTAAACACATCCCATAATAGCTGCCTCACCAAGATTAGCTTTAGGGCCTTGGTCATCGTCTAAAGCTCCCGACACAGTCTGAGAATGGAAGAGATGAGCCGTGATAGCAGGAAAGGCGCTGGGCTGGGCGAGGGTCACCCCCGTGAGACGAGGGTGGGGTAGCCTGCTTGGGAGGCAGAATCAACAGGAAGGGCAGGTGATGGAGATGGGGCAGGACTGAGGTCTTGTCTCCTTGGCGTGAGCTGAGCAACGAGCTGACACATTAACTGAGTCAGAGAGGCTGATGATGAGCAAAGCTTTATTCTGGAAATAGAGAGACACGATGTGGGTAACCCACGGGGTACCTCTTCCTCTGCTCTGTACTTGAGGTGCAGTTTAGATCTCTATGTGGAGGTGGCAGGTGGCCAAGAGTCGTATGAGCTTCACCTTGGGGTTTGAAATCTCATAGCATGAGTGTGGTTGGCGTGGGGGTTGAGACGGATGGGGCAGGGGACATGTACCAAGACGGGAGGTATCCCAAAAGAAAACGTGACCCAGGACCAAATCGTAAGGTCCTCCAACATGCTAAGTTAGAGAAAAGAGGAGGGCTGAATAAAAAAGGTGTGTGAGGCGCAGACCAAGAAAGCAAGGAAGCCAAAAGCCAAGGTTGAAGGTGGCGATGCTGGAATTGGGAAAAAGAACATATGTTAAGGGAAAGAAAGTGGGCAGCTACGCCAAACAATGCAGATAGGACAGACGGACAAAATGAAGACTGAGAAATAACCAGTGGGTTCATATTTCCAGCATCTAGGATGATGGCTAGTATCGTAGAGTAGTAGACTTTGAGTAATTAGAATAAGTAGACTTTGAATTAATTCACTGAAGGATCGAGCCCAAGGGCCAGAGAGGTAAAGGTGTTTTCTGTGTGCAAGTCTGCTGATCTAAGTTTAATTTCTGGAGCCCACATGGTAGGAAGAGAAAATCAACTTCCAAAAGTTATGCTGTAAGCTCCATAAGTGTGCCATAATTCTCTCTCTCTCTCTCTCTCTCTCTCTCTCTTCCCAACTTAACATTTTTAAAAAAGGATCTATCCAAAAAATGAAAGATGTAGGTCATTTTTGCTTTCTAGATTAGCTCTTCATAATCTGATACCATGACAGACATTAAGATGTTGATAAATTATTTGATTACTGTCTTCCCTCCCTTCCTTCCTCCCTCCCTTCCTTCCTTCCTTCCTCCCTTCCTTTCTTCCTTCCTTCCTTCCTCCCTCCCTCCCTCCTTTCTTCCCTCCCTCCCTCTTCCATCCTTCCTTCCTTCCCTCCCTCCTTCCTTCCCTCCCTCCCTCCTCCCTCCTTCCCTCCTTCCCTCTCTCCCTCTCTCTCTCTCTCTCTTTCTTTCTTTGTCTCACTATATCGTTCAGTCTAACCTAGAACCCACCATAAACTCCAGGTTGACCGTGAATTCAGAGAACCCTCTTCCCTCTGTCTCCCCGGTTCTGGGGTTACATGTGCACCACTGTGCTCTGGCCTCCTGTTTTTGAAGCCACACTCAACCACAGAATTCTTCAGCTCAGCACTCTGTCCACTTTACCAAGCGGTTTGGAATGATGGTGTAGACATAAACTTCAGGGCAGCTCCTTATGTTAGAGTCCTTTGAAATAGGAGCCACCATCAAGGGTCCGGCGAGTGAACTGTGACTTAATTGTAGTTCAGGCCCAGCAATCGCTAAGACACCTCAGATAGGGGTTTTCCCTATTCCTAAATTGTGCTCATTTGAAACATAGGGGAAGGGGATTTTATGCCTTCCCAGTACAGGGTTAATACGAGCGAACGAAATCTTTTAAATTTCCGCGCATGCATTTCTTCTCACTCTTATCTTTATTGGCCTCCTGAAATGTCTTATCTGCAAAGCTGAGAATCTGTTTTAAATTTCTGTCTACAAACACAATTACCATTTCTGCCTCCTCCTCAAGGTAAAAATGAATCACAAGATGCGAGACATTAACTTACCCACCCAGCCATAGGCGGCCTGTCTTCATCTCTAAATGATGCAATCCTGTCATATAAAATAGAAGCAGGAGGCTTTATCCTTCAGTCCAAAGTACTTAGCATTATGGAGAGACATCTGCTGCAGACAAATCTTGGGTCGCTGGAACCTTAATACTTTGAAATTTATTCTTCTTCACCACCTGGAAGCTCATGTGTCCGTTTGTGGATGCTTCTGCCTCCTGCTGCCTTGCGAACTAATGAGCGCTGCTTTATAGACATGCAAGTTACGGCTCCAGAGTAAGGTTCCTCCGTCCACACCGAGGGGGGAATCAGAATGAACAATGGGAAGCTTCTCAGTACCACCGGCCCCCCACCTTTGTTCATTCCTCCCACAAACGTGTATCATGCGTCTCTTTCAATCCTGTTTTCTAGAGGCACAGTAAGGAATAAGGCTTTTGGGGGTGGGGTTTTCTTCAGCAATGGTTCATGAATAGCCTTCAGAAGCTCTCTGTATGTCTCTGAAATCATATGCAAAATGCTGTGAGTGACTGGTTGTGCGTGTGTGTGTGTGTATGTGTGTGCGCGTGCATGAAGAAGTGTGGGTGTGTGAGTCAGGGAGTGTGTGAGCGTTTGTATGTGCATGCTTGTGTGTACACGTGTCTAGTGCTTCATAAGTTTCATCAAATTATAAACCCAGAAGAGTCCGTTACCAATAGAAATTTAAAGATGGTCTTCACATACTCTTTCTCATTACTCACTGGTTATCCACAAGCCAATCACCAGTGGTCGCCAGGTTTCGAAGGTTTTTTGCTTTGATTTATCTATCTGTTTACTTGTTTATCTTAAATTGCTCTCCTCTTCTGTCTACGCAAGCCAGCTTCCTCTCATCAGCTAACTGAGCACAGTCCCTACCTTCTCCGCAGCGTCCTTCTGCTCCCCTAATCTACTCTCCACAAAGCAGCCAGCTCATCTTTCCAGACCTCTAATCTGATCATTTCGACGCTTTTAATGACTTCCCACTGCTCTGAGCAGAACCGGCAAGCTCCATACAGTCACTACAGCATCTGCACCCCGGCTTATCGCCCTTCGCCATGCTCTTTGCCTGATAAGCTTCGCCTCTCCAAATTCCCCCTTTCCTCTCCTGACACCAGCCTGTGCACATTCTGTGATTTCTACCTAATTCACCCAGTGGGCTCTCATGTTGACTTCAGCCTACACCTTACCTCAGCTTCCCTAAGTCAAATTCTCTATTTGAAGAAGCACCTCGCTCCATGAACTCCTGTGTACGTTGTCCAAGTTAGAATGACAGGCCCCACAAGGAACTGAAATGGAAATGAAGGCTCCTCCTCCTCCACTTGGGTTTCATGGGGGATGATTCTGTCGGCCTTTTGGCTCAAGAGCTCCGAGTGGGTTGCTAGAGGCCTCTATTGATCCCATGCCATTGTAATGTTCTCTCCAGGTCTTCTCTCTCTCGCAAGACCCGAGACAACATTCCTAGTGTCTGCTTCTTGGGGAACCAGACTCCATTGAGGGAATAGACCCACCAGCAAGGAAGTCTGCAGAGAGATGGGAAGGACCTGCTGCAGTGCAGGAAGATGCTGGACGTATCCTGGAAGTACAGAGAAACCTCACGAAGGTCTTTGTAACTCTGCGTGGTGACCCCAAAACACATGCAAGACCCAAGACGGAGCACATCCGGGCCTCGGAGAGGAGTGAGGATAATGTTGCTTTTCGGCAGGAAAAGCAACAACTTTCATGACAGACACCTTGACCTGGGAAACAGTAAGCGATGAGTGGACTAAGACAAGAAGTGGTGCATTGACTCCTGGAGTGACCCCAAATCACAGAGGGAAGATCAGACTTTCTGCAGACATTCTCAGTTAGCTGAGGATTCAGTGGCTCCTGGACTGGTCCAGAGCATCCAAATAGATAATAAGGCAGCAAGAGCTAGGAGATGGCTCTGTGATCACAGTCCAGATCATGTAAAAATCTCTAGCTCTTGGGAAAGATCTCCAGCTCTTATACGATTATCTGTTGGGTGTGGCCCGTCTGTAATTCTAACCCTGGAAGATGGAGCTTGGAAATCCTCAGAGCAAGCTGACCAGCCTAATGGCATGCTCGGAATTTACAATAATAAGATGGAAGAGTAATCAAGGATGATTCCCAGTACCACCCTTAGGCCTCTCTCTACAAGCACACACACTCAAGTGTACCCGTGCATATACAACCATTCACATGTGCCCCCTCACATGGAAACACACACACAGACATCCGTGCATCCCATATATACCTGCATGAGAGGAACAAACGCTTTCTATAACACATGTGGTCATCAAAGATTTTGTTTGTTCATTGAGTTCTAGATCTTGAGAGTCTCTGCCTCACATAGCCAATCATCAAGCTTTCTAAAGAGTATTCTTGTGTCACACACACAAAGCTTCAAAGCTTCAAAGAAAATAAAGAACAAAGGCACAAACCTACCCCTCCTCCAAAGGCCAGCAAAATGAATTCAAAATGCAAAAAAAAAAAAAAAAAGCAAAAATATCATTTAAAGGGTAGTCTGTGTTCTGGTCCCTATGAGAGGGGCTGGGAATTGGTGAATAAAGCCTGGCAGATCTCACGCCCAGAATCAAGCACATCTGGGGAAATTTATCACAAATAAAATATGTGCTGGGCCCAGCATGGCCTTGTACATCAGCATAGTTCAAATGTCTTACAATACACATCTGATGTTGTTACTTCTGAACGGGAATGACCATTCTGGTTTCTCAGGTTCACAGTGGCATAATAAAAGAATAGACAGCTACAGGAATCCTGCCCTAAAGCTGTACTAATCATGTACTAACTTGAACAAATGGCAAGTCTTTACCAGGGGGAGTAATTGTGACCATGTCCAGGAGTGCACAGTGACATGGAATGACAAGGAATCTACTCCTGTGACACATAAGCCTTATTCTTTGAGCACATGTTAAATATGGGTGAGGAAGAGGTAGAGAAACAATCATTTAAAGATGCAACCAGAGCTGAATTCATCATTTGAAATGCTTAGGGAAAAATTAAAATAGAGACGCTCCCTGTCGAAGTACTAATGAGAATCGTAGAACGCTGGAGGTCAACCACCGGCCCAGCCAGGGCTCTGTAAGCATGAAATCCACCTGTCGTGGCTCAGTATGAGCACCCAGAACCCAGCTTCGGGTCTGCCCCTGTTCCATTCTCATTTCTCAGTGGACCTTGGGTCCCAAGTATCTCTAGAATGCCAAACATGCTCCGTACCACGTCTTACTGTAACGTCAAAGCATGTGTTTGTTTCTTTGGTTGTTGTCATAGTTAGGTGCAGGTGTCAATGGTTGAGGGTTTGAGCTCTGGGCACATTTGTGGATAATTAGTAGTTGAGTTAAACCCAGAGTGAACCTGCAGGAGATTGTCTAGCCGATGGGGAAGGCCCAGCCAGGGGCAGTGGCGGGGGGGATAAAGCTGTGAACATGTGGATGAAATATAGACAACTGGTTGAGCAAGCTGGCATCTTTGTGTACACTTGGCCAGACATGCTGGTCTGGCAAGTAAGGATCGTCCCTATCTCAGCTGTTATGTGGAGATCGTGTGGCCAGTTCACTGGGCCCTTGATGTTGCAATGGGGTCTCCTGCCAAGCTGGACTAAGAACTGCAATCAGACTATCATAAGAAAATAAACCCCTTGTTCCCTCAAGCTGTTTGATGATGGTTTTATCAGCAATAGTGCAGGATAAATGCAACAGTTGCTGTGTAGTGCAAGCATTATCTGGAATGTGGAACAATTTAATGTGAGTGTACACACACACGCACATATACGCGCACATATATGCACTTACATTTCCATATATACATGGACAGTGCTGTCTTTTGACTGTTTCTGAGAATGATTTTTGCTCTACTTCTCCTTCACACACACCTATCCAGGCCTACACAGGGATAATAGCACGTCACAAATGTTACTTCTCTTGATCCTTTGCGAGCATGACCCAAGTTTATGTCAGAGTCTAAACCATGTGCTGCACATCTGTGACTTCAGGCCAAGTACACGCCCCACTGTGGAGCCAATATTCCCACCCTCGTCTTACTTTAGCAGGGATGATGTTTGCTCAGAGTCGCCCAGCAAATAAGTGGCAGGTCCAGGGACCGATCTGAGCCTTTGAACCCCAGCATCCACCCGTGCAAAGATGTCGGAAGGAAAGCTTGCTTCCTCCGCTCTCTTTGAAAGTCTGGCCCCAGCCCTTCGAAATAAAGAAGTGTTCGATGAACAGGAAAACCTGCTCTTCTGCATCCTGGCAGCAGAGAACGATTCCAACTGAGTCCAGGCATGTCAGACTGAAGCCAGGGCAACCCACGAGCCCGCGTGTCTCATCTGAGCTTCCAGAGGTCTGACCGTCAATGATACAGGTTTGAGGCTGATGTCACCAGTCTCCCAAACGTGGGCCTAAGTGGAGAGAATGTTATAAGGGGGGGAAACAAAGGTCATGTTGGAATGAGTGATAGAGATAATTAGCATGGCTGACGATGAGAAGCCAGCTGCTCAGAGACAAATGAGTCAGCAATGAGTTTGATGTTGATGGTGTGCAGTGCTGCGGTGCTCAAACACCTATTTTGCAAAAATAAAAGCAACTTCTTGATCAATGCATATCAGTAAAAGGTTAAGAACACCATAGAAAATGTAAGAAAAATCAGTTTGGATGTTACATTTCTAGTATGTACAAACACATGATCTCTCTCTCTCTCTCTCTCTCTCTTTCTCTCTCTCTCTCATATCTAGCTTTCATTCTCTCCTAGGGGAGAGGCCAGTCTCCCTTCCCACTGATTACCATCTCTAGAGTCATCTCAAATATCTAAATCCTAGGTTCATCATCCCGAATGATGGAGTCACTCTACCTAGGTACAAAATCTGCCCTGTTTTGAAATCAAAGTGTAGCTCACAAAAGGTCATGGCTCAAGTGGCGAACGGGGAGAAATTCAATGTACCATCCTAATTTTAGCTGGGCATGCCCTCTCTCCCCTGTCCGGACATTTGTCCTGTTCATATTGAGCTAGTGATTTCAAGAGTGACTCAGCACACACCCGAGCTCTGGGCTCAGCCTGCCCTGCTTTCCCGGACGGAGGACATTCAGCACATCTGATACACCATGCTTGTACTGTGTGGCAGGCGATATTCTTGGACACAGAGGCAAACTGCTTATTTGCTTATTTGCTAACACAGAGATTTCTCCAGACCGCAGGAAAGAATCTGTCCTGGACTAACGCAGGATGTGTTAACTAATGCAGTTGTGCTGGATTATTTAAGAATCAGAGATTAAGTAGGAGGGACGACTGACTGAGCTTCTAAAGTGAAAGAATATCTACTGCAGCAGCTGTTTCCTGTTGTCCCCAAGCTCATCTGGCCCAGTGTGGCAAAGAGGAGCCCTGAGGGTACACACAGCAATGAGAATGAAAGTATTGCCCCTTGTCACAAATACAATGTGACGCGGGTTTGCTGAGTTGTCCTGGACACTGTCACATGAAATGCTCTCCACAGCCTCATGAGGGAAGAAGTGAAAGAAGGACTTCCTCACTACTTCCCTTCGGAGAGTCGGTCTCAGACAGGCGTGTTGATTTGCCTCAGGTTGTCCAAGCACTGAGAGGAGGAGATTGAAATCCAACCCTGAGCTCCCAAGCTCACACTCAAAATAGGTCTGGCTGTACTAGGTAAAGCTCTTTGGTTGAATTGTAGAGGGAGCCCCTATAACATGGACTTCGGGTCCCATCACTTTGCAAACTGAGATCTGAGATCCGAACAGATGAAGTCTCAGGTCTTAAATCTCATGTCTGAAGCAGATATGTAAACACGCTTGCATTCAGCTGCTGGCATAAAGACTACATGCCTGGCACATAATTCAACCAGCTAGTTAGTGTGCTCATAACGCATTCCCAAGTTCTAGGTCCATCACCAAAACCCCATTCCCATATCTCAGCCCTAAAAGAAGTCACTGAGCTACAGACCCAGCCCTGTCTTTGATTTTTTATTCTGAGAAAGACTTTCACTAAGATGCCCGGACTGGCCTTGAATGTACAGTCCTCTGACTTAGCTATTTCAGTATCTGGAGTCATAAGACTATACCAATAGGCCTTTTCAGATACTTTATGTAAGTGGATCATGTGATATATGGCCCATCGCTGACTTCTTTTGCTTATCATAGGGCCACTTTTGAATATAATGAGGTTATTTCACTACTTATCAGCAACAAGGAGCCATCAATGGGGGGGGGGGGTACAGTTACCTTGTCTTTATTATCATACAAAATAAGCCTTTCAAAATAAAATCTCATTTAAAGTGAAGTGATTGATATTTTTAAATGGGATAGAGTCCCTATTATATAATATATATAATATAATATTTCTAAAACTGTTTCAAGATGTGAGTTCATTTGGAGACATGAGATTTTATAGAGAAAGCAAGGTTGGAATGGGGTCCTTGGAGTAGACTGTAATGCAAGAACGTTCAGGATTTTAGATTGGAGATAGAGACTGCTATGTGGGGACTGTCTCCATGCGGCCTCAAGCCAAGGAACCAGCCAGAGTTAGGCCAGGAGCCTGAGGACCCGCACTGCTAGCAGTGTGTGGTCCCGGCCGTCGAGTCTCCTCTCCAGAGCTGTGAGGACTCAAGCTTCTGTCCTTGAAGCCATCTGATCTGTGATGTTTTGTTACAACAGCAGTCGTTAACTTATGCAGCAGTGAACCACAGCTCCTCAGCTGAAAATTAACATTTCTCTAAAATCGCGTCCACTGATATTTCTAGCCAGTCATGGCCTTCTTTCACCCTTACTGCACACTATCCAAAGAAATGGGCAAGCTATCCTTATACTCTACACACACACACACACACACACACACACACACTCACAATATATACCCATTCATATACTCACATTCATGTACATGCACATATAAATTTACACACATATATACACATGTTTGCATACGTATATACACAATTCTCACACACATACACTCAGACACAAAAACACTGGTACACATGCATACATACATACATATACACTAATATACACTTGCATACTCACATACAACCACACACACTTTCACATGCACTTATACACACACATATGCCTTCACACTCATGAATACACACATTTTCACACACTTACTTATACACACACACACACACACACACATTTCTAGTCCAAGAGGGTTATATAGGCATATTCCACCAAGTCTTTGAAAACACATCATTTCTATACTGTTTAAAATGATCCAGATCCTTAAAACTTAAAATTCAAAAGTTCATTCATGCAGTCATCAAAACGGTATCAACACCTGAATAAGCAAAACAAAGAAATCATGCAATATAATGAAGCCTCTCCATACAGACGCCAGTTCAGACATTAAGCTGCATGATCTTCCCATGTAGTCCTGGACATGGAGTCCTGACCCAGTACCGACTCTTTGCGGGGTACAGGGCAATGTCCCCTCACTGTGCTGGCCCATAGCCTGCGTGGGGAAGTGCGGTGGCCCACGTGACTCGCCCGTTGAGACCCTGCGCCGCTTGCTGCTCCGCAGCCTGATCTACGCATGATAGCGCTGAGTGTATTTTTTTTTTATGGTTTTTCAAGCATCTTCGCAAGTGCCTTGGCTCTAGAACCCCGTTTTTTCCCCCTCTTTTTAAGTGTTTTTGTGGCATTGCCAGACATTAATCTACTGAAACATCTTTCTTCACATGCTCTCGCCAATAAACACACAGAATAAAAACATCAGATGAAGGTAAGGAGTTACACGAGAGTCGAAACACTCTTTTCCATGGGCAAATTTGAATTGTGAAGCAAAAAAATCCATTTCCTGCAAAAAAATTACTGAAAAAAAATATTTTGAGCCTGAAATTCAGTTCCCAGCTCAGTGCACTGCTGTGATCGCTGATTAGTAATCATCATTGTAACAATAAGACTAATAAGACATTATTTTCTCTCCCCATCTTGTGAGTTTATTGGACTCAGCTCATGGATTCTTACATTCTTTCAAGTGGCTCTGTGGTGGTTGTCAACTGGCCATTGGACAACGTTGACTTGAAGCTTCACCTGGCTACAGATCTAAAGTGTTTCTCGTGGGGTAGAGAGACGGCTCAGGGGTTAAGACTCTGCTTTGCAAGAAAAAGGTCCTGAGTTCAGATCCCAGGTCCTATGGGAAAATGCCAGGAAGAAATGATAGTGGCCTGCACTGCTGGCTCTAGTGGGCAGAGCCTGAGAAACCCCAGAAAGAAGCAAAAAGCAATACAGGATGATTCCCAGAATCACCCTTGGTTTGCCACCTACAGAGACACATGATACCCTCTGATGCACATATAGACACACATATAAATAAGCAAGGAAGTAAATAAATGTGTTTCTGTCATATGGATGATGTGAGCAGTTGGCTGAAAGCAAAGCGTGTGGTGTGCGTCTGTCTGTCTGATTATCAACTGTGTGCATGTGTGTGCATGAACTTACACTTCCTGCATGTTCATATACTTATGTGTGTGTATTTCAGATCTGATAGTGTGTGTACACCATGTATACTTATGTATGCAGGTGCGTATGCTTGCATGTATGCGTGCATGCATGGAATGTATCACCTGTATTTTCATGCACATATGTCTCTGTGTATGTACATATGCATGCAATATGCTCACTGAGTACATGAATTTATGTATGTATGTGCATATGTGTATTCACATATACATGCTCATATGTGTGCATGCATGTCCATATGTATGCATGTGTGTATACTTTTGTATATGTGTGTATGTAAATACTCATGCATCTATAGACATAGGGAAAAAATTGGAAGGATATATATATCAAAATATTAAGAATGCTCAATCTTTGGGTGATAAATTAGCCATACATTTGCATTTTCCCACATTCCAAAATGTCTTTAAGACTCAGAAAATAAGGGTATGATGCATTTCTATGTATGCCAAGCTTTCTTGGTCAAATTAGAAAACATAGAACCACTATTTTTCCTCTCGCCTTGCTAAGCATCTTAACCATGGGATTTGCAGTGTTTCTGAGCCTAAAATGGCCACTCTCATCCCTTCACAAGCAGATATGGAGACCAGCGATGTGCTGGCAACTCATCCCCTGCCTGCTGAGTGCCGGGAGAGCCTTCCCACGAGCCCTCGCTTCAGCCCTTCCTCGTCCTGATGCCTCACAGTGCGGTATAACTCCAAAACCTCCTACTGTGTCCTCAGTGTATCAAGGGACCTGAGTAAGTCTTCCAACCCCAACTCCTTGGAAGCAAGACTGACATTTGGCCGTGTCTTGCATCACTTTGATGCCCTGACAAGCACTACTGCTTGCCAACAATTGTCTATTGAACATATGCCAGTTCCCCCATTGTGTAGTTGAAGTAATTCAAACCTAGACGGGTCTGAGGCTTGCTCGTTTCACACAGTGGAGCTAGAACTAGAATCTCTGCATCTTCTTCTCCAGCAAGTATCTGTACATGTGAGCAATACCATGACCTGTTAGGGCAAGTGCACCAGCAAGGGTAAGGAACCAGCACACTGATCTGCCAAGGAGCTCACACAGGTTCTCTGAGAACTCGTTCCTGTAACTGCCTTCGTACTAGAAGTCCTACCCCGTGCTGTGGCCTCGGGGAAAAGGGCATAACCAACACGGAGGAGGCAGCATTCCAACTGGAACAGACAGTGGGTTAACACAGCTCTGCAGGCCTGGATTTGAATTATGTTTCTTCTGTTTGCGAAATGGTTCATCTTGGGTAAATCACTTTTTTTTAAGAGTTTTAATTATTCTCGGTGAAATAGGAGTTTTAACACACATGAAAGGCACCAAATGGGTGGCTGTAGAGAGGAATATTGTCATACATTACTAATTTTCATGACAATATCACAGTGACCCAATTGCTCACGAGCTAAAAGATCGCTATCTCCCTCAACATCTACTCACAACTTTTTGCTCCTGGGAACTAGGATTTGCTTCCAGGACTCGACACTTCTTTTAAAGAGTCTTCTCATAGAGTTCTTAAAGAATCACCCTTGGGAAGGCTGTGAGCATCTATGGTGGTAAATTTGTACCTAGGGATTCCTGAGTGGGTGCTTGGGGGCCCCCACGCCCTCTTTCTTTCACGTCCCCAGAATACCTGTCTGAATCATTAGTTCCAAGGAGACTCTCAAACAAGACACTATTTCAAGACATATACTAACCAAATTGATATTTGTCATAAGTATCCAGAAAAGAACACCGTTAGGGGCTGGAGAGGTGGCTCAGGGGTTAAGCCTCTGCCTTGCAGGCGGAAGGTCCTGAGTTCGGATCCTAGACCCCACGTATAGACGCCAGAGGAAGCGGGGGCGGCCTGCGTTTCTGGTCCTGGTAGAGAGGAGCCTGTGAATCCCGGGGCAGAGTAAACAAGAAGGAGATGGAGGCGTCCATGGTGGTTCCAGAATTAGCCTGTGGTTCTACACATACACACACACACACACACACACACACCCGCACCCACAATTGAATAAATAATAGAAAAAGAACACCATTAATGGGATTTAGTAGTGTTCAGTATTTCTCGAAAGGACAATACTTGTATTCAAAGAAAGGTGCCGGTAGGATCTAGGGGTTTGTTAACTCAAGCGAGAGGGGGGAAGTTTATATCACAGACAGACAGGATGGTAGAATGAGAAGGGCAGGCACGAGGACAGACAAAATCTGATAAATTGCAATTGTGGCTTCAGGTCTTTCCTGACTCCCCACCTACTCTCCCTGCCATGTGACTGCTTTTTCCCTTTCACTGTGAGCCAGCCCGGGCAGGCTTGACAACGCAATGACAGAGACCTAAAGAAGCAATGCTCGCAGAGTAAGGCCACGTGAGGGAACCTCTTCTGCCAGGTGTGCTAGCAGCCCTTTGGCCAAGGCAGATGCCATTATCAGAGGCTTGGTCTAAGAATGTTATAAGTAAGACGCCCCACATAAGCCTACAGGCTTGTAACAGAGCCTATACAAGGAAAGACTTCCAAGACAGCACAGCACTGAATCCTTGCAGCCTCCCTCTTCCTCTCTGGCTAGTTCTGCTTTACTGTGCAGTAGAAAGTGAGTAAAGGTGGAGGATGCCCAGAACCAGGTCAGAAGTCCTGCTCGCTTATTGTGACTTCAGTAGGTTTGTGCTTGTCCCCCATCTGCTATTCTCTTGAGGACTGGGCAGATGCACAGTCTTGCTCCGAAGTCATTCCAGCTTTGTTAGGAGTTCAGCGACCCCGGGGCACTCAGCTAGGACTTCTGCACATAACCTACCAAGGAATTCCAAACTCTAGTCAATCTGGATACTTATTCTAACACTGGAACTGTTTATACTCTGCCTTCTACTGGGGCTGTTTCTTCTGGAATCTTATCTTGACCATTCAGTTATGATCTTGTCCAGGTAAGGGATTAGAGTTATCCAGCATCCATCAGACAGCTTGGCTTGCAGCAGGCAATGAATGCATACTTTCCACTCTGTGTTCAGTGAAGATGCTAAAGAGCTCCGAGGCACAGGAAAGATAATCTTCTCTGCAGAGGACTGTGCCCTGCACAGGAAGCAGAGGCTGGGTCCAGACCTTAGATCTGTACTTCATTTGCAGATAATATTAGAAGCACTGCTTCTTTTTCTTCCTGAGTAATATTTTTAACAACTATTTCAATATTCTAGATGTCCATGATTACTGAGGAAAATGGAATTAAAAATAGAGGGTCAGGAAGATGCTCAGTTGTAAACTATTTACTGTGCAACCGTGAGGACTTGAGTTCAGGTCTCCAGCATCCAAGTAAAAAAGCCAGTCATGACAAAACACACTGGTATTCCCAGTACTGGAAAGGTACAGACAAGCAGATTCCTAAAGCTTTCGCTCAGTCATTCTGGCCAATCAGTGAGTTCTATGCTAAAGGAGAGATTCTGTCTCAAATAATAACGTAGAGGGCCATTGCGGAAGACATCAATAGCAACCTATGACCCCCACATATACATGCATGCACACCTACACAGATGTAAGCACACACACAGATGTATAATACATTCACGGACAGCACTGAAATTATTATTCAAATCATAGTGCTCGAAGGTCCAATGACTGTCTCTATCAGCCCTATGACCATGCGAGTTTAAAGAGGGTTTTCTCCACTTTGAAGTCAGGGATGTCAATGTTCCTTTGCTAAAGCTACATTAAAATTGCAATTCTATCAGATTGTGTGTCTTGGAATTCAAAGCAATATCAGAGTAAAGGTCTTCCAATGGAATCAATGAACGGGTTTTAGCAGAAGTAAAACCAAAGTTAAGGCACTCTTCATAGCCATTTTACAATCTACATGTGTAGACTAATTAGTGCAAACAAGCAAGTTCTGAGCCCAGCATACTGAACATCTGAAGAGAAAAGGAAAATAAAAGTGTCTATGGATGATCACATAGAGTGTCTATCTGATTACTCACAGAGCATGAGGACAATTTCTTTGCTCCAGGCTGCCAAGATATGAATCTCACAAGGAATGGTGTCGAAGGGAAGGGAGCTTTCGCTCACTGCCAAAGCAGCTAACATTTTCCCATGTGAAAATTTGTCAGTTAACAATACAACTTGGCTTGAATGCAGAAATGAAGATTTCTGTCTGCTATCACAAAATCAAAACTCTCAGCAATCCAGACATGTCCCTTCACTGGAGACTGGAATCTCATGTGAGCCAACCAAGGGGCCACACTTTCATTCCTGCAAGCGAGCATTTTACTGCTTGAGGGAAGAGCGCAAGGACAAGAGGCAGAGGAGGGGGTCACAGGTCAGGCCGTCTTCGACCACAGGGCTCCGGGTTCCTTCCAAGACTTGCATTATCTTACCAGAAGCATTTTCCTTTCCACATTCAACCTTCTCCCTCACTGTCCCTCAGATGACTGCCAAGTTAGCAACAGTTCCAAACGCATCAGTTGATAGCCTGAAAGTCCACTCAGTTAAAAATTGCAGGTCTCGCCCCAAGCCATTTACTTGTGGCTCCAGTTAGCTTATCCAGGAACAAAAGAAGTGACTGCCTTTGTGGGACAGTGAGGATTTGACTAGATTCCTAACCAGGACACACTGTTGGTTCACTTGAATCTGCCTTAATTCTTTCATCCAATATGCACAGCATCAGTTTGGTTGTTCTGAGAATACTACAAAATGTCCTCAGTCGGGCCTGGAGGCACATGCCTACAATTCCTAGCCTTTGAGACACAGAGGTAAGAGGTTCGTCCACACATTTAAAGTTAACCTGGTCTGTATCGTGAGTGTCTGTCAGATCAGCCAGGGCCACAGAGCTATAAAATTAGACCTTTCTCAGAAAGCAAACACACAAAAACAAAAGAATACCCCTGGAAATTCCCCTCGGGGGAGTGCATGAAGGCGTCCATAGAGACAATCTGTGTTCCAGACAAGTGAAGCAACTCGCCTAAGACTTGCAGTGAACTCGCAGCAGAGCAAACCTCAGAAGCAGGTTCTCAACACCTCCAAACAGATCACTTTCCATGGGTCCACACTTAGCTCCTCAGTATCGCAGTGGTATCCCCATACGGAATGCTGGCTTCACAGGCTGCCTTCCTGGGATTGCCAAGAAAGGAAGAGAGATTAAGAAGTCTATTTGTCCGATGCGTTCTCTGTCTAAACTGAATGACGGTCACCAAACGAAGACAAGTGTAATTTGGTAGAATGAATGTCTCAGTAGAGACTTGCATCCGATCACAGGGAGACTAGAATGAAAGAAACAGCCTTTGAGGAAAGGGCTAAAGAAGCCAACTAAGATATGACAGGCGAGTTGGCCTAAACAGCACCAAAGGCAAATAGAAAGAAACTAAATGAACAACTGCATCGTTCAAAGGGATGTGCTTAGAAAGTTCCAGATCCTAACCGTTGTTTCCGGAAGTCAGGATGGTTCCACAATGTACCACATCAGATCCTGATCACCTGAAAGTCCACGATGAAGGTGACCTGCAAACTGGTTCCTTGTGAGGACGACATGTGAGTCTCTTTGCCACACCTCTCTCCCAGCTTCTGGTGGCCATGACTCCAGTCTCTGCACTCATCTCATGTGTCCTCTCTCCTACATGCACACTAGTGTCATAGTTGCCAATTTGTAATGGCTGTGAAGCAGTTGTAAAATATGGAGAAAGATGGAAAGTCAAGGAATGGACAAATAGAATTTATGGAGTAATTTAGTGCTGGAAATGAGGGATGTTGGGAAATCCAGATGGCAATGAGGTTTTTGACTGATGAGCCAAGAGCACAGTGGCATCTACGGGAAAAATGGCAGAAGAACAGGAGCACGTGGAGAAGAGCCGAGTGGCTCACTGCTGTCTCGGGCTTCCCAAGTTTACATTGTCTGCTCGCATCCGAGTCCAGGCTGTCAGAGGACTGTTGGAAGCATAAGAAAATGATGGTGTCTTACAAACTTCAGCTACTTCAGAGAATCAAGTTTGCATTCTCCGGTTATCTCCTATAAGACACAGGCGAGTACTACATGCTAGAAATAAAGCACTTGGGAAGAAGCTTCTACTAGCTTACATAATCATATGCTGTGGATACACCTGTTTTCTCTAGACATACAGATCCCCTATGTCACAGTAACAGGTTAATCCATGGAAAATGGTACAGTCTTGTGCCAGTGTGCAGAAGGTGCTAATTCAAAATCTCAGTGGTCTAGACAAGAGTTACTTCTTGTTCATACTACATGCTTCTCGTGGGATGGCAATGAGATGAGAAGCTGTGGTCATCTAGCCAAGGTCTAACGCATATAAGGAGAGAGAAAAGTAATCCGGAGGTGAAAATCCTGTTACACAGGTCCTATGTACTCACAAGTCATTGATCCGTGGCAGTTTCATGTGCATAACTTGAAAGCGATAAAAAATGTATTCCTTCAAGACGCTCAGAAGTGAAGGAAAACTGGATAATGTTAAGAGGTAGGATGGCTTCGTTTGGCAATAACTTATGTATTTATGTACTGTGATTATTATTTTCTTATCATTTCTATCACTGCATCTTTCCAGGAACCAAGTATTATGCACTCAGTCCCTCTCATCCATAAAGGTTATTTAGGTTCCAAGATCCCCATTTGACACCTGACACTATAACATGTATAAAGTGTTAGATACATTATTTCCTTCTTTATGCACATACACATTTATGAATTTTATGCCTTTTCCATATTATAATGCCATAGCTTTTGCTATTTGGGGTGCAAAAACAAAATAACATGAATTTCTTCTTCTTTCTTCACAATTTCAAGGCACACAATTTATTCTTACACATGTTCTTTACATCTGTTCTTCTTCCCTCACCTCGGGTTGGTACATTTCATCTTTTCATGCTAGTGTCTCTCTCTTGTACAGCCAGGTCACCAGCATACTCTTCTGTGCTGTGGATTCATTATTAAGTACAAAGCTGACGACTTGACCATGAATATTATGATGTCATAATGTTCAATCTGATACTAAAAGGAAACTCAGTGGCTAACAACGACTAGCGTAGATGATGTGCATACTCTGGACAAATGGAAGATTCACATCATGAACATGGAAGAGACAGTGTGAGATTTACTGGTGCTTTGCAGGATTTAAAACCTAAGAATTGCTTCTTTCTGGAATTTTCTCTCTAAGGTTTGCACGCAGTGATTGACCATGAATTCCTGAAACCATAAAGAGCAAAACTGCAAAAGGACTATTGTCTTTCTAACCCCTGAGGGACAGAATCACCATCTCTGAGACCACTGGTTGGATTGTATTCTTCTCTGTGCCCACTAGAATCAGTCTTGCCCCGCACTTCCCCTCTGACAGTTTCCTTACCTGCTTGGTCCTGAATCACTTCCTTCCTGTCCTGCCTCTAGACCCTGCCACTGGAATCTTTGACAAACTCAGTTTTCAACCTCGTTTTTGCTCTTTCTTGGTACTCACTTCATGCCAGCACCCTTCCCTCTGAGCAGCCCATTCCACTCACCTGTGCATCCCAGCCACGGCAAGAATGCCCTTGAACAAAAACTACGGAGAGAAGTTTGGACCATAGATAGCAACAAGTAATTTTATTTTGATATTTGCTAACTGGATACCACACAAACAACAACCAGTGTATCCTCAAAGCGTAGCTTGGACTCTGTAGAGTGCAGGTGGGGGAGAATTTGTGTTTCTCCTTCCTCCCTTTGCCATTGGTAATTCTAGGTGAAAGACATCAGCAGAGTTACTGTAGTCCCACAGCGCTGGCCCACTTCAGGCTTCCATTATGAAATCCAGTTGCATAAGCTCTAAGAGCAAATAACTTACATTCTCGGGAACAAATTCTCACGAATCAGCTCATTTTAGATTCACATCTTCATCGGTCTCTGAAGTAGCTTATTTAAATTTTAATAGAAAATGTTTGATGTGGGGCTCAAATGAAGGCAATGAAAATAACACTGTTTATCCCCAAGATAAAATTGTGTTGGACGCATAAAAAAGAGAGAGAAAAAAAACCATGATGTTGATTTCTCACAAACAAACCTTCTGTGTCCCACTTGGAAGAAGCTGGACAGAGTAATACGGACTCTCTTGTTGTGAACAATCGTGTGAATGGCACATTTAGAGGCTCATTGCCCTTCTTGGTGTTGTGGCTCTTTTAAAAAGCCATCTGAAAAAGTGCCATTTGGAAGAAAGGAAGAAGAAGAGCTTACAGCACGAATTTCTGTCATTGTAGGGAGGGAATGGAAGGAATGAGAAAAAGGAAAAGGAACCAGCTCAGGGCATAGGGAGACTATCTATGGTCAAACACTGGCATTTACCGCCAGGTGTAGGCAAAATCAGATTTATATGGGTGGAGCGTTCATGGTACCATCTTAGACAGGCAATGAGGTGACCAGCCCTTTGCCCAGCCTGTGGCCCAGCATACCACCCATGAGCCTCTTCAGAGTCTTTAGGATGAGAGTTGGCCAACAAGGACCCATGGGCCCCATCTGGCCAGTTTGCTGGACAGTCTCCCCGGAACACAACCATGTCCATTGCTTTACAGGAATCCGTGGCTGCTTTGGCACTACGGTGGTAGAACTGGGTCTCTGCAAGAGACCATATGGCTTACTAAAAACCAGAATATTTATTTCTGAAATTTTCCTGAGAAAGCTGATCAACCCTTGGTCCAGACAGTTGTGAAATTTAAGAGTCATGTCAGGCGAACGTCGTCGCTTCCTTACTCCCATGTGTAAAATGTCACAAGATCCTGTGCTCCACCTCCAAAGTCTCTGAGCTTTTCCCTAGCTCTGCAGCCATCTCTGTGGTTCCAATCAGGACACACACACACACACACACACACACACACACACACACACACACACTCACACATGCACTCACACGCATACACACACACATGTACACACTCACACCCACACTCTCACACATGTACTCACACGCACACACACACACTCGCACACATACGCGCATATGCACACATACTTTTTTTCCTTTAAGTAAGCTTTCTAAAATTCAAACATTACCAAATCCACGCTTAGGATTCCATGGGGGGGGGAGTCTCACTGTTTTTAAGATAAAATGGGAACTTCAAAGCAGACTCCTTCTGAACCAAGTCTGTGCCTCCTCCAGTTTTTGATTTAAGGTATATTCTCTTGATAGTGCTTTCAAAGGACATTTTCCTGCTTTCTGATTTCTTTTTTTAAACTTCTTTTATTTATTCTACTTTGACAAACATATTGAATATTCATTTCAACTTCCTTCCCTCCTCCTCCCTCCTTTCCTCTCCCTTCCTTTCACCATTCCCTCCCACTCTTTCCCACTCTTCGGCCTGTCTGCTTCTATGGACCCCAGGGTCTCTCTAGCTTGTCTACTCCTGTGGGGTCTCAGGCCTCTCTGGTATATCAAGTTTCCTCTCTTCAGGCCACCCCACTGATATGTGCATTTCCCTTCATTCATCCAGGTATCTTTGAAGGAGGAGAGCTCCCTAGGGGCTCAGGAGGGGTGATTTTATTCTAAGAATGGGATTCTCCATTCAACCCCCATCCTCTTTGGGGTACCACCTACTTGCTGCAGAGGCCAGAGACTGGCTATTGTCTGTCTGTGTGAAATGTCTTGTCTTTCCATTCCCCTCCTCCTTTCGAGGTTATGACAGAATGGCCTGTCCTTTACTTCTGTGGTGCTCATTGTAATAGGGAATCACAATTTTATGCGTATGTTGGCTTGTTTGGCATTTAACCCAAGAGCTGAAGTTCTTTAGGGCAAAGAGCTCTGTATCCTGGGCACACCATCCATCTCTATGCAGCAGGGCAGAGTAGTGACTTAGAAGGACATATCTCCTTGGCTGTCTGAACCGAAATATTGCTACTTACTAGTTGTGTGACCTCACCACTTAACATCTTAATGCTCTTGTTGGTACACATCTAAAAATAATCATGTGTGGTATACCATAATCACGCTTTGAGCGTGAGACGATTCAGTCCAAGGGAAGCATGTTAAATATTACCTGAGTGTGTGATATTCTCATTATAAGAGGTTGTCAGTGACCAGAATGGAAGAGTAGAGGTGCAACTCAGTGGTGGAACATGCGCCCAGCATTGTGTGAACCCTGAGTTTGACTCCCACCAATACAAAAATGGGAAAACATAGAACAGAGTATGAAAACTAAATGAGCTTTTCCCTTCCATCTTCAAGATTCTGTAGTATATAATTCTATCTGAAGTTCATACCCAGCTCCTGTAACACGAGACTTCTTGGTCTTTCCCCAAGTCTCTTGCACTGCGCCCTTTTTGACTTTTGCACTTGTGTTCTCTGGTCAGCCCTGTCTCCCCCCATGAATCCTAGCAGTCAATTACAACTCTGCAAATGCTGTCTTCAACCCACAATCCAGTACTGCTCCTTCTATTCTTGACTGTCTCCAAAGCAACCAAGTAAAATCTGCCACATTTTCTCTGTATAATAATGAAGCTAAATAGATAGATAGGTGATAGAGGATAGCTAGACATACATAGCTAGATGACTGATAAATAGACACGTGTATAAGGAGAGAGGTGATTGATAGATGATAGATATATAGATAGATAGATGATAGATAAGTGATAATACATAGACAGATGATAGGAAGATAGGAAGATTGGCAGGTGATAAGTATATAGATAACAGAAAAATGCTAGATAGGCGATAGATGATCTATCAGCCCTTCTCAACCCTTCACAAGACCCATTAAAAAGTCTCTGATTTCCTAGCATCATAACTATTCATCACAATGCTCCACTGCACTGTTTTTCTGTGGATAGTAAGGCCTTGCTGACATCTTAGTTAGGCATAGCATCTAGACACTGACCATATAGAAACGATAGGCTGCCCTCTTTGCCAGGGACTCACAGCCTAAGTAGGGAGTGACCCAGAAAGACACAGAAGCAAAGACACAAAACTGGAAGTCACAATGCACATGACATTCTGTGATTGTACAGTCAGGCGAAGAGAGTGTTCTGTAGAATATTTGTAGAAGTAAACATTCCACAAATTCTTTTGTAAGAAGTGACATTGTAAGAAAATATATGCACAAGTTTGCATGTGCATTAAAATGTTAGCAAAACTTTCTAGAGTTAAACTTGGCTTTCCCATTGAAAAAAATTTTTATGACTTTTATAAATAATGGACTCACTTGTTTTAATTGACAGATAAAGCTGTATATGTTGACAAAATGAAGCATTTTGTTAAGAATGTGTTTGTGTGTGTGTGTGTGTGTGTGTGTGTGTGTGTGTGTGTGTGTGTGTGTTGTGGAATGATTAAGTTGAGCCAATTAATGTTTACATGACCTTGAATAACTGTTCTTCTGTGATGCAGACTTCTGTTGCAATTCTTCTGCATTGTTGCTGATGAATTCATGCCAAAATAGCTTAAGGGAGCATAAGGGGTTTTATTATTCACTTAAGACTGTCTAGTTCCGGGGCTGGAGAGATGGTTCAGGGGTTAAGACTCTGTCTCTCAAGCAGAAGGTTCTGAGTTCAGATTCTAGGTCCCATGAAAAAATACCAGGCATAAATGGCAGCAGCCTGCACTTCTGGCCCTGGTGGATGGAGCCTAGAAAATCCCAGAGAAAAGCAAGAAGGAGGTAGAAGCAATCCAGGATGATTCCCAAAGTTACCCGTGGTCCCCCACAGGGACACACAGTGCCCTCTGATACATACACACACACCCACCCATACACACATCCACAATACATAAATAAAATATTAAAAGAAAAAATTATGTAGTTACAGTTTTTCATGGTATGACTGGCCATGTCATATGCACAGGCGAACTGAGAGAGGAATAAGCTTCACTTGCCAGCAGCATGGTTGCCTGTGCTGCAGGAGGTCAAATGACTTATCCATTTTACTCCATTTCCAAGTTCCTCCATTTTACTCATATTTCCAAGAAATGGGCCTTCCCAGACAACCTCCTGTAGGCTTGCTCAAGGCTCAACTCAATTAGTAATTCTTTACAAATATTCCCAGAACTCTAGCCTTCAACTGCCAAGGTGACATCAGTAGCTGTCTATCACAACTTAATATCCCTTTTACCATTTTTCAAGACGTGCCATGTTGACATCAACACCCAAAAACCCAAGAGGACAAATGAACTCTTTATACCCTAGCATGAAGTGTAAACATGTGATCTACACGTGTGCTGTAGAAGCTTCTACTCTCTGTGGAACTTTGCATCTGCAAGGACTGACAAGGGGAATAGAGATTATTCATCCCAAAAGCCAGTTCTTGAAGCCATGGTGTGAAGATAAAGGTCACAGATGTTAGCATAGGTGTCCGATTCAGCTGGGTCTCTGAAATGGCAGCGGCTGGGCATGTGGTAACCGAGTTTGCTTCATCAGCCTTCCTTCCATTCTGTGAGTCTTTTCATTCTACCTGGAAATTTCATTCATTCTCTTTTATTATTCTGCTATCTGCCCCTTCAGGCCTCCTCGCCTCCTCCCCCATGGACCTTTTCTAAAAGTGGTAGACATCCAAGAGAGTCCACTTCCTGGCTTTTCTGAAATGGGCTACAGTGAAGACAGATGAGCAGGTCTGTCTGCAGTGAGATGCAGAGTTCTTTGGGAATCTGCCCGGGAGGACCATAGCGGGGTCTGATGGCAGGTCCATTTCTAGCTCTTGGAGAAGTCTTCACACTGATTTCCACGGTGGGAGCAGCAGCTTGCACTCGCTCCCACCAGGCGTATGCCAGGGTTATCCTTTCTCCACGCCCTTGCAAACATTCCTTGTCATTTGTTTTCTTGATCATGGCCATTCTTAGTGAAATCAGATGGAATTTCTTAGTAATTTTAATTTGGATTTTCCTGATTGGTAGGAACATTGAATAGTTCTAAGTGTATTTTGTTACTATTAGTTATTTCACTTTTTTAGCTCTGCTCTACTTCATAGTGTTTACTGTTTTACATCTGTCAGTTGTATACCTACCAAAGGTTTTTTTTTTCCAATTTTTTCAACTGCCTGTTCACTCAATTGACCATTTCCTTTATGTACAGAAGCTTTTTAGTTTCCTAAGGTCCCTTTATCACTTGTTGGCATTATTTCCCGAGCAACTGGGATCCTACTCAAAACATCCCTACATATGCTTAAATCTCATAGCTTATCTCCAACATTTTTCCTACCAATTTCACAATTTCAGAGGTCCTTGAATGGATCGCAGTTGATTTTTATGCAGGTCCTGAGATATGGTTCTCTTTTTTTTCTATTTATTTTCTCAGTGCCATTTGTTGAAGATGCTCTTTCTCTTGTGTGAATTTTTGGTGTCTTTGCCAAAAATCAGTTGGCTGTAGTTGTGTAGAGCTATTTCTTATTCTTCTATTCTACTCCATTCATGTACATGCTGCTTTTATTATTGTGGCTCTGTAGTATATGTAGTATGCCTCTAATATTGTTCTGTTTGCCAAAAATTACTGCTGCAGTCTTTCATGCTCCCTTACAAATTGTTTTTACAAAGCTAGTGTTACTCTAATCTTCAAACCAGATACAGACATAGCAAAAAATCTATAAAAGGACATCGCTGATGAACATAGATGCCAAAGTTCTCAAAAATGCTCATAAACGAATACAGGAACACATCAAAAAGATGACTAACATGACTTTCCTCCAGAGATGCAAGGATACCTCAGCATATGCCAATCACTGATGGTAACGCATCAGAGAAATGATGACTGAAGGCAGAAATCATGTGATCATCTCACTAGTCGCAGAAAAAGATATTTGACAAAATTCAACATCCTTTCATTAAAAAAAATCACGGAAGGAATAAGAATGGAGGAAACAGATGTCAATATAATAAAAGGTGTTTGATAAACCTTAGACAACATCATGCCATATGCAGAAAGATTCAAAGAGGTTCCATTAAAACCGGAAATAAGATAAGCTTGTGACGTCTCTTCACTCCTGTTGACACACGGCTCAAATGTCAGCTAAAGCAATATATCAAAAGAGAATAAAAGCGTAGGAAAAGAAGTCAAAACATCCTTATTTGTAGGTATATGATTCTATATTCAAGAGATCCTAAAAACTCAGCCATCAATCTGCTAGAACTGATAAGTACTTTAAGCAAAGTGGCTTTACAGAGACACAAAAATAAAAAAGCAAAACCAATGACAAATATACCAAAATAGAAAGCAGAGAAGCGAAGCCATTCATGATAGCCTCAAAAAAAAAAATACATTGGAACAAACCTAACCAAGTAAAAGCCTCTACACTGAAAACTCCAAAACTCTGAAGAAAGGCATCGAGGAAGACACTAAGAGGAAAAGACTTCCCGTGCTTGTGGATCTGGACAAATAGTGTTGTAGAAGTAACGAGACCACCAATGTGATCCCTGTCCAGCTTCCTCACCACTCTTTCCCATGAATAGAAGACGATCACCCCATAAAGCAGAGATTGCTTTGTCGCTTGCGAAGCTGCACTATTCAGGGAGACTGTGCTGCCCACTCTTTCTGTTACCTCTTTATCAGAACAATTGCATTAAAAGGGCAGTTTTCTTGCATCGAATTGTTCTGAGATTCTAAACTCCAGCAGGATCTCCATGACACGCTTGCTTTAACTGAGGGGACTCTTTTGAATGACAACTATTGTCAGATCAGTCTCTAGATCCCTGACTTGTCACATACGTAAGCAGTATGTATGGCTCTGCAGGCAGAGCGATCCCAACATGGGGTCTCCAGGCAGCTTGCCCTTCATAAGCCATAGTAGTTCTTAGTTATAAAATGCTGTTTTGAAGCACTGCATAATCATTTGGAAAACAAAAATACCTTCAATTTATAATTCTGCATGGAATGGAACTTTTATAAAGTCAGAAAATGCCCCCAAAAGTATATGTGGAAAATATTGATGATAAATCAAGTAAATTGGTTTTACTTTCTTTTGTTTTTCTTAATTTTTCCATTTTCATGTGGATGTTTGAGAGTGCATATGTGTATGTATGTGTGTTTTCAATTGTACAGGCATATGTGTGCTCAAGTACATGTGTGTATATGTGTGTTTATATGTGTATGTGTGTGTTTGTGTGTGTGTGTATGTGTGTGTATGTGTATATGTTTATGTGTGTATGTGTGTGTGTATGTGTATGTGTGCGTATGTGTTTATGTGTGTATATGTGTGTTTATGTGTGTGTATGTGGACGTGTGTGTGTCATGCCAGACATGATGTCAAGTTCTTTAACAGACTGAGTTTTCCTGTCTGAAAAATGGAATCATCAAAAGGCAAATCCATAAAGTCACCATGAGCACCATAAAAGATAATCTCTGTGAAGTGTTTGACATTGTACCTGGCATGTTCTAGGTATCAAGTAAATGTCAGATGCTCCCAGCATTTTACAGCTGTTGTGTACCTCAGCAAATGTGAGTGAGCTTAAAATAGATTCTGTTCATTGTGAGATTTTCATTGGCTAGTAAAGGTATAATGAGTGTGATAATATCAGCATAGGCTGGATGTAGGTTCAGATTTGTAAACCGCTATTCTAGAAGTGTCCATGTCATACTATAGGCTGCTATAAACAAATGAATGAATAGACAGACAGGCAGATAGATAGATAGATAGATAGATAGATAGATAGATAGATAGATAGATAGATAGATAGATAGATAAACAGACAGACAGATAGATAAGAACTGGGTGATCAGAAACCTTGAGACTATGAACTCTGGAATGAGAACAGTACCTGTGACTATTGAGGTGTGGCACTGTGCCAGAATCTCTGGGTATCCAACAAAGTCTAATAGGTCAGAACTACCCATTGCAGCTATGGAACTAACTGGTGGATGCTTCTAACATAAAGTCAGTCCTTCCTAAACTCATCTGGAGATGGGTGGAAGAGGATTGCTCTCAGGAACTGCATTGTTCTTGAGTTCACAAAAATGAATCAAAATAATATACCAGAAACAAAAATGAGAAACCAAATGAAAGGCACAGATTTGAAGATGCACCCATGATACTGTACTTATATCCATATTGATAGAAAGCGTCACTGCTGCTTAATATCTTCCTCATTGTCTGTCTCTCTCTCTCTCTTACACACACAACATACACACACACACGCACACACATACACACAAGAGCTTGGCTTTTCTGTGTCCTGAAATTCAGTTTCTTCATTTATACTTATTAAAACATGTTAATAAAGCCCGGCAGAAAGAAAAATCAAAGAAAGAAGACTAAAGAGGAAACTAGCATGCGCAGGAGAGAGTATCTCGTGTGCAAGACAGCAGTTTTGATGCACTCAAGTCCTATTTTCTGGCTGTTAACAAATTCTTTATTCACAAAGGATGCTGATCACACCTCTGGTTCTCACAAGGCCATGGAACACATTTCCTGGCATGAATTGATTTTCAATTCAGCAAAGTTATTCTGAGCACCTGTTGGGAAGAAAGCCACAGCTTGGTGTACTGGAAGCTGTGAAGATCAAAAATACATGTCTTTCCTTCCTCCCATGTCCACCTGTGCAGACCATAATCGCCATGTGCAGTCTATTCTATACTCGGAGTTTGACCTGAACTAAGCAGGCAGTTAGCATGTGCTTAAAGAGGAAACGGATGTGTTGGCTAGGACGCCACACACCATAAAGGTACACCATGCTGCCAGCAGGCTGGGAGACCTTTCTCCTTTAAAAATAATCCAAGCCAGCAGACTACCAACCAACATTCCAAAGACAAAAAGCATGTAATTCTGTTTTTCCGTGTCCAACCTTTTGACTTTGTGACGCGGTAGTGTACATGCTTGAAAACCATGCAACCCAATCACTATATAGAAAAATCTCATGTTTTAAGGAAGTTGACAGTTTTGCACTGGGCTACGTTCATAGCAATCCTGGGACAATAATATTTCCAGACAGTACTCACTCATCTCCCCATTGATGTCTCCTGTTCACACATCAATCCAAGTACCTGCCAGTTGATTCTGACTTTGCCAAAATGCTTCTTTTCAAACCTTTTGGACGAGGTCGCTAAATGCAGCAAATTTCAGCTTGGGTCAACTCTGTCATGGTCTGAGCTTGGTGACTTTGAAATGATTGCCCTGTGGGAAATGGAAGACAAAAAAGAAAATTAGACCATAGATGGAAAGTTATGAAAATATTCAATCATCCAAGTGAAGAGAAATGAATGTCTGAACTAAGTTAGTAATGGGGAAGGAGAAGAAGAAAGAAATGAGAAAGACATTAAGGGAAGTAAATGGCCTGGAAAAGTGATTGGGTGAGATTTGGATTCAGTCGGCTACGGTGGCCTGGTGATCCGGAAAGCACTGTGTTGTATCATAGAAAATGGCTTTTATGGACCAGAACCCTCGGTGAAGTTGCCAGGGGAGGATGAGGACGGAGGCTGAGTCCTCAATGACAGAGCAGACAGGATGGGATTCCAGGAGGGTGATGTGGTTGGAGAGCACGTGGTGGGAACCCCAGAAATACTGGAGGTATGTATGAGGGGGGAGTCCTGTAGCCTGCAGACTCCCTCATGCCAAGGCTGGTAAAGTAAAGGCAGGTCAATCGATATAGGAGACGTTCCCATTCTGAAAACCTGGGAGTGGCCACGTCCTGGCTGCCAACGAATACATAAGAATATAAATAATATGTGAAAAGCTAAAAGTAATCCGATCAGAACCATTTAAAATACTGAGATGACTTACTCCAAAGTATCAGGACTGTCTTATTTGACTAGAGAAAACACACCTCATTTTTCTCTCTTCTGCCTGCTTTCCCCACTCACAATGCAGAAGTCACAGGTTCTTACAGCTGCATGTAATAAAATCTCAGTGCCAGCGGACTTAAAAAGAGGAAGAGCAGGAGGAGGAAGAGGAAGAAGGCAAGGATGAGGGGAGGGAGGGAGGAAGAGAAGGATGGGGAGAGAGAGGAGGAAGAAGAAAGGGAGGAGGGAGGAAGAAGAGAGGGAGGAGGAGAAGGATGGGAGAAAGGAAGGAGAGAGAGGAAGGAGGGAGGAGGAGAAGGACAGGGGGAAGGAGAAAGAGGGGAGAGGAGAGGGAGGAGGAGGGGGCCTTGATCCTGATCCCTAAGCTAGTTTTTCTTCCACTCTCCCCTTCTCATTTTATCACCCCAAAGAGACTTCAGCAAACTGCAATGTAGATCCCCTCTGAGAAAAGAAGTCATTTTTCCAATTTCATAACTGTTCTTCATGTTGTGTATTCTTACTCTGTCAGAACTTCATCCACCAGTGTATCCAATTGATTACATCTTCATCCATGTGAGCCAGTCCCATTCCCTGTCCTTGCTCACATCGAAATTTGTCCTTCCCAATCAGTATCTCTCCTACTTCCCCGTCTTTTGTGCGTGAGGCTCACCAAGCTTCATTCGGGTCGCCTGTATTGGTTTGCACCTGAGTATTTGCTGGACAAAGTGTGACAGATCATAAAGGAAAGTAATTCTCCTCTTCCCCCTCCACTGTTAACCTGTAATATTATCTCAGGTGGGCAGGGGAGACTCGAGATCTTTCCTTTTCCATGGTGAAATGCCGCGCAGGTCTCGTGGAAGTGGACATTGCTACAGTGCGCTCATGACTGCGGCAGCCTCGGCAGGTCTAGAAGATTCTGTCTGGCAGCGGCCCCTCCCTACAGCATCTTACATTCTTATTGTCCCATCGTCCATGATATTCTCTTAACCTTGGAGAGGGGAGTGATGTAGATATAATGTTTAGGGTCAAGCAGTCCATAGTCACTTTGCTTCCACTTGGCACAGTTTTTACGGACAGGATCCAGCCTGATGTTTCATAGAACATGCATTTGTCCATGCCTTGGAAAAGGGCTGCTGGCCTTGGCCTGGGGCTGTTTCTTTCTCTTTTTTTTAATTTATATTTATTTATTTTTCTCCAAGCATACAAGCTCAGTCCCCTCCCTCCACCCTTCCCTAGTCCCCCTTGCACTGCCCCTTTTTCCTTTCGTTTCACCCCCTTCCCCTTCTCCCAATGCCTCCCCCCCCCCATTCCCTGGAGCATCCTTTAGTGTAAATGTCAAACTTACCTCTGAATCCTCCACTCTAGTAAGGTGTAAGGACTCAGTGACATTGCCCAGAGACCCTTCTTGGGCTCCCCTTTAGCATGGGAACACTGTTAATCCCTTGCCTCTAAGGATCCTAGTGCCTGTGATCCATGCTAGACTTTGGGAGGTCGTTGACATGTCAGTCATTGCGCAGGTCATGCAAAGCTGGGACTGTTTCTACAGTTCTCTTCTTTCCCGTGCTTAGCTTTTCATGGAGAAAAGGTAGCTTTAGAACTTGACAGCGATTAGGAATGAGCCAGTAATTATACCTTTCTGTAAAGCTGGAAAGCTTGTTTCCTGCACTGAATACACTCCATTGGTAGGGTGACAGGACACATTGTAGACAAACTGAGCGGTAAGATGAGCCAGACGCCTCCCATTTTAGGAGCTGGAAGTTTCTTCTAATATCAGCTCTAAGTTTAGGGCAAGGTGTGCTTATCATTAAACACCTTTGAGTGGAGTTAGGGTAAGTGGGTTTGGGGTTCTCAAGTGTAACAAATTCTCCTGTTAGTGGGCTGGGCATGAGGGCAAAAGAATCAGTAAGGAATGTCAGCCCAGCCTGCGCCACGTGATATCCCATGTCAAACAAGCAAGGCATGAATCCATGTTTTCATCACATTCCCCACCTGATAACCCCCTCTTGTCTCCCTTTTTATTCTATCCTAAGATCCTATCTGCCTTCCTAACTGGATAGAAATATTTAAATGATCCTAAAATCTTAAAATTCTAATTTCCTGGAAGGTTTGCGCTATTAGCTTGTAAGGAAAGTAACCAGAGCACTCGCTGACCTTGCTGAGGCTCTGCCAATCAAAAACAACCTGGGCTCATCATAGAAACGATGACTCATATTTCCGAAGGCTTTTCCATAGACTCAAGTTAAGGAGAGAAAGACCTATTATTTTTACCCCCCTTTGGACAACTGTTGGATTTGTACCATAGAGTGGTTAAGCAAATTTCTGAAGATTAGACCGCTAATAAATAGAAGAGATGAGATGTATAGAGTCGGCATCCTGATTCTCCATCAAGATAGCATGAAGGAAGCTGGGATCCGAGGTCAGAGAATCCAAGACTCTGATCCAGTGACATTGGGCTCACCTTAACATGGCTGCCTCGCTTAGGAAATATGGATAAACTTTTACTCTGCCGTATGGAGCCAATATGGATGGCCTTCTTCCTTCTTTTATACAGCACGGTGAACAGCACAATACACTGTAGACCTGAACCCCAAAGTCATAATTAGTAAGCAGATATTCATGCTTTTGCAATAAAAACCAAAGATCCAAAGCAGATGGTGTTGGTGACATGTTTTACTTCTACTTTTTCCAATCATATTTACAAATGCTCCTTTATTTCTTTGATAGAAAGCAGCTTAAGATCAACCTAGTTCTCCTTCACTTCCAAGGCAACCTATGCTCCTCCTTCCCTTTGGCCTTGACATCCATTCACAATTGACCCCTACTTGTCTCATCACCCTGACACATCTGTTAAATCTACTTTCCCCTGTCCATCATCATGATTGACATTGAATGCACATTTCAGTCGTGGCTCTGCCTCCGGTCTCGATTTTTTCTAGCCCAGCCTCCAGAATTATTTCCCCTGAAAGTCTTTAAGAGCCCAATATGATACTGGAATCAGACTATGTCAGATTATTCAATGTCTCAAAATATCTGATGTGTCCACTGTTGCTTCTCCAGCACGACACCACAGCAGGGCTTCTACTTTTGTCTTCTTTCTCACCTTCCATTCCACGTTCAGAAAGTTCTAGATCCACACCAGCCTATGACAAGTTCTCAAAGGTCCCTGCTTTTCTCATCCTTATGGTGGCTTACTATTTAAAACTTATTTCACCTTATTCTCTAGGGAAAAAAATCAGCATAATTTACATTCATTAGTGTCATCACCTCCTCCAGGACATTATCTCTGTTTAGCTCCCCCCTGGGTTATGTGCTCCTCAGTACTCTGCGACTGTTCATATATCTCCATAGTGGTGGAGAAAGTTATAGGGTATGATACCGATATTCTATTATGGTTAAGAGCAAACTTTAAGGAGGTCAGGGTTGGTTTTCTGTAATTGTCACTTTCTGACAGAATTAGGTTAACGGACTCTTTGATGTCTTATTCTTAAATTTGAAAAAAAAAATATGTGTTAGTTTTTTTTTTTTTTTTTTTTTTTTTTGCAGATACTGAAGAAAAATCCCACAAGTAGGTCAGTTTAAAACAACAGATACGCTTTCGCAATTCTGAAGCCCAAAGTCTTGCAGCAAGGTACCGGCAGGCCCAGCATCCCGTCAGGCATGTTCCTGTGACTTCCGCGGCTCTGGCATTCCTCACCCGTGACTGTGTCACTCTGATGCCTACTGAGGTTATGCTCCTTCTACTCCTCTCTGTGTGCTTTTCATTTATAGTAAGACTTTTGCACATGTGTTTGTATAATTTTCAGCCCTTATTACCTAATTCCAATCCCCATTTTTCCCCTATTTCAAACTTTCTTCTTCTCCACTTGCATCCTCCTGTTTCCACGTTCTTCTGTGTACATATGGTTCACTAACTCCTGTCTGAGTTCCTATCAATGGCACATGTCTGAACTCTTGCTGGAGCAAAGACAATGTGCCAGTGAGCATAGCATGGGGAAAATTTGCTCCCCTTCCCTCTCACCCTTTCTTGACCCTCATTATTCTCTGAGGTAGGCATGGTCTCCCTTGACATTCTTCCCCTTGCATGATATAAAGTAGAGGGCTAAACCTTGTGGTCGACTCAGTTGTAGTGAGTTCGTGGTCTCAGAGGCTCCGTCATATCTGGAAGATACCACCTTTTGGGCTCCGCTATTCTCACCACCCCTTCTTCCACAATGATCTTCGAGCCTTAGAGTGTGTGTATAGGGTGGGGTATGGTGATTTAGATGTTGTGTTTAAGGCCAAAGAATCCACAGTGACTTATATTCTGCACTTTGACCCTTGCGGATTTTGGTACTGTTTGTAAGAATAACTTTCATCGGATGTTGGGTCTACTTCAATAATCTCTGATAGTTTCATTATACAAAGTTCTTTAACCTAACTATATATGCAAGAATCCTTTCTCTATCTAAGTGCACACCCCTGCATTCCAACCATTATGACATGGGCATTTTTTTTCTGACTGTTCACTCTTCATCATACTGTAGGATATTAAAAGAGCTTGTTTAGCTTTTGTGCAAGAAGGATGAAGCGTGTGACAATTGCAGAATAATCTGACAAACAATAAATGTCCAGTGAATGACAGCTATCATCATGGTGCTTGACGAATCTCAGTAACACAACTCTACTTAGTTCTTACTTTCCCATTTGGAGATCTTCATTCCTTATGTAAAAAAATAGACAGATTTAACATGGGCTGCTAACAACAAGGATTTAAATAGGTCACACGAGGTAATCTTCACTCTGTATAGAAAATTCAAGGAACCAGAGTTCTCATCCCTCATAGCACATGAATTTCAGCAGAGCTTCCAAAGTAAGCCTTTCTGCAGAGGAAGACTGCCCGTGACAACAGCATGGAATGATTTCTCCTTGGCAGAACTCAAATAACGAATGAGTTCATTGAAATGAGTTGAAGAGGTCAAGCGTGTGTGATTACAGGCCTGGAAAGACTAGGAGAGCAGCCATAAAATAGCTGCCCTGCAAGATTATAGATGTGCACATGACAGGCTGGCCGACAGTGACTTGCTCTGGGGCATTGCTGAAGCTGGCAACAAACAGGTTCCATCCAGGTTCATCTTGTCCTATTCTCACTGTGATCTGCTACATCTCCTTGACATCATTCAGTGCAGAAATCGATACTAATAATAACATCATCTATTTGAAAGAAAGGAGAAGGTAGAGAGTCCATTTCAACTGACTTAGTAAAATCTCATTCTAATGAGTTGTCCATACTCTTATCTCAATAGGCCCCTATCATGATATTGATAATGGCCTTATAATTTGTATCTCACTTTTATCTGAGCCAATGTGTCATGTTTGATATCTTACTTTGATACCCTACAATCCTTGATATTGTAGTCACTCTTTCCTCCCCTTCACATACCTTCTATTCTAGTCAAATGAAATGCTTCTTACCGCCATCTCTAGCCCATGCTTCCTCCAGTCCACATTTCCTTTCACATTTGTTTTTTTGTGTCTTGAACCCCTTTCTCTTTGATTTCCATAACCCCAAATCCTGCCTTCTTTGTAGACTCAGCACAAGTGTTATTTGTGTCATAAGGTCTCATTGATTCCTGGCTGGAGGTGACATTTCTTGTCTCTGAAACACAATTTCACGTTTCTTACCTCTCTGGTGTCTTCACCAACTGTTTCCTGGGTTGGATTTATTTATGTTCAATTTACATTGTCCTCTTAGTTTATCCAATGCCATGGACATGTTTAAAATGAGGATCATTCAAATGGTGCTCATTAGAATGGTTATTACAATATGGAGAGTTCTTGTGTCAGCAGAACTTTCTGCTCTAGATTCACAGCTAACTGGACTAGGATAGGAACCCCAGTACTAGACTGTGGTAGTTGGCTAAGGATGTGGGACATTTTTTAAGATATTTGTTAGACATTTTAAAAATTTCATCCCTGGTAAAGTTTCTTTTAAGTTCCAGGGCCCGTTTTTTAATTGGGCCATTGGTTTCCTTGGTGTTTAGTTTTCTAAGTTCTTTGTGCCACTGGGTCCTTGCACCTCATCGGAGAGGAGGACCCAGAGGAGAGTTTGGCATGCTCATTAAAGGATGCTCCGGGGATGGGAGGGGGAGGCACTGGGGGATGGGGAGGGAAGAGGGAGGGGAGGGGGGCACAAAGGGGTGGGGGGTTGGAGGGAGGCCGGTGGACCTGTTAAGTTTGTATGAGTGGAAATAAATATATATATATATATTAAAAAAAAAGACTGTGGTAGTTGACAGACCAGAGCCTGGGAAGGGACCAACAAGGATTGTGCTGTAATACTCTGGCTCAGAATGACCTGTAAGATCCAACTGTTCAGTTTTCAGGATTTGAGGAGCCAGGTGATGCCATCCCAGTGCCAGTCCCATAGCGGGATTTGCACTTTGGAAATCAGCAGACACTAAGTACTTGGCTTTTCCTACTGCCACCCAACATCCACTAACAAATAGTTATTTAAAAATGGCCAGTATACCACCACTGACCATAAACTAAATCTTCTTTGCCATTGAGAGATAAATCTACAAAAGGAAAGAATCGGAACAGAAATAAAGGCAGAATCAACTCAGAGAAAATGTTGCATACAGGAGACAAGATAGCAAAATGTCTGCAAATGACAAAGAAGCCAAATTGTCCTTGGATTCCGGTAAGGGACATGATGGTTTCTCTGGCAGCCTGCTGGAAGGAAGGATGAAAATGCTGGAAAACAAAGGATATTGCATTCTGGACACACAGCTTTCTGGGACACTCAGTCAACAGAGGATTCCGCAGGCACACGACAAACAACATTGCTGGTTCCTCTTCCCTTCTGGCACAATAGACCCCGCAACCCTGCTATAATGCACAAAAGGCAAAGGGCAAATTCATTAGTCTGATAAAGGACCCTGCTGGTTGCCATGGGCTGTGAATCATCTGGTGTTGAAACCCGAGGATGTGGCTTTAACAGTCTCTAATAAACCTCTGCAAAGACGTCGAAGCCCAAAACTATTTCTACCTTCAGGAAGGAAGTTTCTCATGCTGTGACCTGGAAGTCCGCCCCAAGATCTCTTGTCTGCAGAGTTTGTTGAATATAGTTTGCATATAATCATTTAAAATGTAAGTTTAAAGTTAATACAAATCAGCAAAAGTGAACACAGAAAATAGAATCAAGGATCACATCGACCGCCACATAATATCATGTAGTGGCAGGATCCTTGCACGATGATCACCTTTTACATATGTGTGTTCTGACCTTTGTCCCTTAAATGTTTGTGTTTGCAGAGATGAAGTGTTCACGGAAGCTGCAATGCAGCTTTCCGGGAGCTGGCTTGTTATGTGAAGCGACCAGAAAAGGGAAGGTACTTGAAAGTGTTTCTAGTCTACCTACCCACCTACAAGGAACATGGAGGTACGACCAGGAGGAAGACATTCCTCTTTGAGGAAGTAGAAGCGGGTTTTGATAGTGGAAGTGGGGGTGGGAATATTACAGGATGAGAAGAAGCCCCAGTTTGGCTTTATAACCTTCTGATGTCATTTCCTGTCTCCCAGTCATGTTGCTATGGTGAATGATTTCATAGGTTCTGACCGTATCCAAACATCCTTTCTCATACTACCGCCACAAATGGAGTTCACTCTGCCCCTAACGTTCTTCCCTGTGGTCTAGCACCTGCCTGCCTCTCTTGAGCACTGTGCTCACACATTACACACCCTTCTCCCAGCACAGAACCGGCCTAGAGCACCCACTTCCTGATTTTGATTTTAGTTTACACGTTATTTCAAACCTCTTCTCCAAAGGAAAGATGTGAAATTACACCTCTTAAGAAAGTTAGAGACCAAGGAGCTTATGTCCCGCCACCCTACAGGTACCAGCGGGCATAGTAACATGTAAATAAACCCCCGAGTCAGGTGGAACAGCCAGTCAAGGGTTAACACTAGAGCTTCTACACTTCAGAGATGTCCATCAAACACTCCCGTTGCGGGGGTCTGTGTCAGCTTCAGGATGGTCAAAGAAAGGGACCTCCAGTCCACTGGGAGAAAGAAAGTCATGGTCAGAGAACCTAAGGTTTGGGAAGAAGATCTGGGGTAACATCTTTCCCCATTCTCAGACACTGTTCCAGGGAGAATAAAAAGAGAATTTCCAAGGGGGAACTCCAAGGCCCTAGACTGTCATGTTAAAACAGGAAGGCATATTGCCAAGGGTGGCAGCGATGGTCAGTCACGAGGCTGGGGGTCATGTTCAGGGGAAAGGCCAGATAGACAGCTGATGAGGTTTGTCTGCATGGTTGCTGATAAATGACCATCAAACAGCTTAAGGGAACAAGAGGTTTATTTCCTTACGACAGTCCAATTACAGTTCTCAGTCCAGCTTGACGGGAGAGCACACGCTAACACCAGGGCCGAGGGAACTGCCCACAGCATCACCACATAACAGCTGAGAGATGGACAATCATTACTTGTCAGACCTGCATGTCTGGCCAAGTGAACAGAAGGATGCGACTTTCTCAACCAGATTTCCGTGATTTATTCCAGGCCTAATCTCACCCACCATAGGCTGGGCCTTCCCCATCAGCTAGACAATCTCCTTCAGGTTTGCTCTGGGCTTAACTCAACTACTAATTCTCCACAAATGTGCCCAGAGCCCAAACCCGCAACAGTCAAGTTGATACCTGTGCTTAACTATGACAATGGCTGTCTAAGGTAGGGGTGAGTTGGACTCCCTGCTGTAGTCTTCAAAGATAGGGTCCTGCACTAGGCCACAGACTCCCATTGGTGCGTCCATGTTCATGCTCCTCTGGTAGCATCAGAACGAGACATGGTAGAGGTGGGTGCTAGATGTTTATTGGAGAATGGCTAGATGGATGAGTTCATTGTTGCTAGAGCATTAAACTGTAGATGATTGTATCTCAATAAGCAATGTAAACAATGTCACTCAAGCAGTCCGTTACTTCATCCAAGAGTCTAGAAGGAACAAAACAGCAGCAAAGCAGAGATGCAGACTCACTGCTCCCTGGAGACTTGGCCACTCCCGAGCAAAAGGTTCATCTCATTGGCCGATATCCTGTCCTTGACGCTCATCTTGCTTCTTGATTCAGTTGTTGAGGGATGACTCCAGAGAGGCTTTGGCATACACATATGCAGATGGGAAGAGTTGGAATCCTCGCAGTCTCCAGATTATCTCAAGAGTCCAGATATCCATCTCAGTACAGACACAGACACACATGCAAACCGCGCACAGGAGAGTGGGCTTAACCCACTGTCTCACACTACTGTGGAAACTGATGGGTCCAAAACCCATTAGGCAAGCGGACATGTATGCGCTCAGATCAAAGCTGCTGCTGTGGCTTGAGTCTGGGGGATGGAAAGTCAGGCAGGATTTCTATGTTGCAGCCTGGAGGCAGAATTCTTTCACAGGAAGCCTCTCTCATTGCTGTTAGGGGATGCGACTGATTAGATAAGGCCCTCCCACATTGTGGAGGCTAATCTGCTTTATTTCAAATAAACTGGCTGCCTGTATTAATCACGTCTCCAACAATACCTTCACAGAAACATCTAGATGGAGATTTGAGCAAATAATTGATGGCCACAGTGGACAAAAAGTTAACACATGGACACATCTCTGCCATCCAGCAGAAAGTTCCCACAGTAGAGACACAACCACCAGAAAAGGGCTCTTGGCTGTAGGAGGCTGATTTCTCTGGCTGCCTTTTCAGATTTGGACAAGGGAAAGATGCATTATGGATGAGAGAATTACCGGTTTGCAAAGCGCTAATGAGGTGCACGGCAGCCGCTGACGCTCTGCCTGATCCTGGAAGGGCAGGGATTTCTGCACGGCACCTTCACAGTGCGTTCCTGCACCCAGCCGCCCATGTCCCCTGCACTTTGCAAGGTGTGCAATGCACGCTGCTTCATCCTTCAGTTGGTCTCCTGTCCCAGCCTGCCACTCCTGGCTGGATTGGACCAATGGATTCCAATGTCAGAAGACTGCAAATCTCTTTCCATGTGCCTGTTCTGCTTAGTTGCCAGTGAGTGCCATGGGAAGGCACTCACACACCCCTTCCCTATGTGGGCCAAGGGAAGCACCCAGGACCGACTGTGGGAAAGCCTGGCTGGGGTGACTCCCTCTCACAGTCTCACATGGGCGGGCACTCTAGAGACGTGGCTGGTTTGACTCACAGTTTCGCTCATGCCCAGACCTGAGGAACTAAGCTTTCTTTTTTTATTGTTTTGCATTGCTTTTTAAAACAAAGACTTTATTGTCTTCCCTGATGTGATGCGGGGCATCCTTCAGCTTTGGAAGTTGCATCAGCAGCTGATGAGGTAGATTGTTCTGGTCTCTGTTCCATGGAACAGAATGATAGTAGGATGTGCCCAGGCACTCTGGTAATATCCGAGACACTAAGGATGTCACAGGAGAGCGCGTGGTGACCCAATCTCCTACCCCTTACCATCCCTTCTCTGTTTCCCACCTAATGATCCACCTACGGCAGAACTTTGTGTGTGCCGTCTCATTGGATGGGATGGCAACTCATCCACACATCATCTGTTGCTCCACTTAGTAAAAGGGGACACTTAGAGTCAATCCACCAGTGTCTTGGCTTTGGAGTGGGTAGAAGAAGTATACCTTGTGTTCTCAATCTATATATTAGCTAATATAACCAGGCCTTTGCTCTCACAATGTATGTCAGATTGGGAGGGACAGGTGTCTGTAAATACAATGACACTCACCTAGACAGACAAGCGTCCTAGGACCCCTTGGGGTTGACCACCAAGGAGGGTCCAGAAGAGGTAGCAGTAGGAAATATGTGGACAGAACCTGAGTTGATATGCAAAGAGAGAAGGAAACTCTGTACCCACCAGGGAGACACAAGCCAAGCATTTGAGGGCTCTGAGGCACTCACAGGAGATAAGGGGTCTGGGGTCAGTGGCAGATGGATGGAGACAGGAGGCCCCCCAGTTACAAACACAAGTCTAAGCCATCAGCCCCTTTGGCCTGGTGTCCTGCCGTAGACTTTCAGCCTGTCTATCTGCTGTCAGTCGAGTCTTCCCTGGGCAGCCAGAGAAAGATTGTGACACGAGTCACCTCTGCTCAAAATCCACCTAGAAACTCTCTCTAACTCCATGGGGAGTCTGGCAGGGCTCTGGGCTTCTGGTCTGTACTTTCCTGCTCACTCTGTTCCAACCAATCCTGCCTCCTGGGCCATCCATATACCTCCGACAGGTGCATGCCTACCTCAAGAGCCTTTGTCCCGCCTGTTCCTCCACCTGGAATGTTCTTTCCTATTAGCTGCTTTTTCCAGTTGAACCTAGGATTGCCCATGAAGCATATCCCACATGGCTGGTTCCCTACCACAGATTCCTTCCACTTCCATCTCCTCATATTCCTTTCTGTCCATACGTTTTTATTATGATCATTGTCATGTTTTCTCCTCTTTATCATCTGCACTTCATCGCTGGCAAGCAGCTTCATGTTCTGGTCCATGACTCTATCCCAAGTTCTGAGAACAGCTCCTGACTAATAGTAGCTGTTGGATGAATGAAAGAATAAATGACTAAATGACATGTCTTAGCCCCCCTCTCCGTGATCTCCCTGTGTCTCCCCTTCAGCACGGAGTTCACGCTACTCGAGGCTGAGGTTCATTTTATCTGACACGCAGATTGGGAAATCGTGGCTTGTACCTCCCAATATTGCTATGGGGGTTAACTAAGGGAATTTCATATGAGAAACGCCTGGCAGAAAACAGAATTTCCCAAAATTTTTCTTTTGCTTAACATTTCACAGATGGTACTAGAATGTCTAAGAAAGGAGGATCGTCTCTTTTGATATTCTGAGCAGAAAAAAAGAGTCAACATTTGTAAACACTAGGCGAGCACAGGGTCACGGGCATGGGCAGGGTTTAAGTGTCCCTCTTGTCTCGAAGGTGTCGTTGAGAAGTATAGCATCACAGCATCCCTACCCAATGGCCATGGGTGAAGTTTTCTGGTAAAAGCATTTGGAAAATGTTGTGGAAGAACAAAGCAGAAATTAAATTTTTCAAAGTGAGTTTTAAAGTGATTTTATACTGAGGAGAAGCTACCAAGAGAGCAGAGGTCCAGATGTTCTTCATCTTCACTTCCTCTGGTGGTGACATCCTACACAACCACTCTCCGTGTTTGGTGACTTGGAAGTCGACTTGTTGAGTTATGGTCTACCAGACAGCTTGGGAAGTATACTTCTGAAGGGGAGTGTTTCTGGATAAGACTGGTTTGTTAGTCAGCAGGGCAAGATCTTCCCCTTCCCGGGTGTGGGTAGGCACTATCCAGTTGGCTAGGGGCCTAGATAAAGCACAGAAGCGAAGAGAAGGCTAAGTTACTTTCTCTCAGCTCCTTCTCCTCCTTCTTCTTCCTCCCGTTCCTCCTTCCTCTCTCTTTCCTCTAAAGCTGGATCTTCCTCTCCTGCTTTGCCTCAGGCCTTGAAATCTCCAGACTGTCAGAATGGTAAACTGGCAGAACTATATCACCAGCTCCCCTGGTGCTGAGCTCTTCAGACTGGCACTGAGCCAGGTAACCCCATGCCTGGGTCTCCAGCTTTCAAATGGCCCTATTGTGGCACTTCCTGGCCTCTATAACTACATGTGCCAAATCCTTTAATAACCGTTCCTCATCTATCTACCCTTCTGTGCTTAGCTGTCTACACTGTTGGCTCTATTTCCCTAAAGAACCCTGACTGATCTAGTCAGTTTCGACTACCGGCCTTATTCAGAATTCGCCTGCTTTACATGCATTTTGTGTAGTGTGTGCATGTGTGCGTGCATGCGAGGAACTGAAATGTTATCCAAAGTGTAAGCAATTAACTTTGATAGATAAACATGACTTTGCAGAGTTCAAAAGGTATTTGATGCTTATACAAGTTTGGAGGCAAAAACTTAGTGGCATTTATAGATGATATCATGAAATGCAGGAAAAAAAAACAGTAGACGTAAGAGGACCCCACTACTGGGTGGCAGAGTGGGACCCTTGTGTCTCTGACCCTCAGCCTGCGCTATGGGAAGGACTTATATCCACCTGAAAGATGGAGACGCAGGGGGATGGGGGGCAGACACAGGAATCAGCCTGGCTTTGTCCTCCCAGGTAATTTCCCATAAGCCACTTTGTTGCCACAGAACTGGGGACTTGTAAGCACTGAACAGCTGCTTGCCTTGATTCTACCCAAATATCTGCTGTCTTGAGCATCTTTTATAGACATGGGAGGGGGGAGGTCCTGCTTCCCCAGGAAGCCCGGCTGCCCTTGTACTTTCCCCAAGCTTCTTGGGCTGCCAGCTAGAACCCTACAGGCAAAGCAAGTGAAAAAGGTTTCCAAACGGGGGGACATGGAGAGGCTGAAGCAGGCTGGGGAGAAGCTGCGGAAAGAAAGTGACTGTTGTGCTTCCCTCTGAAGCCCCTTTTTGTTGCCCGGCCTCGCTGAAAGCAGCGGGCTGGGAGCCTCCGCCGAGGGACAAAGAGCTTTTCTGGCTAAGAGAAGCAATTGTGGCCAGGATGGGCCAAAACCGGAGGGAAGCATTTTATGGGGTGACAGGGGCCTAGCTTCGGTGCCTGAAGGATGTAATTTAATTCCGCAAGCGCTAGAATGCACCTGCTCTATTCTCGGCTGACCCTTGTGCTGGAGAGGCCATCCTAACCCCCCAAAGGCCAAAACGATTAGAGACAACTTTCTGTCCACCCATTCGTTCCCTGGATCACACACACTTCTTCGGCCGTGTAATTTAGTAATTAGGAACATCGCTCAGAGTGGGCGTGGCTTGCACACCTGCGATCCCACAGTCAGGAGGCTGAGACAGGAGGATGATCAATGTCAGGCGCCTGGCTGCATAATGAGACCTTATCTCAAAAAGATGAGAGAGAGAGAGAATGAAATAAGACACACATCTATTGATGCATTCAACACGTGTCCATTAAGTACTCAGCGCCTTTCAAACAATTAAGGGGACAGACAGTCCCTCTAGGACAGTGGTGAGTGGGAGTGGGAGGGAAAGTGAAGGGAAGAAGTAACAGAGAGGACAAGAGAGAGAAACAATGACCATGACAGGTAAATTACATAGTATGCAAGGCTAACAAGTGCTATGGGAAAATAAAAGAGCAAGGGGTCTTGGGAACACCGGTTGTCAGGGAAAACCTTACCTAGAAAGCCACATGTGAGCAGAGGTCAAACCAGGTGTGAGAGGGGGCAGGCCAGGTGGGTGTGGGTGGGGGAGGCAGGCAGACCAGCTAGAGACAAGGTCTCAGGGAAGAACGCTCATCGCCTGTTCCGTCTAGACACAGCAAGGAAGCGTGTGGTGGGGATAAGAGAGGGAGAAGAGAGGAGGCAAGAGGGAGAGGTAAAGCCAGGGCTAATTGTGCAGGAGAATCACACTGCCATGGAGGGCCACCACCTTTACGAAGTGATACGGGCGGCCGGAGCAGGACGTGGCAGGGGGGTGCCACGGGCTAACAGGCTCATTGCAGCCACAGCCCAACCATGGGAAAAGATCTCCGATACAGCGAGACCTGTGAAAAGACCACTTCAGTGATGTTGGGGACGGGTGACTAGGGGCGGACAGCAGCTCGGGCCAAGCTGGTACTAGAGCTGATGAGAAGCAGCTGGGTCCAAGATTCCCAATGCAATGAAGTGGGGCCCCAAAAGAAGGAGAGGGTTCCCCAGTGGTTCCAAGTTAATAGACCAAGACAAAAGAGAGTACTAAGGGGCTTCTTAAAGTTTGGGCTTAGGACAGGATTGACCGCTAAGCAAGTAAACCACTTGCCTTCAAGCATGAAACCTTCAATCCCCCCACAACTCACAATTAAAAAAAAATAGGCATGGTGGTATATATGTGCTTAGAATCCCAGCACTGGGGAGGCTGAGACTCCTCAATACCTAGTGATTCCCGACCAGCCAGCACTGCCGATTTGGGAAAATCCCAAGCCAAAGAGAGACTGTATCAGAAAACAATGTTGATAATATTTGAAAAACAACAGTCAAGACTTGCCTCTCATCTACAGACTGAACATTTACATACACACTATGCACATACATGCACACACATGCACACATGCACACATATGCACACATGTACACATACACACACACGGATGATTTGGGAAAGGGTTGACATTCCCAGCGTCTTCTAGTATTTAATATGTAGATCTTTAACATCATTCGACCTATATTTGTGGATATGAAGTATGAGGGAAGGTGACAGGATCAGGTCATATCGAAGGAGGGGGAACCAAGAGACCAAGACCAGGGTCTTCGTTCCTAGCTGAAGGATAGATCATGATAATGGTCTGCCATCAAACTTCCCACACCCTGTCACAGGCTATTGTGCTAGCGACAGCCATGCTCGTGTATTTATGCATTATCTGTGCTTACCTTCCTGCTACAACAGGAATCTTGTTGAGTTACCCTGAACAGAGACTGTGCAGTCCATAAAGCTTTGCATATTATCTGGCACTATGCAGAAATGGTTTGTGGACCCCTAATGATCACTGTTTCTCATGACAACATCATAAATAAACATGACACAGTTGTGCAAACAGATATCATCTATTGCAGTTCTCCTGCATGGTTGCTGATAAATGACCATCAAATGGCTTAAGGGAATAAGGAGGTTATTTCCTTAGTACAGCCCGGTTACAGTTCTCAGTCCAGCTTGACGGGAGAGCACACACCAACACCAGGGCTGAGGGAACTGGCCGCACCATCACCACGTAACAGCTGAGAGATGGACGATCCTTACTTGCCAGACCAGCATGTCTGGCCAAGCGTACACAAAGATGCCAACTTCCTTAACTAGTTCTCTGTATTTTATTCATCTGTTTAGGACCTAGTCCCACCCACCATGGACTGGGCCTTCCCCATCAGCTAGACAATCTCTTGCAGGTTTGCTCTGGGCTCAGCTCAACCATTAATTCTCTACAACTGTGCCCAGAGCTCAAACCCTCAGCTGTCAAGTTGACACCTGTGCCTAACTATGACATCGTCATAGACAAAACAGAGAAGGCCTTTAGCTTGAGGCGCACCAGGACTCTCTGTCTGTAACACAGGCTAAGATCTTCCCAGATCCTGACCTCAGATCCAGAGTAAATTCTGAGGCATCTCCTTCATCCCTCGGTTATTCCAAAAGCATGGTTCGAAAAATAAGAATTATGACCCTTCTAGATCTCTAATAATTCATATATAGCACACACATGCACATATATAATCTAAATATACTTAGATCAAAAGTAAACAGTGTAGTCAAAATCATCAAGGAGACTGTGCAAAACAATCACTATACATTGGATGAGTTAGTACTGGCATAAAAATCTCAAAAACATTTTATAATGGGCATTGAGAGTTCAAGGCCTACCAGGGAAGGCTAACAGTCAGTTCCTGCTCTGGTAGACACCTTTTGACTCAGAAAGCAAAAACACAATGTTTCCACATGCCTGAATTCCCCCCAGTCAGCATGTAGGTGTTAAGTATTTCTCTCTCTCCACAGTTTGAAACCTGAGGTGGAATGAGGGTACTAAGGAGTTGACATTCCCTCATAGATTGTCGCCCTGGATTCTAGCCACTCCCTCCTGAACCCCAATTCCCACTCTGTGAATTCTTGCTTATGCTGCACGAAGTCTCAGGAAGTGATAGGGTAGAAAAACCTACGGAACAGGGATGGGAGAGAAAGGTTCTGTCTCTGCAACTACGAGCTTCTTGGAGAAGTCTCTTCATTGATGTGGCTGTTTGAGGGTCACCAACATGACTGCAGAGAGCCCCTCATTGGTTTGCAAGGTGGGACTTAATGTTCTCATTTCTTTGTTCTGCTTCTGTGGACCTACTGGGTGAGCAGATATTTGTTCATGTCTCCCCAAGAAAAGCCCATTCGACGGAGTCCCCAAAACTTTCAGCTACAATCATTTTTGCCCCTTCTAATAAAAATTCTCTAAAAGTCTTCTCTACCTTCCTCCATTTTCTCTGAACTTGAATAGCTGTGTCAGGAACTGACAGTCTGTGACTTACGTCACCATAATCCATGTGGAAATCCTAACCTCCAAATGTTAAAGTGATATGAGGATGAGCATATGTGGAAGGTCCCCCCCCCTCTCTCTCTGCAAAAAGTAAGGCATATAAGGAAGACACCTGCTTCTCATTTCATTTCCCCCTCAAATTGGGTTTCTGTAAGCCTGGAGATGGCCCCCCAAGAGCCCTTCAGGATGGGGTCCTAAACAGCAGAGCTGTAAGCACATCAGTGTCACCCACAAAGTGAAGGGGGTCTGTGGCCCGGACCTCGCACCTTCGAGGCCAGGGATGCAGCCCCTGCCCTCCCCGAGGGAGCAGCACCTGCGCCGTCACCTCCAGCACAGGCAGCCTCGCTGATGCTCCCTCCACCCTCATCCAAATCTGACGACCACCTGTCAGCCAGCCGCAGCAGCAGAAGTTGCTATGCAAACACCCAACCCCTCTTCCTCCTCCGTTTTCAACCCCCCCTCTCATGTATATTACCAGAATCCACCCAGACACCAGTTAACAAACCTAAGGCTCTGTTTTATATTCCCAACCCTGTGCTCTGCACGTCACCGGTCCACAGCACCTCCACATTTCCAACACACAGTTTGCATTTCTAGCAAGCGACTCTGTTTTCTGGCCTAAATTCTTGCGCCCCCTCTATAGAGTGTCACGTTCGTGTTCCAGCTCCTGCCCTTGGATACCAGGGGCTCCTCGGGTTCTCCAGTCTTCCAGATAAACCTCGGACAGGGGCAAATCTGACCATATCACTCCTCGGAGCATCATTCATCCACTACAGGTAGGACGAAGGAAGACACCTGCTTCTCATTCATTTCCCCCTCACATTGGGCTTCACCTACTTCCCTATTTTGAATTCTATTTCCTTTCATGTGACTTTAAAGGAGCTCATCGCTCTGGGTGCTGTCCCAGCTTCTTCCGACGACTTCTGTCATGACACTCCTACATACTTTCTTTCCAGGTCTGGAAGGGCCGTATGTTCTCTTGGTTTGCAACTCCTCCATCCCCTTCTCCCTTCCCTTAGACACTCCGAATGCTTCATTAGTATTTATTCTAATAGATTGATTTTTACATGCACTAAATCTTCCCTTCCGTTATTCATTCCTGATAAACTTGTCATTTAATATATATATATATATATATATATATATATATATATATATTTCTTATTTGCATACTATTTACTTTAGCAAATAGCCTTTCCCCAATTCCAGTTATTTAGCAGAATAAAAGTTTCCTTTTCTTCTCAGATAAGAATAGTATGTGTTTCTATTGACCTCACAAACTCTAGCATTGGCTAAAGGCACAAGATCCTTGGAGGCAAGGGATTGACAGCCACAGTAGTGTTCCTATGCTTAAGGGGAACACGAGAAAGGGTTCAGGGAAATGCCACTGGGTCCTTGTACGTCATCGGAGAGGAAGACCAAGAGGAGAGTTGGGCATACGCAATAAAGGACTCTCTGGGAATTGGGGGGGAGGCACTGGGAGATGGGGAGGGAGGGAAGGGGAGCAGGGGGTTCAGGGAGAGGAGGGGGGGAGGGAACTGGTCTACCTATTAAGTTTGTATGAGCGGAAATAATAATAAAAAATGTTAAAAAATTTAATAAAAGAATATTATGTGTTTATCTTTCCTTGGTAAAGAATTTTTCTTCTCAGAGTGGTTCAGGAATTCCCCTTCTGTTTATCTTGTTCTTCTATTTCCTAACTTTCCAGGAAAGAAACAAGCCAGGAAAGAAAAATGTCATCAATTTTTAATTATAACCACTCTGAACACATATTTATACTCATATTTCTCTGTGGGAACCAATCAGTTGTTCTCTCTTTCTCTCTCTCTTTCTCTCTCTCTCTCCCTCTCTTTCTTTTCCTTCTCTCTCTCTCTCCCCCTCTCCCTCTCTTTCTCTTCCCTCTTTCTCTCTCCATCAGAAAGGAAAGAAATCTAGAGCCTGGCTAACCCCTAAAGGTGACTCTATTCTAGAGATAGAAAAGTAGAAATTTTGAGTGGAGAATTATCCATGTCTATCCACTCTGGGACCCAGGAGACACTTCATATCTAAATGGAGTTGGAGATGATAGCACTTGACATGTTAGCCATGCCTAGGGCTGGGAGACAGTTTAGTGGGTAATGTCCCATAAGCAAAACAACTAGAGTTCTGATTCTTAGAATTTACATAAATGCTGGGTAGACGAGTCAGTCTGCCTGTAATTCCAGCCTTGGTTTATGGAGAGCAAGCTGAATAGGCAAGACTAGCCATGTAGGTTCATTCTGCGTTTGAATAGAGATCCTGTCTCAATGAATAGGGCAGAATGACTCCTGACATGAGCCACAGGCTTCCAAGTGTCCATGCACACATGTCCCCTCACGAATATACAAACATACATACACACAGACGCATGAAAGACACATCCTTCACCATTATAATAGACTTTACTCTGCTGAGAATTATATATAAATAAAGCTGATAGGGTTGTAATTTTCAATACAAAGAAAGACGATTCATTATAAACATAACAAACCATGTTTGTTTAGGTTTCTTGAGAGTCTTTCTTTGTAGCAAGGGCTGGCCTGGAGCTTCTGAGGATCTGTCTAGCATTGAGCTTCCATTGATCTCCTGTCTTGCCCCCCAAGTAGGGAGATGACGGGTGTGCGCCACAGCACCCAGCAAGTCTTTGGACATTGTCCAGGGAGGGAAACTGTTTCAAAGGAACAATAACAATACAAGTAGTACTCAACGAGTAACCATTAGAAAATGGACTGAGGACGCCCCAGGTGATGGTCCTCAAGTTTATAAATTATCACACAAGTTCTTGAACCAAAGCCTATCTAACTTTAAAGCTTGCACTTCATCCATTACTAGCTCAGTCTTTCAGTTTTCTTACGTGGCTGAAATGCACTTAATAATAGAAATTAACATTGATCAAGTGTTTCCTGTCTTCCAGCCTCAGTTATTATTACCTTTTTACATCTCATATTTAACGCACAATCTATAGGGATAGCAGTATTTTATTAACACATGTATATACATATATATTTGTATATACACATATATACATATGCATTATATACATATGCATAAACATATGCTATACATACATATGTATATATACATATACATTATATACATATGCATAAACATATGCTATACATATATAGATAAATACATTTATACACACATTTCAAGGTACATGTCTATTTATGTGTACATAAGCTTATATGCATATCTATGTGTATATATGTATAAAGAGACATAAACAGATATATACACAGGTACCTATATACATATACACATGTATACAATATATGGATATATCCATACATACATATAATAAATATGATAGTACCATAAGAGTTATGCCCCCACACACATAGGCACCAAAAGGGCACAAGTCGTGTCCGCAGCCTCACAGTGAGCAACGGCACAGCACCCTGGATGCTCACATTGCTTCTGCACCGCACGTCTGGGTTTTGCTGGGCCACTCGTCTGTGCTGGATGAGGCAGCGAAGTCCCTTGTGCTGTGTCATATGTACCATTGTGCTCCCTGCACCTAACACTGTCTGAAACCCAGCAACAAATATGGATTGAATTGAACTGGTGAACTGAGGAGAAGTTGTTACCCAGAACAGGTCTGCACTTTAGGACCAGAGATTTCTGGCAATTTCTTCAGAAAAAGAAAAGAGCCTGGCATTCAAACAGCAAATTAACGTACGAGTGTTTGGTGAATTTCTCACTGTTTATCTTTCTGAGAAACTTCTGTGTTTTTGGCTGTGGCCCAGAGCTGGAGAGCCATACACAGAAAAGAGGCCCCTCGACTCCTCCAGCCTGTTGAGAATGACCCCCTCACACTCCTCTTGTGTGATTCTCGGCCAAATGTTGTTCAAAGACCCCAGGGACCAGAAAATGCTTTTCTGTTTACATAGGAAGCTTGAGGGGACTTCAGAGGCTTTTATGCTCGGGACATCAGTCAAAACAGGGGTACAGAAAGTCTTGGGATTTCCTGAGGAGGTGATGTTGATTCCCAATAAATGATGATGTTTATGAGGGTTGGTAGATAACACAACACAAGCATGTTTTTCAGTCTGTGTTGGTTAATCAATCCGGTGGGACCTAGTTAAAATTTACCTACTTTTTCTTGAGAAAAAAAGCAGCACATTGACCTGAAAAAATGGGTGCATGTGAAAATCAGGCTGAGACACCAAATGTTATGGAGTCATCAAGGGCCATTGAGTCAGATATCTGAGGGACAGATGCAAACCCAGAAAGACCAATAGAAAGACCAGCTTCTTTCATCCATTCATTCATTCATTCATTCATTCATTCATTCATTCTCAGGAGGAGAGCAACCAAACCCGTAAAGCCCTGGCAGGATATTTGAGGATTCTTGAACTCTGTAGGACAATGGTAAGCTTGATAGAAAGAAATAAAGCCATTAAACAATTCAAAATTTGCTTCTGTAAGGAAACACCTGCATTTTTCCATTAATTAAAACTGAAACCTACATGCCTAATCAAAAAAGTCCTGACTCTAGGAGTATTATCACAATGGGCTTTTAAGTGTCTTATTTTTCAATATACATAACCACTAAGAATCAGAAATTTTTTAAATATCTTTTTTAAAAACATTGTCTTATGTATCCCAAACTGGCCTCCAATTCACTACCCCTTAGAATTCAATGGAGTTCAGTAACATCTAAGAATATATAACCCACCTAACAAAGTCATCAGAGATTCTAGTCTAAGGTCAAAGGAAAGACGTCTACAGACATGTTCCTCACATCTGTGGTTAATGTAAGGAAATGTAAGGAATGATTTAAACATTCATTAATAATGAAATAATTGCATAAATTGCTTGGCTACATTCCAAAGAACAACAGAATGGAGATGGATATATGAGATTTAAAAAAAATCTTAAAATATAGCATTAGACAAAACTAAGTTTAAAATGCAAAGAATGGTCAATAATACATTTGATTTTGGATGCTATTGATATTTTGTATATGTTAATTTCTGTCCATGAGGACTGAGAAAATAATACTCATGCACTCTGTTTTTCTTCTCACAGAGAAGATAGATATACAGAGAGATTAACTGACCATTCAAGGGTTATATCTCAGATCTATGAAGCAATCCCAGGACTTTCTCCCTAGGGAAAAGATGCCGACTATAACTCCAAACATCATATCCAAATTCCATTAACAGGAAGAGAAACAGGCAAAGATTTTTTTTAATCATAAGAAATGTTTCCTACAAGTTAGACTGTAACAATACCAACAAATCTTTTTCTTCTTTTTTCTAATGTATATGTGATATGGAGTACATGTGTTTATGTATGGTTCCATGTGTATGAGCACATTCGTGTGCATATGTGTGAACAAGCGTGTATATGGATGAGCAAGGTTGATATCAGGAATTATAATTTATTGCTCTTCCAATTTACTGGTTTGTTTGTTTTAAGCCTGAGTCTCTAAACTGAGTATTCAACTGTACTGCTAACCTGGTTAGTCAGCATGCTCTAGGAATTACTAGGCTCTGCCTTCATGACCTGGAATTACAAGGGGTGGAGGTCACCATACTTGCCTGAAATTTTACACAGAATCTGAAGAATCAAATCTGAGTCCTTTTGCTTACACAGCAAGTGTTTTAACCACTGACTCATCTCCCCAGATGTACCACTGAATCTTCTTGGCCAAATCCTAGTCCTGTTACATAGGCATCATCGTCCCATGGGCACCCAGACAAGATATTCTCCCTGTTTTTCCTTGTAAAAACCAAACTCAGTCCGCTGCAAAGGGGAGAGTAGATTACAGTAAAAAAAAAAAAAAATAGGTGATACAGATACCCGGTGCACATTCACACTCCAGCAAGATAGTGAATATCTGATAAGCAAGGGAAGGAAATGGTGTGTGGAGAGCTCGGATGGAATGGCTCAGTTTGCTTTAAAGAACAGCACTTGAAACAAAAATGGTTGTGGATTCATTAATATACCTGATACATATAAGAATGGTTTCTTAAATTTATGTATGAACAGATCACTGTCCTGTTTGAATTAGACAGCTAGAAAATTAAACTTTTTAATTTTTTTTTATTTCGGCAATTTCATACATGATAGATGTATTGTGAAAACACTGGACCTCCTCCAAAAACCACCCCTTTCTTTCCCAATTCTGATGATCTCCTGCTTCCCAAGCAACCCCTCCTACTTTCATGTCTTTTTTGTGCAGGTCTTGTGTAGATGGCCACAGCTGTTGTGTGCACATGACTGTAACAGCCATGTCAGGTCCAGGACACAAAGTTTCAAAACCTTCTTCCCTGGTCTCCAGCTCTTCCTGTCTTTCTACTCCTTCTTCTGCATGTTCTCTGGGCCTTGGAGGAAGTTAAACACGTGTCTTAATAAGGAATTGGGCGCTCAACACTTACTCATTTTAAGCATTTGACCATTTATGGGTTTCTGCTTTAATTATCACCTACTGCAAAAAGAGGCTTCTCTGACCAAGCCTTTGAGCAGCACCACTACAGGTGTAAACATGCATATTTTGACTATTTGACTACACGTCTATTTAACACAATATTGGAAGTAGAGTCCCATCTAAGGCCTTAACTTCCCAAGCCAGGGGCTCTTGACCAGATTTACATGACCAAGCATGCATTGCTGTGGGACAGGCTCCAAATCCAACCAGGAAGAGATTGGTTGCCCCAGAGTGGCAATGCCACTATTGCACAAGTGGACATACCTTGCCTGGCAGGTTGATATTGTAAGGAGGAGGTGGTTAACCCCACTGACGGCTTTTCTCCCATATTATAGCACTTTCCCCTATGAACACTTGCCAGAAGGAAGGAAGCTTCCAGCACAGTTTCTCCTTTCTCTCTTTCCTGTAGCTTCAGTATAGGTTCTTATTTTTTTTCCTGTAATTTATTGATAGAGTCTTATCATCTAGTTCTGATGGGAAAACAAAAGCAATGACCATGTCCTGTATGGTTTTGTAAGTCTTTAAGGACTCTCTGGCTAACAGCTCATGGGGAAACAAACCACACAGGGGTTGTAACTTAGAATATCTATGACTACTATAAGTAAGATTATATACCCATGCAGGTACCCCATTGTACCTTAAAGTTTTTAATGGTGCTTTTTTTTAAGTAAGATGAGCTGAAAAAGTTAAAGAATTGTGTATGCTAAGATCCTTCAGAATACCACTTTATGTGAAATTCAACACACCTATAATGATGTGATAGGCACACTGAGGCTCTGGATAAAGTTGTGAAGAATTAACTAGTAGTTGAGTGAAATCCTGAGCAAGCCTGCAGGAGATTATCTAATTGATTGGGGGAGACCCAGCCCATAGGGGGGACTATTCCTTGGGCAGGTAAGAGATAGTTAAATAAGCTGACACTTTTTGGCATATTTGGACAGACAGGATGCCTGGTAAGGGAAGTTTACCCCTCAGCTATCTGGTGGATATGAGGCATGGCCAGTTCCCTAGGCCCCTGGCGTTGGTGGGAGCTCTCTTGCCAAACTGGACTAACAACTGTAATCAGACAATCATAAGCCAGAATAAAACTTCTGTTCCCCTGTAAGCAATTTAAGCATGAAATTATCAGCAGCATGCAGATTTTAAATGACAAATGCCTTATTTATTTAGTAACATCATTTAGACAAATATGGCAATGTGTTACTTAACAACAGGTTGTATTCTGAGAAATGAGTTTTATGGCCATTTCATCATTGCACAAAGTCAGAAAATATCCTTGTGTGGATCTTGATGCCATGGTCTAGACTATGGGTGCATGACATTGTATGCACAGCCCACCACTGACTGAAACTGCTGTGCAGTCTATGGTGGTACGTCAGAAATGACAGGATTTTAGGCTGGAGAGATGGCTCGAGGGTTAAGACTAGGTCTCACAAGCAGAAGGTCCTGAATTCAGATCCCAGGTCCCACATAAATAAGCCAGGTGTGTAAATGGTAGCAGCCTGTACTTCTGGCCCTGGTGGGCAGAGCCTGAGAAATCTCAGAGTGATGCAAAAAGAATGTAGAAACAACACAGGAGGAGTCTCGAAAGTCACTCTTAGTCCTCTATAGGGACACACACACACACACACACACACAAAATAAATAAATAAAAATGAATGAATGAATATAAATAAATAAAATATTTTTTTAAAAAGAAATTCCAAGATTTGACCAAACTAGATGGGCGCCCTGTGGATGTTTATCTAACCGTTCAATTTTGCTTTCTCAGCAATTTTAATAGTTCACAAATTTTAAAATAAACCTAATTTTCTTTCTTGGTGAGTTTGAAACAGCATCTTTCCATGTTTCACAGGAAATCTGGAACACATTATGGAGCCCAAGGTGACCTTGAACTCACAGCAATTGTCTCAGTCTCCCAAGTTCTGGGAAAATCGGCATGTACCACCAAACACACTGTGCAGTTAGTTTTCAAGGGCCAGGTTTTACACTGTGGTCCTTCAATTGAGACAAAATTTGTCTACCAAGCTGTTACATTCACCAGCAACTTAGAAGACAGAGGCTTCTCTATAAATTTTTCCTGCCTGAAAAACCATCTATTTTAATTTTTAGAATGAACTGCCAAATTCATAAAAAATCTGAACTTTTGAGTAGTAAATGTCATTGTTACGATTAACCAGCATCAGGTAAACATCAGCGACATTGAATAACAACAAAAATATACTTGGGTTGTCGGTTCACTGATGATAAATTCTGAAAGATTTCTTATGTTTCTGAGTCCGTGAACTTGACTGGGTCACACTGTAATGAAGCGAGCAAAAGTCAAAGATACCGTTCTCCTAGGCATGGAAGCGTGTGAGGAATTTCTGTTTACTTTCTTTTTTTTTTTTTTTCACTTTCTTGTTGGCGAGTATCTGTTCATTGAGTGGAACAGAAGAAGCAGATGTAAGCCTCTGGCTTGAAAGCAGAAGGAACCAAGTTCAAATCCCAAATCCCATATAAAAACACTGGCAGAAATGGTGGCATCCTACACTTCTGGCCCTGGGAGGTGGAGACTGGGAAACCCCGGAGCAAAGGAAAAAGAGGTAGAGTAATCTGGAATGATTCCTGTACCTCTGGGCTTCCACAGGCCCGCACGTGTGCACACACACACACGCGCACACACACACACACACACACACACACACACACCATGCAGGTTCAATTAGATGTCACTTCTCTCAGAATGCTGAAGCAGGGTGAGCATACAATGTCTCAAAATGCTTCACCACGCACCCTTCATGCTCCCAGCTTCCTATCCTTGGAGACAGTTTACTAGTTCTTATTTGTCTGCCTTGGAAGAGTGTAACCTCCCAGAAGGAAAGCACATGGTTTTGGCCCCGTGGCTTTGCCAACCCCAATTACTCATCACGTGGTACCCAATAATGTTCTGATGAATACATTTTAAGAAATGAGTAAAGGCAGCTCAGTCTTCTTCCTCTGTCACTGTGTTCAATGTTGCTGTGGCTGCCTGGCCAGGGCAGAGTAAGGGTCCTTCCGATCCAAAGGCTTCCTTCATTCCAACTACACAACTCTAAGCTGCTCCAAAAAGCCCAATAGACAGAAACAAGCCCCTGTGTGTTTATGTTACAGTTGGCGTATTTGGAATTTCCCTCCACAGCAATATCAGAAATGGGAAGTCTCCAGACACAGTAGCCAACACCAACCTAACGAGTCTGAGTGCAGAATGCACTGCCAAAAATCCTACGTGATGCGGAGCTGTGACGTCAGGAACTAAACCCAGTACAATGCTCAGGCGCCTTGTTCATTTCCTGTTTTTCCAGTAAATTCACATTGACACATCCTTTGATCTTTCTAGATCTCAGCTGTCCAAAAGATACATGACTTTTACTTACAATTAAATAATTAGAGCTTCAAGTATCTTAGGATTCATTACTTAGGTTCCACTCATATTTCACACCAAACCGATGAAATATATACACCTAAGAAAAACAGCTGTTAAATTGATGAATGAAACAGAGGACCTACATGTCATAAGCCAACTGTTGTTGATGATATTAATATGATGAAGTGGAGTAGGTTGACTGGTGTCATTCCAAAATTCATACCCATCAAGAAAATCAGAGTGGGTTACATTATTTATGCATATGGTCTTTGAAAAGGAACTTGATGAAGGCTTTTGAGACGTAGTCACCCTAGAGTTAGGGTAGTCTTTAAGTATCCCTGGTAGAGTAGAAGTCACATGGAAATACAGACCAGGAACACTGGTGCCTTTGCCTGTGGTATTTATAGGAAATACAGCCCTGCTGATGAAGCAAATCCAGGAGTCGAATACACCACTGATTTTTTAAAACACCAAAACTAATCACACTATTGAAAATGGTAAAAAAAAGATACTGAATCTAGTGGAAACCGTGATCAGACACTTTAGCCCTAGATAGGATATGAGGAAATCACATCAGCAGGTTGGAGAGAAAATTTTGTCAGTAAAATACATGTCTTGCAAGCGTGAGGATGGGAGTTTCCCCAAAATTCATAAAGGAAAAAAAGGGGGGGGGGGCAAGAGATGACAGTCCTGCAGCTCCTCCCAGTTCAAGTTAGCCCCGCCTATCTGACGAGTTCCAGGCCAGCGACAGACTCTGTCTCATCGAAAGGTAGATGCTCCCTGGGCTCCACACTCTTACTTGCATGCCTTCACACACATGACCATGCATGCACAGGGATGACCCCATGCAACCTGAACATACATGACCACACATTCACACACACACCCTCCACATGCACACAAGGAAAGTACATTTCTGTGACTAGAAACTTCGTTAGGATGGCCACATGAGCAGAAATAAGACCACTTGTCTACGATGGAACTAATGTATACTTTTTTAGATAGGCAAGGCATCTTTTACCTCAAACAGCTAGCGAAAAGTGATCCCAGAGGGAAGCCATTCTTCTAACAACAGACCTGGTTACTAGAAAGAGAAACTAGAACTTCACACAGCACCACAATAGGCAGCGTGTTCCACGCTCTCCCTTGCCACCCTTTCCTTCAGATGCTATACCCGCCAGCGTAGACTAGAACGTACTTTTCTTGAACACAGAGAAAGATGATGTTACTCTCTGCACATTCTGTGAAGTAAATGAAACTGGGTCTTGCCAAGGTAACGGCCAAAGTCATGTTCAAACTTTAAATACATGTTCTGTGCATATATGTGCACGTGTACACATGTGTGCATGTTTATGCATGCATGCATTGTTCCTTAAACTCATCTATAGCTCTCCAGCTAATTTTTGAAACACTGAACAGTAGAAATTGCCATTTTGCCTAGATCAACCAAGTGGTCAGCGGCCCCTGAAGGTCCACTGGTCTCCTCCCCCCCAGCACTGGGGTTACCCTTTTATTCTTCTACACCGGGATTTTCAAATCATGGAGAGCTAGACACAGTTGCTCATGCTTATGCAGTAAGGGCTCTTACCCATTGAATCATCTCAACCCTCTAAATACAGGTTCTGCTTTCAAAATGCAATACCACAATGTGCAATTTCTAGCCCACTCATTTCTCTTCATGGATAAAATATCATTTTAATGACATATAATTGGTAAATGCGTAAGTCATATTGCATTGATATTTGTGTAAACAAATCATAATATTTCATTGAATCTTAAGTAATTCACACATTTCCCATTGGTTCACACAGCCATTACTACTGTCTTTTCTACTACAATAGTAGCAGATCAAAATCTTTATCATCAAATGTCTTGGCTTAAAGACTTTGGACAAGAGCTGAGATGGCTTATTAGGTAAAGATGCATGCAAACCTGCAACCTGAGTTCAGTCCCAGAGCCCCCCTGGTAGAAAGAGAGAACTGATGTCTAAAGTTATACTCAGACCTCCACAAGAACATTTATGTCTGCTCAGACCTCCACAAGAACATTTATGTCTGTGTTCTGTCTTGCACTCTTTCTCAAATAAAATATTTAAAAACATCATTGACCATTGATGATATTTACAATTATTTCTTTAAGATAGGTTCAAAAGATAAAAGAACATGACTCGAGTCAGATGGTATTAAACTTTTAAAAGCCATTATTGCTATATGCTGACAAAAACTATATAGCAATTTATGTTCCCACCAGCAGTGTGTAAAAGTGGGAACGAAGCAAGACGGATATTCCAGATACCAAAATATGTACTAATTCTTGTTTTCTCATGACTACAACTACATTTCATAAAGACCTAAAGTAAAACAGAGGACAAATACGCCCATGAAATAACCCATTAAGCTACTGTTAAATGTATATGCATGACCTCCAGTTTATACCCACGGATATACCCAAGAGAAATAAGGGAAAGTCTGTGTCAGTTTTTTGATTCATAATATTTGACACAGGAATGGCCCGAACATCTGTCATCAGTAGAATAGATACATGAGTTATGGTATATATAAAAGGAAATATTACAGGAAAACTTTAAAAAGAATGACCCGTTACCACAAGTAGTAAAGTGAGCATATATATCTCTTGAGCATTGTGTGACATTAAAAAAAATATCCACGTACAAAGTAAAAAATGTTATCTATTAATAATTCCACTTTCATTGAGTTCAAGGACAGGTAAATATAACCGTTGAAAATCACAGTAAGAACAATAATGAGGAAAGATAATAGCTCTTAGGACTAACTAGGAGAAAAGAATAGAAGTGTCTCCTGGATATTGGAAAGTTTCTATGTCTTTCTCTTAGAAGTTGGACATAAGAAGACATGAAATTCACTGAGTTTAAAATTAGTTCAAGATGTCATATGAACGTTGTGCATTGAGCTGCAAAATGATTCGTCAGCTAAAGGCACTTTGTTGAGTCTGACAATCAGAATTCAATCCCTGGAACCCACATGGTTCCACATCTACATGTATGTCATGACACACATGCACACTAAATAAATGGATGAATAAACTTTTTAAGAAAAAATATACCTCTAAAGAAAGGTAAAAATTATAAAAATCTCAAATAGCAAAGCATGCATTTTGAAAGACCCCAGAAACAACTAGATTTCCTTGTCTTTGGGGGCAAATGGTTCTCTGCTCCATTTTATGAGTGGAAGAGCTGCATTCTCTGTGACCCAGGGCTCTGCTGTTTGGAAACTTAGATAATGGTCACACAGCCCTGCTTGTTATGGAAAGCAGGAATGACACCCTGAATAAAGCAGTCATCTCAGCACCCATCTTTTCAATTATTACTTAAATAATATCTTGAGAGAAACAGAGAGAGAAGCATGAAGAGAAGGAAAAATCCTTAAAAAAAACCTTCAAGAACAAGAACGTCAAAAACACTTGGAATCACAGATCTGAATTTTCCTCTAGGTCCCTTGATAATGATTATGACTACACCACACTTCTCTGGTGGATTTTTTTTTCCATTTTTGATCACTTTCAATCTCTTCTGGTGCGCCTCAATCTTTTTCTCTTAAACATTGACATGCAGTAGAACACCAGCTCGCTGGAAAAATTGCATATCATTTAATGACTCTATTTGCCACATATAAGCCATTGCCTCCAAATTTATAACTCTAAGACCCAACCTTTTGCCTAATCTTTGCATTCATAAATGTAATTCTCTCTCTGACAACTCTTCTAGGTGTTTAACTAGCTTCTCCCAATTAAGATTAGAATATTCCATCCCAAAGCTACTGCCCCAAAATACTTTTACGGCTTCTCCATCTCAGAACAAGTTAATCATGCTGTTCTAAGCCCAAATCCAAGGGATATAGAAATGTCATGAATTGGCTTCCTATTTTTTATTTAATTCAAGGTATTTATCATCATGGTCTAGTTCACATTCAAGACCCTTATTGTCTGATTCTCCAAGCAAGAAAGAATGCAAGTTTCATGAGAACAAGTCATTCATTCTATTAATTGCTAAATCTCTAGTACTTAGGACAGAACTATACCTGGCTTGTCTTAGGTACCAGGATGGACATGATTTGTAATGATACTTGGAAAGGCCATCTTTTGGAGCACTAATATGCCTTCATTGAAAGTTTCTGTGGCAAAGATGTGGGAAGGAAAATAGCTAACGAAAAAAAGGAGGGAAGCAGGTTGAAATAACTTTTACTAGGGATATAACAGGTCTTCAGTGTTCATGGATTCTGGTTCTGAGTTTACTCATGGCAAAGCTAATTTGTAGCTCCAACCTAAATGTTTGCGAAGCTTTGGAAGCTATTAAACCAGCAAAAATAAATGAGTCACCAATTTATGCCTTTCCAACGAAGCTATATTCTGACCCATTGTTCCCTCCCAGGGCTTATTCTAGAAGTACCTTCAGTGCAGCCCTCTTACTACCACGTGACTCACATCTTGATGAATTCTGTTGGAGACTTCACTGGTGCCGAATGCCACCCAGTGCAGTGCTGAAGCTCTGTCTAGTTTTGGTGAGCACAAGAGGCCATTATGAAAAACAAATGCCTAAGAAGCTCTTATGAAAGACAAATGCATACGTCAAACAAGTTTCATTCAGGTATGAGCTGTAGTGCTCAATGTCAGGGGATCATAAATAAATCTCAAATAAGGTTATATATTGATTAACTGAGGGTATATAATTGATTAACCAGAGGCCAGCAGAAGTCAAACCTTGTGAAAAGTTCCTCCAGGCACGTGGCTCAGTATTTGATAGTTTCATTTTCTTTGCAACTTTATGGAACTTTGCCACCAGGAATTCATTGTGGGGGGGAAGGGAGGGAGAACCTGTATATATGTGTATGTGCAAGATTGCATGTGTGTAAAGGCCAGAGATCAACACTGGGTGTTCTCTATTGATTTCCACATACACATTTTGAGACAGGATTTCTCGCTGAACCTAAAACTAGTTGACTCAACTAGACTGCCCCATGAACTTTAGGGATCTAGTTTCTTTGTTTCCTCCTTCTCTCCAGAGTGCTTGGATTCAAGGAACATGAATCCAAATCCCATATTCTATGTAGATTGTGGAGATCTGAACTCATACCTTGTGAGCACACGTGCTTGTATGGCAGGTACTTTGTTGATTCTCTAATTCCTAGCAGGAGTTGTTGAATAGACTGTACTTCAGAAATTTAGAAATAAGATTTTTAATAATTCTTACTTTAAATGCTATCGAGAACCTTTAATTTTACTTGAATTAATAATAAAGTACATACCATTTATAAAATATTGATTAAAAATAACTATTTTCTTTCCAATAAAAATATCAATTAGATAATCCATCTATATTGCTAAACTTGAAATGATTAAAAAGCACTAAGATAATGCTATTATATCCTTAAAGTATGCTTCAAACTTATGTATGTCTCATAGATGTTCTCCTGAGAATAAAAGACCACTTATACTTCCAGACACATATTTTACCTCTACTTCTCACATTGAACTTATTATTTCAACGAAGTTGGCATATGTCATCTACATCTGAGACTGTGAAAACAGCCAATATTTTTTCAGACTTGCTTTGTTTTTGAATTAATTGGATATGCATCCATCACCAGCACTTTGGCTATAATCTCTTCATGTCTGAACTATGCCTTTGTAATGAAAAGCCTAGGTATTATTAATTCTAGAATTCCTTTTAGCAGTGAATATTAAATTATTAAATTATAACGTGTTCTTATTCTTAGAATGGTGGAATGCACCTTTGCTATGCACACCCACACATAAACACACAAATTTGAAGTACTAGGAAGTTCCCCAAACTCCATTCAATTTGCTCATAAAATCACCAACTCTTATTTGATGTGTTTGTATTAGATTTCTCCACCTTGGAGAAAAAAGTAAGTTTGACTATGTTTAATCATTCATGCTCTTAAACCTGAACTAATGCTACTCTGAAAGAATGAAGTTCACAGTTTCATAGTGATCATATAGACTGGAAAAGAATACTAATAAAAAGAAATTAATTCAAAAATAACAATAATAAATAATAATTAATTTAATAATTAATAAATTAAAATTAATTAAAAAAATCAGCAGCAGCCACTATCATACGAAAAGAGTCAAAATCAAAAATAAAGAACAATGCTCTATACAGTTCCAGGGGCCACATGGTAAGACATAACCGACATTCTGAAGCTGACCTAAAAAGAAATAATGTCTTCTTTTCTTTCTCAGATTCCAGCATGCACTTCTTTCACAACTTAACATCTCTAAAAGTGAGGGGTGGCCTGAGGTTCATGCCATGTCAGAACTGAATTGGCAATGGTGTGTTTTGTTTGCTCCCCAGTGGTACATCGAAAACAACAGCACTTCCAATTGACAGCACTCAGAGGCGCGGACCTCAAGGAGCAGGAGACTAGCAGAATTGTGGATGATGGGCAGGGACAGGATAAAGTTGGGTAATTAGGGCAGAAAATGGCAAAGGTGAAAGAGTAGGAGGATTCATGATTAGGGACTGGAAATATTTCAGTGGAAAGAATATGTGAAGGTCAACCTGTCCACGATTGTCATCCTCATATTTAAGGGCTGTCCTGTGGAAGAAGAGAACACACTTGCTTTGCATGGTCCCTCAGGGCACCATGAGGACTAACAAGTGAAGTAAATGGTGCATTTGGGGCTCAACACACAAGTGTTATAGTTAAATATGAACTGACCCCCGTAGGCTCAATCTTCAGCTGTTCACATTATCCTAGGAGGTTGTGAACCCTTAAAAGGTGGGATCACAATGGAGGAAGTGCTTTGAGTTTACATCTCAAACCCACTTCCTGTTCTATCCTTACTTCCTGGTTTTCCAGATTGGAGCAAGTAGCTTTGAGATCCTGTTGCCACAGACAAACCCGTCCCCCCAGTCATCCCTTCCCCCATCAAGATTGACTCATTGTCCTCTCAAATCATGATCCAAAATAAATTGCTCCTTCCTGAGTTGCTTCCCTTCAGGTATTTAATCACAGTAATTAAAAAATAAACTAATACAGTAGGATTTTAGGAATTTGAGTTAGTCACCAGTTGAGTGAGTGTGTATGTAAGACCAGACTATGGGAAGAAGTCAGGAAAATATTGTCTTTATATGACTTAAGTTTGAGTTCTGATTTTTTTAAAATTTTTTTTTCAGTTTTAAGATTTGAGGGTTCAAAAATTTCATGCCCATAGTAGCATCTCACTATGTATTTTATTTTTAATGTTATATACATGAATATAGTGGATTTATGTTTTAATCCACAGTCCCCAATCTTATCTCTCCTCCTTTTCCCCTTATAACTCTTTATCTCTTTGATGGACTCCTTCTTAGTTTCAAGTCTTTTCACTTGTGTGGACTACTGTGCTTCATCTAGTTTGTCTCTGATGACATAGACTTGACATAATTCATGTTCCAGTAAGTATCATAGAACAATGCTCTATACAGTTCCAGGGGCCACATGGTAAGACATAACCTGACAATTCTTTGTTGTTTTGATATTCTCTTTGTGCCCGTATCTTTTACTGCTTAGAGGAGACAGGTTGCTTTTCTAAGACATCAGGGGCACATTTTTAATTTTGTCCTCAACTCACAGCATACTATATCACTGAATTTCTTTTCATATTGTTTTTCCTGGTTTATTTATTTTACTAATGGTCTGATTTTATGTGTATTTTCACCTTTAATGTAGAATGTCTTCCTCATCTATATAGCTCTTCAGGCTAGTCCCTCTGATATTTTTGAAGAATAAAACATTAGACTTACTAGAAACTATGTATGTTCATGCATTGACTGAATTGCTGGGTTTTAGTTAGGCTATTATTCTGGTTACTTGACTTTAGACATCTCTAGAGGTACATTGTTTCTCCACAAAATGTCCTAGTATATCAAATATTTTAATCCAGATAATCTCTTCAAGTGATAAAACAGTTAATCTTTTAGTTAATCCCAAGGATAGTCAAGATAACAAGCAAAGATTAACTATCACATCCTATAAGTATACATTTATAGGGAAAATTTTGACTTAAGAAACTGGCTAAAATAGCCTGAAGGCTGAAGGGGCATGTGTGAGCATACTCCCCCCTTCCCCCACAAGAATCCACTCTAAAATGGTTCTCTTCCCCAATAGATACCAGCATTCTTTGACTAAACTAGGCATGATCATCTGCACAAGAGCTTCTCAGAAACTTGACACTTGTCAATTACAGGAGAGCTACCAGGCAAATGAGTGACAGACAAGGAGGAGGATGTGGATATCCTCACTGATCTCAGGCCTAATGGTCTACACAACGCAAGTCACCTCGATTCTCTCGATCTCAGCTTCCTTTTCTACATAACGAGAAGGTAAAACTAAGGACCCTTTCATTTCTGGTACTCTGCAACTATAGAAACACAGAGGATTCTTTTGTCACCAAAGAACCTAGTGCATCTTTGCTTCTCAATTTTCGGAAGCTTCTTTTGAACAACTGCTTGGTAGGTAATACACTAAGCAGAATGGATGCTATAGCGAAGAAGCCTAGGACCTGCCTGCAGGGGATATATTCTCTAGAACACACATGACTAACTACACAGCTATGGTCTGGCTTCGGAAATGGAGAGAAAGGTCCACAGCACAGAGAAAGAAGCAACCGATAAACAAATGTTCAGCAAACTCAAATTTGCCATCTTTAGGGAGAGATGTTTGGGCAATTCTTGTGAGTCGGCAGGAAGTGGACATACTGCCCACAGGCAGGGGTAGTCTCAAAGCGTAGTCAGAAAGATGGCATGAGAAGGCAGCCTTTGTGAATGGTTTGCTGTTACATGGCCCGTCGCTTCTTAGTCTTGCTTTATGCATGTACTATGTGGTTCAAAAAGGCTTGGGATGATTCGCTTGTTTAAAAACAGTAACAGCAAAACAATAAATTTCCGCTTGTCTTAAGTAACAAAAAATAACTTGGTTCAGGAAAGAATAAAGCTAAAGGTCATCTTGTCTTCAATATTTATCATCCTAGAGTCCATAGGTCACTGATCACCTTTTCCTCTCTCTATTTCTTTCTTCCCACACCTTGGAATAGAACATGTCAGTTTCTGGAAACCAAGACACTTCCTCTCTTGTTTCTCTGTCACAAGCCATTCACAAGTCAGTACTTGAGCTAAGTTCTACTAAATGTTCATTATTATATCTCACTTGTTTAAAAACAGTAACAGCAAAACAATAAATTTCCGCTTGTCTTAAGTAACAAAAAATAACTTGGTTCAGGAAAGAATAAAGCTAAGGGTCATCTTGTCTTCAATATTTATCATCCTAGAGTCGATAGGCCACTGATCACCTTTTCCTCTCTCTATTTCTTTCTTCTCACACCTTGGAATAGAACATGTCAGTTTCTGGAAACCAAGAAACTTCCTCTCTTGTTTCTCTGTCACAAGCCATTCACAAGTCAGTACTTGAGCTAAGTTCTACTAAATGTTCATTATTATATCTAATATATCTGTATATTATATCTGTATATATCTGCAGCACCATGACAGCATAGGAGGTTAACACTATATCACTCAGTTCATCTTGAGAGCTAAAGGTGAAGTTGGCCTCCTTGAATTCAAGAGCTGTGTGATGGTAAAGAGCGTATCAGTGAATGAACTCTAGAAATGTTTGTAAAGCGTATAAGGTTTATGATCTTTTGCACTTAAACAATAAATGATACTGAGTTATATACCAATAGTATTGCATTATTATTTATAGTATGTATCATTATATATGCTGTATAATAATGCGTAATATTGTAGCAAAAATGTAAAGACATAATAAACTTAAAATAGTAAAATAGTAAAATAAGACCAATGGAAAGATTATTATAGATCCTAACAGAAAAGCTCCAAAATTATTAATTAAAGATGAAACAGTAGCTTAGTTTTGAGTTTCCTGATGGTTAAAACCAAGATAAAAGAATGATCAGTTTAAAATTTAGTATATTCAGTAAAAATAGTATATTCTGGAACACTGAAGCTATTTCTAGCCCCGTGTTTCTAGAGAAAATGTTAATTGCCCCTTTTCTAAAATAGTCAATGCACAATACCTCAGAAACAACAGTTGTATCCCTATGTGAAATGAACAAGTTTTTTTGTCCAATAAAATCCCAAATTTACTTTGCTCTGAGATGTTTGCATTAAACCAAGGCAATTCTCAGACACTCTGGATTGATTAAAAAAATTGTAGAATTATCAGTCATGTCTCTCAAACTAGGACAAAAAAGGGAATCTCAAAGTACAAAAAGAGAAAACTTCTTGCTAGACTTTTATTTGTCATAAAGGATTGAAAAGAGTATTTTTGTATTTAAACCCAAAAGAGTGTGTTACATCACAGAATACACTATTATTTGTTTTGAAAGGGAAGAATAGAATCTCAGTGAGAGAATAGTTTGGTTGTGGAGGCAACCTGGAATTACACATGCAAACCCCACAGAATGCATCTGGAGCTCTTCCGCCTTCTGCGTTTACTGTTGCAGAGGTCAGCATTTCTCATTTGACCAGCTTCTGTTCAAATCCTTGTACTTGGACCTTGTTCATCTGCACAGGTGATGGTTAATGTTGTGTGTGTGGATGTGTGAGATGTGGGTGGGGTGTGGGTATGGGCGTATGAAGAGGTCTCCAGAGACCATTTGCTCCTTAGATCTCTGATCCAGATTTCTCCCTTGAGGGATTCACAGCAAGGTTCTATTGTGGGAGTGGTGAGGTGGCATGCTGGAGGAGGCAAATCACTCTCGTGTCTCTGTCGGGTCTTCTTTCTTGCCCTGGCCTCTTCTAACGTGCCCTTCTCTCTGCTTCACATCCATCAATAAGTGAGCAACAACCTATGCCATATGCTCTCACCTCCATGATGTTCCGCCCACATGCACGGGGCTAATTGACCACGGATGGAACCTTGAAACTGTGAGAGAGACACATCCTTCCTCCAATAACTTGTTTCTGTTCTGTTTCTGTTCTGTTCTGTTGGCTCATTTTGTCAGAACAATGAGAAAAATAACTCACACAACATACTTTACTGTAATGACTTTAATGTCTATCTTTCCCTACAGAACAAATAATCAATTAATAATCTAATTGACTAAAAATGCCTAGTTGTCATGAATTGAATTATCTCCCTCAATTCATATAGCAGCCAAGCCAGTGGGAAGAGACAGAGATATGCTTCAGTAAAGATGGCTCCCTCATGCCCATCCCTAAATCTTGGCGCGGCTATATCCCACAGACCACCACACCCACGCACAGCCTTCAGTGCCAACTGCCTGAGTGATTTGGACCAGTGACTAACCTCTTTGGGTTTCCTCATCTTAAGGCAGACAGGGCATAATCTACCAAAATCAGCATTATCATATTCCACACAAGAACTGTTCATCTGGTTCCTAATGCTTAATAAACATTGTAAAGATGCCAGTGACCTTTCCTACTTCCTTATTCTCCTTACAAGGAAATAGGCATTTCTTCCCCCAAAGAGTAAGTAGGAAATCATATACAATTTAGAAATTATTCCTTTACTATAATTTTACATTGTGCAGAAGTTCAAGAAGATAGCTTAGCTTTAAAAAGATGATAAATAGGCATCATTTCAGTTGGGAAAGAGAATTACATTTTTGTGAACTACATATACAAGCCAGCATCTTAAAATTTCTCATTAGAAAACAATCTTGGCCCATTGAGTTTACTTATAAACTTTGGCTGAGTTTTACACTTGAAATGAATGTTTTTAATTTTGTCGTACACTACCAACTCAACCATGTCATTGTTAAGTGTAAACTTAAATTCTATAACTTCCAAGTGTTATTTTTTTCTACTGCTTTTTCTGAATTTCATTTTGTTTTTTCTCTATTGTTTCTCAGTTACTGAGTGTTAATCAGACTGAGCCAGAAGACAAAAAAAAAAGAAGAAAAGAAAATTGTCAAAGGTTTGAGAGTAAAGAGTAAAGCCACCACTTGAAACAGGACCAGATAGAGAGATCATTTGGCATATTTAATTTGTCATGGAACTGTCATCCGCTCAAAGCCCTCAAAAGTTTTGCAAGAAAACCAAAGCTCTAGGTTAACTTTGTGTTACTTAATATGACTCAATTTCAACCATCATACAGGGTCCAGTCAAGCATGGTGAGTAAGATAAAAGTCTTTCCAGTAGATGCTGAGTATCATGTACGAAGAATTCTGCCACACATTTATAATTCAGACTTGCATCATGAAATAGATGAAAATTCAAAATAATAAAGAGCTTGTCTATTTTCTCTAAGCCTGGGGACTGACAGCAAGAATATATTACTAGCTGAATCAGAATGAGCAACGAGGAATAGGAAAACCATTAATAGCTGGTCGTGCCACAGGCAGCCCAGCAGCCATCTCCTGTGGAGTCACAGGGTATTAGGCACACTAAATGCCAGCACATTCTGCAATAGGGTCCCACGGGAGAGAACTGAGAAACTATAGTGACCTTTAGAAGCCATAAGGCTCCAAAGGTGGCCACTTTAGAGGACCCCTCGCTTGACAACTTTGGGCCATTGTTAATCTCCCAGGGCTCTTCATCTGCAGATGGAAGTGATGATTCCGTCCCTGACCATTGCTATAAACTGGATCTGGGAGTGTCCCTCAAATGGTCATGTGCTAATGGTGCTATGGGGTTAGGTAGGGTGCTGAGGTTTGCCTGTACATTGCCAGTAAATTCACAGCAAGGGGTTTTATCCCGGCTTACGGTTGTCCGGTTACAATTCTTTGTCTAGTTTGTCAGGAGAGCTCAAACCAACACTAGGGGCCGAAGGAACTGACCACACTACATCCACAGGATTTCTGAGAGAGGAACAAGTGCCACTTGCCTGAGATCATGTCTGCCCAAGTGTACCAAGGAATGTCGACTCCCTGACTAGCTTTCTCCATCTTATGCACCTTCCCACAGAATCATCCCATCCGCCCTGGGCCGGATCTTCCCCATCAAGTAGACAATCTCCAGCCGGCTTAAGTCTTTACAAATGTTCCCACAGCTCAAGCCTTTAATTGTCAGGTTGATACCTGCAGTTAACTACCACAGGGGGCAGAGAATAAGGAATTTGGGTCACTGGGGAAAAAGGCGAAGCTTCTGAAAGATTGAAATTTTGGAGTCTTCTTCTCACTGTCTTTGCTTTCACCACAATGAGGAGAGAAGCTTTTGTCCTAGCAAGTGTCTGCAACATGATTTGGTGCCTTCTCAAAGGCTCAAGACAGAGAAACTAAGCAAGGACCTGAAGCCTCTGAAACAGTAAGCCATAGCAAATCTTTTTTTTTATCATTAAAGTTAATTACCTCAGGTGTTTGGTCATGTGACTGAGACGAATAACATACTTTTCCACAGGTCTGTGATGAGCAGCAAAGCTAACTGATTTCACGCCTTCTCTTTCCTCTTGGGCCTCAAGGATTCTGTCCACTACCCACTATTCCAGTTCCAGTGTCAGCCCTTCTGTATCTACAGCCTTCCACTACATAATCTCAAAGTTTTAAGTAGAATTTGTTTTGCTATGATTTCCACATTTATAACTTCACTACTTAACTCTCCTGGGAACCCCAAGCTTATATATCTAAATGCTAATTGAATGTTTTCACGTGATGTCTGACAGGCTTCTCAAATATTACTAAACAAAAACATGGCTTTCTCCCATCGTCCAATCTCCCTTTCTTCATCTTCTCTACTTCAATAGACGCCTATGTCGGTTGTAGATGCCATCTTGGAGAGTGAAGGTTAAGCTCTGGGCACATCTGTGGAGAATTACTACTTAAAGCAAGTCTTGAGCGAGCCCATGGGAAGTCGTCTAACTGATATGGGAAGAGCTGGCCCCTATTGGCTGGGACCATACTCTGGACAGGCAGATAGGATAGAGCGAGTTTACTGGAAATTGACATATAGGCATAATGGCAAGCAATAAAGTATGTCCCTCTCAGCTCTTTGTGTGGATAGAGTACAGACAGTTCCCTTGACTCCTGATGTTGGAATGAGCTTTCTTGGCTCATGAACTGTAACCAAAGATCACAGGCAGGAATAACCCCTTGTTCTCCTAATTTGTCTTGGTTATGTAGTTATATCAGCAGTAGAGGAAGGAGCTGCCACAAGGAGCCTCCTTCGGCTGTGTGAGTCATCTGAGATCTTAGTTTGCCTCTTCCCTTCATCTTCTACAGCCAATTCATCTGAAAAACCTGTTAATTCACCTGGGAAAAGTCTCACCTGTGTCTACTGCTCTTTACCTCTCCTACTATTGGCTCATCTGAGCAAACTGAACGACCGTCCAGGTCCTGCTCCATTCCTACTGTCCTATGCAGCACTTTCATTTCACACCGTAGCCTTTCTATAAGTTTGAAAATAAGTACATGAGTAACAAATGTAGAAAAATAGCATTTTAAATTTTAAAATGCAATACACGATAAACATAAATCCATATTTTTAAAATTCAAAAATTAATAACATCCTAGGAAGAAAAACACAAAATATCAATATGTTAAGATTCTTCAAAGAAAAATAGAATAAGAATAAAGGAAAAAACAGACTTACTTTTATGCTTAGCACTTTTCTCTATTAATATAAATGACTGAAGTGAACATGCATCCTTGTTAAAATGTCAATACTTGGTTGAGGGACTGGAGAGGTGGCTCAGGGGTTAGGTCTCTGCCTTGCAGGCGGAAGGTCCCAAGTTCGGATCCTAGACCCCATGTATAGACGCCGGACGGAAGCGAGGGTGGCCTGCGTTTCTGGTCCTGGTAGGGCGGAGCCTGTGAATCCCGGGGCAGAAGGAGGTGGAGGCATCCAGTTCTACACACACATACATACACATACACACACACATGCATACACACACAATTGAATAAATAATAAAAAAATACTTGGTTGAATATTTGAATATCCTATAAATTCCTCCTAATTTTTTCATAATGCAAGAAAAAAATAATTTTTCTGTTGTTGCAACAGAATACTTGGGACTGAGTAATTCAGAGTAAAAATAAATTTGTTAAGCTCACAGCTCTGTAGGCAACGGAGTCTGTGAGCATATGCCAGCATTTGGTAAGAGTACAACCAGGTGGACAAGAGAATCTGGGGTGAGAGAATGAGAGAGGGCCAAACTATTTGTATTCACTTATATTTTAATCTATAGGTTTTACTTTTGGAAGTTCTATGCTTGAAGCAAAGTGATCTGAAAATACAGACAGTCTTATGCATCCCTTCTCTATTAACAACATACATCCACGTGGGACATTCATTACAGGTGAAGAACCTATGTGGGCATGGCATTACCACTCAAAGAACACATAAGACTTCATTCTCCCTCCAAATTCAAATCACTTTATAATAAATATATTCCCTCCATAACTAGCGCACTTCAGACATAATGACTCGTTCACTCTGCCTTTAGGACCAAATCACCTCGTGCTCAGCTCCACCTCCCTCACTCAAACATGGGGATGAAGTCTCTAACACACGAAATCTGCAGACATATTCAGACCACAGCAGAAAGTGAATACTGGGAAGGTAAGATGAAAGCAATACAACTAGCAAGAAGCCAAGAAGTCCCGAAGTGAAAGAAAACATTAAAACTTTAAATGTATAATGCTCTGTGCATAAACAGCTGGCAAAGTATTCCAATTTCATGAAAAAGAAAAAGAAGTCTTGCTCTAGTGCTCATTTAATTACAGTATTTTATTTGCCTGCACACTGTACGGTAGTTAACAAATGTGAAGCAATCATGCAAACTATTTAGCATCTTTCCACGGCATCCCACAGCATTTAGAAGCAAGCTGAGATTTCTTACCACTGCACACAAAGTCCTACCAACGCTGGCCCCTAGCCACTTTCCAGGTTACTCTGGCACTGGAATAATTCAGGTCCCACTCAGGTCCCCTTCTTCTTTGGCAAATTTACAGATTACTCTCTACACGAACCCTTGTGTAATACTCTCTCAATTGCACAGATTGTTCTTTTCCTAGAGATGAAGTTGGTTAAATCTGTGCCATGTAAACCTTTCAAATGAAATCATATCAAGAAGATTTTCCTTGATCTTCAGTTGACTGACAGGGGCCCTAGACACTCAGTCATATTAGCTACATTGTAATTCACCCTCACGTATTAATATTCTATTGTGGGCTAGTTGGTCTTTCTTTATTGAATCTCCTCTACCTATTATTCTCCTAGAATAAAAATTCTATGGATGTAGACATCCTGTTAGATCTCCAGCACCAATAACTCTTCCTAACACGTAAGGAGTATATTGGTTTACATTGTGAAACAAACAATTATATCTTGGCAGCTTAAAGCATCACCCTTTGATTTGTGCACAGCAGTTGCGGACTGGAAGTTTGGACACAGATTAGGTAGTTTTGTGATCTGCCCATGGCATTTGAACCTCGGTTCCAATTATAAGTGATGTTAAATTCCCTCCACAGGCTTTAGAAGACAGTCTGCCTCCAAGGTCATGTTGGCGAAATCCAGACACATGAGACTGAGGATTGTAGCGTCCACATCTTTGTGCACTGTCAGGCAGGGGTGATGTTTCTATTGGTTTCCACACTGCACAACAGTGATCATTATATTCTTTTATTACGTGGCTCTCAGTTCCCAACTTAGAATGGGATGGCAAATCATTCTGGTGCTTACAACCTGACTTCCTCTTCTGTAACCTATTGAAGGACCCATGCAGGTCAATCTGGCTCCACGAGATAAGCACAAGATTTTAAAGGCAACTGTGCATGCAGCATAATCCAACCACAGGAGCAAAACAGATCACATCATATTCTTGGCTAAGGGACTATCAGAAACATGAAAATCGTTTTTGCATGGACCTTTTTGGCTCATTTTAGAATGACCAATCTGCCTGACACGGATTTTCAATATTCTGAAAATATTTGCTGAATAAAAATATTCTAAAACAAATATAAAATCCCACCTAACCTCACATTATCAGAATTAAGTATTATGATTCATAAAGATAACCCTGTGATATCACAAAAACATTAAAGTGGGTGTGATCTTGCCACTGTTAAAGACAAAGTCCATCACAATGTGACTATATTGTAAGAGTTATATAGCTCAGAAAAATAAACCCTAGTCAGTTGAAGAAAGTAGCTTTGAATTAATAATAATAATAACAGACTAATTGTTAATGCTTGGAGTTAATTAATTGTTCTGATTTGAGGAACTTATGAAGTAGCCAGCATTGGATTCTCTTCTCTAAAATGGATGTCTGTCCACAGATGGTTGAAATCTATTTCAATTATTCAACATATGTGCATTACCTATCACATTATCCAGACCACAGCAGGTGTTTCACAATTGTCTCTAGTCACTGTAGACCAGTCAGTTATTTAGACTGTCAGCTCCCAGATCTACTTGATCCAAGCAAAGCTTTTCAGGGGAGTTACTTGGAATGAATACAGAGGGGGAAATGTTTGAAAATTAGTCAAATATTGTACATCAGAAATAGACTTCTTAAAAATTCTGCACAGGGTTGGAGAGATGGTTCAGAGGTTAAGACTCTGTCTCAAAAGCAGAAGGTCCTGAGTTTGGATCCCAGGTCTTAGTAAAAACACAAAGCAGAAAGGGCAGCAGCCTGCACTTCCTGATGGTCGAGCTGGGAAATCCCCAAAAGAAGCAAGAAAGAAGTAGAAGCAATCCAGGATGATTCCCAAAGTCACCCTTGGGCCTCCAGAGATACACAGAACCTCTCTCTATATATACATCTCTATCTCTTTCTCTCTCTCTCTCTCTCTCTCTCTCTCTCTCTCTCTTTCTCTCACACACACACACACACACACACACACACGCACGCACGCACACAATTAAAACAAATTCTCCACAAAGTTACCACATTGAAGAACTTGGCGTTTATTAGACAAATTTATCTTTAGTCACAACAATGTCAACAGAACAATGAACTCCTAGCATATCACGAAGCATAATTCAATGAGGGTGAACTCCAGCCTAGGTGCCCACATAGTTTTGTGGCACCAACCAGCTTATCTCTGAGCTTCAGTGTTCTTGTATGCAAAACTGGAGTAGAAACTCATCATAGTTGATGGGAGGGTTACATGATCCCATTCAAACACATCCTAGTGCAATATCAGGTACAGGGTAAATGATCTAAAATCACTTTTAAGGGGCTGGAGAGGTGGCTCAGGGGTTAAGCCTCCGCCTTGCAGGCAGAAGGTCCTGAGTTCGGATCCCAGATCCCACATATAGACGCCAGGAGGAAGCGGGGCGGCCTGCGTTTCTGGTCCTGGTAGGGCGGAGCCTGTGAATCCCGGGGCAGAAGGAGGTGGAGGCGTCCATGATGGTTCGCGAATTCGTCCGTGGTTCTACACACACACAGACACACACATACACACACACACACACACAGACACACACGCGCATATACACACAGTTGAATAAATAATAATAATAATAATAAATTTAAAAATAAATAAATAAATAAAATAAAATCACTTTTAAGGGACTGGCAGGATGGTTCAGGGGTTAGCGCGTTTGCCTCACAAGCAAAAGGACCTGAGTGTGAATCGCCAGGCCCCATGTGAAAATGCCGGGGGTTAGGGGAGAATGACAGTAGGTCTGCACTTCTGACCCTGATCAGCTTGTTAACCCCTGAGCAAAGCAAAAGGAGGAGGAGCAATCCAGGAGGATTACTGATATCACCTTCAGGTCTTCAAAGGCACACACGCTTAAATGCCCTATTGTACATAGGCACACGTACACACACACACACGCGCGCGCACACACACAAGAAAATTACTGTTGATTAAAATGGGGACTTTAAGGAACCTTTGGAACCTGACTTGAAGGAACAGAAGATCTGCCTCTTCTCACTCAGAGCGTCCCAGGTGATGTTATATAAATTGTTCTTTCCTCTGCTCTACCCTCAGTTAAAAGCAAGCGCTAGCTGTGTGTCACTCTGGATTCTCCGAGAAGCATGCCCTAGGAAGGGATTGGAGCACCCCAGATTTGCTGAGAAATCCTCATGAACCATACAGGGAGAAGAGAGGTGGACAGAGCTTCCCAGGGGTCAGATGGGCAGAGTGTCAGAGCACAGCGCACTCTCAGGGGGTCTCAGATGGGTCAGTAGGGAGCGAACCAGCAGATACACACTGTCTGCCAGAGACCTCCCTCATGGGTCAGAAGAGCCCACTTGCAGTGTCTTTGCTGGTAACAGAGGTGACCAGCGGAGCTCAGGGAAGCCTCAGTAGCTATAGATGTGGAAGCTCAGTTGTCACCATTTGCTGAGTGCTTGCAGCACAGGTTGTCTTGAAAAGAGAGCTGGGCAGACTTCTTAACTGCCACTCTCTACGACTACATGTATGTGGATGAGAGGCACACGTGGCATAAGGCCCACAAAGTATGTTTGCTAGGGCTTTGCTAAGAGGTATACGCTGAAGTGGGCAACGGGCAGACATTGCTGCATTCCCCTGTGTTCTCTGGGGAACAGCCAGAAGGAGACTCTGAGGCCAGTGGTGGCTTTGTGGTGAGAACAACTCAGGAAAATTTGGGCACGTGGCTGGCTGGATGTGTCTACTGTCTAGTGACTGTGCCTGGATCTTGGTGCTGAACAAACTCCTTGCATGGAACCAGCTTAGAAACAATGTGAATGTGAGTGCATGCATATGTGTGAGAGAGAAAGAGAGGAGAGGGAGAGAGAGACACAGAGAGAGAGACACACACAAAGAGAGAAAGGAGAGAGAGAGGTCTGTGTGCTCTGGGTGTGTGTGTGTGTGTGTGTGTGTGTGTGTGTCTGTGTGTCTGTGCATAAACACATGTACATGTCTATATCTTGTTGAGTTCTAGAGAAAAAAAATACCCACTTCTAAGAATTGGATCACCAGTTTTATTGCATAGAAGAATCTCATTAAGAAAGTTAGGTTTTTAAGAAAACCACCAAAATTATAATATGTAGATTGCACTGGAAAACATTGAACAAGGGGACGTTTGTTTCCATCTTGAAATGAGACGGGAGGCCATAATCCAAAGCCCAACAGCTCCAGCAGAACCCCTGGCCAACAGGTTGACAGCAACGCTAGCCCTTTACCCAGAACTGCTTGGGCATGCAGGGCACAGAGCAAAATGATTGGTCACTGAGGACTGAGGCAACAGCTGGCTGGGCAAAAATGCTGCCAAGGTGTGGGACAGCGCTTTAGGTGCTCAGTGGAAGGAGCCATGAATAAGCATCACTGGAAAAGGCATGCTCAGCTGCTCGCCGAGTGGAGCCAGTATGATTCCATCTGCAGGTTGCTTCAGTGTAGCCTTGATCCTTCCAGTGCAAGTGGGGTGAGGAATATTCTTGTCCCTCTCCATCCTTGGCATTGTTTCACTCCTTAATCAGGGACACATTGACAAGAAGTGAGTTTACACTATTTCGAACTGACAGAAGAGCCTCTTAGACGTCAGTGTCTGCTTCACTGCATTGGTCTTCAGCAGGAAGCGACACAAGCATTTTGACAATGAATTAAATGGTCAAAGAAGGTAAGTGGCAGTTATACGCTGGGCCATTTCTCACATCCACATGCAGAAGTGGAACTGCAAGGTCGAAAGCACCGACAGAGCTCTCACCCTCTGTGCGAGCTGGAAAATTCTGGGCTTAGCTTTCCTTGTCATAATCTGAAAAACAGAGATAACAATACTTATCTTGCAAAGTATATATCAATTTACATATGCCAGGGACAAAGTACAGGAACTGGAGAAATGTGAAAGGAGATGCAGAAAACAGGCAGATATGCATTTAAAAAAAAAGAAATTCAGATGCTTAAAAATACTATAAATATAGAAGACTAGAGAGCCAACAGAGTAAGACCCTAAAGAAGCAAAAGAAAAAAATCTAGATATAAAGGAAGAAAAAACTGGATTTAGATATATAAAAGCTATTAAGCTTTATATGATAAACTACAAAATAAAATTCTTTGAATTTATGTCCTTTTTATTGAGGTGTAATCCACATATGATAAAGAATCCAGTGAAGCTGTAGAACATTCTGATCTTGATAAATTCTTCCTCCAATCTTTTTGTTTTTTTTAATTTTGAATTTGATTTTATTTGGAATTAGCTAATCTATTATATATTTCTAATTTTGAAGAATATTACACATTAATGAAATTCTTTTTTATTTTTTTTATTATTTCCACTCATACAAACTTAACAAGTACACTGGTCCCCCCCTCCTTCTACCTCCTCCTGACCCCCCTGCTCCCCCCTCCCCTCTCCCTTCCCTCCCCATCCCCCAATGCCGCCCCCCATCCCCAGAGCATCCTTTACTGTGCATGCCAAACTCTCCTCTGGGTCCTCCTCTCCGATGAGGTGCAAGGACCCAGGGATATATCCCAGAACCCTTTCCTGTGTTCCCCTTAAGCTTAGGAACACTACTGTGACCATCAGTCCCTTGCCTCCAAGGATCTTCGTGCCTTTAGTCCATGCTAGACTTTGTGGGGTCAATAATGTGTTGGACATAGCACAGGTTATGCAAAGTCCTATTATGATTGCTTTGGCCCTAACTTGTGTGGAGTATCTTGCATATCATTACTCTTCCCATCCTTGTGCTCTTACAATCTTACGCAAATTTCCCTGAGCCTCAGGATGGGGAGAGATTAGGCTGGCCCAGTTCCATGTGGTTGATATAGAGTCTCTGATGTTCTGAATTATGGTTTGTTGTTGTTGATTTTTTTTTTTCGGTTTTGCTGCTCCTGCAATGCCCTTGGCTCCATCCTGGTGGGTATTGGAATTCACCCCCTGGCCAGAGATAAAAACCTGTTAAATTAGAGTCTTGTTATAAGAGTATATTCAAAGGTAGATGGAACAAAAGTACCTCCTATCTTTTTGTGATCCAGGCAGTTACCATTCTGTTTTCTATCACTGTGGCCTATTCAGTCTGCTCTGTAATTTTATCTGAATGAAACAATGCAGCTCTCTTTTGAGGCTATCTTCTTTTGTTTAACCAATTTGAAAATAAATAAAATATTTAAAAGGTACATATTGTACCAGAAAAATAGTTGCAGGGAATACAACAAAGATTAATCACCATATATCATTAAGAAAGAAACAATGTACAGGAAACTGATCAATATTTATAATGGAAATCCACAGAGAAACTATAAATAGCTAATAAAGGTATAAAAAGTCTTTTCCCAACTTACCTGGTTCTTTTCAAAACAATAATTAGTGTGTATTTGTGGTATAGAGTAATGGATTTCATAATGACACTTTTATTCAAATATTTTACGTATTTTAATCATATTCGTTTCCAGTACATCTCTATCCACATACCCAGTTAGCACCTTTTGCTTCTTAAATATTTTCATGGTTTGTATGTCTGTGTGTGTGTGTGTGTGTGTGTGTGTGTGTGTGTGTGTGTGTATTTATGTGTCCAGTTTACCTGGCTGTTAACAAAACAATTAAAGACAGCAAGATAATTTCATTGTTTTACCTACCAAATGGATAAAAATTTTAAGTGTTGATAACATGTTTTATAGGCAAATTCAATCCTGTGCTGCACAACAAACTTCCATTGGTCAAAAGACTAAATGAGATTGGTCCCATGAGATTATAACACACTGGAGGAGATGTATGTAGCTCTAGCATGAAAGTTCGCATCAGAACACTATGATATTAAAAACAAAATATATCAGTCATTAAGAGTTAAATGGCCTGATTGGCAGTGGACCCCCCCCCCTCACCTTCAGGCTCTTACAGTCTTACTACCCCCTATTCTACAAGGTTCCCTGAGTCTTGGGATGGGGAGAGAGTTGGTGGGCCTGATTCTGGCTAAGTGTTTCAGGGTCACCGGTACTCTGCATTCTGGTTGGCTGTGATTCGCTGCCCTTCCATTGCAACAGGCTGAGTCGTGTCTGGATGCTGAGATCTTTTCTCATCTAAAGATAAAATGAGATGTGTTCAGATGAAGGTTTACTAAGACAGGGCTGCTGCAGCCTGGAACCACTGCAGTGAGACTTGTCCTCCCAGACCTTCTCTGTGACCGACATACCAACATTCTCCCGCAGAGCAGCCAGGCACTCAGAAGAAATAATTACACGCAGGGGGAAATCTTAGGGGCTCGGGCTAGACAGCCAAAGGGGAGCATCATTATCAGTGGGTCTACTCAAGGAGGGTCACTCAATCTACCACCCCAAAGGAATCCTTGGATCCACAAAAACAGACAGGCAGAAAGGTGGGAGGGAGAGGGATGGATTGCAAAGAAGGAGGACGATGAAGTGGGAGGGAGGAAAGAGGAGAGCAGGCAGGGACAGTCACTTGTTAACTTTGCAAGACTAGAAAAATAAAAAAAAAGCAATTTTAAAAAAGAATAAATGGCACCAGGGGAAATGCATACTTTCAAATGGAGGAGTGAAGGAATACTGAGCAGGTATCAGCTGGTATAGGAGAGCACTGGGGAGAACCAATCTGAACTGACTGAAGCACAAATAATGACAATAGGAAATCAGTGCTACTTGTTACTGTCACTGTAAGGAAGTGAAATGTTTCCTAATTCCTTCAGGACCACTGGGACCAGACATTTAATCTTATCCCTTGGGCTCTTCTCTGCATATTAACCTCACACTTCTCTATCTTAGTGTTGACTAACTTTCTCCATGTATTGGAAAATATGTCAATCAATTAACTCTGGGTTTTATGTCTTACATCTTCAACCATCAAAAATGATTAATGCAAGCCAACATCGCCTCTGCTCCAAAATCCTAGAGGGGACACTTGCTGGTCCTGATTAGATCCAACGAGGATCTCTGGGCCAATACTTAATGACAAAAGTGTTAAGACGCTGTCGTTGGCCTGGCATGAGCCTGCACCATCCACCTAACCCAATCTACTGTATTAGAAAATGTGGCATCTCGAACATGAAGAATGAGGGAGGACATAATTACTTTAATTAAGGAACGTCATTTACAGAAGAAAAATATGCTAACCAGTACAAAGGAGTAAATATACACAGGTGGCCAACACCTCTACGAGCTAATTAGATAAATTAAAGGTATACTGACATAACTAAAATGGAAGGCATATTTGAAATAGCTATCAAGATTCTTAATTTCTACACACATATAGTATGTGTACTAATTCTACTTCTACCCAATTATCCTAAAGTTAACATATACAAGCAGTAATCAATTTATTCACCAGTACTTGTTATATGCTCTGTACCCTATACTATTCTAAAGCTCAAATAATGGCAAAATGAGAAAATCTCCCTCCATTTACCTTGAGCGAGGAACAGAGATGATAAGCAAGAGATTGACATGTAGCAAGTGCTTATTATTCAGCGCCCTGTCCAATTTCAATTTATAGATGTCAGAATATTACAATATAAATGTATTTTCTATTTATGCTCAGGAGTTTTCAATATCTTCAAAGCTTCACTTGTGACACAGCATAGATGTGTAATCAAAAAATGCTATCAGGTTCCGTCTAACTTTTGTACAGAAGAGCTGCACTTTGAGAGAGCTCTCTTCTCATTCATTTCTCTCATGACACAACACTGTGACTCAAGCACAACCAGGCATCGTTATTACTCTGATGACCATTGAATCTCCATAGCCAAGATAGATATGAAGTATAAAGCAAATATCATTTTGTTGAAGGAATCAAAAATTGAGGTGTAGCCAAGGACACCACACTTATAATTGTGAACAGAAAATCGGCTACTTCAGAAATGCAATGCCCAATTCTTGGGATTTTTCTATCTACCCAGTGTGAAATTTCTAGAACCCTTTAATAACATTTTAGGTGTTTTCCTGTTTTACAATGCAGCTATCATTCAGCCAAGGGTTAAGGAACTTGATAGTTTGTGGTTTTTTAAGTAAACTGATAAAGAGATATTTTGTTAATGATAGAATTAAAAAAAATAAAAGAGAAATCATTATTTTAAAAACCTGGAATAAATGGTAACAGGAGTTGCGATTATTATAGAAAAATAAATATGGCAAGTCCAAGTCTGACTCTCAGGCAAAACCCAAAACTTATGTTTTAATTCAACCATGTACATGTGATTTGAACAAATAATTCTGTCTCTACAAAATAAGCTGGTTTCTTCTTATTATTGAGTAATTATTCCTGACTCCACAATGTGATAATGCATCAATTCTTCAGCCATGCCTGTCTAATGATTGTGGATCTCAGCGTCCCTTTTCACTCGACTCTGGAGGAGGGATACGTACCATCAAACTAAGCCACCTTGGCAGATTCCATAGCAATGGTGTCAGAGCAAGCTACAGAAAGTGTAGTTGTGCAAAGAACCAGCATTCATTCTGGAACTTCCTAAAATGATCAAAGAGGAGTGCTTCTTTGAGTGTCCTGTCTTTCCTGCAGAAGTAAGACCCCCAAATGTCATGGCCTGATTTTGAAATCTAGCTAAAGAAAGGAAAAAGCAAAGCACTGCTGAAAAGGAATTCAGCTGATAGCACAGCTCAGTTATATTATTCTAATTTACAGAGACTCACAAGTGAATAGTCCCTGCTCTAATGCTCATGGTCGCCTCCTACGTATCTCTCATAGCTACGGGAAAGTAAATGGACTTTGGATATTATAAACACATACTGAAAATTTTGGCCTTTGTCCTGAATGACCTTGAGCAATCCATTTAAATTATCTTAACTTCAAGCCTTACCCTTCAAAATTAAAGATAATAATATTTGCCTCTCAATTTTCAAATCCTAAATATATTTATGCACCTGGCAGAGTCTCAACATCAAATAGATGTGAATAAATACATGGATATAGGACAGTTTGCTTAATCATTCATCCACTGAAGTATGTCTGGGTCGTTTACAGCTTTGCCGCTCATAAATAAAGTTTCTTTGAATATTGTATACTGGTTTTATGTGAAGATTGCTTTTATTTCCCTGAGATAAATGCTCCAGAATAGAATTGCTGGATTTATGGTAGTTGCATGCTTCAGTTCATAAGAAGAATCTTTGCACTGCATTCTGACATATTCCACAATCAGTTTGCAAAATTTCATTTCTCCATATTCTCAATGGCATGATATTTCTATTTTCATTTGCACTGTTCTGACATGTGTGGCCCTAGCTCATTATGGTTTTAATTTGTAAATCCCAAATGACCAGTGATGGCAGATATATTTATTAATTTTTATTAAGTACCATCCATTCAAGCTTGTTGCTCATAGTGTTTATTGATCATTTTCACTTGTCTTAAAATTTGTTCTTAGGTCTAGGGAGATTGGACAGTGAGCTTTGTCTCACAAGTAAAAGGTTCTGAGTTCAGATACCAGGATCCCACAGGAAAAAAAAAAATACTAACTGGATATGCAGTGGCCTATAACTCTTCCCCTAAGAGACAAAGTATGGGAATCCCAGAGCAAAGCAGTAAGGTAGCAATCCAGGATGATGACCAATCTTACTCTTAGGCCTCCATAGACATATATATTCAAGTGCCCTCTTACATCCACACACACATGTACAACCCCTACACGCAACACACACATACACAAAGATTTGTTGTTAACATTTGAGGTTTCTTTGTATGTTCTAGATATGACTGTATCATTTTTCAGAAAAAGTATTCTTCAAGTGTTTGTCGTATATGACATGAGCTTGCTATATGTAGGTGGCCTGAGTTGATTCGTGCACTTCAATTCTGTGTCTTTCACTTTGTACTGCAGTTTGCCTGCATGTGCCAATAAATTCACCACAAAATGGCTTATGGAAACAAGGGGCTTTATTTTAGCTTGTAATTTTCCAGTTATAGTTCTTCATCTAGTTTGACCTACCTGCAGGTTTTCTTAGAGCTTGTCTTACCTACCAGCTCTTCACAGATGTACCCAAAACTCAGCCTGCAATTGCCAAGTTAATGCAGAGACCGAAGAAAGTACTATAGCATTTTTCTTAATATCTCCTGTTCACTGACAATTAGATTAAATATATGCAATACCTTCCAATTTTCTTTCTCTAAAACCTCATACGCACACTGCTATCTTCTATTCTTCCCTACAAATCTCTTCCCTACATCAATGGTTTTTCTAGGTGACCTTGGCTTTCTAGTTGACCATTTGGGTGACCAGTTGGTGGCTTCACTGGTGGGTACACAACTGGATTCTATGCCTCTCCCTCACCCAGAGTCTGTTAGCTGCCAGCAGTTCGGCAGTAACTGGTGAAGCCACATGCGCCCCTCTCCCACACAATGCTGTCCATGGCGCAGGCCAGTCCTGCACAGATCCAGTGCCGGTGACCACAGCTGCTGTGAGCTCATGACTGCCAATATCTTGTCACACTTAGGAGATGATTCTTCTCAGTCCCTTTCCTTATCACCAGCTCTTGCATTCTCCCCACTACTTCTTCCATGATGATCCCTGAACCTTGAAGTGATGGTATACATGTCATGTTTAAGACTAAGTGGTGGAAGAACAGAATTATCTAACTAGAATTCTATGTCCAGTGAAAACATCTTGCAAGACTGAAAGAGGGAACCCCACTTTCTAAGATGAAGGAAAACTAAGATAATTCATTCTCAGTAGAAATGCTTTAAAGAATGATTGTAGGAAGTTGTCCAAGCCAAAAACTATTTTAAAAAAAGAAAGGAAAAATATGGAAACTTTGCAAAGGAAGATTAATCATGAAAAGCAAAATTATGAGTAAATATAGTACATTTTTCCTTTCCCTTTGAGTTTCTGATGCTTGAAGGGGAAACTTAACACTGTCTGATGTGGTGCTAAAACTACATAGATGAAATATTTAGACAATTTTAATATAAATATGGGAAGATAAAAAGACAGAAAGAGAGTAAGTTTTTTATATTTCACTAAAACTGACAAAATAGTAACACCAGTAAGTTTGTGATGAGTTTACATAGTAACTACACACAAGTGCACTCATGCACAATCACACACATATGCTCACATACAGGTATGTATTAAATACACTCCAAACATCATGGACAAAAAAGAAAGGAACTCAAAAACTTATTATAGTCATACATATGAGAGCAAGAAAAATAGATTCGAGAAACAATCAAATTTAAAAATAAGTGCTAACTTATCAATAACTAATTTACATATAGAGTCATATATACTTATGCCAAATGTGCCAGATATGTGTGTGAACTTGATAACTGCAGGCTTGGTTTTGGGTACATCTGTGAAGAATTGATAGTTAAGGCAAGCCTTAAGATAACCTACTAGATATTGTTTAACTGATGGGAAGATCCGGTCCACACTGGCTGAGACTATTCCCTGAATAAGTGACTAACAAGGGGGTGGGAGGAACCCATTCAGTAAGTTAGCATTCCTCAGCATTCTCTGGCAGTAATTCTGTCTGATAAATGAAGTTTACTCCTCTCTTAGCAATCCTGTGCATATGGTAACAGCATTTCCCTCAGCCCCTGGTGTTAGTGCGAGCTTTTCTGTGAAGCTGGACTAAGAACTATAACTTCACAATCATAAGTCTAAATAAAGCACCCTTTTGGTCATGAATTTATCAGCAACACATAGGCAAATTTAAGCAGAGTTTGGTATGGTAAGAGTGGGATGCTGCTGATAAATCCGGTGGCCAAGTAGCTTTTGTGTATTTTAAATGGTTTTGTTGGAGAAATTTGGAAATGTTTAACTGCAAAATCCTTTGAGCAGGGTTTTGTGAGCTATTTGGAAAATAGTAATACTGGGAGAGTAATGAATTGTTTGGGACTAGCTTATGATGAAGGGAAGAGGGTCTTTGAGGAAGTTGAATTTAAAGATCATGGTCCAGTTAGCTTGGCAAAGGAGAGCTGTGTTGGCAGACTCAAGGTTTTGAGTAAGGAAAGGGAAGACAATCGAGCAGCTGTGGCAATTGGAGATATTAATAGCATCAAAGAAAAACCAAGTGCTTTGCACTGAGATGATGGGAGAAATGAATGCCAGCTACGGAGATTTCATTCTGTGAAAGCGCAGACTTGTTTAGCAGAGGAAAGCTGGAGCTGAAGCATTTTCTTGCCCTTCGAAGGCCTTGGTTGTCTAGGAAAGGACTCTTCTAAGGCCAACACACAGAACTTGGCACAGGTAGAGTTCAGGCTGCATCTGGACCTCACTTCAGAACAGGGAAGCATCATTCAAGGGTGCTAATGTGATGAAAGATTGAGGGACTTATGAAGAAAACCTTGAAGCTTGTCACCAAAAGCATATTTGAAGTTCTTACAAAGGAAGATAAAGCTCATAGTGGCAGGAGAGAACCCAGAATGTTGGAGCTATCAGGATGACTTTAAATGCAGATTTGACTAGGAGAAAGCTGCTTATGTAGCTTTGAACTATTAAACAGAAATGAATCTGCCCAGTGATTCGAAGCAACCTGACTCCATGAAGAGCAACCAGGAATGTACTGCTTACTATCTACCTAGATATACTTAAATTTTAATGTGATATTTTCTTGCTCTGTCCTAAAGCTTCCATCTTAATGTTTATTCTGTGCTGAATAATTTCACTTGTTTTAGCTTGATAGAACATTGCAGTTAACCAAGTTTGGACTTTTATTTAAAAAGAGCCTTTAGACTCTTACAGTGTTAGAACTGAACTATTAATCACTGATCCCCCTCGAACTGGACTATGAGAACTTTTCAAGTTGGGCTTAGAGAGCTTATAAAATTGAATCGAATGGATAGCGTCAATGTAGCATCTATGGGACAAAGGTGAAAGGTTACAGTTTAAAAGTAATGTGCTTTCCTGTCAAGTTGACAGAGGAGGAGTGTGTTAGATACCAATGTTGACTTGACAACCAAAGGCTGAGCTAAGAGAACATTTGTGAAGAAGTAAGAGTTAAGGCAAGCCCTAAGCTCATTGTTGAGGAAAGACCAAGCCCACGTGGGTGGGACCATTACCTGGGTGGGTAGATAAGATAGGGGAAGGTGGCTCAGTAGGTTGGCATCTTTCAGCATACTTGGGACGGACGCGCTGTCTGGTGAATGAAGTTTGTCCATGTCTCAACATCCTTGTGAATATGCTATGGCTTGTTTCCTTGGCTTCCGATGTGGGCGTGGATTCTCCTGCCAAGCTGGACTAAGGACTATAATTGCACAACAATAATCCAACATGAAGTTGCCTGTCCCTATAATCTGTTTTGTCCTGCATTTATCAGCAACATACAGGCAAACTGCAATGTGATTTCAAATGAGAAACCTACTTTCATTTCCCTTGCTTTTCTTTTGTAGCAAGTAAGGTGTTTTTATCTCTCGCTTTAAGAATTTTTAATTTTCACATGTGTGATTACAATGTGTCTTGGATATAGTTCTTTGAGGTCATCCTACTGGAAGTTCATTCAGCTTCTTGACTCTGTAGGCTTTTATCTTTTACCAAGTTTGGAGTTTACAGTTGCTATTTTTCCAAACTCTTAGTCTGCCTGAGCATCTTGCTATGCCCAGTGATTTTGGGTACAGCTACTTGGCTTTTAACTGCAGTCATCCCAAGCCAGAAGCCTTCTTCATTTTAGCCTATTTTCTCTCTTCATTCAGATTGAACAACTCCTACTTTACTTTCATCCAAATGATGGATTCTTTCCTGTTTCCTTCATTCAGATTTAAAACCCTACTACTGAAGGTTCTTTGTTGTTGCCATTATTTTTAAGTTTTATTTGGACTTTCGGTTATTGTATTTGTCAGTTCAAAAACAGGAGCTCCTTTATCGATTCTATCTCTTTACTGAGAAATCCTATTTTTTCCATTTATTTAAAGTGCATTTTAAGCACTCATTGAAGTACTGTTTTTTTTTTTCCAATAGCTGCTTTCATAGAAATAGACAGGATAGAAAAAAAAATCACTAAGGTAAAAATATAGCGGTAAAAATTACCCACACGAACACTGGAAAAGAAGCCTGAAGGGTCTGCAAGACTGAAATGGAAGTAATGACATTTATGTTGCCAGAAAGAAGAAGGAGAGCAGAGCTAAAAAAAATAAATAAATAAAGGCTGTGAACTTTGGCGATACGCTCCTCTCTGTCATTCCACTTTCAACAGCCATTGTCTTCCTGGGTGCTACGATGATGTATTAGGTCTGACAGGAGCGTGGACATTTTGAATACTACATTTGTAAACTCCTGATATTATTTCAGCTTGCTCCTTTTGCTTTCTGTGATATTCTGGCAATAGATGTGGGGAATGAAGGGGAAGGTAGAAGTGTGAGTCTGTCTCCTGCCGCTACCTGAAGGAGGGGAGCAGGGCTCCTCTCCCACTGCACCAGATGACAGGAACGAGAAAGACCTCCTGGTTTTCGCCAGAGTGGCTAAGTGACCTCATTCCCGCTGGCCGTCTCTGCTTGGCATCCTCTGGCGTCAGCCCAGACAGAGAGAAGGCACCGTCAGCACTGCACCCCACAAACAAGCGGGGGTCCCAGATGAGAGTTACTGTCCTCTGACACTGCGGATGGAGTGGGGATGTTACAGCCATGATGTGAAATATTCCCCATAGTCTCAGGTATTTGAACATTTGGTCCCAGTTGATCTGTTTGGTATGTTGGGAACCGCTGATCAGGGGTGGGGCTTAGCCGAAAAAAGCTTGACATTTCTTAGGCCTGCCTGGTTTCCAGTGTGCGCTCTCTGCCCTTAGCATATCATTCATTCCACATGTTCCTGCTGCCCCAGCTAGGAGCCACTCCAGTCGTCATGCTTCGTAGTCCAAGGCAGACCATAGTCCACCAAAACCTGAGCTGAAATGACACTTTCCCGCCTTAAGCTGCTGGTTCTTAGACGTTTCTTCCTAACAACAAGAACAGTAGCCAGCCTAGGGAAGCTTTATTACTTCTCAGCAGATTAATTCTGTTCTCCTACTCAGCCTGCTCTGACCCCACACAAAGTTGGGGCAGCAGAGGTGGAAAAGATACATCATGATATGGCCGGGGGCGGGGACTAGGCTATCTGTTTGGTTTCTGCTGATGGATAAAGATAGGGCCGTAATTTATAAGGAATAGAAGATCCCTGTTTACATATAAAATTAAAATTTATAGTTGGCAGGGGTGATACTCCTAGCAAAAACAAGAATTTGTAAGCCAATTCTCCAAACTGAAGGCTATTATTGGTAAGAGATCAATAATTGCTCACGGGCATGTGATGTCACAATATTATGTAGCTTCCTTACATAAATCCTCCCTAGCTACTGTCTAACATTTCAACACTTCAGTTTAACACCTTTAGCTTATGTCTATGACATCTGTTGAAAATAAATATCCATTCAGGGTGTATGACACCAATAGACCTTAGCTGTGATCCACCAGTTAAGAGAAGGAAACAGACAGTTAACAAAACCAAACAGATATAAAGACATCTTATGCCAATGTCAAAATAAGTTATTTTATTCACATTTACAGGCATGTACATACATTCCCAGCACATAATGCATATACCTTAAACAGCCAAAAAAATCCATTTTGTGTCACTGGGTTTTATAACTAATATTTACTGATAAGCACTTTGGTGCATTGAAAAGGCCGCAGGATGTTCGTACGATATGTCTTCCCAAGCACAGGGGATCTGATTTCCCTGGTCTCTTTGAATCCTATGGGAGCTGAGCTTAGTAAGTAAGTATGAAATGTCTACCATAGCACAGACCCAATTAATGTTCTATGGATGACTTACTAATCATCTCTCTGTACTTCCTATTGCTTGATGACTCTCATACTGTCATAAGAGGAGACAGAAATATCCTACACGGGATAATGGGACCTGTGGCCCACCTAAAAGAAGTAGAAAGTTGTGGGCCTTGCAGACTACATCAACTTGTGGTGTCAGCCTAAACTCTTTATTTCCTGATCTGCCATGATCTTAACAACTCACTGCTAGCTCCTGCAGCCACAAACCAAGTTCCCCATCAGTTAAGTCTTCTCTGTGATGCACTTCTGAGTCCCTTCTGGGACTTTGCGCCAAAATACACATCTGCCTTAAGTTGCGTCTGTCATATATTTTCTCACAGTAACTTGTACACATACCAAAAAAGCTATCTCTTTGAAATTTGCACTTTTAACCATAAATTTGTATATTTTAGAAACTGTTTTCCCATACATACCACTATTGATTTTTGAAATAAGTTAGATACATTGCCTGATAGTCCCAATACTTAATACATTAGGACAGCAAGGAGTAGAAATTTCAGAATTTATCCCATAGTCACACATCTAGGGAAACAGAAGTGGAATCTTCTGACTTCTAAGCCCAGGACACCTTCATCCCATGCCTCATAGCCGCTCAGCTCCTGTAGTCACATCTCCCACCAAACAACAATCTCAACAATTCCACATGCGATTGAACTCATTTTTATACGTTCTTCCAACAAACTATGAAAGCAGAGGGGTTTTTTTAATCACTAATACCTTATCAGTTAATGTTATCTGTCTCTATCAGCTTTATTTTTTGTATCTTTGGATGATTACAAGTAGGGTTCAGATCTGAATTTTTTAAAAAAATGTTATTTTTTCTTCTTATCTACTGATGTGACTTAATCCTGTCCTAGCTCAATAGATAATTAATAAAACTTAAGAAAATTGCCTCTGACTAGTTTTCATATTTGTAAGACAGGTAAAACAATGTTTACTTCATAGGCGTGTTACTAATAAAACAATTAAGCATACAATATTCTTAGGAATTTGGGCACAGGTAAGTCCTTTGTTCTTCTAATTGGATGGAAGCGTGAGAACAGTTCTGTGCGCTGTGCTTACATGTGGCAAAGAGACTTTCTCAGTGAGTGGATACACAAGAATACATACTGTGGAAGTGCTTTCAATTGTCAGTACTAAAAACATTTAACTTTTGTAAGAGTAAACTGATAGAGGATTTGAAAACAACATGGTCAGTCTGCATATATCTTCTAGAGTAAAATAAAAAAATATGATCCCCGTATTGGTAAGAGTTCTCCAGAGGAACAGGATATAGGTAACTTTACTAAATCAACTCACAAATAAAAGCCATGTCCTTTAAAGTAGCCGCCCGTATCTGTTCAGTTCTTGAGCTGAATGTCTCTCACAAGACGGGAGGATCCTAGGAAAGTCTCGAGCTTTAATTTTGCCGGAGGCTGAAGAAATTGGGCTCCGATGTAGGGGACGGATGACAGCCAGGACTATGGCCCTAACAATGGCAAAGAACAGCGGGGTCAGATATCAGCGATGGAGAGTGGCAAGGCCCATGAGATGGGGTGGAGAACAGCTGCAAGGCCAAAAGGGCCAAGCCCTGACGTCATTCAAGAACAGCAGCAGCAGCACCGAAGGCGGCGCACACCAGCCAAGGACTCTCCCAGCAAGTGGACACCGGAAGAGGGAAGAGCAAGTCCCTTCTTCTTGCGCTTCCTCTTTTCTGTCCTGTCACTGGAAAGCACCACCCACCATGGGTTGGGTCTGGCATATCAATTAAGCAATCACCTGCAGGCCGTCAAGGATCTGTCCCAACCATCAATTCTTCACAAGTGTGCCCCAAGCAGCCTGTGACTGTCCAGGTGACACCTGAATCCAGTCATCACAATCCCAAATCATACTAAATCTTTCCACTTCGATACTTTTATTATTTATATTTGAAACTCACACTAGTTCTTTACTGTCTGCCTCTATCCTTTCCTGTTAACTAATTATGTGTTTATGGATGCAACCAACATTTTCTGAACACTTACTGTCAACTAAAGCACAAGTTGCAAAGATTCATAAGATGTTGTTTCTTCTCCAGAGGATGAATATGCATGTGGAAGGCCCAATGCAGAGACAATTCATAATCAATGGCGGTGTTGTGGCGCAAAGAGAAGAAAGGCTGCAGCTACAAGTGTGATTCATTTTTACCAGGGACTCGGCTTATGGGAGCTCGCATGCTTGAAAGTGAATTTTCTCTTTGTGAAATAAACATGCTTACTTGGAATAAAAATAGCTCCATTCGTGTCGTGCTTTGCAAAATGTCTTCGTGGCCATTTCTTCTTTTAGTCCTCACAGTGGATGCCCTCTAGTTGAGTGGTTTTCTTAAAGTATATTCATCAAAAAAGAAAGGTATGAGGCTCTCTGATGAATACAGACATCCACTCTAAAGTCTGGAGGTAGGCACGGCAAGCCAGAACAGGAAAGAAGGGCCAACTGCAGCCCTTGGAAATCATCAGTCAAGGAAAACCTTGGAGCAAGGACCTGTCTGTGCCCCTCCACCCTCAAGGCCAGGCCTTGCGCCAAGCGACCAGCCACCTGGCTCTTGGTTTCATCAAACAACCTTTTAACGGGTTTCCCTGAGTTATTTATCATCTCCCCCAGTCTGTTTGCTACATGAGTAACAAAATAATCTGATCTCTCATTTTCCTTTAAAAACCCTTTTACCCCATAGAATGTTAACATGCCATAAAATCAAATGCTTTTGCTCAGTTCCTATCAACAAAACTATCAAGCTTCTTCATTCCTTTTTTTTTTATTTTTCTCCCCTGTGCTCAATAGTTTTTCTCAAAACCACTATATTTCTTCCATTTTTTTGTATCTCTACTCATGTATTCTTTGCCATGGAGTGTCTTTGGCTCTTTAACATTCTGTCTGGTGAAATAAAAGTGGACATGTTTTTCAGTAGACCTACCTTATTTAACATCAATAACAGAAATTTAGCAGCACAGTTTTGTTTTTTGATAGTTTATCATCCATATTACTGCATTAGCTACAGTTTACAAATGTTTTTTCTCTTAAAATCTTAGGAAAGGGGGCCAGAGAGATGGCTTAGGGGTTAAACCTGTCTCTCAAGCAAAAGATCCTGAGTTTGGATCATGGATCCCTTGTAAAAACGTAAAAAAATAAACAAATAAAAATAATTTTACAAAAAGCAGGAAGAAATGGAGGTGGCATGTATTTTAGGTCCTGAAAGGTGGAACAGGGGACATTCCAGAGCAAAACAAATAGGAGGTAAAGCAATCCAGGGTGATTTCCGAGGTTAGCCCTAGGCCTCCACAGACACACACAGTGCCCTCTGATGCATACAGACACACACACATATACACAACATATAAGTTTTAAAAATCTCAAGAAGTGATTCCTGTGTCTCCTTAACTGCACATTAAAGATTCATGACAATCATATTCATTTAAATGGAACTTACATATTACACTGTGAGCACGTCCTATTCCATACGCCCTTAAGAAGTCAGCAGGGGATGAGTCGAAACTAAGCAGATGTCAGTCCCCTGGGGATGGGGGTGCTTTACATCCAAATGAGATAATGGGACCAAAATATTAAAGAGTAAATTAAACCTCGTGGATTGGTCGTAGGTAAAAAGGAAAGAGGATAGGCTCCATGAAGAATCCATGGCGAAGCCACATCTAGCGACAGATGAGACTTGAAACACGAGCAGAGCCGACTGGGATGAAGAAGAACCGTGCTCAGAGTCAAGTAAATGCTTTAGGAGTTTGCAGAAGCGAGAGACCAGCGTGAGAAACGGAGAAGAAGGGCTTGAGCTGGAGGAGCTGATGTAGACTGCGGATAGCTTTGGGCCCAGATTAAGCCAGGACCACGGGATCCTAAGCAACTGAAGGATGATCGCAGGTGCAATGCTGGCTGCTAGTTGGAGAATGAGCAGGACAGAGGGGGGCGTGAGGGGACAGTGACGGGGGGCATCAGACCAACATGCAGATGGCATCATGGTGCTGGCAGTAGGAGTGGACAGGCTCGTAGGAATTTGAGACAGATGCTGAAGAGGAACCAGCCAGCCCAAGAGAGAAGGAAGAAGAAGAACCGAGCAGGAGGCTTTTGTGGCTAATATGAAGCACCTGGATGGACAGGTGACGCCGCCACTTACTGAGACTGCATCATCTTCGACACCTCACTTTGGAGGCCCCTGTGGAACATTCATCTGCAACATGAGCTCCAGCAGGAGCCTCTGCGCTGAATATGCAGATGTCGGAGCTTTTGACACAGGAACGAGGTGATGCACTGCGTGTGACACAGAAACGAGGTAATGCACTGCGTGTGCAGAATGGAATGGCACGTGGACAGCACAAGCCTGTCTCCTGGCACACAGCAGACCCGAACTCAGACATATCAGCTGTCAGGGGCAGTCAGAGTCAGGACGATAGTCACACAGTGTAAGATTAATTCTTGCTGCAGCGGATAAACTGTCTTTCTTGCATTGTCTTCTCTGCAGAGATAGAAAACAGCCAGTAGTTCTTCATAAACTATTAATGTACTTGGAGACTTGTTTAGAATATTTTACATACTCAAATAAATGTATACAAAAGACAAAAGTTCCAGTATACTAAATGCTTGTCATATAATGTATAATATGTATACATTATATTATATATTATATATTATACATATATACATATATTATATAATAATACATGCATATAGAGAGAGATATACACACACGATTTTGTTTTAAATGTGTTTTTAAAAAACTGATTATAGGCATCTCAGCATCTATAAGTGCTTGCTGGGCAAACCTGATGACCTGATTTCAATTCCTGGAACCCACATCAAAAGTGACACATGTTGGAACCTTGGGCCTTTATAGTGAGATGGGAGAGGAGGTGGAGAGGAGAACTGAACAGAAGCTCTTAGGCCACTCAGGGAAATGCAAATCAAACCCTCCCTGAGATATCACCTCACCCCAGTTGGATGGCAAAAATCCACAATACAAACAACTACCAAATGCTGGAGAGGATGTGGAGAGAGGGTACCTCTCCTACATTGCTGGATGGAAATGCAGGCTCATACAACCACTCTGGCGAGCCATCTGGAGATTCTTAAGGAACTTAAAGATTGAAATGCCACATGACCCTGCTATTTCACTTTTGGGAATAACCCCCCAAACAGCAAAAATTGACCTCGATAGCACAAGCACGACCATGTTCATAGCAGTACTGTTTACAATAGCAAAGTCATGGAATCAACCCAAATGTCCAACAGTTGATGAGTGGATAAGGAAAATGTGGTACATTTATACAATGGAATACTATTCAGCCATCAAAAATGATGAATTAATGCAATTTGCCAGGGAATGGATGGAATTAGAAACAATTATATTGTGTGAAGTATCCCAGACACAGAAAATTAAATGCCATATGTACTCCCTAATAGGTGGATCTTAGTACCAAACCCACTTAGAGACACATTCAAAGATAAATCTCTGTAATACCTACAGTAATTGCAAAGATCAGGAGAGAAGGGGAAGGAGGGCCCCATCAGAAACAAGGAGAGAGGGGATCATGTTACAGCAGAGATAATAGGCCACCATCAAGGACTGCAAGTAAGTAATGAGACATCTAGTTAAGCTCAGAGACTGTCCTTCCTGGTCACTTGCAACTGATGGGGTATGATCTTACCAGAAAGGGAAGGCATACAATCTGGCAGATAGAAGGTAACCATTTTTCAAATGGGAGACTGACCCCCCCACTGTGGTCTCCTACTCTTATTCCATCTACCTTTGAATCTACTCTTATAATAAGATTCTATTTTAACAGCTTTTTATCTCTGGCCAGGGGGTGACATCCAATACCCATCAGGATGGAGCCAAGGGCATTGCAGGAACAGCAGAACTGAAAAAAAAATTCAACAAACCATAATTCAGAACATCAGAGACTTTATATCAACCACCTGGACTGGGTCAGCCTAATCTCTCCCCATTCTGAAGCTCAGGGAAATTTGCAGAAGAGGAGGCGGCAAAATTGTAAGAGCACAAAGATGGGAGGAGTCATGATATGCAAGATACTCCACACAAGTTAGGGCCGAAGCAATTATAATAGGACTCCGCATGATCTGCGCAATGACCAACATATCATTGACCCCTCAAAGTCTAGTATGGACTAAAGGCACTAGGATCCTTAGAAGCAAGGGATTAACAGTCACAATAGTATTCCTATGCTTAAGGGGAAACAAGAAAGAGTTCTAGGAAATGCCATTGAGTCCTTACACCTCATCAGAGAGGAGGACCCAGAGGAAAGTTTGATATACACATTAAAGGATGCTTCAGAGATAGGGGGAGGGGACACTGGGGGAAAGGGAGGGAGCAGGGAAAGGAAGAGAAAAAGGGGCGAGGGAGCATGGAGGTCCAGGAAGAGGTGGAGGGAGGGAGGGGACAGGAGTACCTATTATGAATGGAAAAGAAAGAAAGAAAGAAAGAAAGAAAGAAAGAAAGAAAGAAAGAAAGAAAGAAAGAAAGAAAGAAAGAAAGAAAGAAAGAAAGAAAGAAAGAAAGAAAGAAAGAATCAACAAACCACAATCCAGAACTTCAGAGACTCTATATCAATCACATAGAACTAGGACAGCCTAATCTCTCCCCATCCTGGAGCTCAGGGACATTTGCGGAAGAGGGGACGGTAAGATTGTAAGAGCAAAAGGATGGGAGGAGCAACGATTTGCAAGATTCTCAACAATAGTTGGGGCCAAAGCAATCATAATGGGACTTTGCATGCCCTGCGCAATGTCCAGCGCACTGTTGCCCTCATAAAGTCTAGCATCTGTTAAGGGCACCGAGACCCCTGGAGGCAAGGGATTGACAGCCATAGTAGTGATCTTATGCTTAAGGGGAACAAGAGAAAGGGCTTATAGAAATGCCACTGGGTCCTTATATGTCATCGGAGAGGAGGACCCAGTGGAGAGTTAGGCGTACACAATAAAGGACTCTCTGGGAATTGGGGGGGAGGCACTGGGGGAAGGGGAGGGGGAGGAGGGGGGAGGGGAGGGAACTGGTAAAAAAATTTTAAATGTATAATTAAATTTTTAATAAAAAAAAAAGAAAGAAAAAAGAAAGAAAGAAAGAAAGAAAGAAAGAAAAAGGAGAAGGAAGGAAGGAAGGAAGAAGAAAGAAAAAGGAAGGAAGGAGGAAGAAAGAAAGAAAGAAAAAGAAAGAAAGAGAAAAGAAAGAAAGAAAGAAAGAAAGAGAGAAAGAAAGAAAGAAAGAAAGAAAGAAAGAAAGAAAGAAAGAAAGAAAGAAAGAAAGAAAGAAAGAAAGAAGAAAGAAAGCTCTTAGGCCAGCCGTGCACTGGCAGAAGCAAGAGACCCCATCTCAACAAGATGTAAGGTGTCCTCTGACCACCACACACTAACCACCAGATATCCATACACAGAAAAAAAAAACATTATTGAATAAAATTTAAAATTTTGCTTTAAAAAAGTTAATATAAATTGATTAAAATAATCTGATTTTAAGAGACTTAGTACCTACCTATAAAATAAACATATTGCTGAATGATAGTAAGCCGAAGAAAGATATGGTAAATTAGATGTTCTCATGCTATGGTAAATAAGGGGGGATTTTGGTTAAGGAAATGTAAGTTGTCGCTCTAATATTTACTGGTGCGTGGGCTTGGGAAATGCGTCTAATCTCTTGGGTCTCCAACTTTTCATCTACAAAGCACATATGGTTTTAACTATGTAATGAGGTTGATGTGTGAAATGGCAGTCATGTGTGCAAATATGTAGCTTAAAGCCTTCAGCAAGTCAGAAGAACTCTATCAGTGGTCCTCGACCTCCGTGGAGACGGTATAACCTAGGCAACTTTTTGAAAACTAATGTCCAAGCTTGATCTAAATCAACTAAGTTAGAATTTCTTTAAAGAGAGACTTGAGTCAGTGACAAATTCTGAAAATTTTCTGCATGATTCCAATATACAGGAAGGTTCCATATAATTGGCCTACAGTAAACACACTGTGTAATGTTATTTAGGCCTGTGATGTGTATGACATGCGTAAGTTATGTTTCTGAATTATATTTGATGCCAGTTAACCAAGATGCCAAAAGAATTTCCAAGAATGTCCAGTGACTTAATTTGCAGGAAAATTAAATACACTGAAAGGGGTGTATTTAAATGATAATCATGGACAAATGTGGCCTGAAGCTCTGGAGCGAACCCCCACACTCAATCCCAGTCCCACCACCCATCAGTGTTAACTAACCAAGGTTCTCTGCTCCTGTTTCGTCATCTATAAAACAGGGATAATAGCAGTTCCTGCCTCTCACTGCGCTGTTAGAGCATCAAAGGAATTAGGATTTTCAAAATGCTTGTAAAACAATGCCTGGCATGTAACCAGCAGTACATATTTACTTTTAAACGCAGAGGGAAATATTCAGAATGCAATGCAATGTCACTACTTATTAATACTGAATCCCAGGAACATAGCTTTGCTTTGAATTAAATCTGAAAAGTAAGTGCAACTGATAGTTGTAAGGTGGTTGTGAAAAAGGGAAACATTCATTTTTTTTCAAATATTTCACTTATTGAAAGAAAGAGAGAGAGGACATATGTGCACCATAATATGCGTATAAGTCGCTGGACAGCTTTTCAAAGTTGTTCATCTTCTTCCATCATGTGGGCTCTGGTGATCAGTCTGCTGGTATGCAGGGTCGTTACCTACTTTACTTCACCTTCTCCATCTCTCATCACAGAGGTCATCTTTCCAGCCCCTGTAGGCTAATATGATGCTAGAAGGAGTTTCTGATGCATGGCCGATGGTCTGAGGCGCAGATGCTCTCTGGGAGACTACAGGAAGCACGAAGAGCGTCACAGTTATGAAGAGAGGCCATGTTGCTGTGTTCCCCCTGCAGTTGGATCTTCCGGGACGGTCTGGCCTCCACCTGCTTCTCTCGCCCTCCCCGCAGCCCTCTTTATACCCAGCACAGCCTCCTCTTGCCTCCTTCATACCTTCACTGCTCTTGCTGATACTTTTTCTCTAAATGCTTTCTTTCTTTTTCTCTGAGCATCTCTCCCCTAAATGACACATCTTTCAAGACTCAGGTACGAACCTCTTCCAGGGAACTCTGTCCCGGGTCATGGGGTGGAGCCGCCCTCCTTCTTCCATAGGTAGCCATTTAAGAAAAAAAAAGCAAACCTATGTCGAGTGTCCATAAAGAGCGGGTTCACTCGCTTAATTTATTTACTTTTGTTTATGTAAGCTGGGGATCAAGCCCAGAGCTTAAACGAGCAGACGAGCGCTCTATCACTGAGCTCTATATTTCAGCTGATTATTTGTTTACTGTATATATTACTTAATCCTCATCCCCTGCTGTGGAGACTAACTAGTTGAACTAATTGTAATGACTTGGAGAATGAAGGTAAAGTAATACTGCATGATACTGATCTAGAATGAGGGTTTTATCAGTATGCAAGAAAGAATCAGGGGGAATGGGTAGCTCTGGATTTCAGTTAAATACATAGAGAAAAAGTCCGCAGAATGCAGCGGCTGTCATTTCATACATTTATTGTACTGTTATCTCTGCCAGAGGGGGGGATTTTTGGTAAAACTGAAAGAGATAAAATGCACGAAGAGAGCCTACGGGATGGCTCAGTTGGTAATGTGCTTGCCACAGACATGAGGATCTGAGTTTGATTCACACCCACAATTCCAGCACTAGGAAGGAGGAGACAGCAGGATTCCTGGGACTTGCAGTTGGTCTAACCATATCACTGAGCTCCAGATTCAGCGAGAGACCCTGTCTCAAAAAATAACGTGGAGAGTGAATGAAGATGTCTGGTGTCTGGAAGAACATGGTATTGGCTTCTGGCCTCCATGTGTGCACATGAACACACACACACACACACACACACACACACACACCACTAATATGTATACATACAAGTAAATGAACAAATAAAAAAATAAAAATATGTCAATGAAATGCATGGAAGAACTCTTCAAATACACACACAGAGAGTTCCTTTCTCTTCCATTTCCACAGGAGATTGTGTGTTCTCTTCTGCTCCAGTTTTTAAAAACTTGCTCCATCTTTCAGAGATACAAATGTTTCCTACTCAGAAATCTCTTTCAGAGTAGTGGAAGCAAAAATCATCAGGCCCACAAAGGAATAAGGGCAGAAACGCCTGTCACGGGCTCTGGTGTAAGCTCTGTAGATATTGGCAAAGTGCCCAATACCTCTGCTCCTTAATCCACTCACCTGTGAAGCGAGGACAATAGCTGTCAGGTGGACTAAGTGTTGAGGAAATATTTTTTAAGATATAAACAATTAAATGAATGCTAATACTCCTTGTTAAAAATTGCTAATGATATAACAGTTCATAATCAACACTGTTGACAAAATTGATGGATTTCTTTTTCTTTTTTTCCTCCCTCCCTTCCTCCCTCCCTCCCTCCCTCCCTCCCTTCCTCCCTCCCTCCCTTTCTCCCTCCCTCCCTCCCTTCCTCCTTCCCTCCCTTCCTTCCTTCCTTCTTTCCTTCCTTCTTTCCCTCCTTCCTTCTTTCAGTTTAAAGAATGCAAGTACCTCTGTTTAATTTTTTGAGCATGGATGCTCATTTTAGAAGTTAAGAGGCTAGTACCTTGAACACATAGAGAATGTTCATTCCACCTGTATAAACAAACAAGTCCATATCTGACTTACAAACCAGGAGCTCTGTCTTTTGTGGGTGACTCCTCTGTGGTAGTTGTTGCTTCAGAGTATACATCAACAGTTATGAAACTTAGCAAAATAGAAAGTCTTATGCAATGTCAGAGAAATGGCAACACAAACTTGCCTAAGATTCACAAATCTTCAACCTAGGCAGTAACTGTTGTGCTGCCTGAGACGTTGCGTCCCCTCAAGAAGAGTGAGCTGAAAGCAAGGACACGGCTTCTTCTGTTCTCAGTTCCTTGGAAGCATTTCAGGAGACTCTCCCACCTAAACACACTAACTACCGAGGGGAAGCACCTGTGTGGTCGTGGATAAGAGTAAATGTCAGCAGAACCTACTAGGAGGACATACTGTGTCCTTCCCAGCAAATGGACTGCAGAGAGCTCTCCGGGCTGAGCCTTCAGGGTGCAGTGCAGCCTCTGGCATTACGCCTGCAGAAGCATTCCAGATGATGTCCCCAGCAAGGGTGAATAAATCACAAGTTAATGCATCATCTTCTGTTTGCATTTAAGAATCACAAAACATTCCTTTTTATACATGAGTTGTACCTGAATTTTGAACATGCTTGCTTCTTAATAAAAGGGACTGTGTTAGAATTCACAAGTAAACTTGATAACACATCTTGTCGTCTTATTGAAGTGCAGTTCCTAAGTCCAAGGAAATATGCCCTTGGCATCATTTGAATGCAAGTTGCCTCCATAGGCCCAAGTGTGTGAATTCCTAGCCACTGTTAATGTTTGGGAGACCGTGGCACCTTTAAGAGGCAAAGTCTTTCTGGAACAGAGCCTTGAGGTTTATAGTGCAGCCCTTTCTCTCTCTCTCTCTGTCTCTCTCTCTCCTTTCTCTGACTTCGTGATTGCTGCACTGACCTGAATCAGCCTCCTGCTTTTGCTTTAAGCTATGCTTTCTGCTATGTGATTCCTGTCATAATGGGCTATATCACTTCTGGAACCATAAGCCAAATAAATCTCCCTTTCTCCCTTAAGTTGGGTCTGAGTGTTGTCTCACAGCAAAAGAAAAGTATTTCAGCAGTCCTGCTAGACAAAAGGTCTTCCTTCCTTTTCTATAGCCCCTCTCTCCAGATTCTTCTCCAGCCAATGACCTAAAAGTTACAACACTGAACAGGGCCATGAGGTTTGAAAGTCACGTATCTACCTGACTTGACTTAACTTTAGCTTTCATTACATGCCAATCACAGGAGGATGCCGATGTTGATGATCCCGCTATCTCACAGCAGAATAGCGCTTGCTGTGTGGCGGTCATTTGGTCTCTGTTCTTTGCAGAACGTACATGTCAGCTGCCCTGTAGCCTGTGGTGTCACACTACCTTGGTTTATGTTCAGCTCCCTGGAGCTTCAGTTATGACCTGGAACAAGCGCATGCTACAAGAGTCACTCCTAGACCCGTGGTAAGGATGGGATAGAAGGACGCCCTAGACCCTGAGAAACTCTCGGTGTGAAGCAGCGAAGGTCGTCAGAGATGCCAAAGAATGGGTAAGTTCACCTCCCTGCCTTTGGATCTCACACAGATCTGTGGAAGGCAGACACAGATAAGCGACTGTGACACAAACTGTAACTGCGATAAAATGCAATGCAGAGCCAGCATTAGCCCTAGCTCCATTCTGCGACACGTGCCATGAGGTTCCTGGAGATTCTCCCTCATAATCGCACCACTCCAACGCACCGGCAGAGCTGTGACCTGAAGAACAGAAGTCTACTCTTGCTTCACGATTCACGCAGAGCTTGTTTTCTGCCTCCATGCTTGAGCTTGCTTGTCTTTCAACGGCCCATCTCCGGTGAATGGGACAAGTCTGTGGAGAAGCTACTCCGCTCCCGTGCTGTAGGGGCATCTCTTGGGTCCGTCCTGACACTGGCAGGCGTCTCCTGAGCATTAGCGTCTCCAGTCCCAGCTGCCTCCCGCTGACCACTGCCACCTTCCATCTGTTCCCAATAGTCCCTTAAGGAAATCCTTCAGTAGCTTTTCCCTGCTTAGCACTGTCTTCTTGGGTTTACAGAACTTGTCACTCAAACCTCATGCTCCTTTCTACTCTTTCCCAGACTTCCCAGATGTTGACACAAAGAAAACTGTTTTTTTCCCTCAGAATACACCAATATCTTCCATTCCTCTGCACTTTGGCAATGGTCTTGCCATCTGTCTATGAGCTACTTGCCTGGTCAGCTCTTTCTCATCCTTCTACTGTAGCTCAAGCCATGCTGACTATGTCATTTTCAACATCTAACACAACCCTAGGAAGCATGGTCTCTCCCCTAGATTTGCATCCACCATAGGTTGAACCTTGAGAATTAGCAGTTTGGACAAACACTAGCAATTACAAATAGTTCAACATCAACAGAACACAGCCCTGCTGTAAGCAATCAACCTATCTCATTAAGCATATTTCTTCTTTCTCGTTCTCTTTTATTTTTTAATGCTGCATGCATGAATATAGTAAATTTATAATATTTTCATCCTTTAGTCCCAAATCCCACCTCCCTCTTTTCCCCTTTACAATCCTTTGTCTTCCCTGCCAGACTCCTTCCTATTCTCTGATCTTTTCACCGCCTACTGTGCTTCATTTACTCTTTGATGACCTATGCCTGACATGATTCATGTTCAAGTAAGCAACCAAAACTATGCTAGAAGTAACAGGTATGTGATACTTGCTGATATGTTGTTGGTCAGAAAGGTCTCAAGGAACCCCTGAATAGTATAGGCTTTTTGCCATTGCTCTTGTTTGACCTCCGGAAATGGACAGTAAGACCCTATTACAGAAGAGTCAGTCGGCACTATAGATCACAGGACACGTACAAAATATATCAGTTGGAACTGGTCTGCAAGCTTCCTCCTTGCTGGACAGCTTACACAATATCAGAGAGTACTGGGGAAGCTACTGAGGGAGAAAAAACAATCAAAAGTCTCTTCAAACTGTGAAATCTGCAAGTTGCAAGAACAATCACAATGGCAGCAGGGACCATCAGTGTAACAGTGGCATGAATATCATGGAGACAAGCAATGGATTTCTGATCGGATTTAAGGCCCACTTGTCAGAATGAAGCACGTTCCTGTTACTGTAAACTAGAACAAGAACCTATAAGGGGATGGAATTAAGTCACAAAAGAAGAGCAGACTATGAATGTTTACTTAGGAAGACAGTACACCAAATTGCTTTGTGAGCACCTGTTATTATACCCATAGTTTAGAAAAGTGTTCAGTACTCAACCTAGAAGTCTTCTTCTACCACAGAAGTTTATTCCTGAAAAGACAACTTGTGCCAAAATGTAAAAAATGAGTAAGCACATTTCTTGTTTATTTCTTACACAGTCTGCCTTCCTCGAGTTTGCATGGTTAGAGTTCAGCAGGGTGCCAGACGAGAAGTAAATGTCCAAGTAATACGCGTAGAATTTAGTCACTGCCAACCGTGAATCTTAATCTTAATTGAACTCTCTTAAGTCTGCATTCTATCTTTTCTTCATTTTATGAGGTGTATCAAAAGTAAGAACTAGTTCCCTCAGACTGGACGGCCCGGACAGAACTGCAGATACCAGACTTCAGTTTGCCTTCACTATATGGCCATTAAAACCCAGAGGTCTGTACCCACCCACTGCTGAAGCCCTAAGCTAGCCAGAGAAAAACCTGGCTCCGGACTGTCATTCCTTTAGCTATCAAATGCCTTTCAGGGAATTTAGTAATGTATCATTCATTGACTGAGAGTGAGGACAGAGCAATGGGTAGGTACTAGGACCAGATATCTGACTGTTGTTTATCTCTATCCTTTGGGTCTTTCCATTTACAAATAACCTGAAAGAATTTTACATACTTTAAAAATAACTTGTAGAGTTGAATACTTTCAAATATACTATACACTTTATTAAGTCATCTAAAATTGGAATTTGTATTAGTTACAAAGAATGAAAATTTTGTATGTATGCAACATTGTTGCTTTGAATAAGCTTGTTATGTCTTTTTAAATGTATCCAGTGGACATCATTGCTTGATATTGGTGGCTACTTGTTGAAAGTGGCAAAATATTCCCTTGTAAATTTGGAAGTCTTGGGACTGGAGAGGTGGCTCAGGGGTTAAGACTCTGCCTTGTAGGCGGAAGGTCCTGAGTTCGAATCCTAGACCCCATGTATAAACGCCGGGCAGAAGCAGGGGCGGCCTGCGTTTCTGGTCCTGGTAGGGCAGAGCCTGTGAATCCCAGGGCAGAGTAAACAAGGAGGAGGTGGAGGCATCCATGGTAGTTCCTGAATTCGTCTGTGGTTCTACACACACGTGTACACACACATACATACACATGCGCATGCATACACACACACGCGCATGCACAATTGAATAAATAAATAAATAAAATAAAAATTAAAAAATATTTGGAAGTCTTGGTTTTTCTTCTTTTATTCTTGTTCTTCAAATCTGCATTTATATATATAATATTTCATTCATACATAAATTCATACACAGAAACGATTATTGAGGATACATATCATATAGATGACTGGAAAAATAGGGAGATGGCACTTTCTCCGGGAAAAATTCTTGTCTTTCAGTTCAAATAAATGTGTAAATTTGTATTACAAAAACCTTAAAATGTTTGAGAAAAAAGCCATAAATGTGTTTGTGGATTAATAACTGTTATCATTACTCTCATAAAAAATTGAATCCTCCCCCCATTTAAAAGGCAGTTGATGGAAAATGGAACAAATACACCCCATTTAAGTGACATCCTTAAAGGCACACCAGCTCCAAGATATCAGCAAGCTAAGAATCAAGAATAGGAACTGTGAACCATACAAAACAGAAGAGGGCTCTACTAGTACTGGACAAAATAGGTTTGAAATTTTTTTAAAAAGTGTTTCTGGAAACAAAAAAGGGACATAGGGACAAGTGGATCAATCCATCAGGAAGTCAAAAGAGTTATGAATCTGGATGTACCTAACCACGTGGCCTTCAAACTTATGGGGAAAGATTCATTAATTTAAGGTAGGATAGGCATAAAGCAACAATATTTGGAAGTGTCAATATTTGGAAATGGCTCATTTTCAATAATGAATGCAACAAAAAAGAGTTCAATAAGGAAATAGAAATCTTGAATAGTATTATAAGTCAAATCATTGTAACATGTCTTCAGAACACTCAAATTATAGTAATAATATGCCACATTATTCTCAACTGCCCAGGACAAAAAAAATCTCCATATGGTAAGAGGTAATAGAAGTCACAGAAAATATGTTTTTTTGAAAGCTAAAGTAGAATTAAGAATAGCTTGGGATGGAGAGGTGGCTCAGGGGTTAAGCCTCCGCCTTGCAGGCGGAAGTTCCTGAGTTCGGATCCCAGATCCCACGTATAGACACCAGGCAGAAGCGGGGGCGGCCTGCATTTCTGGTCCTGGTAGGGCGGAGCCTGTGAATCCCGGGGCAGAAGGAGGTGGAGGCATCCATGGTGGTTCCCCATTCGTCTGTGGTTCTACACACACACACACACACACATGTGTGTACACATACATATGCACGCACGCACAACTGAATAAAAAAAAAAGAATAGCTCATAACAGAAATTTGAGAAATTTGCAAATGTATGACAAATAAAAATCCCTATAGGCAAACAATCAAAAATCAATAGTAAGGCAGCTTACAAAACAATGAGCTAAATAAAAGCAAAAAATAAAAATGCAACATAATAAAACTCATGAGATAAAGTAATAGTTATAGGGGAGTTATAATGAATTGTTCATCAAAAGAAAGATTTCACATTAGTTAACCTACATATCTAAAACCTAGTAAAAAGGAACAGACTAAAGGTAATCAGAAGGAAGTAAATAATGATTGAGAACAAAAAAATGGAACAAAGAGAAGAAATACTAACATTAATAAAAGTAAAAGTTAGTCCTTTGGGGAAAAAGTAAAATCAATGAACATTTAATTAGGCTAATCGAGGAAAAGGAGGAACGGAAAGAGGGAGGAAAGAAAGGAGAGAGGAAGTAAGGAGGAGAGAAATGTTAAGAGAAAGAAAGAGCTCCAATTATTGAAAAATTAAGAAAGCAAAAAGAATGCTTCAATAGTAACCCGTGGAAATTATATAGTCCATAAAGTAATACTCTGCACATATATACAGCAACCTCAATGAAAGTAAGAAATGTATAAATCATATACTAAGAATATGTAAATACGCTGAATTAGTAATTTTAAAATCTCTTGCTAAGAAGATCCCTGTTCCAGGTGGTTTCCCTTGATCATTACCACAAGCTTGAAGAACTGCTGCAAAAGTTCCATAGGCCATTACAAAAAAGTACAAATGTAAGCAACACTTTTGAACTCAGTCTATAAGCCTCATGTTATTTCCCCCGAAAGTACAATCACACAAATTCATCACAAGAGAGACCTAACATTTGTAATATTCCTATAAGCACAGTTAACATGCTGCATAGTGACATTTCAGACACTTGGAATCACACATATTACATGATTCTACAAGATCACACCACAGAGTAGCAACGTGACTCTTTGTGGTTTGTGAGTATGCTTTGATGTTTGCACAACTGCAAGGTTGCTAAGGATATTAACTATTTAACTATGTGCTTACCCGAAGTACTTCCATAATGAAGTGGCACATGCCTAGAGATACGATTCTCCTCAACAAAATGTTAGCAGTTCAAATCCGATGACACAAGAAAAGCTGTGAACTATGACCAAATGAGACCCCCACCCCCGGGAATGCAAGGCTGGCTTAGACTCTGAAAAACATCATCTACTATATCAAATGTGCACCGGTTACTCTTTATCCATTGCTGTGAGACAACATCCAAAGTAAAGCAACTTTAAGGGAGAAGAGGGAGATTTATTTAGTTTACAGTTCCAGGGTGGAGGGAGATACAGTCTTTCCCGGCAGAAGCGGCATGGCTGAAGGTAGAAGCTAGAGAGAGCCAAGCCACGTCCTTCGTGGAGGTTAAGAGCTGCAAGATTACTAGCTGTAAAAGCAGATGTCTCCCAGAAGTAGGGTGGAGCTAATCCACCTCAAGGCCCACCCTCTGTGATTGCCTTCCTCCATGTTCAAACACGAGTCTGTGGGGGACATATTTTAAGTATATAATAACCCACTATTATTTCAATATATGCTGAAGCACTAAACCTGTTACCTGCTAAAATATTTTGTATACTATGTTCAAGGAAACTTACTACTCAAGTTATTTTCATTTGGTTTGTTTCATTTTTTAAAATGTGACCCACTAGAAACTTCCATATGACACAAGCTGCTCGCATTTGTGATCTAGACAATATTTCTAGTGGACTACAATGGTCTAGATGTGCTCTATTTGAAGATTGGTGTTCTAACAACGCTAAGGGTTTTTCATATTTATTTCCTCATGTTATTTACCAGAGAGAAAAACAAACGGAGAATAGTTAACCTGCCTAGGTTAATGTATCCTGCTCTGTAGGTGACAATGCTTGCACTGGAATTTGGCTGTCCTTAAAGTCAGACTCCGCCTGACTTTCATCAGGGGTCTTTCCTAGCTGAATTAAGCAGTCATTGAACATGTTTAACATTTAACTTTTAGATTTCTCTTCTTTCTTTACAACCCCAGGAGGGATTTGATGCTTATACCCTTTTTATTTGGCTCTGCCTTTCTGCTGCATCAGCAACAATGCTTCCATGGACTTCAGACACTGCCTGCTGTTTGGTAACTGGTTTTCTTTCATTTTTGCTTTTTTGTCTTCCAGTGTGTCCAGAGCTGCCACTGTGTTCATCCGGTTGGCTTTGTAGTCGACTATTTTCTTTCCACTGCATGACAGGTGATATCTGCGGTTCCTTCTTTTGTTTGTTTGCTTATGTAAACAGTTATGCTGTGTTGAACACTTTAGAGGATTCTTCTACCTAAATGTTCCTGGTTGTCCTCACAACACCCCCACTTCAAAGATGATAGTTGCCAGGACCCAGAGGATCTCAAAGTTTGCTGCCAAAGTTACACAGTAACAACATCTTTGAACCACAGCCAGACCTCTCCATGCCACAGACCCGCCATGTTCACCATGCCACGCCTCTGGCGTGACAGACCAATGTGAACCAATGTGGGCCTGAATTTTCCTCTGTATATATGATTTATGCCACCATGAAAATCTTGCAGTTTCTTTTTCCACAGATTTGCTGTCACCTTTTTCTACTGAAGATGAAATCTTTCCTGTTGTTATGAATTATGCTCTTCGAGTTCAGAGTGATTCACATGCACAAATGAGTTTTGGATATAAGGTAAACTCCTTCAAATCTAAGATGCTACGGAAAAAATAGGTAGTAAAAAAATGAATCCGAAGTGAGGAGGAGGACCACTTACTAAGATTTCAATTCAACAGCCTTCTTTGTTCAGCCTGTCTCTCCTTCACTTCTTGATGTAGAGCTTGCACAAAGGCCAGGTGGCAACTCTGGATGTCAAACTAGTTTTATGATTTTCTTTTTTCAATTGTGCATTCACAGCTTCCAAAATAAGCACTAAAATATTTCATCGTCTGAGTTTCCCAAAATATTAAAACCAAATTGGATAGATGCAAGACTTTTCATCTACATGAAGCCCAAATATTGAGCATTTAGTCAAGATGCATCTTTGTTTTCCTTTAGATAAAATAATTTATCAGTTGAAGGAGTTCGCTTTGCAAAATGTAGAGGGAAAAGAACAAGTAAATGAAATTTATGTAATATATAGTGCCAGACCTCATTCTTGTTATAAGAAAAGAGAAAAATACAAAGGTTCATATCTCTGCTTTGTTGTGGGTAATATTTTTAACTAAGATTGTTTTTCTTTCTAAAGTCAGGATTGCCCATTGCTATTCATAAGTTAGGTGTTACGGTAAAGGTTTGAAAGATTATCCTAATCCTTTATTTTCCAGTAAAGTAGCAACTGTTTTTCTTTCAAGATTTTGCAACATTTTCATATAATTTTTTAAAAGTAACTAAGTAATGGGTTATGGGTACACAATGATGTTCTTGGCTTATTTTCCTTGTTGACCTGACCCGATCAGATTCATCTGGCAGATTGGTAGGGAGGGCATACTCAGGGATATCTGTGAAGGCATTCCCAGAGGTCAGCTCCTACATATGGACGGCACTCCCCCTCAGCTGGGATCCCAGAATAAAGACAGAAAGTCAGCGAATGACAACAATCTTTCTTTCTACTTCTTAGCTACCAAGAAGTGAAGAGCGCTTTCCCCCAGCACATGCGTCTGACACCATGATATTCTTTCTGAGGCTATTGTCGGAACAAGTGTCCACCGGTGATCTTCTGAAGCCAGGAGCCAAAATAAAGCTTTCTCCCACCCTTAAGTTGTTCCCGCTGGTCATTTTCAATACAGGGAGGAGGTAAACTAATAAACATAGCTAGATGTGTCCAGGGGAACGAGTCAACCAAGACAATTAGCTTACATATAAGGGGCTCGCACATCTGTGGGGGGGGGAGGCGACTATACTTGTGTGTGGATGTGTGTACAACAGGGCACTTGAGTGTGTGTTGCTGAGGCTCAAGGGTGACATTAAGAATCACATGGATTGCTCTACCTCCTTATTGCTATGTTCTGGGATTTTCCAGGCTCCACCACCTTCCCTGGGCTGCAATTATAGGAGGCTGATACCCAACATTCTAATCTGGAGTCTGGGGATCTGAACTCAGTCCCTTTTGCTTGTGAGGCAAAGGTTGTAACCACTGAGCCATCTCCCCAGCCGCAGAATACTGCGTTCCTGGTTTTTCAGTTATGGAACAAGACTATTGTTTGATTTATCTACTAGAAACATATTGCCACGAGAGAAGGAAATAATCAATGAAACCCCATTTCCAGCTAAGACTCTGATGCATTCCTTTTGCCTTCCTAGTTGACTGGTCTGAGTATTGTGTACTCTGCACAGGGCTCCGCCCATGACCAGCTAAGCAGGACTATGTTGCAGCAAGCGTGTACCAATTTACTAGGTCAGTTTCGACCTAGTGTCTCACTCCTATGACTGCATGTATACAATTAAGGGTGGGAATTATCATAGCTCCCATCTGTGACATCTATTCATAGACTCTGTGACTAGGAACAGAATAATGTTTGTGTTTTCAGTTCTATCCTTGATCGTATAATGTCTGCACCTAGAAGCATGTCTGATCTATAGTAGGCACTCTATTAAACTCAACAGGTTTTGGACAGAAACATGAATCAGGAAGGACTAGGGAAATAAAGGAATACATAAGGATAGCCAATGCCTTCGAAGACTTATAATCTAACCAATAGATAGTGTCATCTAACAGTGACAGTGACAGGAGAACACAAGGGCAAGAGGGTAGCAAGTAACCGGACCTTGGGGATCCAGTGAATGTCGTGACAAGAATCACCGCAGACAGTGAAGACCTGCCGTCTTCTCTGACTAAAACATGGCAGAACCACCTGCCAAGATGTTTTATTACATCTCGGGGCTATGCTCTGTCATGTGGGAAAATTCCAAATATTTTCATCAATGACTTTATAGTTGGATGATAAACAACAAAGAGCATCTAGTTTGGTGTTGTCAAGGACAACCGTCCGGCAAGTTTTTATTGTTGCTGTTGCATTTATAGCTTGTTGAGTATTTTTTCCTCCACACAGATGGCAGTGGCTGTCTACAAAACTGTATATCACTCGTTGCTTTGCATGCTTTGGAAACGTCTTTTCCCCTCCTTTCGTTCAACCCTTCCTTCCTTTTATCTTTCTTTCATCAGCATTCATTAGGCAATTACTAATCAGCAAGTACTTATTAGGCACTTGTGATTCAGGTACTGTCACAGGCAAGGGCGATGCAGAGATAATTACTGTCCATGCGAAACCTGTTATAATAAAAAAATTCATTAGAACAATGTTGGGAGAACATAAAAGAGGGCTGAACTTTCCAGGAAAGACTAAAGCACTTGAGCTGGGTTCTAAGGTAAGAGGCATTAGGTAGTGACAAGAGATGAGAGGCATCTCAGAGTTGTGCAAGGACAACTTAAAAGATAGATAGTGACAGGTGATAAACACAAAGAGGCAAGTTGCAAATAAGTCCCAAAGGCCCCAATCCATTTAGTAAGTTTGGACTTGGTACAGGGAGAAAAGGATTAAAACGTGCTTGCTGGTTAGTAAGTATTCCTTGGTAAATGGCTACTGACAAGGACAGTAGGTAGGGACGTAGATCTTTCTCTAGAGCTTCAAAGGGAAGGGACTGGCAATGGAACAGGTCCGAGAGACGATGCGGACTGCAGTAGTGGAGATGGACTGAAGGAACCATGTTTGAGCCACATTTCTGCCTTGACAGGATTTGGCAGCCAAGTGTCTGGGTGAGAGAGAAGGGGGAAGAGGCTGAGTCAGTTGCCAGCTTGAGAAACAGGTTGTGTGAGGAGTTCAACTGGCCAGACCAGGAGCGAACGAAGAGGAGCGGCGTGAGGAGGACATTAGAGCAGCTGCGGAACACGCACGACGTGGTCAGTTCTCAGTGCGCACACGTCACAGTTGAATCGAGTGGGTCGGTTTGGACCTCCAGGCTAGACAGAGGGATGTGGTTAAACCATTAACGCGCAGATGACGTGGTAAACGTGCCAGCAGCTCAGGCCACGCAGAAAGAGGATGCGGAGGTGAAGAATGCAAGGCTGGGCCGCCCCTGAACGAAGAGCTGTATAAGCAGAAAGGAAGTTGCCAGAAAACTGATGGAGGAGGGGCTAGAAAAATAGGAGAGCCAGAATTAACTCCGGAGGGAGCAAGTCTAGAATATGGCACCAACGCCACAGAAGCTAGCACGCCACTCCCATCCTTGACCAATGCGTTCTCGCTCCCCATCCCAAATGAAATGATGGAGCTCCCATCTGAAGACTCAGTCTGGCCTCGCTCTGTGTGGTCAGACCATTGGCAGTCATCTGGCAGGCATCAAGGTGGCGGGAGGCTGTCACGATTCCTGAACCCATGTCTGCCACTAAGGCTCCTCTTAACCCTCTCTGGGCGCCTCAGAATCTCCATTTCTGGGGCCCAAAGTTCAACCGTAGGCTCTTGGGACCCAGTCTTATCTCTTCTCCTGGGTCAAAATCCTGGGATTCCTTATCTGTTTGTTCTTACTTATTCTACCAATGTCTGAATTATCTTGGCTTGCTTAAGAATTCCAAAGACACTGGTGCAGAGTTGGGAAATTCCTGCTGGCAAATGAGCAGCTGACTGACACAATCTACCGTCTACTTACTGCTATTATTTCTTATGTGGTTCTGCACTACAGCAACAGTTCCTCTGTTCTGTGGAAGCACTTGACAGCTTACTGAGTGCCAGACATTGTTCTCTGCATTGAGCATGCCACACTAACAACGGATCTTCCCTCTTGGGCCATCAGATTTAATAGGGAGGATGGATACATATTTTAGCAAATAGTTTCTCAAGACAGAGGAAAATCAATTAGCCTATGAGGAGCAAGATGCAGGAATGGAGGGCAGGGCTATTTTACATTGGAGTGAGGCAGGGTGATAGGAGTAAATGACCTTGAGCCTTGGGTTAGTCAAGGGTCTCTGGAGGAACAGAACCAATAGAATAAATAGATATTGCAAGAGGATTTATTGGATTAGTTTACAGGATACAGGCTGGGTTGTTTGACAATGATTATGTGCAAGCAGGAGAGGTTGAAAACACACATGCTGGTCAATTCATAAGTCTGAATGTGTCTCTGAGAATCTCACACTGATAAGGTGGAGGCTTCCTGGACAGCCACCTAAATAAAGAGGCCAAGCCAGGAGTCCTGAGGTAGTTGCAGAGTGACTAGAAGTTCTCACGCGACTCCCCCTGTTTGCTCAGTAATGTAAGCAACCCAGTCAGCAGCTCAGAGTGCTGACAGGAAAGAAGGCGTGAAGAGAAGCTTTAAGATAGAACAGGATGTATTATATGATGTTCTAGGACTGTGGGCCTTAGACTTCGGTTATGTGGATCTTAGGATCAACTTCGTGATTTATAAATCATGCAGTGATTTTGAAAAACAAATTAAGTTAAAAAAGGAGTCCTTTGCATGTAACTAAGAGTTGCTTAATAAAATCTTGATGTCAGCTGCATGAGCATGTGTGGGTCTGGGTGCATATAAAGTGGTAGTGAAAATAATATATTTTAGCACTTGCCCAGGCTAGTGGGAGTGAATGAATAAGAGGCTGCAGTGAGGAACTGTTAATGACTGGTCATAAACATATGTTCATAGGAAAACAAGATCAAAATATAGACTCATAAGATCTGGGTTAAGAGCCTGCTGGGGAACACAGCCTCTGAGAGCCAGCACAGCCCCCACCATGTGCCCCACCTTTCTGTCTGAACAATTTCACAGGTGGAAAGCTCACCGGCCTGCAAGTTCTCGACGTCAGAAAAGAACTTTGAACTCGGTGTGAAAACGGGGCCTTTACAACACTCCAGCGAAAGTGGTGAGGTGGAGGACAGCCAGACCTGGAAGGTCCTGTCCTGAGGTGAAATGTGACCTGGTTATGCAATAGCAAACTTGATGACCGGTCCCATTTCAGAGAGCTGTAAATCCTCTCAAGCAAACCTGTAGCAGAGCAGTCAGAAATGCCTGTTTAAACACTGCAAGAGCGCCCAAGGGTCCCTCCAAGAACCACACTGATTCCTCAGTCATAAGCTGGCGTTAGTCCATTCTTCCTTTGTCAACACAAATGACTCCAATCAATACAATTCTGCTTAGGCAAAAAATGTGTCCGTTCCTAAGACTCGCTTTAGTTGCTTATCTTACCCCTGCAAAGTAGGTTAACGAACACTATGTAAACTCTCCTCCCAGGTAATTTGAAATAGAGTTTGGGGAGAAGAGAATCGGGCAGGCTGGCCTGGAATCCTGGCAATCCTGGCCTAGCGACCCGCCATCCTCAGCTTCCCAAGTGCTGGACGGCAGGCCTTCGCTGCCACCCATACTGGTGTTTTTAATTCTTCCTTATGCCCGTTATTTTTGATGTATTTCGATTTTCTACATATTGTAATTTAGATTAAAAGTATCCCCACCAGCTCCATATTCTTCCTGAAACATGACCATAAGATTAACTTGAACCAACTTTCAAAAATTTAAGTCCAAAATTTGATCAGTTTTCAAAATTACACTTTCGCGCTGGAGAGATGGTTCAGGAGTTAAGCCTCTGCCTTGAAAGTAGAAGGTCCTGAGTTCAAATCCTAGGTCCCATATAAAAATGTCAGATGAAAAGGCAGTGGCCTGCACTTGGACTCCTGGTAGGAAGTGTGGGCGAAATCCCAGAGGGAAGCAAAAGGAGATAGAAGCAATGACGGATGATTCCCAAAGTCACCCTTGGGCCTCCACAGGGTAAAAAATTTACATTGTATGTAGTATGAAACCTAGTTCACCAGGGACTGTATGAGACATAAACATGTGCAATATTTTCCATTCACAGTACAGTTCTTGGTACTGTTTTGATTCATGAATTTTAGCCTCTGAAAATTGAAATCAAATTCAATAGAAAATGAGATATCATAAAAATATAGTCTGCCTATATCCACAAGAGGATGAATCGGTAACATTTCTTCTGCGTCCACTTGCGAACCCTGATCAGTCTCAGGCCACCTTTGATGACTTTAAGAATCCTAAGAACCTTTCCGTGGTCTGTTTCACTTTCTGAAGCACCAAGAAAAATAGTTAAGATTGAAAGGCAGGACCGTAAATTTCATACTTTTTAATGAAGTACTGATTAGTCAGTCACTCGTTCTCCGCACGCCACAGTGATAGCTACGCAAAATGTTCACAGGGGAAGAAACACAAGCTCAGCCGCCCTCACCGCGCTCCACCGAGCGCGCCACGGGGAAACGCTCTCCCCTCTTGCAAGCCCCGACAAGTTGCTGCTGAGTCACAAGCTGCCTTTCCCCCCCATGCGAGAAATCTCGCTCCCTTGAAAATTAATAAAGCTTCGGAAATGTTCAAATTAGAGTCTCCCTGGGGGAAGGGGCGGGGAAGGCGAGATGAATGTGTCGGGGAGGAGTCCCCGCTCGCCCCGGTCGCGATGACAGCGCTAAATGCTTTTATGAAACGGGACTTGGAGCCAACCCAGGGTTACCATGGGAGCTCGCCTGGGAACCCCATTCTATGCACGCGTGTGTGCACATAGCCCCACGGAGCTGTGTCAGCTTCCAGAGACTTTGTCCCACCTTACTGAAGTGCAAATGTGGGGTACACACACAGGGCGCCCAGGCTGCGTGGTGCCCCGCAGCAGGCACCTCGCGGGGCGGCGGGGAAGCCGGTGGCAGCGCCCCACGCGCGACTAGAGCGCGGTCACTCGGAGGATCGGGCCTCGAGGGGACGGTTCCGAGGGGGACGCGGGCGTTCGGGGAGCCCGCCCGTCACCGGACCTCGGCCCGTCGCGAGGCTGCGGCACCCGCTTCCACGCGAGCTCGCGCCGATCGGGGCCGCGCTCCCGGGCCTCAGTTTCCCCCTCCACGGACCGGCGCTCGCGTCCCCGGAAGCCCGTGGGTTGGGACCCCGCGACGGAGCACCGGAGCTGGGCGGCTGGACTGGACGCGGCGACCGCGGACAGGGGGCGCGTGCGCCCGGGGCAGGAGGGGCGGTTGCCCAGGAACCGTCCCCAACGCGCGCGCGTGCTCGCCGCGGAGCGCACGTGCCCGGCGCTCGAGCCGCGGCCAGCCGCCGCGCCGGCCTCCACCGGCCGCTGCTTCTTCCAGCCTGGCCCGGAGGCCCGCGGGGCCGCGCCGCTCGCGCTCGCCGCCCCGCGTCGGGCCCAGGGCGCTCGCGCGGCCCCGGCCGGCTGCATATTCATGAGGGGCGTGGCGGGGGCGGGGCCGGCGGGCTCGCGCCGCGCGTGTCGGGCCGCGCCGCGGGGGGCGGCGCGATTGTGAGGTGGCGCTGACGCACGTTCCGGGCTTCTTAAGCGGCTAGGGCGGCGGCGCGGCGGAGGCAGCGGCGGTGCCGGAGCCGGCTTGGGGAGGTGGCGGTGACCTCCGTGAGGGGCGGCGGGAAGGGCCCCCCAAGTCGGTGCCCCGGCTCAGTCACAGTGTCCCTTTCCCACTGACCACTCCCTCCTGCCACCACGGCCGCGCCTCCGCGGCTACCGGGGCTTGCTAGGCGGGGCCGGGGACGGGGCGCGTCTCCTCCCGCGGCCGCCGGCCGGATCCATGAGGGACCTGGGGTTCGGGGCGCTGCACTCCGCCCTGCTCCGCAGCAGCAGCCCCCGATCCGCGCTCGGCGGCGGGGCGGGGCGGCCCTACGCCTCCGGGCCGGGCGCGCCCGCCGCCCCGCCGCCCCCCGCCACGCCCTGTGGCCGGCTCTCGCCGCCGCCGCCGCCGTTGCCTGTCACCGGCTTCTCGGAGGCCGCCTCCCCCTTCCCCGTCCCCCCGGGCGGCGGCGCGGGCCGCCTGGGCGCTTCCTCTTCCTCCCCGCTGCCGGCGCAGCAGCAGACCATGCAGGATGAGCGGCCGCGCTCGGGGGCGGCGGCCGCCCAGCAGCTCCCCAACCACCACCCCGGCGGCGGCACGAACGCGGGTGTGACCCACCTCCTCCCCTCCCAGGACTTCAAACCGAGTCTGCACCACCCCTCCTCCTCCTCCGCCTCCTCCTGCTGCTGCTGCCGCACCTCCTCCCCGCAGGACTTCAGTACGCGGCAGCAGCAGCAGCTGAGCAGCCACAAGAGGAGAGAGTTCAGCCCTCCCCACCGTCCCCACCCTCCGGACTCGCAGCCGCCGCCGCCGCCGCCGCCGCTCCACTGCCCGGGCCGGTTCAGCTCGCCGCCGCCGCCGCCGTCGCCGCCGCCGCCGCCGCCGCCGCCGCCGCCCGGCCCGATCCTCCAGCCGGCGCCGCTCGCCCAGCGCCCGCACTCGCAGCCGTTCAGCCGCCCGCACCCGCAGCACCTCCCGCCGCAGGACTTCGCCCCGCGGCAGCGCCCGGCCGACCTGCCCCCGCTCCCGCAGCTCCCGCCGTCGCCGCCCGCAGCCCCGCGGCGCCGCCACGGAGGCGCGGGCAGCCCTCGCCAGAGCCCGGCCGCCGGCGAGGGCAGCGCCGCCGAGCCCCCCGATGCGGGCTTGGCCCCCTCGACGCCGCCGGTGAACCCCGCGCCGGGCTCCATGGAGTCACCCAACCACCCTCTGCTCAACAGTCCCAGCCACCTCCTGCCCGGCGGGGCGCTGGGCGCGGGCGCCTTCAGCAGCCTGCAGAGCCCGGACCTTCCGCACCCCGGCGGCGGCGGGGGCGGGGGACCCCCCGGGGGCGGAGGGGGAGGCGGCTCCGCGTCGCCGCCGCCGCTGCCCGGCTTCGGCACCCCCTGGTCGGTGCAGACCGCGTCGTCGCCGCCGCCGCCGCCGCCCCAGCAGCCGCCGGCGCCCCAGCCGCCGCCGCCGCCGCCGCCGCCCCAGCAGCCGCAGCCGCCGCCGCCGCCGCCGCCGCAGCCCCCCGGCTCGTCGGCCGCCAGCGCGGGCGCCGGCGGCGGCTCGCTCAGCGCCATGCCGCCGCCCAGCCCCGACTCGGAGAACGGCTTCTACCCGGGGCTGCCGTCGTCCATGAACCCGGCCTTCTTCCCGAGCTTCTCGCCCGTGTCGCCGCACGGCTGCGCGGGGCTCAGCGTGCCGGCCGGCGGCGGCGGCGGCGGCGGCGGCGGCGGCGGCTTCGGCGGCCCGTTCTCGGCGCCCGCGGTGCCCCCGCCGCCCGCCATGAATTTACCTCAATCGCAGCCCCCGCCGCCCGCGGGGCCGCAGCAGCCGCAGAGCCGGAGGTCGCCGGTCAGCCCGCAGCTGCAGCAGCAGCACCAGGCGGCGGCGGCCGCCTTCCTGCAGCAGAGGAACTCGTACAACCACCACCAGGTGCGCGGGCGGCGCGGGGCGCCCGGGGGTCGGGGGGCCGGGCCGGGGTCGGGGGGCCGGGCCGGGGCGGCGGGGCCGGGGGCGGCGGGGCCCGAGCCGCGATCGCCCCCTGGAACCCCGCGGCGTTGGGCTCCCCGGGCACGGCGCCGGGCCGCAGGGACGCGGCGAGTCCCCGGCCCCGCGGATCCCGGGGGAGGGAGGGCGGTTCCCGATCCCCGCAGATCCGGGATCCGCTGTCCCCGATCCCCGGGGATCCCGGGAGCGGTGCCCCCCAACCCGCCGCCCCGGGGAGGCGCGGCCGGCCGGCGGGGCCCGTCGGGCCCGCGGGCTGGGGAGGCGAGCTCGGGCGGGAGCAGCCGGAGCCCGGTGCGTGCGGGAGCCGGGACCGGCCCCGCCGTCCGAGGACGGGCAGGCGCGAGGCTTTTCTTTTTCTTTCCTTTCTTTCTTTTTCCTTCCCCCCCCCACCCCCATGAAGTTTGTTTCGTTCCTAAGTGGCCGGCCGCGCAGCGGCTTCCAACGCCCCTCGGGTCCACCTGCGGCCCCGGGGCGCCCGGCCCGCCGCGCCGCCAGCGGCCGCGGAGGAACTGTCAGCGGCGCCGGCGGCCCCAGGCTGCCCGCTGGTGCCCGTGCGGTGCCAGGTCACCTCTGGTGGCGCCCGAGGCCCGGCCACCTCGGATCGCCGGCCGCCCAGCCTCCTCCCGGACGTCCCCGCCGGCCGGGCGTGTGCGGCTTGTCAGCCGGTGACATTGTGAAATAACGCGGGGCCGGGAGCCCCTTTCAGTGGTCCCTAAGTGTAGGTTTTGGGTGATCTCTGAGTTCGTTGATTCTCATTCTCTCTCTCTCTCTCTCTCTCTCTCTCTCTCTCTCTCTCTCTCTCTCGTTTATTAGAGCGATCTTTCTTGGTCTCATTGTAACAGGATTGTCAGGCTACCAAAATTTGATCTTACCCAAAGCCTCTTGGACTTCCTCTGTTGCCAAGAGTTGCACCTTTTCAGAAAGGGATACTGTGTAAATCAAAGTAACAGTTGACAGTTTACCTAAATTAACCCAAGTAACAGTTAACTTAGTTCTGTGGAATCCTCCGGGATTTCTCCCTGAGAAAAGAGAACGTGACCTAGTTGGACGGAAAATACGGATCTCTGAGATAATACTATTCTTTTCCGTGGCTGACATAGTCTAAGGCACCTATATTTGTGTTTTAGGGTCTTCTTTTTTTTTTTTAAACCAGAAACTTATCACAGAAATGTGTTGATTTTGTATTAACAAAGTCACATTATGGGGCATTAACAGACTATATGTTCTGATCCATTTTTTTAATGTCACCTGTATTTATAAGCAAGAAGAGACGGTTCTTAACAGAGTATAAGAAGTCGCACAGCTTTCCTGTAGACTTGTAGGTCACTGAAAAAGAACTTTGAACTCTGAGTCATTTATTAAACAAAATATGGTTCTAGTCAAAGGATTGTGTGCCCTCCTTGCCTGGCTAACTATGTGCATATGCATGCCCATAATTATATTAGCATTAAAATAGGTTCCAAAAAAGGTTGAATTTTAAGATTATCATATTTATTGGGTTTTAACAGGGTAATGGTTTATGCAGTTGAGATTGGCATATGGACAGCAGAAGTAATAGCAATTAATTCACAGTTCCTTTTAATGAGTAATTGTGAATTTCTCATCCCTCCATATTTCTTGTCAAAGCTTCTAGATTAGAACATGATTTTCTTTTGAAAGTGAATGAATCTAATAGACACTTGTATTAATATTATTAAGAATAATCCAAACCTATGGGTCTTCATTGGTAGTGTATTTCAGTGGGTCCACCTATGGGTAACATCAGATAATTGCTTGACAGTTCAAGGATAAACAAGTGTTTTGAAAAGTGTATTAAAAAAATATGGACACTGGAACAAAATATCTTAGAAGCTGAATTAACAATTCAGGAAAATTAATCTATTTCCTACACTTTCTTTTCTTGAAGGGATTTTTTAAATTATTCTAACAGTTACGCTGAATGTTAGCACTATTGATTTTTAGAGTATCAAAGTATCTGAGTTTCAAAAAAATTCGCTGTTATAAATGAGATAATGAAGAAAACCATTTACTTGATGAAGAGCTAGTAGAATATGTTTTTTTAAAGGATCATCAAGTTTAATTTCACTTTAAAAGAATTTTTGACACCCTTATGAATATAGTTTTTTACTGGATGAAAATTAGTAACCACACCATGTTTTCTGTTAAACAACACCTGAACTGTTGGTGTTTATATGAAAGGACAAAGTTTTCCTGACATTACCTAGAGGTGATATATGTAAGATATCTCATGTGTAAGATATCTCACATAGCAAGATCCTGTGACTGCCCCTTTTTAAGTGGGATTAAGGCATATTCTGTTGAGTTTTGCATGTATCATGTTTTGTGTTCGCATGGCTTGGAATCATGAACTCTTGAAAGCCGGCCATTGACACGGATGTGTTCTCTCCAGCCTCTTCTGAAACAGTCTCCTTGGAGTAACCATCAGAGCAGTGGTTGGGGTGCCGGAAGCATGTCCTGGGGAGCCATGCATGCTCGAGATCACCGTCGGACTGGAAATGCTGGGATCCCAGGGACTATGAACCAGATCTCTCCACTGAAGAAGCCCTTCTCTGGTAATGTCATAGCGCCACCGAAATTCACTCGCTCTACTCCATCCCTGACTCCAAAATCTTGGATTGAAGATAACGTGTTCCGAACAGACAACAACAGTAACACACTCTTACCCTTACAGGTAAGACTGGTCTGTAAATGCTCTGATTTCTTGCATTGATGTTGATCTTTCGAAATAGGAAGCTGGGTGGTTGGAGGCCTCAGTTGCAGGGTGGTAAAATTAACAAATTAAAAATGCAATGATAGTTTGTATGCATATACTTATCAAAAGGTGGAATTCACTGAGAAAATAGAGAATGTAAAAAGAAAACTCTATAAACATAATGGAAAATAAGTTTCCAAAAATGTGGGAAAAAAACTTTAATTTTTTTAATGGATATCAAAGCTTTCAATTGACAACTCTTCAAAAATGCTTACATTAGTAAATCTCTTAATGGAACACCAAAGGCTAAGCTAAAAGGTTGTATAACTGTAGTTGCTTATGGATTTTTCTGTGATCAGCTATCTGCATATTAGAATGTCTGATATAATGGCACAAAAATGTGAAAACAATTTGAATCTAATTTCTATTTGTCCTCCTCAGTTGAGTGACTATATATTTTTTTTTTTTTCCAAAATGCAGTCTGATAATTCTGGTGACTTTTTTTTCCCCAGCCTCTTAAGAATTTGTTAAATCCCCTTATGGCTATTTCAAATGCAACTCTATTTTCCGCAAAAGCTTTAGAGCATGGAAGAAAGATTAAAATGGAAAGGAATTTGATTGTTTTCTTTTCTTTCTCTTGGGTGGGTGTGGGAAAGAGAACGGCTCATTTCTGATGAAAACTTCTGTGCTATTGAAGGTGAGATCTAGTTTGCCAGCTTGGGGCTCAGATTCACTCCAAGATAGTTGGTGCACTGCAGCCGGGACATCCAGAATAGACCAGGTAGGCTGCACAGCGTGTGTGTTTCAGGATTTGGGCTAGGAGTTTAGTATGTACATTATGAGTGGGGTTTGTCATTTACTTTTCAATTATACCTATATAAGTATACATTAGATCATTAAAGCAATTAACTTACAGTGGTCACTTGATTTTAAAACTATTAGTGCACTTATTTTCAAATTTGCAAGATTTCTAGTTATATTTTGAAAACAAATTTGGTTCTAGTATAAGAAATGCATGATGTATTCAAGAGCACCTGACTTTAAACATCAGTCAAACTAAACAGATTCTGTTTCCTTTCAGAATTATTTGCAAAGTCAAATCCTATGTTTACGTGGCATCCAGCTTTATAGTTTTGTGTTTTAAAAGAATTTCCCAGTAATTAATTGTTTCAGAGATTAGTTCTGAAAAGAACCTGTCTTTAAAAAATTTCATTTTATGATATTATATGTATTTCTTCACAATTTTATGATTGCTTTTGTCCTTCAAATTACCTATGAGACTTTTGTGATTAAGAAAATGTTGTGTGTCTGCAGACTGAATTTGCATGTTTACTGGTACTAGGCACTGAGGACTGTTACATGAGAACTTGGAAAACTCAGTCAGTCCTTGTAGATGAGGGACTTTTCTTACAAATCCTGTTTGCCCCTTAAATTTGACATTATGTGAATTAAAGTGGGTGGAGCTTTGTTATCCACAGTAAACCTCGTCCTGAGGCCCTGGTCAGCAAGAGCTGATGTTCTAAGGACTTGCAGGCAAGTCAGAAGAACATCTCTAACCAGCACTCTCAGCCCACCGTGCTGGGAGCGACGACTTCAGGAGTCAGCTGTTTAGCACTGGTTTTCTCACGTCTTGCCAATTTATCAAAATTGTCTGCCAGGCTCTTCACTTAAAAACCATAGTTGCCTCCTGTAATTTGCAACTGAGCTTGTTACTACTGTATGTTTGCCTGCCATCCATTTCTGTCTTTTTCACTGTCTCCCATGTTGTTTTTCAAATTAACTACAGAAATATGTAGGAAAATGTATGTTCGGAAACAAATCCTTGCAATTATTTTGACAGTGGCAAAGAAAATGATTTTAGAGATGAAAGAACCTAATTATTTAAGTATAAGTTGAAGAAGTAATAAATATTGGATTCATATGAACAGCCTTTCTACTCACTGGCCAGATGCTGGGAAGTTAGAGTATTGAAATGGTTTCAGTTAGGAATATAGACCATAGCGGCAGGGCACCTTTCAGACTGGTTTCCGGGACCACCAGAGAGCAGAGGCTGTAGCTAGACTTGGTTAAAACCACTCTGCTTTTACCTGTTTAGTACCATAATAGCAGGATTTTAGGTAATTGCCATCATATACATTTTACTATTAGTAACCTTTGCTAGCAGGTGCATTACCTTAAGACATATAACTTCTTCTCTTTACTGTGAAATGGATTAGGTAAACAATGTAAAAATTCTAGAACTGAAGTTTTAATTCTTATATACCTAGATACTTCAGGCCTGATCTAGATTTGTACATATAATTGAATCAGTAAGTCAGAAAAATGATCATAGGTTTATTTCATTTGCTGTAAAAAGGTTGATATTTGTTGCATTAAATGTTTTTAAATGAAAAAGCTTTGAATTTCAAACTTACATGTAAGTTATTAAGCATGACTTCAAAAGTGTTCTTAGATGTTTTTAATGCATATATGTAAATGCATATGTTTGTGGAGGTCAGAGTTAACCTTGGGCATTACCCCGCAGCCTCAGCATCCACTCCTGAGAGACAGTGGCTGTCGCTGTCGCAGCTTTACCACGTAGGTTAGACTTACTGGCCGGAACGCCCGGGGATCCTCCCGTCTCTGCCTCCCGCTTCTGGTCTATAAGCATGTGCCTACTTGCTGGCTTTGCAAACGCAGGTCCTCTGCTGACTGAATGATTCCCCAAGTCCTTACTGGATATTTCCATTCATTTCTTTTGAGCTAAATTTTCCTTATTCTTATATTTGGTTTTTGAGAATAAGGTCTTTTTATAAAGCTTATAGTGTTCTTGAACTTGTGAACCTTGCCTCTGGGTTTGCATTAGGACTGGTCATTAACCTGCAAATGCTTTTAGCCTGTTATCCTTGTAAGGTATCATATTCAAAATTCTGAAAGTACTTTGAATGAAATTTCATTGAAATACTTGAAAATTCCAATATTTATTCATTAATAGTTCAATATTTTAAATCAAAGTAAATAACTGTCCTTTAAACTGAGATTCTTATCACTTACCTTTTTATATGTGGCCCTTCTGTAATACAGCCTGAGAGGTCTGTAAATATACATCGTTCCATTCCCTTGCTGGGGAATTAGTAGTCGTTTCAATACTGGATTTTTTGCTGTATGTCATAAACTACTTTGCATTAATTGGAGATAATTTCTACCAATCAGATATTCAAATAGTTATCTAATCACTTATTTCAGGAAAAAATGTATTCCTTAACTCTTCATTTACCTATACTAGAAATGACATATAGTGAAATAAGGTCCCTGTGTTACCTAATGCCACAGGAGCATTGCTGGATCCTGTCTTCTGAGTGGAGTTTTGGCTTACATGACTGTTAATGTTATGATACCTTCTGATTCATTCTGTCCATTTTCAGTTGGAACTTGAGCGTAAGAATATGCAGCTCCGCCTGGGTAGCTGGACGTGCATTCGGAGAGCAGAGCATTATCAGAACTCAGCTTGCACTTTTTTCCCAGAGGTTATTTCTGTAGCATAGGTGGAGACATGTAGTACATGTCTGTGGTGTAGTACGTGCAGCAGACACTTGGGTCTGCTCTGTGTTTGCAAGGTCCCCTGCCTTCGTTAAATGGGGAGTTTAGTTAGATCAGAAAAACTGTATCGGCAGAGATGATAGAAGCATTAGGGAGATGACGAAAATGCCAGATCCCTTTGGTAGCATGGCTTCCTCTTGTCTGTTCACTTTCTATGTCAGCGGCTGTACTGCTGTTGTTGTTTTTTCCCTGTTGCATACTTTTTAAGTGGTGTCTAGGCACTGGTCATCTGACATGTTTTCTCGAAGCCTGAAGAGGTCTAGTGACACACAAGGTCACGAGACTCGTGCTGACCACAGTGAGGTGTGTGGGGCCAGTAGGCTGCTGTCAGCTAAGAACTCGTTAGAAATGCACGTCCTCTGCTGCCACCTCAGACCCACCGATGGGACTCGGTGTGCGACCTGCCTTCCAGAACATTCGGAAGCATGTTCCCGTGTGGGAAGCCCTGCTGGCGCCTGAGGGTCCTCTGCCGCCTTGTCAGCAGGGTCAGTGGTTCTGGTGCCTGCTCTGTGGGGCGCTGCCCGCGGGCTGTCAGTTACTAGGCAGGAATGTGGACTGTGCTCGTTAGTGGTGGAAGAGGATTCTGCGTCCAGCATCTTGGCCTCATTCACTCAGTGCTGCTTCTCACCCCTGCCAATTCCCTGGCAGCCCCAGTTCACTCTGCAGGCCTGATTCTGACTCCTAGTTTTAAAAAGGTTACAACCCTGATTTAAACATCAAAGGGGAGAAAATAAATGAACCTGTTCTTTGAAAACTTCTTAGGCTTTTTCTTAGCTCTCTAAACAACTGGTTCTGAATGCTGCTGGGTTGTTGGCTTTGGATTTTTTTTGAGAAAAACAAAGCTGTCACGCCCATAGATAGGACATATCATCCTAGAGACTGCTGGTGTGTTTTCAGGCACATGGGCTCGGGTTGGCAGTTACTATGATCTCTGTGGGGACTTGTTTTATCCACTACATTTGGATTGCCTTTCTGTTTCCTGTGTCGTTTGGACTGCCCTGCTTCCCCCACACACGTGGCATGCACACGCACACATGTGGGTGGGGATGGCCCTGATAAATTGTATTGTGGTTGGCTTTGGTATGTGCCCCATATATGCTTTTGCATGTTCACCCGGTGAGTGTGGAGTACAAAACTCCCGTGGACTCCCTCGGGCATGCAGTACGAGGAGTGAGCTCTCAGCAGAGCACCCTGCCTCCTGCACAGGGGGAGCAGGAAACTGCGGGAGAGGACACCTGCACGCCTTTCCACCTGCAGCCCTTTGCTGGGACTTGGGAGAGTGACGATTACAAAATCAAAGACCCGGTGTGAGATTTAAGTATAAATACTCTACTCCTCCACCTAATAGTTCTGCTATTAGCATAGTACATTTGATCCTTAATGTATAAGATGCTTATGCCTTCATTGTTACAGAATCTCAGATGATTAATTCAAATATTGCAAAATGTCTGATAGATGTTTAAAGTGTGGTGCGATTATCAAGTTAAATTCTTTCTGTGAATATTTATTTTCCAAGTGCCAAAATCTGTCTCCCTAGATGTGTGAAGAAAAACTTTAAGCAACTTAAAGTGCTTTCTTTGTGTATAAATCTTTATAAAAATGATCAGAGAAATTATTTCCCTTATTGCATTAATACTGATATTAGATATATCATTGATATTAGATTATTTTGATTTATTTTGATATCTGATTGTAATTGTCTTTGAAAGAAGCATTGTAACTTACAAAGTCCTTAGTTGTCAGTATTTTCTTGGGGTGCAGATTGATTAGTAATATAATACATTAGTCAGGTGTCCTATTTTATGTAAGAGCATTTAGAAATTATTTTTAAACTTTAAAAAAATCCTGTAGATGGTGAATCTTTTCTTTTTCTGTCTTCCAGGACCGAAGCAGAATGTACGACAGCTTGAATATGCACTCTCTGGAAAATTCCCTCATTGATATTATGAGAGCCGAGCATGACCCTCTCAAAGGTAGGTGGCTTTGGTGGACAGTTTTCTACCAAGCATCCGCTTGTCTGTTATATAATGAGTTTCACAGGAAAGTGAACAGTAACTAAGTGATCATTAATGATATCTGAAGAAATTTCATTAACCTGCTTTGCTTCCTATAGGTACTGTCTATGCACAAATGAAGAAAAGTGATTTATATATAGTGCTTCTGTATCCTGTATCTGTTGTGGTCCTATGTGTTAATGTTGGAAATCTAGCAATCACATCGGCTGGAGGGAAGAGAGAAATTGCTCGTTTATTTCACACAGCAAACTTACAGCTTCAAGAAGGCTCCACACTGATTGCACCGCAGTGTCGATGTGTCAGGAATTTAAAGCTTGACTGCTAGTTCAGCTCAGCCTGTCCTCAAATCCCATGCGCGCCTTGCGCTCTAAACGCTGTGCTTTCAGAGCTAGTTAGGAATCATAGATGATTCAGTCTGCAAGCTCTAGAACCTCCTTGACACCAGCCGAGCCGTCTGCTTTGCAGATACTTAACTGTCTAATGGTTCCTGGATTTCAGTTGTAGAGAGCTTCTTGTCTTTCTTCTAATCCCGTCACCTGAAGGGGCTTGTTAGTGATTCTTGGGGCACACTCGAGATCATTCCTCAGACCAGCAAGGCTAGGCTTTGGGGTTTTGTTGTTGTCTCTGTGAGTTTGCATTCTGTTTGACGATGACAGTGCCTGTATAGCTGGCCTTGGGTCTGCCATATCCTGAGGGCACCTCTGGTGGGCGTGGCAGCAGGTGACTGCAATCCCATCGTGGAGGCGGGACCCGTTCCAGTTCAGTACCAGCCCGAGCTGTGTACCAGAACCAAAGAACAGAATCACAGCAGTTTGCTGTTAAGGATTTCCCTCCCGATGTCTTCTAGAGCTTCTCTAGAAATAACACTTCAAGACACGGTGCAAAGTCAAGACGGTGGATAGCCGTGTGTGATGAAAACCTTTGCATTGTCATTTCTTCTGCTCTCCTTGAAAAGGCGGCTTCTCCGCCATGGCAGAGGGGACTCTCTCTGCCGCACTACCAGTTGTGCTACTAGTTGTCTGGTTTTCTAGTGGAGAGAAATATAGAGAGGAAGGAGGAAGATGATACATTTTAAAAGTAATACTTTTGAAAATATAGTGAGCTAATTTCTTAAAATATTTTATTTATTAGAGAAGGCATGTGCCTCGGCACAAGTGGGGGTCAGCTTGCAAAAGTCAGCTTTCTCCTTCCACCATGTGGCTTCCGGGGACTGAACTCAGGTTATGTGTGTGAGCGTGCGCTTTACCTCCTGAGCTGTCTCATTGACACGAGCTCATTTTTTTGCTGTTAGAAAATAATCTTTGACCCTGAGAAAGCAAAAAGTAAGTCTGCCAACACTTTAAAGAATCATTGTAAACACTTGATGTCTAGGTGTATTATTTTGTGTTTTAGATATATTATGGTGAGAAAAAAAAGGGAAAATGGAGCATTTGAAAAGTCCTGTCTGTGTGATGTAAAGAGGTAAAGCTACTCCTGCAAGTTGCCATCCCGCCCGCTCGGCCACTCCCCGCATGTTCCAACTTCAGTTTTTCTTCTTTCTCTTACTATACCAATGCTCAGATTCCTGCACTACCCCATTAATCATCTTTTGGTCCCACCCTCTGTTCAGTACTCCATAGAACTTAACAAATCTCGATGATGGCAGACGGGAGAAATGAGCTAACGTTCCCCTCACATTTCCTTCCTTTCGGCTTCCAGAGGGGGCTAGCCATGTCTGCTGCCCTCATCTCAGACTCCTCCCCCATTTCATGCAAAAACGAAAGGCCCACGATCTTTCCTCCTGGGAACAAGATGAATCTCTTAAGGTGCTTGAAAAACCGTCATCTCTTTTGTCATATACGATCTACTACAAAAAGAAAAAGGAAAGATTTTGTTGTTGTTGTTGTTGTTTCTGTTTTATTTTTTTTTAAATGAGCTCCTTGTTTTTCTTTATGGTGTAATGAGAGATTATGTTAATTTTCTCCAGCTACAAAGCACATATCCCCAAGTTATATAATTTAAAACAGCAAATAGTAAATATTTATCTCATACAATCTGAGAGTTCCAGTTTTGAAATAGTCGAACTGCTTATCTGGGCTAAGAGTCTAATGAAGTAGTAGGTAAGGTGACACAGGTGACAGAGCCTATGGTTACCTGGGGCCTTGCCTGGGCTGGGGGACCCTTTCTGTGTGGCTGCTGGAAGATGGATTTAGTTCTTGGTCACATGACCTTCCATGTGACTGCAGATGTCTCCCAGAGTGGTTGCTAGTTGTCCAGGGTGAGTGACAGGGTTTAGTGCAAATGCCTCAATGAACGTCACCAGGTCCCGCCCTCAGACGTCTCGTCCTGTTCCTCAGCGTCACTGTAGCTCTGCTGCTCAGAGACAGAAATGCTGAGAGGTGAGGCGGGATGGACACCTTCATGGAGGCCGAGGGGAAGAGCTGTAAATTTGCTTGCCATTCCATTCATAAGTATTGAGGTATCCCGTAGCGCCTTAGAATGTGGGAAAAGCAGGTGACTGAGTGATTAGGCTAGGAGAAGCACCCTCCAACGCCAAACACCACGCTTCACTCTAGCGTCTTCACGTTTGCTAGCACCCCAATATGCTAATATTAAGGTGGCAATGGTCTAGTTAGCATAGCAGGAAGGAACGCACCAGTCTTCTGGTGATGTATACATAGGAGATGAGAGCAGCCAAAGGTGGAACTTAGAAGGCCTGAGTGGGCCAACTTTTTTTTTTTGTTTGTTTGTTTTCTCAAAATTTAATATTACTCATAATACTTGAGTGAAATGAGACAGAACCATGTTACATTCTAGGCTTCATTTTAACTCTTTTTTTTTTAATGTTCTGTATCTTTTTTTTCTTTTTTTTATAGTTTTTTTTATTATTATTATTTCCGCTCATACAAACTTAACAGGTACACTGGTCCCCTCCCTCCCTCCACCTCCCCCCGACCCCCCTGCTACCCCCTCTTCTCCCCCCTCCCTCTCCTTCCCCCTGACCCCCCTGCTCCTCCCTCCCCTCTCCTCTCCCTCCCCATCCCCCAGTGCCTCTCCCCTTTCCCAATTCCCGGAGCGTCCTTTAATGTGCATGCCAAACTCTCCTCTGGGTCCTCCTCTCCGATGAGGTGCAAGGACCCAGGGGCATTTCCCAGAACCCTTTCCTGTGTTCCCCTTAAGCTTAGGAACACTACTGTGGCTGTCAGTCCCTAGCCTCCAAGGATCCTAGTGCCTTTAGTCCATGCTAGACTTTGTGGGGTCAATAATGTGTTGGACATAGCGCAGGTCATGCAAAGTCCTATTATGATTGCTTCTGCCAACTTTTGAGTGAACATTATGTGAGAAAGGCAGGATGTGGAAGGAGACACAGTCCTAAACTATAAAGCTCCAGAGACACTTTGGAGGAAGAGTAGAAGGTGCTTAGGAGGCCATCACTGACAAGATGCCCCTAACCTGTGTGCAGAATAACAGAAGCTGGGGCGAAGCTGGAACAGCCCAGTGGTGAAAATTACCAAGGTTGGGGGGGTCAGCAGGTGCAGCGGCCTGGGAGGGTGTGAGGTGGTCCTGTCTGAGGAACTGCACGGGGGCCTTGGCTCGGCGGTAGCAGCCGAGTCACTGTCTTGATGGGTCGGGAACAGTAGCCACTGTCGGATGCCTTCGCGGTCTGAGCGGCACGGCCATCCGCTGTGTGTGTTCTGCGCTGGCTTCTCTGTTAACATCCAGTTCTAGGCAAAGTGTGTTTTCTTTTCAGAGGAAGCAATGTGGAATTTTTAGTGGTTAAAGAAAATCATGCTTTTCAAGTCCAGTTTTATAATCTTGCAGTTTTGTATTTGCATATCCATTTAAAATAATCTGTGATCTTTTTTATGTTTGTCTGAGTTGGTTCATTCCCCTTTAAACAAAAGAACAAGAGTAATCATTGTTGAACTCTCCGCCCTCCTGCCCCCAACAATTTGTAAAAAGGTCTTCTGTGTTAGCAGATTTACACAGTGTCCTCCTTCAAAATATAAAGAAAAAAAAAAAAAAAAGAATTTCAGCTCGTGAAAACTTGAAAACTGTAGGGAGAAATCCAATTTATAAAACAGTCCTGGAAAAGGCTAGATTCAGCAAGTCATGGTGCCCTTTCCAATGGGCCCTGAACACTTAGAAGAAATTCACAAGCGAGGATTTAGAATGTGATTCTGTGCCAGCAAATGTTTTGAACTGCAGGCTTTGCAGACCATCTGCTCGACAGTTTCCGTATCGCCATCAGCTTTATTACCGACGGCTGCACTGCTACGTCTAACTCCTGAAGTAAGAGAAGTGCCAGGTGGTTGCGGAGCACTAAGGCTCCTCCCCTCTGTCTGCTTTGCCCTGTGTTTCTCTTCCACTGACCTTCGTAAAAGGTGAAAGTGGAAAGTCACAAAATAACTTGCACTTGTTTCTAGGTCTCCCGTGTGAGAAGTTACGTTCTAGAATCTGTGACCTTTTGAGTGGACAGAGCTTCATGAGCCCTGCGTGCCCCAGGTTCTCCCCTTCGTGGATGACTTGAGACGCTGGTACAGGAGAGCAAGGGCAAATTAATTGATGCAAAATTGGGCAGCTTGATGCATGTATTAAAGCACTCCTGGGGTCTAGTGATGCACAGTAGGGAAGTTACGTAGGCTCCTCCCCTGCAAGACGCCATCTTGTTCCCCCAGCCTGGGAAACGGACTCAGTTGCTGTTTCCGCCAGTCACCTGTGATTCTTGGAGTCGGAATGTTCATGACAGCCAAAAAGGCACAGGAAAAGCAACCTCACACACAGGCTAAATAACCCTGGTTGAAAAATCTGAAGTATGAAAAATCTGACCTTGATGCCCCCAGTGGGCAATTCCACCCATGACCTCTGACGTCCTACTAACATGCAGACACATGAAATCATTGTGTAGGGTCCTGCAGGCTGTGTACATGGCGTATGTAAACACATGGTCTTCGTATGAGGTTTGGATCTCAAGACAATGCGTAATGTATGTGTAAATATTAAATGCTATGGAATTCATCAGTCACTCTACTTTTTTTAAAATGGTAATCAAGAACTGGGTATGATGCCACATGCCTTATAACTACACAACTTGGAAACTGAGGCAGAAGGTTTGAGGGTTTGAGGAGCACCCTTGGCATGGTGAAGCCCTGTGGGCTTGTATTGCTGGCTGTACATGCTCTGACTGCATATCCGTGGCTATATATGCTGCCCTGTCTGTATGGACTGGATTTGTATGTGCTGGGTCTGTGTGATGCTATGCACTAGCTATGTAACTTATTCTGGTTCTATATGCTTTCATGTTTGTGTGGACTTTTTTTTAAGGTTTATCCATTTCCTTTATAAAAGAGTACATAAAATTTCCATGTTCTTTTTCTGTACTCCATTGATCCTCTTTTCCTTGTGACCACTAGTGTTTGATAAGAAAAACATTTTACCTTTAAAATAATTGATATTTATACAAGATCCATACACATTTTATGAAATGTATTCTGACTTTGAGATGAGTACCCTTGTAAAATTATCTGGGAACTTAGTACTTTATGCCTCCTGATACTCAGAACTGTATTTACTTTAAAAAATATATAATTTTGATTTTGCTATTAGTGAGAATATCTTCAGATTGAAAAGGGCACTAAAATATGTAAGAATTTTTGTTTGAGAAAAGCCATTTGAAATGTGACATCATGAGTAGAGACTTATTTCTCTTTCTTTTTAAGTGCTGTCTTAGTAAGCATATTAATATTGGAGAGCATTTTTGTCATTTTTTTAGGTACCTTAGATAAATTACTTGAATTATGACAGACTGGAATTTTATTTTAAAAATTAAAACCTTACCATGCAGAAACAACAGTGAATTTCTTAAAATCACATCTGTTCATCAGAATATATAATGTTCTTACCAAAAATCTGTTCTCTTTAGTATATCTCCCTTATGATTTTAAATGTTTATAGCTCATATTTTAAATGGAAAATAAAGCAAAAAGTATTTTTATGTAGAGTATACTATTTCCTACATAAAGCTTGCAGTGATAAAAGGAAACACTTGAAATGATTAGGCCTTTAGCTGCTTACATGAAACAGAATCTGAAACATTTAATCTTTTTTTCAATAGCTCCTTCTTATGCAAACTAATGTTTATTCATTAATGAGAATTAGAAACATTACAAGAAACAAATTTTAGTATCATAGTAATCCCCCAAAGTAACTCACAATTGGTACTTTGATGTATAGTGTTTCTAGTCTTTTCTATGAATAATTGAAAATATTTGCCACATTAAAGTCTATCTTCTCTCCAGCCTAGTTAATTAGCAGTAAAACAATGGAGTTTAAGGTGTGTATGTGTCTAATAGACTGAAGGCAGCTAGTTCTGCAGCTTTCAGTAAAGAAAGAAGTCATCCTTATCCTCTTTACATACTCTGATTCTTGTTTAGAGCTTTGTCTTCTTTAACCGATTAGTTAGTCACTTGTGAGTAATATGCTTCTGTGGTTTTGCATTTTGGGTGTTATATATTCATACCTGCTGTGATGTGTCCATCTACCGCACTTCCACTATCCTCTCAACGTCATTACAAAGCTACTTTTGAAATTATACTGCTGACACAGCACAAATAATATTCGTGAGTGAGTCTTGCATTTTTCTAGTGTGGTCTGCTGTTGTGTGCTGACATAGCATAAGTAGTGTTCATAAATGAGCCTTGTATTTTTCTGCTATTTTCTTTTTGGCATAACTTATTTTTTTTAAGAATCAACAGTCATCTTTTCAGGATTGTCTGCTTAGTTTTCTAAGTACTTATTACTTAGTCCCAATGTATCTATAATTATCAAATTTCATTTTTGCACTTGCAAACACATTGAAACATCATCTAGTTGGTTTTATTTTCTATGTCTGGAAGCTGTCGCTGTAGGACTTCAGTAATCAGGGAATTCCTTTTCCCTGCGGAATCCATGTCCTAGTCTCCATGCTATTATTTTGGTCATTTTCTCCCCTCAGGGCCCTCTCCCCCCTCCATTCCTGCCGAACCCTTCATGCCACAGTCTCCTGCTTTCATGTGGGGTTTCTGTGTCTGTGTGTCTGTATGTGTCCGTGCTCTGTGTGTGTGTGTATATGTGTCTGTGTCTGTGGTATGTGTGTGTCTGTGTGTGTGTGTGTCTATATGTCTATATGTGTCTGTATGGGTGTGTGTGTGTGTGTGTGTGTGCACGTATGTCTATATGTGTCTGTGTGTATATGTGTCTGTGTCAGTGTGTGTGTGTGTCTGTGTCTGTGGTGTCTGTGTCTGTCAGTGTGTGTCTGTGTGTGTCTGTGTGTATGTGTGTGTGTCTGTGTATGTCCCTCACTGTATTTAGGAACTGCTTCATGAGTGAGGTTTATCTACTGGGGTTTGGACACCTTAGCTGTGCGTACAGCTGAACAGAATGACACGGCCAGGTCAGGCAGCCTTGGATGCAGTAGCCCCACCCAGAGGGTATGACCGTGGAGCACCTCCCCCAGCTCTGTGGCTGTCTGGCTCATCTCGTGCAGGTGACCACAGAGGTTGTGAGTTCGTGTGTGCGATGGCCATGTCACGTCCCAAGTGTCTCACGGCTCTCCCCCTCTTCCTTGACCGCTGACATTCTTCTTGCCTCCTCTTCGGCACTGTTGCCTGAGCCGTAGAGAGGTGATAGATACGTCGCTGTTGGGATGAACTCTCACATGTTGACCCAGTTAACCATCATCCACTGTAAGGAGAAGCTTCTCTGACCAGAGCTAGAGCAGCCCTAACCTGTGGGTCTAAGCCACATCTTTGGAAAGTGCTTGGACACCATGTCCCATGAGCATAAGACTATGCAGTACATCCCCTGAGGGCCAGTGACCTTCTAGCCGTGGGCTTTACAGCCACGTATGAGTCACCTGTGGAGCAGCCTCGCTACTGCCGCACCAGCTTCACCGTTGCCCACCAGGTTAGCAGTGAGGTTGGCAGGGCTCTGCCCTGCTGCCCGTGGAGCTCCTGGCACTGCGAAGGCAGGAGGAGGCTGCTGCCCGGGTGTTTAAGTACTTATACTAACGATCCATCAACTGTGCCATTATCAAACTTCTTTCTGTACGCGCAGCCACGTCACATAATTACCAAGGGGCTCTCTGTAGCTGTCACTTCAAGGTTTCTCTCTGGGGTCTCATGCTGCTCCCAGGAACACTGGTATTAAGCATATGCAGTGTGATGTTAGGGAGGCCCCAGGAGCCCCAGCACAGATGAGTGATGCTGCTCTTGGTTTCCCGCCGTCCCTGTGTGGAGACCCTGTTGCTGAACCTTGATGGTCTCTGCCCCTTTGCATTCTGGGCCGGGCCTGCCTTACAGTAACTCCCATGATAGGACATAAATTTTGACCCCTTGCATCTTAATTAGTCGTTGGTACTAATATCTGTCTTAGTTACTATTCAGCTGCTGTGATTAATGTACAACACAAACAATTTTGGAAAACAGGGATTTATTCATCGTAGCTCATGGTTGCCGGTTACGGTCCAACCGTCTGTCACAGGAGGGCTGGTGCCAACTTCAGAAGCTACGGGCGCTGGCACACCATATCATAGGACGATTACTTCTGTCTTCCAAATATTGAAGCAGCTCTCTGTTTCATCCACCTGCCATAAAGTGGTCCCACCTACTATGGTCTGGATCTTTGTACATCAGTTAGTCTACAGACTTTGCCCAGAAGCTTGCTTTAAGTAGATAATATAAGTAAAGTGTTGCCTAAAGGTTCATTCTGCGGTTGTCCAATTGATGTCTAAGACTAAGTGGCATGTTCTGCTCCCTGTCACCTTGACATACAAGCATATTACCTGTAACCTTCTTTCCAACCCTTTACCCTCACATTCATTGTACAAAATGTTTTTAATCCAGTTTATAAAGTTCTCATAGTCCAACTTTAAGATGTTTGTATTAGTAGTCAATTCTAATTATTTGACACCAGAGTTTCCAAACTGCTAGCTTCTATAAAATGAAAAACAAATTAAATATGTCCAACGAGAATAACATGAAGTAAATATTCTTATTTTAAAATAGAAACATTTGTAAGCCCAACCTGTCCATTGTAACCTCACTTTCTCTGGTACCAGAATCTCTTAGTTTCAAGCAACACCCTACTTCTTCAGACTTAATTTATGTAAGATGCTAGACCATCACAGAATTTCAAAGTCTTTCATCTTCTGGGTCACTATTATCATATGTTTTTCTGAAGGTTATTTGTGTGGTTGTCTTGTTTTAACGTTTCTTCTTTTGAGAGCCACGTGTCTGTGGTTCTGAAGTTTCACAACAGTGAATTGCAATGCAGACCAAGGCCACCACAGATGAGAATGTGTTGCCCTTTCTTCTCGCTCTTAGATTTCGAGCTGCACATCCATTTAAATATTTAACGTACATTTCTTGAATTTAGAGAAATCTGCAGTTTTATTTCTTGGTTCATTTCTTGGCTTCTATTTCTTAATATAACCATCTGTGAATCTTGTTCTTCAAATGTTCAAACTATCATACTCATCATCTGATTTTCTTTCATATTTTCCATTATTTTTACTTTATTTTGTATCTTTTTCTTGTGTTGGAATTGAGCTCAGAGTTTTACATGTGATAGGTAAATGTTCTGCCGGAAAGCTGTGTCTCTTGCACGTCATTTTGCTTTTGAAGAGATGTCTTCATATAGTTTAGCCCATTTGTTGTCACTTATTTAAATTTTTTTGCTAATTTTAAGTCTCTGTAGTCTGCAAAGCTTCCCTCACATATTCCTACTGCTTTTGATCTTATCTTTCTAGAGGATTTGTTTCAAGTGTGGATTATAATTCTAGTTTGCCCTGTTCTCTGTACTTCTGAGTTCTCTTTTCTGCTTGCTTTTTCCCTCACAGTAAAGGCGTTGGTCAAATATTGTGTAGTTTTACACTATGCAGCCATGTTTACAAAAGAAGGAATAGAAAGCTGTATGTATGTCGTTGGTTGATTAACCAGCAGTAACTGCAGTAAGCCAGTCATATAAGAGGTCCACAGCGCTGTGTCTCAGTCCTTGTGATCTGAGGACAGACCTGTATGTCTTCCAGTCTTTCTGGGGATCCAGCTTCCTTGGGGAACCAGAGATGTGGTGGCCACGTGCCTCTGTTTGTTTAAGAATTGACATTTATCAAGCTTCCAGTCTTAATTTCTACCCCACATCTGCCCCCAGCCGCAGTGGGAGCTTCGTCGTTGTTTCCAAGTCTCTCCCAGTGTTTTCTGCAGAAAACAGCTGGTTTCTTAACGATTGTCCCTGAACACACATTGGCCTGGGATTGTGCTGAGTAATTTATGGTTCATAGTCATTTCCAAAAGTTAGATTTTACACAGACTTGTCAACACGAATTCCTGTCACCCTGTTCTGTTCTTGTCCCCTTGACTCATTCCTCTCTAAATTCAGTTGTCAGAGGAGACCATAGTGCATTCAGTCTTCTATGTCCAAGTGGAAGGCTTAATTCCTAGGCAGCTTGTCCCTTCCCTTGAGGTGTCTCTTACACTTTGCCAAGAATCCAAGAATAGACTCTTGTACATTTAAAATGGCTAAGGTGATAAGGCATGGGTATGCATGTATTATATAAATTATTTTTAAAAATAAGCTAATATAATATGAAAGTATAATAGCTTGGTAGAATTTATTTTTCATTATGCATTTTCCAAATGTGACTGTCATGGGAATAATAAATGTATCTGGTTTTACTTTACTTTAATCTATGAAAATAAAGAGACTCAGAAAATTGTTTATTCAGTTAAGCATTTCCCCAGGCTAATTTACTTTCTTCATAAATATTGGCTTAGAACATTTAAAAATGATCTTATATAGTATCCATTCATATAAAATAGCTATGCAACTATTTTATTAGTTATAGTTTTAGATGTTTACACTTTTAAAATCATTCTGCATTTTAATCTATATTTCCATAGAATATAGTAAATATGATTATTTTTGTGTCTGTACACATATGTAGGTTCACCTTGTAAGTTGAAAGTATTCTGAGTTCAAAACTTAATGTGCTTAATCTACCAAACACCCTAGCTTTGCCTATTTTAAATATGATCAGAACATTTACATTAGACAAATCATCCTTTGCAATATTGTATAATAAGGGGCTTGAAGACTGTGAATGTAGCTCAGTATTACAGTCCTTACTTAAACACCTGAAGCCCTAGCTTTCAATCCCCAGAATGACAGAAAAATCTGTTGAATATGGCATATAATTGAATGAAACTGTACTGGAATTGAAAAAAGATCCATTATAGACCATGGATTCTTCCTGTTATTCCAGCTTACAACAGTTGATCTTGGCACTGAGAAGATTTGGTTGCCCTTGTTATAAACTGTCAGCATTATATTCATAAAAACCTTTGCAGTCATTAGCTCAGCTCTATTTTGATATTAATTGCTCTTATTTTAGTTTATTATAATGTCTGCATGATACAGTGTGTTACCACATGACTAAAAACCTAAGTTTAGTCCTTTTGGCGACTTTATTTTGTGAGGCTACTTTACATCTCAGTATGCCTTGATCCTCAGTGTTCCTTGATGTTCCTTAGAATATTTTATAGCATAAACCAATAATAGAACAAAAGCCCAAATAAAACTCTGTAAATAGCGTGAGACATAAAGATGTACCTTGTGATCCTGATGACTGAGTTAAGCTTCCATTTCATCTATACTGAGTGAAGGCTTGATTAGCGTTGAGGGAGGACTGGTTCTGTGGCTGGCTTGTGATCTGCTATTGCGCACATTTGTATGATTCCATTCCTGGGGGTTTAGAAGCAAGCACTTAGAGCTGAGGGTGAGGTCAGGAACATTGTCTTGCCCACGGATTTGAGCAGAGATGGGAGTGATTCGACCACATTCTAAGTGGCTTTTAACAGATTTCACATGAACTATCTAAATTTGGAAACAGGTGAAATTCAGATGATGAAAAATTCTGGTTTAAAAAAATCAACCAGTGTGAGCAATGCTCTATTTAAGATATGTTAAGAACAGGAGATGCTGTCTTCAGTTAGGGATACGCAAGTGTTTGATACACCTCTGTAATTTCATGTCAACTGACATGAAGGTATCTACACTTCGTTCATGCAGCTCTGCTTTATCCTATCAATTTTCTCCAAAGTTTGAGCTGCTAATGGTGCGCAGCCCTTGGTAGATCTTGTGTGTGTGTTCTTAGTCACTGCAGCGTCCTTCCTCTATATCTGGTTGGATGAATGTTAATTCTAACCCACATTCTTTATGATGATATGACTGGTTTAATTTTCTTGCTTAAAATGTTGTAATGCATGCCTATGTTCTTCTCATACCTGAGTCATGTATTAGTGTCATTATTTTTGTCCACAGGAAATGTTTTCCCTAGTAGATGCCTGAAACTACTAAGAATAATAGCAAACATATGTATATGAGACTGTGACATGATAGTGTAATTTGCATGACAGCTACTATATGACTGTCAGGTGCGTAGCCTATACAGCTTGGATAAGTCAAACCAGGAAATAACACACACCCTGGGCAGGCAGAGTGGGGTAGTGTGAGATTTTGTGATGCTACTCAGAACCACTTATGGTTTAAAATTTACTAATCATTCACTTCTGGGATTTTGTGCTTAATACTTTCTGACCATTGCTCATGGGAACTGAAAACACAGAGGAAAGCCTTGTTAGGATAAAGAGCAATAGTTTTGCAGTCTCTCCTTCCATGACACTTAGGGATTTAGGAATGAGCTGGGAAAAAAAAAAAAAAGGCTTATCCTGTAATTCCTGTTTACTTAGTTTTCTTTGTACTCCCCTCCCCACCCATCTTTGGGCATTTGTGCCTCAAGTGAAATTTGTTCTTCACATCATACAGTAAGATAATTTGACCCATTCAATCTGTGAGAGACTGTCATATGTCATTCTCTGTTGTGAGTCCTAGAAATCCATAGAGAACAGAAAGCAATAAAGATCCCATTCTTGTGCATGCTTCACAAGAGTAGGGTCGGGGGCCGCGAGGTAACGGAAATGTAGTGTTGTGGCACAGGCCTGACAGCACTATGGTGAATTCATTTCAAGCAGAAAACAGATGTAGAAATGTCCTGAGACACTGGAAAGCTGTGTAAGGATCAGCTTACTTGAAAGAGCGAGCACAAGGCCCCAAATACTGTACGAATGTGATCTGTAATTTTCCTAAATAGAAGTAACTTATATTTAGTTTTCCTGTTTCTTAGCATCATGGTTTGAAATGTGAGTTGTCACTCATAGGCTCACGTGTTTGAATCTTTGGTTTGGGAAGTCCTGGCGCCTTTAGGAGGTGGAGCCTTGCTGGAGGAGGCCGTCACAGGAGTGGCCCTTGAGGTTGGTGAGCCGCCCTGCTTGAGCGAGTGAGTCTGCTCCTGAGCTTGCAGCAGCAGCTCCCAGCCTCCATGTCTGCAGTGACTTAGGCCGCCTCCAGCTTCTGCCAGGCAGTCGCGACTTTTCTGCACGAAGGACCGTATGGCTTCTCTGGAGTCGTAAGCTAAATTATCTCCCTTTCTCTCTTACATTGCTTGACTGTGAGTGGTGTCTCAGCAGCAGCAGAAGAGTAACCAGTACACTTAGTGTGTTTACTTGTTCAATATACATTTAAAATGGCTATGGTGATAAGGCATGATAAAGTGTGTGCATGTATTATACCAATTACTTTTTAAAATAAGCTAATAAAATAATATGAAAGTCTCTTAGTTGTTCATTAACATGTAAAATTACTCTTAAAAACATTTTAATGTTAAAGATATGTCAAGAATTGGGCCATATGCATTATCTATGGCTCTCTTTAAATTATGAAATTATTATGCTGCATACTTATTTATATAAATAATAATCTGGGGACTGACAAGATAGCTTAGCAGGTAGGGTGCCTGATACCTACTCAGAATAGTGATCGAGTTGGTTCACCCCTGAATCCATATGGTGGAAGAAGAGAACTAATTTCTCAAAGTTGTGTTCTAATCACCTCCCACGTGCTGTAGTATTCATGCTCATACATTCTCTTTCTCTCTAAATAGATAAACAAAATATTTTTCAAAAAAACAATGACATCCCTCAGAGCTTTGAGCTTAGCTTCTTAGGGAACAAAAGGAAACTTAAATGGCTTGAGTGAGATCGAAGAAATGAAACATTACTGTCGCTGGCATAGCTTGCTAAGTGCCAGATATCTTGAGTTCCTCTTCACTTGCTGACTGACCCTTGACGGCACACTTCTGCCTCCTGGCCGAGCCTGGCTCCTTTACTTTACCCCTCCTCTCTGCAGCCAGCAAGCAGTAGTAAAGGAAGGAAGTCTGTTTCCAGAAATTGCTCCTCCCACTTTGAGTTGACATCCCTTTAGTTAGCCTTACATACAGTATAAGGAAAGCTAAGAAATGCTAGTGTGTGTTGTTTGGGTTTGCGTTGTGCGTTTCAGTTTCTCTTAGGAAATTGTTGTCAAGTAGATATTAATAATCAGTTGTTGCAAGGGATTAGTTATATAGTATGTTTTTCCTCACTTTTCAGTATTAATATTTGAGCTATCATACATACTACATGATCACTCTGAAGTTTTAGTAAATGAATTGGTCCTGTGGTCTTTCCCTGTGTTCTAAAGCCAGGAGAAGCTCAATATGAAGCCAGTGGAGTATCAAGAAAACCCTGATTTTCAAATCTTACCTGTCCTTCTTAGCAGCAGTGCCTTGGAGAAGGGATTGAACCCTATGATGACAGAATCTCAATTTAAGTAGGAAAGACTAGAGCGCTAGACGGAAGGAGCTGTTCTCAGCATTCAGCAGTAGGCTACTGAGGAATTTAAAAAGCTCTCGGCTTTGTTACTAGTGATTGCTGTCAATCCACAGGATCTTAGTAAAAGTAGCGTTAATGTTCTAAGTAAAACATAGCTGTAAAAGTTGACTTATAAAGATATTTTAATATTTTTGCTATGATAGTGGATAATTTGGAGAACTTGAATCTGTTTATTTAATTGTAAAGTGTTTTATTATATTGAAATATTTTACTTTGTGATTAGTTCTAGTATTTTGGAATTTCTATACAAATATATATTCACTTGCAAATAGAGTTTTTTCCCCTTGAAAAGTTCATGTATTTAATGAATCTTCTAAGCCCAATAGCTGAAGTCCAAAGACTGTTTAGCGGTCAGCAGGTCTCTTCTCTGCGCCTCCCGCCTCGGGAGCGGAGGGTTGACCTTCAGAGGGTGACACTGGAGGAGGGTGGCGTCTTCTGAGGAGGGTTTATCCTTAGCTGAGTTCCACTCCAGGAGTTAGCCCTGAGTCCTTGGCTTTAGCCAGACGCTTGGCCAGGAGGGCAATGATAGATACAGTTCACTTGCATTCAGCATGTGAACTGTATCGGGTCACCCTGGTGGCCCTGCATCACGTGCCATCTTGTGGCTGACTCAGAAGGGGACTGCAGTGCCGTCTTGACATTAGCTCGTAGCAGTTTTCTAGATGGATTTTTACTGTACATTTTTTGAAAAACTACCACTTTTTGTCGCACCATTGCAGTGCTGTTGTCTCTTCTGTGTTTGTAAAGTGACCCCGGAATACACAACATGCCAAACAAAATGCTCTCATATTTAGAAAGTTCACTTTTATTGTTTATTTGTAAATAATTCAGAAACTCTAAATGAAAACTACATTTAAATTAAGACTTGTAATGACTAAAGATGCTTTCCATAATTGTTTATTTAAATATGATAGAAAGAACCACATTGAGTTACATAAAAAGTTGTCTTTCCCCTGAATCCAAAATGGATCCAGGAAAAGACACTGAGCGTCATTAATAATGTCACATTCTGATGCTCCTAAGTATTTGCCAGTTGATAGCATCGTTCAGTCACTTGACAAGTCATCTATTTTGAAATTCAAAGATGATAAACATTTTCATAGCTTTAATATGCATGCACAGAAGAAAAAGTCATTGAAATGCTCTTTTCCCCATGTCTTAAAATTTTGTTTGCTCCTGGCCTACAAATGTTTCTTTTCCTTTTATTTTGCTTTTGGCCAGAGAAGCCAAGACAAGTGTCCAGGGGCTTCAGAAACATGGGGTTGCAGGAGGGTTGTCCGTGCCACGTCAGCAGCTGTGCTGCTGCCAATGGACCATTCAGTTCTCAGTCCGCCTTCGGTTTGCAAAGCTTTGAGCCAAAGATCAGATTTTTAAAGTGATTTTAACAATGTGCCGTGCTCAGTTTGTTTCCTCTGCACCCCAGCCCTGCTTTTATCTCCAATAGCTTGACTTCAAGTGCTTTTCCTGTTTATTTTCCTCAGGTCGACTGAGCTATCCACATCCAGGAACTGACAATCTGTTGATGCTAAATGGTAAGTGTCACAAGACGTTTCTGTTTGTTGATGCAAATTTCTCTGAACCTGTCTCCATGCACAGGTTAGTCAGCCTGTGACGTAAGGTGCCGCTAAGCATGATGGCCCGCATGGTCTCAGCTCTGCCGGAAGCTCTGGACCGGTCTGGGCAACATAGTGAGGCTCCTTAAAAGAAAACTGAAAATGGAACCAGGACTCTTATGAATTATCTGACCATGTTCCCCCAGACGAAACAGTTGTTGATGGGTGTGTTACTGGCAGTATGATTATCTTAGTTTGGAAAAAAATCCTAACCTTGAATATTAGTTTTCTATTTCGAGGTGTGACCTTGGGCAAATAATTTCGGTTTTAGTTTCCCACTGTGGAAAATGGAAATAAATATCAAGATTTAGCTTTTCTAAAAGTTTGCAAAATATGTCAAACTTGTCATTCAGTATAAGCATGTATGTGTGTGTTTACACATAAGGAAATATACCAGTGATTCTGTAGATGTAGTAATCTCATTAAATTATTCTGACTGGATGCCAATGTGTGAAAGTGACCAGTTATAAACAAATGTACCGAAATTATTTTTCCACTGGTGTACAGACTCACAGTCCTTGGCGTGCGCAGGGTCATAGGAGCAGGAATACAGCATCCTCCGCAGAAGGATTAGCAGTCAGGGCAGCAGGGAGCAGGAAAGAAGGGGAAGAGCATGTCATTTTAACATCCTGTGGGCTCTTCTCTGCCATCTGAAGCTTTGCTGAAATAAGATGGCAGCGAACAAAGCCTGAAATGAAGGTCGCTGTAAAGTCCAGCCATTCAGGCAAAACAATAAGAACAGATGTGGTGACAGTGGGGCGAATAAAGCCAGTCTCCTTGGGATGCGAGAAAATTTAAGAAGGCAGAATGTTCCAGGGAGGTGACAGATTTATCTCTTTGTAATTTGAGTGTTGTATATCGGGTTGTCTTAACACATGGCAACCTAGTCTAAGAACTGTCACATTGATTAAAAAAAAATACAGAAATTTGATTTTAGGACTTCTTCCACTTTTTCTCCTGCAATGCAGTAGGTCTCTGATTATCATGTGTGACTAAAAATATGTTGTTGACAATGTGTTACAAAACTGAAAATAGGTTATTTTTCTATTGCTATTTCCTTGGTTATAAATAAAATAATGATAGACTTGGACTCACTTCCCTTAAACATTGTTTGTGGTAAATAAAGATTACTCTGTTATATTTTTAACTACTGAGAATTTTCAATTTCTCATGTCAAAGTCCACTTGCAAGAACACTCTTTAGCAGGTATTTGAGTCGGATCATTGACAGATGTTCCCATACTGCCAGATGCTTAGTGATCAACACAGTGTAAGCCAGGGGCTGGACGGCCACTCCGCTTTTCAGTTTTCATTGCTGCTCACACCTAAAATTATGAAGACAGTGGACAGATAACCTTAGTCAATTGTCAAAAGTCTTTATCAATGTGGGTGTTAGTGTTTTAGTTGTTTCAGCAGTGGGGGACCCAAGAATATTTTATTTTACATCTAATAGAAAAAAAACCTGCTTTATTCTTTTTATTCTCTTTTACTCACTTGGGATGACGTTGAAAAGGTAAAGCAAAAATCACAGAGCTGGGCACAATGCGGGATGAAGAAGTAGCAAAGAGTGAGAGATCAGGCTACTTTAGTGACGTCAGAATCCCAGAACCAGGGCCGTGAGGGCCGTAAAGGTCAGGGGAGATTTCTTTCAGCCATTTTGTAAAGACAGGAAATTTAACTGCGTTCTTAGCATCTGGTCTTTCAGGGAAATACAGAGCTAAGCGATGTTAGTACAGGGCTTTTCTGTGTCCAGCATTTGTTAAGTATTACTGACTGAGGACGGTATGGCATCTCACGGCTTGTAGGATTATAATTAAGGTTTTTAAGTTTCCCACAGGTTTAATTCAAGAGAAGTTGGTTAAGTAAATTTTTCTGCTTACACAACAGGCACCATTCCAACACTGTTGACCCACAGGTCAATCTTTAGTAGATGGCGGTGTCACCACATCTTGTGGTAGCTTCTGGCTCATATCACAGACTCTGCAGCTGTTGGTTTCCTAACATCCAAACCAGAACATGCTGCTTGCCTCTGGGGCTTGTTATGAGAAGTGACTCCATTCATGTATTTAGAGCAGTTTCCAGCAGTAAAAGTTAGTTGGGGTTAGTTAGTGATGGCAAAAAGTGACTGAAAGGAATTTATGAGAATAAAAATATCTTGGGGCTGAAGAGATGGCTCAAGGCTTAAGCCTCTGCCTTGCAGGCGGAAGGTCCTGAGTTCAGATCCTAGACCCCACGTATAGATGCCGGGCGGAAGCAGGGGCGACCTCCATTTCTGATCCTGGTGGGCGGAGCCTGTGAATCCCGGGGCAGAATAAACAAGGAGGAGGTGGAGGCGTCCATGGTGGTTCTCACACACACACACACACACACACACACATACACACACACGCACACACAAGTACAATTGAATAAATAATAACAGTAAAAAATCAACATCCTAAGCAAAGACGAATAAGCCAATGGTTGCTTCCAATAATAATGATAGGAAGAGAATACAACTGATATTTTCAGTCATTTTATGGAAATTTTATATAGTTAAGAAAGCTTGTTGCTGTTACTGAAGAAGAATATGGGGAGTATTTGCTAGAAAAGCTGTATGTAGGGACAAAATTTGGACCTCTAAAACAGTATCAGTGACGGGTACATATTCATGTACGTGTTTTCTTAAGTATATAATTGAAAGAAATCATGACATTACAGTAAATCAGGCTAAATCCTTGTTGTAAAATATTACTGTGCAAATTGGAACAGTGCTAGTCACATGTAGCTAAATTTATATAAAGGTTTTATAATTTGCCCCATGTACTTAATTATCAATTATGGCTAAACTTTGAAATACCATTTTAAGTAAAACTGAAGGACTGAGAAAATTACCTGCAAAAATCAGTGGCATGCCTCTTGTAAACACTTAGTACTGTGCTTTGGTTAAATCAAATGAGATACGATAGCATGCCTATAGACCTCATGAGATTAAAACATTTACATATAAAACATTCTGTATAAGTATAGCTGCAAGGTAGTACTGGACAGAATAAGTTCCTCAGGTCATGTGAAATCAGCATGAATTGCTGAGAAGCTTCATTGTCCACATTTAACATCCATCACTTCTGTAGGAAAGTCAAATTACATAGAGATAAAGACTGTAAAAGCCCAGTCTTTTGACAGCCGGAATGTTTGTATTTCTCAGTTTGCAGACCTTGCATTTAGCATATTATCATTGGTCACTTGTAGACACGTGTCTGTTCTCTACAGTGGTAAGGAACACTGTAACCTGGCATGCAATCCAGGTGTTTGGTCTGTTTGCCTTGATTGTGTCCTCTTCACTTCTCCGTGGAAAATAACTTACATTTTTATCAGTACCTTCTCTCGAAAGACAAAAACACTGCAAAAACGTAGGGTTGAGGGAAAGGGTATTAGCCAGCTAGTTTGAAATTTAAATTTGCCCTGACTATCATATACACCCACCTAGATGACTAAGATCTTTTTAAATTCTTGGGAGAAATGACGTTATATGTATCTCCTAATTAAGAACATTTATTCAAGGCCCAAGCATGCTCATGTCGCCCGCACCTAGGGAGGAGGCAGGAGTGGTATACGGTTATCCTCTGCTCATAGTGAGTTTGAGGCCAGGTTGGTCCACATGAGACCTACCTAAAATCAAGCAATGATAGCAAAAATTACTCAGATTGAAATTTCTAAAGGCAGATTTTTTTAAAATACTCTGTCAAATTATAAAAACAGGTCCTTGGACCACCAGGTCGTTGCTATTTATCCTAGCAGGAGTAGAGCAGGATATGCTTCAAGACGTGGTGTTTTTCTGTTTTTGCCTTTTTTATGGAAGAGAAATAAGAATTTCTTCAGCTTCTCACCAAGACAGTTTTAACATCTATTTCTAGCTGATGTGATCTGTTTTCCTGTGCCTTCTTCCAACCATGGAAATTTAGCTGCTCCAAACATTGAGGAAACCAGTGCTTCAGAGCATGACGTCCACAGCTGGATTGTTAAAATTGTTCGATTCTTTACTGTAACTGTGGTTAGATGCTGAATAGGGTCATTGGGAAACTCAAGCCAAATTGTAAAGTCACTAAACACTGGGCAGGTCTTAGCTTTAATAGAAAAAGTATCAGCGATGCATCTTACCACACGTGCTGTGCATGTGTGTGCTCAGCAGCGATGCATCTTACCACACGTGCTGTGCATGTGTGCACGAGTGCATCTCGAATTGCTCTGCCTCCATATTGTCTTGCTCCGGGCTCTGCCTTTCAGGGCCAGAAGTACAGGCTGCTGCCATTTCCACCTGGCGTTTTTACCTAGGACCATAGGATCACAGCTCAGGTCCTTTTGCTTGCAAGGTTAGGGTTTCAGCCCCTGAGCTGTCTACCCAACCGTGAACAAAAATTTTAAGTAGCAAATCATTACCTTTTTCCAATTCGAAGGTTTCTGCTGTTTGAGGGACTCCTTTACAAACAATAATCACTTACTGTCTTTTATTAGCAATTTCTTGGCGTTCCATTCTACAGTCCAGAAATTTCTACAGAGGCACCGGTAGAAAAGTGAGCGTAGGTGTCAATGTTCAGTCCAGTCATCTCAGACTGTTTTTTTCCTTGGCAAAGAAGCAAAATATTTCACAGGGTAGACAAGATCTGGAAGTGTGCCGAATGCAAGTGGGGGCCCTCTTCGTGAGGTTCTAAAGTTTCTAAGGTATGAGAAGGCTGGAGAAACTTTCTAAATAATTGTGTTCAAGCCCAGGAATGATCCAGAAACACAAGATGCTCTAAATGTTGATATATTTTGTGATCACTAAGTATCATAACCTTCACTAAGAGCATCATCTGAGTATGACGTCATTATCATTCCAAGTGGGTCAGGAGTTAACTTGTCACACACATCATAATAGATTGTTTGATGTTCTATAGCTTGCTGACCATTGTACGGTTTGTATGCTATGCATATTTGGAGCAGGAGTCATTAAATTTAGTTCAGGTATGGATTTTATCACACAGGTCAGAAGCAGAAATCACTTTATTTCTTTCTCCACAGGAATGACGTCAAGTACTACTAGTAGCATGGAATGAGATGCTTTTCTTCATATTTTCACTATTCTGTAATGCTATTAATTTCATGAGTTCCTCTTCCCTCAGTAGTGGATACAGTCAATAGTTCTTATAAAACTTTATCAAAATAATAAGAGAGTGTGCAGTGCAGTGTACCACAGCCCATTTCCCTAAAGAGGTTTGAACAAAGATTCATTTCGTAAGGGCTAAGCTGCGTTAGTCCAGATCCAGTGTAGCACTGGTGTGTCTTCTTACCCTTTCAGCACAGTGTGGCTCGGGCTTGCTGTAATGCAGGTGTGGATATGCATACAGATGTGGATATGCATACATTGGACAGTTTGTGCCATACTACTTTTATCATAAGAAGAACACAAACAATTTAAGTTGGTTTCATTCATTGAGAAATTATTTGAGGCACTATTTAGCAGTACTTTCTTATCACAATTAGATGTTTATTATTTTTTGATGGAAATAGGAATAAGGTGGTGTTTCCTCCTTTCATCATATCAGATGATTCAGATGGGCATATATATATGAAGTTACAAGTATGTATCTGTCACACATGACATGGCAGTGTGTGTGCACTTGCATTAAGAGCTTTATCACTGGTAAAACATCATGTCACTGCTATGTGGTGGCAGCCCTGAGTTCTGAGTGCCCACATAGTTTTTCATATTGCAGATATTTGCATATGTGGGCTAATTTTACAATTTATCCTTTGTTTGCATGCAGCGAGGAGTTATGGGCGAAGACGAGGTAATTCATTTCTGTTTGTTCTGGTATATGTCTCTCTAATTAGTTTTTACTGATCCCTGTCATGATTAATGATTCCAGGATTTTTCTTACACAATGTCTAAAAATGCACAGAATTAAATTTTGATGTGGGCACTTGTAAAAGTTTCACACTCTAACTCTCTTAACCTGTAAGGATGCATTTTCATACTAATGAATTACCTAATAAAATTTCCTTCTTAAGCTGTCCAGATTTTTAACTTATAAAAGTTATTTCTATGCCTTTTAAAATAAGGATGCAGTTGAGTTTGTCTGCTTAAGAAATGTGTTTAGTAAATATTAATCAAAATGACCTGATTTGTTCTTCTCTAATCTGTAACCAGTTGTCTCATCAATGAAATGCAATTTACAGTTGCAGATTGTGATTTTTGACATGGTGAAAACAATGCATTTTCCAGTCGATTTCCGTTAACACTAGTGAAGTCCTTCATTCGCCGTCACACCTTGGATCCTCCTGCCCCGCCTTCCTTCCTTTCAAAGAAGATTCCCTTTAATATTCTTATGAGTCGTCTGAGGACCAGGCTAAGATCACGCGATGCCAACCTCAGAACCCCCAAGACAGTTTCCTTTGCTTCTCCCTTTTCCGTGTGCAAAACTTGCCATGATTGGAAGAGCAATCAGCTCTTGTGATGTTTTCACTCTGTGCTCTGAACAAGATGGCTTCTTGACTTCCAGAGTTTCTGCGAAGCTTCACACACGTGCCAGTGCTGTCATTTGTTCGCATCTGTTACGAGGGCGCGTACCTTGAAAACACGCAGGTGAAACCATTCACCCCTGACGAGCGAGGCCGCCCGCACGCTTCAGATGGCGGTTCCAGTTTCTGTTTCAGTTGGTGTTGCAGTTGCATCTTGTTCCTCAATTGCCTGACTTTTGGTTCTTCAGTTTTCTGACTCAAAAATACTGCAGGAGATTGAGTCTGACTCACTTCTCAGAGGCTTCTGTTAGCAAGCTGAAAAGAGAGGGGAGACCGTCTCATTTTTCAGATCTGTAGATTGCTTCAGTTGACTTTCTGTGTTTGTGGGAATTTGGAACCTAGAAGAAGCTGAGATTTTTTTCTTGCCAGAAAACTTTAACCTTTTAACTTCAGTGACTCGTCTTCGGTCAGCTCAGCCAATGACAATGTGAATAGAAGGTGCTACTAGATTTTTAGATATCAGACACCAGAAACGTATGCTATTTCCTTATATTCTATCTCAGCTCAGTAATTTTTACTGTTGTAAGAGCAAACATTTGCTCCTCGTTACATCTCCATCACCTGTCTATATACTTAATATATCTACTTCTATATAGGTCTCTTCCAACATCTGTGTCATCTGTGTAGTCTCCCACAGAGCAGCAGAGAGGAGGCCACCCCAGAAGTGCCACCTAGGATCCACCATCAGGTTTCCTTTAGGGCAAAACCGAGAGCTCTCTCTCTCTCCTATGTCACACACACACACACACACACACACACACACACACACACACACACAGAGCTTAGTATAAAGGAGGTGCTACTGCCTCATTTATTTTCAAAATTATATAGCTGCTGTAATAAAATTTTACTTGATCCTCAAGGAATTGTATAAATCTGCTTTTAAAATTTGGTTTTGATAGTCAGATGAAAGGTATACCATTAAAACCAGCTACAGGGCTGGAGAGGTGGCTCAGGGGTTAAGCCTCCGCCTTGCAGGCGGAAGGTCCTGAGTTCGGATCCCAGATCCCACGTATAGATGCCAGGCGGAAGCGGGGGCGGCCTGCGCTTCTGGTCCTGGTAGGGCGGAGCCTGTGAATCCCGGGGCAGAAGGAGGTGGAGGCGTCCATGGTGGTTCCTGATTCGTCCGTGGTTCTACACATACACAAGACACACACACACACACACACACACACATACGCACGCACATGAGCACAGTTGAATAAAAAAAAAAAAAAAAAAAAAATTTAAAACCAGCTACAGTGAGACCTTGGTTTTGAAAGTGTTTTGACATGGTGATCAATATTTTAAAAGAAACACCTGCATATTAAAACTGAGTCCCTTCCTGTCTTCTGTTCATCTTCTCCTTTATTCTGAAGATGTGCTCAGCCTCCAGACATTAACCAGTGACAGCACCCTGTTTATAAGCTTGTGTGGTAGATTCGATCACTAATAAAACATCATGTATTATTTAGTTATTTTACTGTGTAAGAAAATGAAACTTTGTCCACGAGAAGTGAATTTGCATTAGGAAGCCCTGGCTCCCACAGGCCAGCAGTGGAGGGGGCAGTAAAGGGCCCAGCTGGCTGCAGGGCACTCCAGGCACCTTCGCTGATCCTTCAGTCAGGGACGGAGTAGCCCTTTTCACGGTGAACATTCCCACTTCGTGGGCCAGCCAGATGGCTGCCCAATGACTGTACGTGGTTTGCTTTCCCTAATAATGTCTTGGGAACCTTAAGTCAAGATGGCCGTAGATAGGAATTTATAAAATGCACCTTAGCAATGATCAAAGTGAATTGTACCAGCAGTGTTTAGGCAACCCTGCAGTTTTCTTTCTTACCATTTCATCTGAATGTGTCCCAGTCCCCTGGGGACCCTGTAGCCCACCGCCTCTGTGGAGTCCCCAGGGACAGTGTTTAGGGAAGAGGAAGCCACGAAGGGCCTGATTGTAGGCTTGGAAAGCCACCAAGCTTGTGCTTTTGTTGTTTGCTGGGTGTTTCCTCCAGAGAAGGAGCAGTCTGGGGTGAGGGGCAGGGTGGGGCTGTGCAGGGAGCAGGGCGGGGCTGTGCAGGGAGCAGGGCGGGGCTGGGCAGAAAGCAGGGCGGAGCTGTGCAGGGAGCAGGGCAGGGCTGGGCAGGAAGCAGGGCAGGGCTGGGCAGGGAGCAGGGCGGGGCTGGGCAGAAAGCAGGGCGGGGCTGTGCAGGGAGGTGTGCACATGTCCCTCAGAATGCTTCTGTCTCACAGCTGTCCCTTTAATAGAGGGATAAAAGACTGATAGACTCAAGAAACAAAAATGTTTGGAATGGTTCGAATAATAGAAATTAAGAACTTACTTTAACTAATGTACTAAGCCCCGGGAACAATTTATTTATCTACTTTCTGAAGTTTCCATGTCCAAATATAATTTTGTCTTTTATCCTCTGCTCTGCCCTATCCCTTCCCATCCCACCCTGGACAGTCTTTCCAGCATGTCTCCCGCTTGCTCCCCTGTTCAGGCTACTTGTGGGGCATGTGTCTGGTATCCTCTGGGGCTCGATCACGCTAGTAGGCCAGTCATTGATAGTTTCCCGCTCATGGTTTGCACCAGACCTAGTTGGGCTCTCAGGATGGCATCTTAGTCTTCAGAGCCTTGCTTCTCTGTGCTGAGATTTTGATAGGTTAGGTGTTGTGGACATCTATCAGGGTAGGTATCCCTGTCTTGGTTCTTGGGTGTGGTATTCCTTATGTGCATGAAGGCTTCTGTTTTTCTCTCCGTCCCTCACCATCCCTTTTCCACAAGGCACCCTGAGCCATGGGATGGTGGTGATTCAAATGTTTACAATAGGAGCAGCTTGAATTAGAATAGACTGTTTATTCTTTCACATCAGTGCAGCGTTTTCTGGCTCCAGCCCATCTTGTATCCTGTAAATGCACCTTTACTATCATCTCCTTTACCAAATCAGGTCCAGTTCTCATCCTTGATAAGTAATTTTGATAACCATTAGAAAATAAGCAGGCATGTGAAATGCCAAGGTGCCCAAACAGAATGAGCCCACTGTGGTTACAGGCAAGCAGGCAGGAGGACACGTTCCCTCTTGGCACCCCCCCCCCTCCCCCCCGTCTCTTGAAGGTGCGGAGCGGCAGAGTTGCAAAGAGAATGCATCCTTGGTAAGACTTAAAATGTTTACAGGAAAGAAGTGTTGCGCACATTTGCTCTTGTCCCTGTCCTGGAAGAGAATACAGTCCTCACCAGGTAGATCAAGTCTTAAAGGAAACAAAATTTCAATGAATTTAATTTTCATGCACAATATACTTGGTATTCAAAAACGTGGCAGATGCTAGCTTATGAGTATCTCTTTGAGATTACATATATTATTTATCTCCTTCAAGAAAGGGAGAGACTGTTATTGGGGTAAATTTTTTCAAGCAACAGGCGTGTCTTATTAGCTCTTTGAAAAGCAGCTGTTTACACAGGTGGTCAAGGCCAGCCTCCTCTCTTGTTTTGAAAATATTTAAAATCCTTGCAAACCATCAAGGGGCAAGCTGTTTATCCTTGACACTGTCATCCGAAACCATGAGAAGAATATTCATATCCCCCCTGCCCTGTGTGTGACATGAGATGTAGCCCAGCAAGCCACGGCCATGTGGCACAGCCCGGGTTTGCCCAGAGCCCCTTCCGTTTAGGAAGTTCTTAATGTGCTCTTTTTGCTTATTGTATAGGATAGTTGTTACAGTAATAAAGTGTTGTGCTTTTTCTAATCCTTTTTAAAAATACTTTTAATTTTCACATGACTCATCTACGTTCCTCACTGAAAATATCCCAATAGCTGATTTTAATTTGTCACCTGTTTATTTTTTATGACGAATAGAATTTTATCTGTAAGAAAACTCAGGCATGAGCTTCAGTGTGCACCTAATTTGCATTTTCCTATGCATGATGGTGTTGCAAATACTCTGCCATTTGCTTGCGCGTTTGGCTGATCTACAGCCAGTTAATTCCTCTTACAAATGAGCATTAAAATCCACAGCTTTTATGACTTCATTGTTCTCCAGCAGTAGACACTCCTCAGTGTCTGGCCAGTGTATGAGATACTCTTGGCCTTTCTGCTGCATCTTCTGTTCAGCTGAACTTTGGTTGATAAATCACAGGTGGCATTCTATTAATGGTTGACTGTTATCTTAGCAACAGTTACCATGTGTTTGTAATGTAACTATACTTATGACCTTAGAGTTAATACAAAGCTCGATTGAATTACCTCTGTTCTAGTCTTATACCTTGTAATGATAATACTATATCCACATTTTCTGTTTAAACACCAATATTTGGGATTGATTTTTTTAAATATAAAAGTCTTCTAGACTTTGTTCATTGTATATATGCACTGCTAAATTTATAGAACACTACAAAATGGAACTACGTCCATCGTGTTGACACGTCTGAATAGCATGTAACATTTATGTGTGTCATTTAGCATGCACGCTGTCCTTCTGCCTCATCTTAACGCCTTTAAAATGTAGTCATCTGGGTAAAGTAAAGGGACTTGGATCAGTGGTTGACCGTAGATATCACCTTCAGTGGATCTTGATAGTGGCCATTTTATCATAGCAAAGAAGCAACAGCGCAGGCTGCATGTCCAAATTTTGAAAACTAGCTAGACAACACTCCCTGACTTAATGTTAAAGCACCTTCATGTTCATATTCATAATTAAGGACTTGGCACTTGTTTTTCCCCCTTTTTCTGAGGATGTAACATTTATACAGTTAAAATTGCACTAGCAGAGCTGCTCCGTGAGCGTGGATATCTGAAAACACCTCTTGCCTGCTGCTGCACTCCTGTGTTTCTGTTCGCTGTCAACACAAAGCAGGTCTCACATCAAAGGGAGTGAAGGGAAAATTTATTCCTGAGTCACTTGTGAGTGCTATGGCCCCAAAACACACACTCAGATTACCCCAAACATCATGCTCCAATGTGGAAGCAGGAAAAAGGGGTTTTGTATTTAGGGAACAAAGGCAAGTCAAAGCTGTGAGTATTTCCTAGCCACAGTAGTGGGAACATCGGGGAGCCAGATTACAGCCACGAGGAAGTGCTGCTGCATCTCACCATATTCTCAGCTTTGGTTCCTGTGAGCTAGTGGCTGCTGCTAACTAGGACTGTGCATCGACAGCATTCCAACCCTCCTCTGCCAGCCTCCAGCCTTGTAGAATCCTGAGTGTAGGCGTGGCTCCTCTCTGGAAGCTTCCTTTCAGACTAGGTACCTCACCGGCTCCGTCCTGCTTGCCTCCAACCCAGCCTTTGCAGGATGCTTTTATTTACATCGTATCATTGGGTCATATCTTTCAACATGGCTTCATATGATGAGCGGTTCTTTCTGGATGAAGGCGCATCTTATAGCGTGTGTGCTCCTCTCTTGACCCACACTTCTTCACTTACTCTGGGACGTATTGTACGGACCCTCACCTAACTGACGTCCCAGCTCACCGAAAGCGCACCTCCATACCTTCAAGCTCCTCTTCCACTTTGCAAAATTGACTTTTTCCCTCTTCCTAGTCTTTCCTTGGTGCATCCATTACAGTAATATCCTGACTTGCCTTTTCCCTGTGCCTCCCATTTTTCCCAAGGAGCTAGCCCTTCGGTGTTCATTGGCATTTCAGCATTGATCTTGCAAGGAATTTTCTAGAAAGTCATTTTCCTGAAAGGATGACTTGTTTCTTCACCCATTTCCAATCCCCTCCTGTGTGTTTGTTTCTGAATACCCCACAGACACACAAAGCTCCCAGTGTCCCTTCCGCACCCCTTCCTCACATTCGCGTCTGAGTTAATGTCACGGGATCTTTCCTTCAGCCCCTCCTTTTGCATCGTGTCTGCTGTTGGCCTTTCATCTACTCCTCGCGGCCCTCCCTGTGGAGTCTAGGGCCTATGCTGATCTAATCTGTTTATTCCCCGCTGCATTACTCGCATCAGCCAAAACAGGCTGTTTCAACACGTAAGACAGCTGTACTCTTGTTTGGCTCCTTGCACCCGCCTTCTAAATTAAATCTTAGTTTTTAAGACCAAATTCTCCTAGTTGCTGTCAAGGTGCTGTTCTTTTACTGCATTTCTCATACCTTTCAGCCAACTTTCACTACTTCCTATTTGTTAAAAAGGTTAATTTTATGCTTCTCATTTCAAATGGGTCATTTTTTCAAAACTGTGTTCTTAGAAATATTGTGTAAGTTTTGCTACCATTCTCTCTGTATGGTAGGCATTGCCTTACACACTTGGACATCCAAGACATTGACCAATAAACTGAGACCGTTGCTTTCCTCTGGTCTGCTTCCTTTGAAGCACTTCACAGTTTCCTCAATGTAGGACTGATCCGTGCATGTGTAGTCTTCCTTTGCCTGTGTGGGTTTTGTTAGGTCATTTTGTATTGTGTGAGCGTGCAGTGTCTGATGTGGGGACTCCTATACAAGGCCAGACACACTGTGCTCTATGCAGAGGTGGTACACGCCTGATGATCGACTCAAGTGGAAGCAGAGTCCTACAGAGACTCCTTGTGTGCTCCAGGTGTGCCTGAATTCTACACTCACAGGACCTCACGTGTAGCACATCACTGCGCTCCTGTGTCCGGGTCTCACTTGCTCCTAGTCTCTTGTCTCCAGCACACTAGCACTCTGCCAATTTGTTTTCTTTCTCTGGGAACATCCACCTGTGGAATTTTCTTTCTTTCTTTCTAAATTGTTACACAGCTGATCTTAACTGTCCCCGCACATCAGGGTCTTTTTCTGTCCATAAGAATTTAAAGGCATGTGGTCTAAGTAGAATTTCTTTTCCAGTACTGCTCTGTAGCTATTTAGTTTCTCTGTGGTGCTGAGGCTTGAACTCAGGACCTCACACACGACAGGCAAGCTCTTTACCGCCATGCTACACATCCTGATAACTGCTTATTTCCGAGTTATGCTTCAGATTGCTTTTTTCTTGAATCTTGGAAATAAACCACGTACTGTGTGAATGTCGATACTGTCAGTTAATGATTATACCTTTATCAACATTATTCTTGCGGCCTTTGAACTTGTCGACATCTCTGCTCTTGACTCTTTGTTCCATCTTCTCAGAAGATTAAGGTTTCACTTCTTCCTGTGTTTCAGGTCGTTCTTCCCTCTTCCCCATAGACGATGGCTTGTTGGATGATGGTCACAGTGATCAAGTTGGGGTTTTAAATTCGCCCACATGTTACTCCGCTCATCAGAACGGAGAACGGATAGAACGCTTCTCTCGCAAGGTTTTCGTTGGTGGGCTTCCTCCAGATATTGATGAAGGTAAATCGTAAGGCCTCTATAACAGGGTCACAGGAAATATAACAAAGTGCTTTTGATTTATTGAAATGTGATAATGGTATTTAATAAAGAGTTTTAAGTGCTTTTATATTTAATGCATATTACTACTAAGAGCTCTCTAGGTATAGTGTACTTACCAATGCATAACATTTTCAGATGAAGAACCCTCAAAACTTATGTGACTATAGCACATGTGCACATGTACACGTGTGTACAGTTGCCTGTGCCCATGCATGCACACACATGCATAAAGATAGCTAACTATGAATTTCTTCAAGAAGAAGTTAACCTTAGGAACTTAAGTTCTTTAAGAAACAGATAGAAACAATGTCATAAAACCCTGAAGGGAAACAGCACAAACTAGGAAATTCAGATTATGCAAAACCAATAGTTATGGAAAATTTGTGCATCATAATGGCAAATAAAAGTCACTGGAGGTTATGGTTGGAAACATTGAAACTGTGTTTGGGATGCTGTGGGAAGCCAGGCACCCATCGATACCTGACAGAGAAGATCCAGTTGCCTTGTATGGAATGTTTCATCCAAATTCAGTATCCACAGACGTGTTCTAAATGCTACTCAATGTGGAAGGGCTTCGCACCTGAGAATCTCAGTGACTTGGACCACATCATAGTGAGTTGCAGTGACCACCTGACACATGTCACACCTGGGGTAGCGTATCAGCGAGCACAGCTCTGCTCCTTTCATACCTGAGAAGCGGCAGCAGTTTCTGTCTTTAACTCGGTAGGAGACTGACAGGTTTTCCAGCACAATATATTAAAATTCTGATAGAATAGATTAGAGCGATGTACTGCTTAAAACTGAGTTTACTTTCATTAAAATAGCTAGATTTTATATAGTATTTGATGGAGAGCATCTTGTATATTTACTCCGTTGACTTCGTAGTGTATCTTCAGATCCTTGGTACTCTGCGATATTAAATCTTCCAAATACTTAGACGTAGGCATTTCTTAGCCTACGCCATCTGAGCTAATGTCTGATGTCTGTCTTTATGTTTCCTTAAGATGAGATAACTGCCAGCTTCCGAAGGTTTGGGCCCCTGGTAGTGGATTGGCCTCACAAAGCAGAAAGCAAGTCCTACTTCCCACCCAAAGGTAAGGCCTATCATTAACCTTTCCTAAATTACATGCGCACAAAAGAAATCGCATCAGTTCCATATTTTCAAGTTGAACACAGATCTACATATATGTGTGTATATACATACATACACATAGGTTTATATGAAGTTGGTCTTCGTAGAGGCTCGTAGCCTGCAAGCGCAGGATCAGCGCAGGCCTGCTCATGTTTGTGCTCAGCCAGCCAGAAGTCCTGAGACCTGATGCACTTGCACAGTAGTTCTCAAGTGATTTCATAAGCTCAGTTCAATAAATGTCTCATTATTTTCTTTGTTCAAAGCATCATTTAAGTGCTTTTGTCATCAAACGTGACAAAGTCCCTCTGTTCTATGAAATGAAGATCCATGCAAAGCGATTTATTTATATTTTATAAAAATGAATCAGTAGGAAAAAAAATGAATCAATAGGGATGGAGAGATGGCTTAGGGGTTAAGCCTTTGCCTCGAAAGCAGAAGGTCCTGAGTTCAGCTCTTGGATTCCATGTAAAAATGCCAGGCAGAAATGGCCTGCACTCCTGGTCCTGGAAGGCAGAGCCTGGAAAACACCAGAGCAAAACAAAGAGGAGGTAATGTAATCAGTCACCCTCCCCAGGCACCCTCCTCCTCTGATTCATATAGACACACACAGACACACACGAAAAAATATTTAATTTTTTTAAAATGAAAGAGTAATTTAAATATGGCAAGATATATGTAAGTGTTATGGATAATAGCATGGATAAATATTTAATGAAAGACAACTCTCTAATATTTTTAACTTCTCAGATGAGGAAAATGTAGGGAGCACGCATAGATGCAGGCACAGCAAGAACTATTAGTCTTTTAGTCGCTTCAGCCAGCACTAACAATTGGGGGGTTATACTTCTGAGCAGGAACAGACAGTAAGCAAATGAAGGAACAGCCAACAGTGTATCTGAAGCATGATTAATAATTGAGTGTTCAAAGAACTCCTGAAAGTAAACAATAAGAAAACAAGCGATCTAATAAAAACTACATAGGCGTGAAACAGAGAGGTCTCGAGAGAAGAAATGCTTGAAAAGCTTTCAGCATCCTCAGCCATCAGGGAAGAAAATAAAGTTACAGCTGCTTTGCAATCCCCTTGCACCCCAGGCAGACCAGCTCCCACGGGCGCAGGGGCGGCATGTGCTGGTGAGTCTGTTGGGACAAAGTGGGTGGCTCCACCCCAGTATCCTCTGGAGATTCCCCAGAGAGCTGAGGACAGAAGCAGCGTCTGTCCCGGATGTACCACACATGGGCACCGGACCTGAGGACGTCACAGTGCACCAAGAGATGCCTTGCATGTCAGCCTAGTGCCCATCATTGAGGAATAATGAAAATGTAAATGTGCACAATGGAAACTCATCCAGCCATGAAGAACATTTTCAAGAACGTGTAAGAAATTGAGAAATACATGAAGCAACTCAGGATCAGAAAGACAAACACGGCATGTTCTCTCTTGTGGACCCACCCTAGTGTTTAAGGTTGATGTGAATAGCGATATGGAAGTAAGTGTGTACACAAGCCAGGAACCTGGAAGTGGGGAGAGAGAAAGAGAGAGAGAGGAGAAAAAATATGAAGAGGATACTAATTTTCATGAATCGCTTACTGCTAAGGTAATTCTGTGGCCAATCAGCAGAGGATGAGAATCAAAATCATGGTCTTGTAGGATGGCTGAATGGGGAAAGTATTTGTCATGCAAGCTTGAGGACCTGTATTCGAATCCTCAGAATTCAATGTGAAAGTCAGATGCATAACGCAGGAGTCTTTACTCTCAATGCTCTTATAACGAAATGGGAGATAGAGACGGGAATTTGAGAAGCTCACAGACCACCTAGCGTGGCATACACAACAGTAAAACAGACCTGGTCTCAACATAGAAGGCGAGGACTGACTTCCACGTGTGCATCGTGTCATGTGGCTCCATTTTCTATCTCAGTCTATCAACGCAATTCTAGGCAGCAATTGTAATGACCTTCAGATTGCTGGTTCATGGACGACTCAATAAAATACAGACGAAAACCTTTAGGTGGTGGGATTTATGTCTTCACTGAACATTTATGATTTTTTTCCTTACAGTTCCCTGAACAGGACTGTAGTAGTAAGTGTCTACCTTCACCTTATTCTAGGTATTCCAAGTAACAGAGGGTTGGACCTAAAGACCCAGGAGAATGTGTGCAGGCCGTGTGCACTGCACTTAGTGGGCTGTTGTGTAGAGGGCCGAAGCGTCTTCACTTGTGTGGTTCTGGGGGTGTCACTTCCTCCTGGCTACCAAGAGATGCTTGTAGTTTTAGAGAGAATCTGCCTGAAGTGGTCTGGGTGGAGACCAGTACTGGTTTCTGCAGGATCGGTTCGCCTCAGCGGGCAAATTGAAGCGGATCTCCGGAAGCCGCCGTCGCCCCGGTGCACTGGTCAGCCTGTTGCCTTCGCAGCTTGGGCAGTGTTTATTTTGTCAAAATAAAAGTAAAAGCACACTGGCGAGTGGTAGTTATTTTAGTTAATTGCAGCTATTGCCCGAAGATGACTCTTTTCCACACTGGTTTCTTTAAGTGTTTTAGTCATTTCTGTAGTTGGGATTGAAATGTGACTTGGCCACATTTGCCTTGTTAGAGCAGCACCCAGAGTCTCGGGCACCCAGCCCCCCCTCGCTCACCCCTTCGTCAAGAGGGGTGGCAGTTATAGTGTGAGTATCAGCTTCCTCCATTAAATTCTTCTGAAATTTTTTTACAAATATTGTAATCTCTAACCATTTGTATTATCTGGGCCATATTCCCATAATTAATTTTTATATAAATGCCTCTTTCAATTAAAAATTGAAAATATCAGTTTAAAATATTTTAAAGTTAAGACTAAAGTGTTAAAACAAACACAAAACTAAGCATCATTAAAAGCACCAAATTGAAAATAGTAATTTAGTAATTTGGTCTGTTTACTCTTTGGTTAGTATAGAATAGTAATAATTCTTAAGACTTTGGCTTATATCCACATTAAGCTTTTAAATCTGCCCTTCATGTTTTCAAGCATATTTAATTTTTCTCCAGATTTTAAAAATGTTTAAGCCATATCTTCACTGTTGTACGTGTCCTTGAAAATTTCTGTTAGTGAAGATGGTTTGATGACTGCGGTATTATTACTCGGCTAAGTATTTCATAACGTGAGCGCCCGTGAGCGCCGTCACAGCTTCGTGCTGTGGAAGCCACTGCTGCCAGGAGGCGATGTCCTCTGGGCCTGGGCGGCGCCTGGCGGCACAGTCGCCAGCTGAAGCTGTGCACATGTATGTGGTGCGTGTTCGTCGGGCTAGACTTGTGCGTGGCTCCTGATCCTTCCCAGTCGCTGTCTGTGTTCACCTCTAGGCGCTCAGCACGTGTGCCATGATGCTGCTTTTGGGGTACTTTTCTTGTGTAGCGAGATGCATTACTGACTGTGGACAGTTCTGTTCCCACAAAAAAGGAGGAAGACAGGTTTTGCAGAGTCAAAGGATTATGTCCAGGAGCTTAGCTCCCATCCGTAGTAGTTTCCAGACACTTGAGAGGGTCCCACTGCTCACTGGGAACCAACTGCTGAGAACTTCTAACCCGTCCTTAAAGACCATGATCCATTTTGTTCCTTAGGCCAACTTTCTTGCATTATTTGGAGGATTGTAGGAAACTGGAATTTTGTCTCCTGCCTTGAACCTTTCTAAGAATGTTGTAATCCGAAAGTATGCTTCAGAACTTGCATTAATCCTCTCTTTGCTTCTAATCTAATCAAAGACTAAATCTCCAGGGATATAGTATCACTAGTGGAGGACAGGAGGTACTTTGAGGATATAGTATAACTAGTGAATACCTATAACATGAGGTATTTTGAGGCCAACCTGAGTTTGAAGTGACTCAACCAGCTATTGCTGTGGAACTGACTTTTGAGAAACAGAGTAACTTCTCAGAACCTCAGTTAACTCTTCTGTAAAATGGGTGGGTTCCATAGTTTCCTGGAGCCTAATCAAATCATTCGTGCGAAACTCTTGGAACAGTACCTCAAATTAAGTGCTTCACAGAAAGCAGCTTTACTGAGAGTCCTGCATGCCATAAGGAGCTCTCTGGTAGAAGACAGATTACGTCAAATTCTCTGTGATGTGTTTTCTGAACAGAGCTGGGCTGAGGGGCTGCCTACTCTTGACTTACAGCCTCTTTTTTTACTGCTTACTCCAGGCTATGCATTCCTTCTCTTTCAAGAAGAAAGCTCAGTTCAGGCCCTGATCGATGCTTGTATTGAAGAAGACGGGAAGCTGTATTTGTGTGTTTCCAGTCCTACTATTAAGGACAAACCAGTAAGTAGATACAGCACGAATGGCGGTCTACCAGTACACGTTTTATCTTGAAATTTTTGCTAAAAACTCATTGAGTGTGGCTTCTAAAGCATCTACTTAATTTGTGGTATCTAGACCACCCCTAGTTGAAATTTCAAACTCAGATATATACATTTTTCAACAATGAAAGGAATAAGACCGAATGTGATTTTCTTTGTAGGTTCAAATCCGTCCTTGGAATTTAAGCGATAGTGATTTTGTCATGGATGGTTCGCAGCCTTTGGATCCCCGGAAAACCATTTTTGTTGGAGGTGTCCCTCGGCCATTAAGGGCTGGTGAGTAGAACATCTGACAGGAGGATTGGGGGGGGTGAAGGTCTGTCTTCTGGGCTTGATTTAGGAATCTGGAAAAAGTGTGGATGTTTTCTTTGTATCAGTTTTAACCAAATTATCATTTTAGATAAGTGAGTTTTAGATTTCTCAGTAATTAGGAATCAGAAATCCAGAAGATGCCACACAGGACGTAAGTGCCTGACATCTGAAAGGATGAGTGATGGTTGTCACTGCAAATGCTGCCCTCCCGCCTGGGAGCTAGACGTTAAAGAACCATGCATGCACTTAACAACTTGAAGAGGGGTTTCAGTCTCTGGACTGTATCTCAAGAGGCTGTTATAACAGTTGCTGATAGGAGACATCTTCAAGATATTTGTGTTTGAAGGATACGATATAAAGATTAGATAAAGGAGCAGAGCTGAGGTAGGAGCAGAGTCAAGGTGGCAGGAGGGTTGTTCAAGGGGCGGTTCAGAAGAAGGGAGTGACACACGGAGTGACACACAGGAATGCACTGGAGGCCAAAGTGGATGGACAGGTAGGGAAAACCGGGAGGAGTCGGATCCTACAGGTCTGACAGGCTAAATGAATGTTATGCTTGAAGAAGAGAAAAACACTGAAGAATGTTTAACGAAAGAGGAGACATAATCATTTTGGCAATGTTGAAAGGTCAGTCAAGGTGACTCATGAGAGGACCCTGGTTGTGGGTAACGTGGGTCGGCCCTGCAGGGCGGGGCCTCTCTTTGTATGTGGAACATGGTGTGTGGATTAGTGGTGCTGGTGAGAAAGATAATCTGAAGGAAATGGAAAGGTAGAGTCTCAGCTTCGAGTCTGGAGCTGCTTGTTGGGAAGAGGAGCCTTTTCCTGAAACGTGCGAACAGCCACAGGGACACTTTGAAAGCCAGCACAAGTGCATGACACCATTTGGGAGCCCTGACTAGAAATTTGAGTTTAGCCATGTGGCATCTGGTATAGTTCTTCAAATAATTGCCCTTGCTACTGTTTGCAAAGCGAAAGGAGGGAAAGGTATTGAAAAGGGTCAGATATGCCTACTTCTCTAAACCCAGTAAGAAACGATAGTAGCTCTTAAACAGGATTTCCCTGATAGGATGAGGAGTTCACGGGATTGTATGTACAGTGGCTGGTACAGAAGTTACCCCAGCCGGTCGCTTCATCTGTGCATAGTCCAGGAGATGGTCTGGAGCCGCATATTTCATGCTGTGATGCAGGATGGATGGAGTCACCAAAGCAGGAGGTTAGAGAGGCAGGAAGTCCAGCTTATGTGACTCTGGCCCTGAAGGGGAAACTATCAAGAAGACTGGGGTGAAGTTGCCAGCCCAGTGACCCATCTCAGGATGAAGTGCTGGGGGGGGAGATTTCAACAATGCAGGGAACGCACCATGTTCAGGGCTGCGTGCAGGTAGACTGACTGTCAGCTGGTTGGTGGGGAAACACGTTCTTGACAAGAATGAGTGCTGTGACGTCACAGGGTGATACTCTGCCCGTTAAAGGCTGAGAAGACAGTTGAGGACCCATCAATCATCAGGGTCGGCTCAGCTGACCTATCCAGGCCCAGCCGCGCAGGCTGTGTATGCCAGAGGGAGATCCTCCCCTGTGGGTGAGGCTCGATGGGTGGTCACCCGATGGGTGGGTAGGGGCGGTCCACCGTCCCTGCTGGAGCCTCCAACTCAATTCCTGAAGGCCAAGCAGAGAGTAGGAAAGGAGGCTCTGGGAAATACAATAGACACTTTGGAGGAATTTGGCCATACAGAAGAACAGGAGAAATTCAGCAGCTGGTGAGAGGAGCAGTAGAATGACAGGAATTTTTAAAAAGGCAACCAAGAAGCCCTACATCTGGAGATGAGAGGAGTGCTGAAGGCGCCGGACTGAGAAGAGAGCTCCCCAGAGCATGTCCTTCGGTGTTGGAAGTGAGGGGGTAGAAGGCACACGGATAGATCTAGATGGAAGAGGAGCGTGCAATCCTGCCCATAGCACAGGGCCTGCGCCCAGTGAGCGCCATGCAGGCCAGTGGCTCGACTGCATGGCCAGCAGTGGAACTAGAGAAGTTTCTCGAATTTTGCTGTTTCAGATTGGAGACAGCTGGGCATGCTCTCTGGGCTCCTTTTTATGGCTGCTTTTTGTCAATATTCCATTGCGTTTTTAGAAAAGCAGTACTTAATTAAAATTGTGGCTTACTGTGCCCCTCACCTCTGATGTGACCGTTCTCCCTTTCCAGTGGAACTTGCTATGATCATGGATCGTCTGTATGGTGGAGTTTGTTACGCAGGGATCGATACCGATCCAGAGTTGAAATACCCAAAAGGCGCTGGGCGAGTCGCCTTCTCCAATCAGCAGAGCTACATTGCGGCCATCAGCGCGCGGTTCGTTCAGCTCCAGCACGGCGACATTGATAAGAGAGTAAGTGACACTGAATCCAAAGCTCAGGCCCGAAGGAGTTAATAGCACCTTCTTCTCCCTTCATCGTGAGAGCTCTCAACTGCAGGAATGACCTTAGCACCATAAATACAGATCTGAAGGTAAAACCGCAGCAGAACGTTGTGTCAGCCAGCAAATCCCAGCTGCCTTTGCAGCGTGGGAGGCAGAGCTTCCCTCAGCGCGCATGCACAAGATGACTGCGTGGGCTTGCATTCTGCCGCTGGGCTGTAATCCTAGCAGATCACCTCTCTTTGCCCCTTTCCCTCACCTATGATGGAAAGCAGCAGAGGGAAGATGCTCGGTTGTTTCTGAGAGCTCCCTGGATGCCCCCTAACCACAAGCACTTAGAAAAGAACTCAGGTAGTTGTCAACTTAGAAATCTAAAAGTGAAATGTATTATTTAGGTAGCATAAAATTGCAAACCTTAGCTTCTTTGTAGTAGCATATCTTGGATTTTCATACTGAGACCTTTGAAAAGTCATGAATGACAGCTGAAGCCCAGCTGAGTAACTCTCAGGACTGACCTGAGAACAGGGAAGAGGTAAGTAACACTGAGCTGTTTGCATATCAGTTTCATGCTAAAATCTGAATTGCACATAACTAAACAGCATTCTAAAACAGTCATGTTTACATGTTATTGCTACTGTGATACACTAAGAATATGGTGTAAATGATGTTTTTGTATTCAAATTAGATTTAATTTCCCAACCTGACAGTTGGTGGAAGCCTTCCTGGGACTGAATTGCACATTAAAAATTATTGGGGTAGGTGGGGGAAACTGAGTGGCTAACAAGTTGGCTAGAAGCAATCATTCGAAGCCCCCACTCGTCTAAGCCACTCCATCTGGAAAAGAAGTAAAGCACAAGTTCAGTTTACAAATGCACATAATTTTTTAACATTACTACAGGAAATAGTTCCTTCTCCCCTCCCCCCTCAAAAAAGCCAGAGGCTACACTTTTATTCACACAGTGTGCGAAAATTTCCAAGTGGTCTGGGCTTAGGCGTCCTCCAGTTTGGTAGTTCTGGGTCTGCTGCACACGAGCTACCAGGAACTTGGGCAATCTTGACATCTGTGCCCAGTGCAAAGCTGGTAAAGATCCCCCAGGGAGACCGTGTGCAGCTGTGGTTAAGGCCCCTGAGCTAGTTCAATTCTCTCCTTTTACAGAGAATTGCTAGTTGCTAAAGTGGCTAATTGCATATGTATGGTAGGGACTACTTATGTGTGCAAGTAAAAGGGAAAGTCTGTTGCAGTTTGCGCTGCACTTAGCTTGGTGTGGTTGTGCACGCTTGTAACCTCAGCTACAGCAGGCTGAGGCAGGAGGATCACAGAATTAAGGCCCACATAGGCAGCGCAGTGAGAGCCTGTCTCAAGGTGATAGAATGCTGGAGCTGGGGCTGTAGCAGAGCGCTTGCCTAGCAAACCTTCCTGTTCTCAGATGGTGGCAAAAGAGCAAATACTGGAGCAGAATATTGATTCCTAAACTGTAGCGCAGATGCAGAAAAAATAAGAACCATGTGCTCCCTAAAGGCTGTGAACTCCCAAGAGCAATTCCAAACCCAAGCTCCACGGCGTATTGTGAGTTCACTTGAGTGCGTCTCACACAATCCATAGTATTATATGAGGAATACTAAACCATTAGCCTCTGTACCATCTATCTGCTGAATATGAATGCAGGTATTAGACCATCAGAACAGATCAGTTTTACGATGCATAACTGACGTGTGTGATTCCCCAAAGATGCATAGGAGGCGGTTTAGATGGGATCAAAATTGTCCAGCTTACTGTTGTGACACGTTGACATGTGTTGACTTAGCAGCAGACCCTGCTTCTAGTTGCTAAAGTGGCGAATTGCATATGTATAGTAGGGATTATATATGGGACTATTTATGTGTGCAAGTGAAAAGAACATGTCATGTCATGTTTATGAAGTTTCTGCATTGTGCCAGACATTCTGCTGGTCTCAGGAGCTAAGTACTGGAAAGTGAATGCTGCCCCATTCCCCGTGGAGCCTTAGCCTAGGAAAATGGAGCATAGCGCTCTTGATTTACTCTTGGTCAGAGTCAAATTCTGTCTTGGGAATAATTATGATGACAATAGTCAACCAGTGTGTCCACCTGGTAAAGACACAATAGAATTCATAAAGTCAGAAAATAGAGAAATATGGAACAGACACGCTTTAGAATTTATTAAAAATTTAAAATGGGTGAAAAATCAATCACTTTTGCAAATTCTGTCAGGAGAATATGTCAAAAATACCAAAATACCATCAATTCAGTAAACCAAAGTCTTGCATGGGTGTAATAATCACGTGTGTATGAACCTGATCATTGAATGTGAAGCACTCAGTGCCATTTCCTTCCTAGCAAAGAGTTACTTAATACTTCTCCTTTATATCAGTGTTAAAATGTTTCCAATTCATTATCACCATTATAGCAATAATGCTGCAGAAAATACTGTGCATTCATTTCTTGCACATGCAAATGTTCAATACAACACATTCATGATAGAAATAATTGGATCATCATTAGTTTTTGCTATAGGCAAGCTCTGCTGTATCTCAGATCTCTCACAGATACTCAGTTTTCTATCCTCTCCGAAAGGACTCCGATCTTAAACTGTGGTCTCTGGCACGATACAGTCAGCCAGAGAAGCAAAGCCGTTGCAGGCAGTAGAAGCTGACAGTGAGGTCCGGAGTATGTGCCATGATCAAGCACTAGCTTGCGCTCTTTAAGTTCAGCTTACCCCTGACCACCCTGAGTCTGCCAGCCCCATGTGGGAACCGAGTTGGCGCTGTTCTGAGTAACCTGGCTTCTGCCGTCGTCTGCCCAGTGAGGCCCGCGCCACAGGGCTTCCGCTTCATGGAAGTGCTCAGAAGTCTCGAGCTGCCCTGATCAGGGAAGCAGCAGGCTGGCTTGTCTGCAGCACTTGGTAGCAAGCTCTGTGCAGCTGTGGCCTGGAGTGGGAAGTGTTGCTGCAGCCAGCGGCTCCCACGTGGGTGCAGGCACAGTCTGCGAAGCTGTGTGTCCCTCAGTTGCCTGCCCTCAGGCTCACTCACAATGGAAATGGAGGACAGAGGTCCTTCATAGGCAGGTCAAGTCTATGTTGTTAGTATTTAAAGGGTGTTTTCTGTCTTTGGGAAATACAGTACCCTGTACCTATAATCCTCTGAAGGAAGCATGTTGGAATAAGTCTAACAAGCATTGAACAGCCCAGTCAGTTGTACACATGGAATATAGGATACGCAGATATATATAATGAGCACAATAACCAAATGGGGTAAAGCTAAGCCCAGTCAGTTGTACATATGAAATATAGGATATGCAGATATATATAATGAGCACAATAACCAAATGGGGTAAAGCTAATTCCCTCAGAATGCCCCCACTTCTTCCCCTCTGAACGCTGCCCCCTTACTTTAGGCCGTTCTCTTGTGACGCACACCCTCCTGAGACCTGCTTCCTCTTTTTCTCCAGGTGGAGGTAAAGCCATATGTGCTGGATGACCAGATGTGTGATGAATGCCAGGGCGCACGCTGCGGTGGGAAATTCGCCCCTTTTTTTTGTGCCAATGTCACTTGCCTGCAGTATTACTGTGAGTTTTGTTGGGCAAACATCCACTCCCGGGCCGGACGTGAGTTCCACAAGCCATTGGTAAAGGAAGGTGCTGATCGCCCGCGCCAGATCCACTTCCGCTGGAACTAGGACTAGCAAGCTGGCCTCTGGTTAACTAGGAAGGAAAGGGTGCATGTGGCTCACTGAAGATACTGACATGCAGAAGAAATAAGTGCATTCTTCTGCCCTCACCCAGCTCTCAACACGTGCATCTTTATCAGCAGCCAAACACTACAAGCCTCTTGTTTTTCACCAAAACCCGACATCTCAGGCTTACTAATTTTTGTGATATTTTCATGTTAAAATAAAATGTTTTTTTGTATTTTCTCCAAGTTATTTTTATATGTAAAGTTAAAATTAGATATGAGAATGTTTTGCGTAGGGGCAACAGAGTCTGCTGCTATATAGTGGGTGAAGCGTGCACTTATTTCTAAACATGGGTTTTTAACTTCAAGATCTGCCCCAGTACTTTACCAAAGGTAGCAAAATAATAGTGAAGATGGAAGATGTCTGCTACAAATGCTTATTTTTATTGTTGCTATTTTCAGTGTATACATAAACTAAAAAATTAGGGTTGATTTTTTTGCTCTCCATTTTGACTTGCAAGAAATAATACCTCAAGATAATCTGATTTATTAGCTATTTTTAAACATTTTTAATCACAAGCTGTATTAGCTTTGCTGCTATATAGGTGTTATGTGTAAATGCCACCTATTAATACGGGATCGAAAACGTTAGAGACACACTGCATTGCAGATAAAATGCAGGCAGCACAATATGGCCGAAACTGCCATAGTTTTAGAATGTGAAAAAAATGCATGTTTACTTACCTGTATACACCATATGCATGCACTAGAATTATTAACTAAAGAGGTGAGGTATTGCAAATGCTCAAAGAAGCTCTCTTGAATCTAGGTAGCATGAACAAATTATAAAATTTGTTTTAAAAACAAGCAAACTTGCATGCATTTATTGTGACTTCAAGTTAAAAATGTTGTCTTATGTGTGTACAATATGCAAATTAGTTTTAGATTAGAGAGTGCAGCCATTTTGTGATCTGGTCAGTAGTGGAATTGGATTTATGCAGACTGGATGTAATATGTGTAATCCCTGTGCAGTTCTGTGATGTGCGGTTCTAACTCATGTGCAGTGATAGAGTAGAGATAAAAGATTGAAAGAAAAACACAAGAATTTCAAAGAAAGTTGATTTAGCCCCTTGGATTGTTCATGGTTAAGACATCCTTTAAAAACCAAAGATGGCCAGCACACTGCTAACCAGTCACCAAATGTAAGACCTGTAAGAAACCCAGACTTCAAACCATGGTTTTGTAGAAGAATGCAGAACTTCATATAAGTCAAAATGGAGATGGGAAAATATACAGATGGCTAGTTGCAAAAAAATTAAATTTTACCTGTAAGAGGATGGTGAAATTGGGCTTAAATTTGCTTCCGTGTTTGACCTATGTGTATCGGGGTCTTCTGTCTAAACTGGGGTCACTGTTGCATGAAGCATTGTTCTTAATAGTTAAGAATTGCTTTTTAAAAAAATTTGATGAAGGAATTTTGGTAATGACTTTGCTTGCTGGTTCTTTTTTTCTTTTTTTTGAGAAAGCGGCATGGAAACATGCCGATAGTCAATGAGTTTCTCTCGGTACTAAACACTATTAGAATATCGTTAGTGATATTTTTTCTCTTTAGAGCATTTTGAATGCAACTAGTCCCTATGTTTAAAGTAAGAGTTACTCTGCAGTCTAAGCAAAGCACCCCATAATGGCCAATATTTTTTAAAATGCAGAAGTAAGATTCTTGACTCTAAAGAGAGAAAATTACAAGGGTGGCTGCATGCGCAGGAGCCCTTGGGACAATCCCCCGCGTAAGCAAAGTGCTGACTCCATATTGGTTGTCGATGGTGTGCTTTTTTGTACTGTACAAATAATATGGTTCCTGTCTAACTGCTGTTTTATTGTGGTTGTGGTTCAAGTTTTTAATGTTTCAAGTTGATGCTGTTTTCAGAAGAGCTTTTTACTAATTTATTTGTCAACGTTCCCTATTTGTTACTTAACCATGTTCCTCCAGATTTTTTGGAGTCTTCTTTTCTAACCTTAACCCTGCCAAACCTTGATCCATTTGACATTTGTTATGCACTATTTTTCTATCTCTGCGAGAGATTTTTTCCAGCAGTCAGCTATTTTATGGCACACTTTTTTTGACTGATGACATCTCCTTTGCTATACCTCAATTTTTGGAATTTAGAAAAGAAATCAGTAGTTTTGCAATGTTAATTATTTAGATATTTAATTTCGCAGATTTTTAAACTTTATTTTCATAATTTCTGCTTAATGTTTAAAATTGAAGAGCCTTTTCATGTTTTAAATAATGAACACTAAAATCAATTACATGATGAAAATAATTGGAGATGTTGAAACCATTTTCCCTTCTTAAAGAGAAGTAAGTATTTGAGGCGAAGGGACCGTGAGAACACCTGTCGACTGAGGTGAGGGACAGGGTGCAGGCTCCTGCGCCTTCCCTTCCGCCCCGCAGCCTGTCGGGGGTGCTGCGCCCCTCCCGCGCCGCCCTCCCTCTGGTTCCTCTCTTGTTTTGTTTGTTCAGGGGTTTTGGCCTTTTGTGTGCTACATTCTTATTTTCTAACTGTTAAACACTGTATTAGAGTTTTTTTAATTTACAGATCATATTTATTTACTATTTTTGTAGAAAATTATTAATTTTGATTGTATTTTTGTATTTTCAAAGCTTCTTCACCTGTGTTCCCTAATGTTCATATTGCTGCCCAAAAGTATGACTGTGGAGGAAAACAATACTTTAAAAGTCCACACTTTTTGTTAAGAAGGAAACATTTCGCATTTATATATTTGTGTATGGAGAACACTTGATATTTTATCCCTGTTGTATCGGCCGCACAGAGCTTCTCCTCAAAGACGCTACGAAACTTGAATATAACACACTTTGGAAGCTGACTAACCTCGATTCTGTGTTGTGATGTGCAATACTGTTTCTAATGTTTGTATAAAAAATAACAGTGTAAACCTTTTTAATGCAAATTTATTTTTTTCATTGCATATTTTGCAGATTTTATCCACAGTGTCATTTTTTACTGTCAGAAAAGATGCCCCTTTTGTCATTGCAACTATTTTTTAAATCCAGAAATCTTTGTACTGATGTAAATGATTGTAGTTATTTTGGATAGTGTTTTGCTAACAAAAGGAGAGACTTTTTTCATGCATATTTCTATTTTGTTTTTTTGGGTTTTATTTTATTTTAATAGTAGTAAAATACTTGGAATAATTTTTCATATTCTTGTCATTAATATTATTTTGTATTTTTATGTGGAAATATATAATTTTATGACACTAATTGCTAAAGTTTATTTTATGTTGAATTATTTTTGGAGCTGAAATCTTTGTAATATTAAAAGCAACTAGTTTCTAATTCCCAGTTTCTGTATAGAATCGCACAAGTGGTTTATGGAGTGTTTGGATTGTAATTATAAATGGTTCTTTGATATGCAAATTAATATTTTCAGTTGATTTTATTTTATATTCCTAATGGGGTGTTAAAGCCGTTTTTTATTTTTTTCTAAATAAAAAGAGAACCCATGCTTTTATGGACACTAGGTAAACGCCTTCAGCTTAAATTTTTTGTTAAATAATTTAGTTTATTTTATTGTTATCTTCCAGGTGTCTAAATCTCCAGTCTGTCTGTTGTACTGGTAATTTAACTCTGTAATGGAATAGTTTGCTGCCAACTATTTATATTAAGTAATTTTTAAATATTTGTAATATTGTTGACTGACTAATAAACTATTAAGTTATTGGCATAGTTGTGGAATCTTATTCTTCAATTTAAGAAGTTTAGGCTGCCGGGGATATGTGACCCCGACATGATGTACTCTGAAGTGCAGGCTGATGCACACTTCAGTGCAGGGCTGGCCTGACAAGTGAGGAACCTCCTAGTGCAGAATTTCCCCATATTCCATTCTTAAAGCCCCTTCCTAGCCATTCTTCCCAAGCTGTACCCCAGACTTCCCTTTACCAGACACCTCATCTAATGGTGCAGTCCAAGTTGCAATCCTGAAATCCTGCAGAGCTTTATAGAAAATGTGGAGAGGTGGTTGATCATAATGAAAATGTTTGTTTTGCCTGTGAGCACATAGGTATCTCAGAAAGAACCAACACAATGTTTCCCCATGTTTTATATGACTTACTCAAACCTCCTAAAACGAGCTAGAAGACCTCACGGGCCCCATGTCTCCCACCACTAAATCCTCCAAAGATCCAGGGGTCTTCACTTAGCTTTGACACATGCATTATTTTCTGCTTGGAATAATGTGTGTCCCCCATAAAACAGCGCTGCGTTCTGGCACATCCATGATCCCCAGTAGGAATTTTACGTTGTGTTGGCATCCCTGCCATCGTCCTGAATCCGCCTAACTTGCCTTTTCTTTCCTTAAACAAGAAAACCTTTCAGGGTTTTGTGAACAGGGTCACACTGTATTCCCCAGGCTGACCTTAAATCCAGCTCTCCCCAGTGTTGAGATGATAGTCATGAGCCACTGAACATAGCAACAAAAGAAACTTGACCCTTGGTTGAGTATGGGAAGTTGAGCAGAAGCAGAATTCACAGCCTTCCGGTAGAAGAGAAGTTGATTCAGACCCAATGAATGCTGCTTGCCTTTAACAAAAAAGGATTTCTTCCCTAAATGATTCCACTTTGAGTTCTACACACGAGATGGCATTTGGCCTAGGTTACTGCAGTAGCAAACCAAGAAGTCAAAGTTGAACACTTACAAACTCTTCTAAGGGTTATGCAGACGGGAGGGAGCAGTCAGATCATAAGAGTCTGAAGGTGGGAGCAGGGCACCCAGACATTTTCTACGACAGGGCTGCTGTATCCATGAGTTCACTGCAGGTTTGGGTATTAGAAGGTGACCATAGGATTTGTCTCCTCAGCATTTCACCGTGGGAGGGAAAAGGTCTCCAGAGCCCCCAAACCTGCCTAGAGATTGAAAAGTGTTAATGCTGATGGGGGGGGGATGTTTTTCTCAATGGTCTCCCCGCTGGTGTAGGATTCATATGCCAGCAAACGCTCAGGCACAAGCCCTCTGAAACAACCCAAATGGAACTCAAGGGACCACACATGCAAAAGGACATAAAAACAGGAAGGAGACTGGCAGGAAAAGAAAGGCAGAATTGGGAAAAGGAGAGGGGATGGGGTTGGGGGTTAGAGCGTGAAAATATCATAAATTCACTATGTTCATGTATGAAATTCTAAAGAATAAAAGAAACTTAAGAAGGAAGAGTGTGGCCAGGACATAGATGACAGAGGACACTAGATGAAAATTTGATGGTGGTGTTAGATGGAAATGGCAGCCATGTGTGTCCCTGGGAAATAACACATGGTATAAAATTTTAACACAATTTAGAAGTCCTAAGTTATATATGTAAAACAATCCCAAATGGAGATATGAAACAATGAAAAGGCCTTTGTTGTGGTTGGTTGCCTGAATGCTGCCAATGAATTCACTAATGGTTTATGGGGACAAGGTTTTATTCTGGTTTATGGTTGTCCAGCTACAATTCTTGATCCTGCTTGGCAAGAGAGTTCAGACCAACATCAAGGAACAAGAGAACAGGCCGTACTATATGCACGATTGCTGCCAGTTGAAACCTCATTTACCAGATAGCAAGTCTGTCCAGTATGCAAAGAATGACAACTTCCTGAACCAAGTCCCTCTCTCTTATCTACCTTTCCAGGAAAAAGTCACTCCTACCTCCCCAATTATAGACAGTGTCCTGCAGGCTTACTCCAGACTTCCCTTATCTATTAATTTTTCACAGATGTGCCTCAGAGCTCAGCTTCCAATTGTCAAGTTGACATCTGTATCTACTATCCCACCCTTGTTTGGAGAGAAGGAAGCTAGATTATAAAACTAGATTTACAAGGCATGCTAAATTGTTTAAAATTATATAAATAAATAATATATATGACTTAAACATAGTCTCTATTCTAAATATTTTAAAAATCAGATGGAAACTGAAAATGAAAAATCTGTCCTACATTCCCAAGGTCCCCCCAGAGAGACGACTTTAAACTTGCAGGTTTCAACATTTATTTGTCATCGTATTACAGCTTCCAATCAAAGTAGCACACGTCTACTCTTTAGTTTTCAAATTATTATCGCCCTCTGTTGTGGTCACTCTTCCTCTTCTTGAGACAACAGTTAATTTAAGTGGAGAAAAGATTTTTGTGGCTTAGGATTCCAGAGGGAAGATAGACTATTACGGTGAAAAGACATGTCGGGTGGCAGAGCTGGGAAGGTTTGTTCCTTAAGCCATCTCCGAGGGCTGAGAAGAGTCAGCCGCAAACCGCTAGCGGGGAAGCAGGGTGGGGCTATCCAGCCTCCAGGTCCGCCCCCTGTGATTTGCCTTCCTGACTCAAGGCTACCCCTGAAGGTGCGCACTGTCCCAAACACCAGCTAAGGATCCAAACGCCTGGGCCCATGGCGGACAGCACACATCAACCACGACATCCTCCTAAAGTAATTCCGCATTTCCTTGCACACACGTACGGGGCACGGCGCAAGCCCTCCTGTTCCCTCTCCAGGGATCTGATGTGTTACCAGCCCGCCTGCCCATTTGTTTCCTGCCTCGCTGGTAAAGTTTAAGGAAATGGAAAAGAAAACAGTGCTGGCTTCAGTAGAAGGACAAACGGGAGGAAAAGGGAAAGAGGACTATAGAAAGGTAAAAGGTGAAAACAGATTTTCCATGGTTAATTGATTGGGGGTTTAAAGCAGAGAGAGAGAGCAGCATTAGTTTTATAATTCTTAAAGTATAAGTAATTCTTTAAAATTTGTAAAGAATTACAGTGGGTATTACAGAGATTTACCTTTGAATATGTCATTAAAGGGGGATTGGAACTAGGATTATAAACAAGAGGGAGGGGCAAGGAGGACCTCAAAAGAAAGGAGATAGGGGATCATGCTTCAGAAGAGAAAATAGGCCGTGGTCAAGTATTACAGATAAGTAGTGAGATATCTGGTGCAGCTCACTCTCACTTCCCTTCTTGTCACTTGGGACTGAACAGATTTGATCTCACCAATCAGGGACATTATAGGGATTGGCAGATAGATGGTCGCCATCCCACAAATGGGACACTGACCCCCCCTCCAACTGCTGCGTCCTACTCCTATTCTTCCATCTCCCTTTGAGTCTCCTCCTATATGACGATCTTCATTTGAACAGTCTTTTATTTTCCGTTAGGAGATGGGGATACAATCCAATGGGGATGCAGCCAAAAGTGCAGGAAAAGCAAAACTGAAAACAAACCATAATTCAGAACACCTGGAACCAGACCAGCCAAACCTCTCCCCATCCTAAAGCACGTGTAGCAGTTCTCCTGCATGGTCGCTGATAAATCACCATCAAACAGATTCCTGGTTACCGTTTTTTGTCCATCTTGGCAGGAGAGCTCACAGCAGTACCAGGGCCAAGGGAACTGGCCACATCATCTCTATATAACGACTGAAAGAGGGACGATCCTTACTTGCCAGGCCAGCATGTCTGGCCAAGTGTACACAAGGGTGCCAACTCTCTCAACCAGATCTCTGTATTTTATTCCAGGGCCTAGTCCCACCCACCATGGGCTGGGACTTCCCCATCAATTAGACGATCCCTGCAGGCTTGCCCGGGGTTGAACTCAACTACTAAATCTTCACTGCTGTACCCCCAGAGATTCAGCCTTCAGTTGTCAAACTGACACCTTGTATGTACCTATCACAAATGGTTTTGGAGTATCATATAATAAAAAACATTTTTGCCTTAAAAATTTTTAGAAGTATTATATAATAAAAATATGCTGTTTAATTATGTACCAACTAAAGCATATAAGTGTTTCCAATTTATAGTAATTATGTGTAAAGATTTTACTTGTGTAGTATACAGACAGATGTTTGTATGAATGTATATCATCCTTCTCCAGATTCCTGCTCCGTCCCATGCATTATTTAGCTGCTCATTTTCTAAGTGTTTGAAGAGTACTCTGTGTATTTTTCTGCCATTCATTCCCTGTTTGGCTCAACAAAGGTTAGAGGACACAGTCCATAGGATTTAATCGCTTTCAGTGTAGTAAGGTATGTGTTCTGGCCCGCAGTGTGGCCTTTCTTCACGTCTGTACCACAGACACTGGTCAGCTGACTTAAGGGTGTTAGAAGCCAGCCTCAGAGCTTTGCATGGTGGCTCTCACCTTGTGGAACGCTGTCTCTCTCCTGAGCCCACCTAACTCAGAAATTGTCTGTATGGTTTCAGCGTAGCGAGGGACAACACTTTTATGTTTGTTAGTTCTTACATATTTGAAATATTCTGCATCAGCCTGCAGCCTCCCTGAACTGCCTATCAGAGCAGTCAGGAGACTCTGCCTAAGCGATGAAAATGGATCACCATAATTCAGTCACTCATCACTAACCACACATATAATATCAGCCCAGGTCACAGCTAGATGACTCCCTGCACTCGCTCACCTCCTCCCCAAAGGCAATGTTTGATGCACAAATAGGAGCCCGAGGCCGGGTGGTGCATCTCAGTGGGAGAAAATTTTAGCATGTGTGGTACCCGGGTCCAGTCCCCAGCACCAAAATAAATGCATAATACATATGAAAAAGAAGTGTAATCTTTTGATTCTGGCTTCTTTCAATATACATGTTGTTCATAAGTATAGTTTGTACATTTTGTTGTGTTAATATTCTATTGTAAATATATATATTCTTTGGTCGATATGCATTTGGTTTTTATGAGAGATTTTATGAATGTTGGTATATCAACCTTGTATCCTAATACCTAGAAATTTCACTTGACAATGACAGTCTTGGTTGTGAGCTTGACATGATGTGGAGTGTACTGTGTGTGTGTGTATGTGTGTGTGTGTGTGTGTGTGTGTGTGTGTGAGGCTATTTCTTGAAGGATTAATCGATGGAGGAAGATCTTTCCTTATGCTATGCAGCACCTCCCGGTGATAATCCAGATACGTACAGATCTGAGGGTACAGCAGGATTGCCCCCGCCAATCCTCCTTCATTTCATGCTGTAACAAGGTAATCACTGCTGCTGTTCCTGCTGCTGCTGCCTCCAGGCTTTGCTGACATCAGAGCTCAGCCTCTTTGACCTTCCTACATGGACTAAGGATTCGTGACCCTCAGAATTCTCTAGGTCTTTGTCGCCAGGTTGAGACATCTACAGCAGCTAGCCCCGTGCCCTGAGTAACGACCGGTTCTCAGCCTCCCTGGGTGCAGACAGCCACTGCTGAACTCCTCAGCCCTAACAACTCCTTAGTCTAACAACTCCTTAGTAACAGGTGTCCATTCTGTTGGTTCTGTTCATTTGGGGTTCCAAGTCCTGGCACGACCTGGCACAACAGTTTCTCTCTAATGGCACTAATCCCTTACGAGTTACAGCTCCTTTTGAGGCTTCCTTGGCTCCAAGCTGAGCATCTTCCGTATATTTTCTGCTGCATGCTTTGTGTCCCCTCCCTGTCCACCTACCTTGATGAGAGCAGCAGGCAGCAGACTGCCCCAACCTAGATGTCACCCTGTCTTGAAATCTCTTCCACTAGTCGAACGAACGAGCCCTTACTTTCCCGTGTTCAGCTTCACTCAAGTGCTCAGAACACGGCCGCCAGCAGCCGGTTACTTTGCAAGACTATAACATGAACGGCCCAGGTTCAGACAAAGTCCTTGTTCCCTCTGAAACGTCACGAGCTGGGCCTCCATGGGTTGAACTGCCCTTGGCATTCTGGTCTCCCAGACTCCCACCAAAATGCTTCATTCACTTCTGCTCATAGCATTCTAGGGCTTTTCTGACCCAAAGTTCCAGACTCTTCCACCTTCCCCAGGAAACCAGTTCCCAAATGATATGGAGCTGCAAGGTCAAGTTGACAGAAACAACAGGGCTACTTTCTGTCCTAATTACTTTTCTGTTGTGGCATCTAAGTAAAGGTCTATTTTTAGCACAGAATTTGGGGGTTGTTATCCATCTTGTCTGGGAAGGCACAACCTGAAGCAATTGGTCACAGTCCATCCGGTGTTAGACCACCCACATTTAGGACTGGACTTTTTGCTTCAGTTAACCAAATCTAGAAATTCTCTCACAAGCATACCCAGAGGTGTGTTTTCCTGATTTTTGAATGCTATCAAGCTGACTATCAACTGCAGCAATTTACTGATATTAAGGCAGGATTAGACCAGCCATGCTGGGATGGGTCTCTCAAGGTCTTTGGAATTCCGGAAGACCAACCCCCACTGCTGGAATCACCCTGAGGGAACATTCCTGCTGAGGAACTGACTCCAATCCTCCCAGAGATAAGATGGCCAACTTCCCTATGAAGGGATTATGGCGCTGAGCTCTCCATATCAAACAACTTGACCTCTAGCCCACATGGGCCCCAGAGCAACTGGGTTGGGCCCCAATGGGTATTAACCAATGGGAAAAAGCCAGTTTCCCGGGCTTGTCTAGGTGTATCAATATACCTGGCCCTGGCAGCCATCTTTGGTGCCCTAGCCCCTCATGGTGCTCAAGGTGCCATGAGTTCCTTTTCTAGCTGCCTGCTTCTCATGGAGACGGTCTAGCCCCTCATGGCCCTCTAGTGCCGTGAGTCCGTTTCCAGCTGCCTACTTCTTCCTAGCCCCTTGTGGCACTTCACATCTGGAGTCCAAGAGTTCCAACCTTTCTCTTCTCTAATAAACTCTACCTTAATCCTCTACACGTGTTCTGGTTTCAATCTTCGACTCCGGAACACAAGAACCCTACGACGTTGGGACGGTCAAGACCGTTTTCCCTGCAACAATATGGTCTCTCATCTTGCTGTTTGTTTTGAGGTCATAGGTTCTATCTGTGACCCAGACTGTCCTAAACGCCTTCTCCCCTACCTCCACATCCCAAGGCATTAGAATTACAAGAGTGGGCCACCATGCACAATTGTCAACCTTTTTAAAATGCCAGGTGGTTTTATTGGAAAACTTTAAAATAGCTAAGCTATCTTTCATCAGCTAAATGGATAAATTGTGCTGTATCTATGTAGTGGAATGTGATTTGGCACTAAAAAGAAATGAGCTGTGAAGCCTTGAGGACAGGGAGAAATTTTACTGCCTATTTGTAAGTGAAGGAGTCAGTCTGAAGGATTCCAAAGTCATGGCGCCTGCAAAAAGGCGGAGCTGTGGGGGGCGGGGCTACTCCACAGAGCAGGGAGATGAGCAGGCAGGTGCCAGGTGTCCTCTCCTGTTGTGTTAACCTGCCACAAGCCCTCTACAGCGGTGCAGGGGAGCCCACGTGCACCTCACTTTCTCACGTCAGAGGATCTTTCCACATGTGGGACTCTTATGCATGATGAAGCTCATCATTCTATTTTTCTTTGCAATTTGTTTTTTTCCTCTTCATCCTTTGATGCCTATCATGATTTCAATTTTATTTTTTTCTTAATGTATAAAAGCAAATTTTATTAAAACATTAGTAAGCACATGATGTAAATGTGAGATTGACCCGCTATTTTAAAAAAAATCGATCATATAATTCCTCCTCCAAATAAGACAAAGATCACTCTATCAGTTACTCTTCTCTGTTGCTGTGAGAGAACACCCAAAGTCAAGCAACCTAAAGGAGCAAAGGAGGTTTGTTCGGCGTATGGTTCCAGAGTGGAGATCCTTCATGATGGAAATGGTGTGGCTGGCGGCAGAAGCTGGAGGTGATCTAAGTCAGATCCTTCGTGGAGACAGACAGCTGCCTCAAGCTCAAGAGCAGACTCACTCGTTCAAGCAGGGCAGGGCTAACAACAAGGCCTAACACCTATGACTGCCTTCTTCCATCAAGGGGTCCCCCTCTCCTAAAGGTGGCATGACCTTCCCAAATACTGGCAAATACATGAGCCTGTAGAGGGTAACTCACATTTCAAATCACGACATTCACAAGTCCTATGAAAACTTCAACAATAAGTTTTACATTTATTTATCTAATATATAAGGGGGTATGTGGGTGGAAATGAGTTAACAGTCCATGAGCTATGGTCAGAGGACAACTTGTAGGAGTTGGTTCTCCCCTTCTACCATACGGGTGCTGGAGATTGAACTCAAATCCTCAGTCTTGGCAGTAAGTGTCTTTATCAGTAAATTATCTCACTGGCCCTATATAAAAATTGTTTTCAATAGATTAAAAGTAAAAACCACACGATCAAAAAGTTGACACATTTATTACAAATGTGCAGACATACATTTTAAGTAACTAGAAAACATGATTTCAATTTTAAAGTCACATAAAGGACATAATTTTATCTTCTAGTGTTGTATACAGGAATATAATGAATTTATGATATTTTCATCCATTAATTCCCAATCCCATCCTCCCTCCTTTTCCCTTTAGAATCCTTCATTTCCCCTACCAGACTCACTTCTATTTTAAAATCTTTTCACTTGTGTGGCCCGCTGTGTTTCATCTGGTTCATCTTTGATGACCTATTGCCTGATATGATTCATGTGCTGCCGCGAGTATCAAAAATCAGTGGTTATACCACTGAGGACAGCATCTCCCTTCTCCCTGTCAGCATCAGTCCTCGTCAGTCTCTCTGAGAGGTGTAGATCTTCTTGAGATCTTTCCCCTTTCACAGTAAGATGCTAATAGAAGAGTTCCTGTGCAGTTCTTGTGAGAGCACACATATCTGCCAGGAAATCATGTATACCACAGTCCTGTCATGTTAGGTGGTGGCACTCTCCCCCTTAAAGCTCTTACAATCTTACGACTCCTCTTCTGCAATGTTCCCTGGGTCTCGGGGTAGGGGTTGGAGTGGCTTAAATTCCTTTCTAGGACCAAGTGGTCCATAGTCACTTGTTTTCTGCTTTTTGATAAGTTATGCTTTCTGTAGTAAAAACCATATATTGCAGAAGGAGGCTTCAAAGTTCGATGCTGAGTGTTCTTCCAATCTATGGGTATAATCACTGGCATATAAAAGGCAGTTTGATGTAGTGTTTTCATAGCTAAACATTCCTAGTCTGTTTTTCCTCCTGGACCATTGTCTTCCCCTTTCATAGGCACCCTTGTTCTAGTTTACAGTAACAGGAATGTGTTCCCTGCTGACAAGGGGCCTTAAATCCAATTAGAAATCTGCTTTTGCCCCCTTGATATTTATGCCATTACTACCCTGACTTGTGTTTGGTTTCTTTTGTGTTTAGAACATTTTCTTTCCTGGTTTCCCATTTCTTCATGTTTGATTAGTTGTTAATTGCATGTCAGATACTGCTATGAACTGAATGCTTATGTCTCCCAAAGCTTGTACGTTTACTAATTGCTAGTGATGCTATTTAGAAAATTCAGCCTTGCAGAGATTATTAATGAGATTAGTGTTTATTATCAGAAAAGTCTCAAGAGAGCAAATCCATGCCCTCCATCATATGAGATCCCAGGAAGAAAGTAGAAGTTAGGGCTTTGATGAAGCCCCAAATTAGCATCTTCCTTGGCCTTTCCAACTCCTGAATTATGGGAAATCTACTTTTTTCTATTTATTTGTTGCTTCTTTTTTTTAAATTTTATTCCTTATCCATTTTATACATGGATAGGATGCTTTCAACAATTCATTAAGTAACCCTGTTGTCATAATTAGGCACAGGTGTCAACTTGACAGTTGAGGGTTTGAGTTCTGGGCACATTTGTAAAGAATTAGTGGTTGAGTTAAGCCCAGAGCAAACTTGCAGATTGTCTAGCTGATGGGGAAGACTCAGCTCACGGTGGGTGGGACTAGGCCTTAGAATAAAATACAGAGGGGCTGGAGAGGTGGCTCAGGGATTAAGCCTCTGCCTTGCAGGTGGAAGGTCCTGAGTTCAGGTCCTGGACCCCAGGTATAGATGCCAGGAGGAAGGGGGGGGCTGTGTTTCTGGTCCTGGGAGGGCGGAGCCTGTGAATCCCGGAACAGAGTAAACAAGGAGGAGGTGGAGGCATACATGGTGGTTCCCGAATTCGCCCGTGGTTCTACACACACACATACATACACATGCGCACACATACATACACACACGCACACATGCACAATTGAATAAATAAATAATAAAAAAAGAATAAAATACGGAGAGCTGGTTGAGAAAATTGGCGTCCTTGTGTACACTTGGCCAAACATGTTGGTCTGGCAAGTAAGGATCGTCCCTCTTTCATCCTTTATGTAGAGATGGTGTGGCCAGTTCCCACAGCCCTGGTATTGGTGTGAGCTCTCCTGTCAAGATGGACTAAGCACTATAACTTGACAATTTTAAGAGAATAAACCCCTTGTCCCCTTAAGCTGTTTGACAGTGATTTATCGGCAACCATGCATGAATTGCTACACCTATATTATCTGATCCCATTCCTTCTCTGCCATTGAAACTTCTCAACCGACCTCCCTCCTACTTTCATACATCCTTGTGTGTGTGACTCAGTAATTTTCATTGGGTTGTTTTCAGTAGTATGTGCCTGGGCACTTGCTGGAATGCAGACAATGTATCAATGTATTCACTAAAGAAATAGTCCTCTTATTACCCTCAGCAGTCAACACTCAACAATCCCTCAGCGAGGGGTAGTTGGACACACAGTGCTGTCTGGTACATACACATACATATACCACTCACAGGAAATAAGTAAATAAAATTTAAAAACAAGAAAAAAAAAGAAATTCTGAAAAAATTAAGAAAGATATCATAGTAAAAAATTTTATGAGTGATATGAAACTTATCTATTCTATTTTCTGCCAAAGATTATTCATATTTATTTTATTGCTGTTTTTAATTTTGAACAGGCTTTTTCCATGTAGCCCAGGACAGTGCTACAATCCTCTGCTTCAGCCTCTGGAGGGTTTGTATGTGTTTGTTTTAGCACAGTACTGGGACACTAAATATCTGGGACCAACTTGTTTCCAATGAAATGATCTAATCATTTTTAGGATCTGCATGATTCAGACTCACCCAAGAGAAGTTTTCAGAGACTTTGCTCATTACATCCTGGAGTTGGAGTTTTTCTTCTGCAGGTGATCTGTCAATCATAGGTGACATTTATCTTCTCAGTATTGTAGTTGCCTCTTCTAGAGACAACAAAAAAAAACACAAGGAAGATTGCTGCAAATTCCACACAGGCTTGCAATTTCCTAGGCTCTGGTTTCATAATTTAATATGTCATATTTTTATATAAGCTGTCAATAAAAGAGGTAATAAAACACAGGTCTCATTTCCCTGGTTATTTTCCACAGGAAAATTATTGAATATTAACAGAATTAGTTTCATAGATTTAACTAAAGGTTTATGTCTTTCTTGAGTCAGATTTTATTTATGAAGCATTCTCTGTCATTTCCTTTATTCTGTTATTAAAACTACTAATGATATATAAATGAATATGTCAGGTAGAGTTCACTTTTGTGTCTTTTCCATCTCTGAATTACTGATGATGCAATAGTTATGATTATTCTGCACCATCTATCTTTTAATTTGTTTATCATCATTGTTCTTTCATTCATTTTCTCTATGAAAGTACTACATTTTTGTTATCTTCTTTTCTCTTTCAGACTTCAGTCTGTACTACTGAAATCTATCCTTCAGTGAGTCACTGTGATAACAAGGAGCCTTTGCTTCATGCAGTGAAAATTCCATTTTACCTCAGTCATGTTTCTCCTTCAAAACATGCTGCCTTGTTCAAATCATAAGATAAATGTCAGACGAATCCCAGTTGATGGACATTCTACAAAACATCAGGCCAGTCACATTCAAAACTGTCAAGATCTTTTGAAAACTGTCACTTTCAAAACATGAAAAGTCTGAGGATCTTCCCCAATCAAGAAAAGACTAAGGGATGTGACTGATAAGCACAGTGTGGGATCCTGAGCAGGATTCTGGAACAGAAGCAGGATGGGGGAAGGACAGAGAAAATATATTTAGCTGTGATTTGAGTGAGTAAGAATGTGTTGCTACTGGTCATCAGTTATGACAGAGGCACCATGCTACCATGAGACTTCAATAATCCAGGGACTGGATTAGCAGTGAGTGTGCATTGGTCGGCTTTGGGTCACGATAACAAAACACTGGAAATAACTCACTGTATAAAAAGAAAAGATTTACAGAGAGACGGGGCAGCATGCCAGTCATGCACAGGGCACACAGTCATGCCATACTAAAGCAGAGACCGAGAGCAATGCCACCATGCCACATGTCCCTTAGAGGACTTTGTTTCTAACGACATCAGGACGTATCACCAGGCTGAGACTTAAATTTTCTATTGAGTCTCATCACTATCGTCCAGTCGATCAAGGCTTCACAGAATATGCTAAAATAAGTAAGCCTCCTGCTGGCCTAGGTCTTCTACTCCCCAAGGTTCCAGAGACATCTCTTATGCAGAAGGCACTCATTCTGTCCAGTTCAGAGTATCCCATCGTTCTAGGATTCCACAAAACTCAAAGTCTACAGTTTCACATGAGACTCAGGAAAATTCTCATCCTTGAACCTTCACTAATTAATACTTCAAAACAAGTTACTTCCAAACCACAACGATTGGACAAATGCAAACCTTCTATCACAGTGGTCCCTGGGAGACAACTAAACCTCACCCAGTCATATCAAGGCATATTTATTTTTAGAAGGGATTTACATGCTCATTAGGAGAAAAGTTCAGAGTCCTGTTTTATTTTAGAGCCTTTTTTTTTTTGAAAGAGAGTATAACCCTGTTTCTTAAAAATTCTGTTCTTAGTTCACATTTACTTGTTCTCAGTTTATAATTTCTTGTTCTTTCTTAATGGGCATTGTATGCTCCTTTTTGAAGCTTTAGTGCATATCACTTAAAATTCTTTGGAAAAGATAGCTACAATGCAGTTCTCTGTAATAAATGCTCCTGTTCACTGAGTCTGTGGACAAAATCATTCCTGTCGATTGCTTTGGTTGCATATTTTATCATAGTGTTTACAGATTCCTGATGAGTAGCAGTTTCTTGTGATTTTTCTCAGTCTTAAGATATTTATTGTTGGGTCTGGTGCTTTTACAGTGGCTGCCCTGGGGAAATAAAATGTACCAGTCCAAACTGGGTTTAATTTGTCACTCAGGTCTCTCATTGGAACCAGAAGTTAGTTGGCTCCAATCCCAGCCACTTGTTATGAGCTGTAATCTTGGACACAATGGTAAAAGTGACGTACAGTGATCATGAGGAAAGGAACATGGAATTAACAGACAGTGTCATCACCCTCTGCCCATCACTTTCATGCTCTTCTTACCTCTAACCCTAGTCCTGGTTTGGGACAATCCCACGGTGCCTGAGAATTGCAGCCCGTGGATCTCTTCCCACCTCTTCCATCTCTTATAATTGCACACTCCCTAGATTTTCTCTGATATCTGTGTCAGCCCACTCAACATCTGTCTTACATAAATGCAGATGTGGGAACGATTAATAGCTCCTGAGGCACTCACTCTTCATATAGGAAGAACTACTGTGCCTTCCGCCTTTCTAGCGTAAAATGCTGAAGCATATTCCACGTCATCCCTAAGCCTCTGAGCTGCTAAGATTAAACACCATTTGTACACACTGCCATAGCCAACATGATCACACTTTGTGTGTGTATGTGTGTGTGTGTGATGTACGTGTACAAGAGAGCACTTGAGAATGTGCTCTTGTAGAGGCCACAGGGTAAAATCAGGAATCATCCTGAATTATTCTTCCTCCTCTTGTTTTGCTCCGGGGTTTTCCAGGGTCTGCCTTCTTGGGTCAGAAGAGCGGGCTGGCCGTATCTAGTGAGCATTTTTAATTGGTATCTAGGGATTCTAATTCAGGTCCTTTTGCTTGCAGGCAAAGAGTTTAACCATTGAGCTATCTCTCCAGCCCAGTTACACTACGCATATACTGACTTCCTTGGCTTCCATATCTCATTCTCCCACACCTTCATTCCTGCTTCCTGTGATCACTTCCAAAATAAGCTACAGACACAACAGTACTGTATGTGGAGTCTGCGTGGGACCAACAAACAGTAAAAAGACAAGGTGGGTATTGATGCAGTTGACAGTCCAAAGAGCAGGAGATGGAAAGGGTGTCGAGAGAAATACCTAGAATATAGCCCAAAACTTGTTTCCTCCTACCTTAGAACTAATACGTGTGCACGACATGCTTTTCTGGGAGAAAAAACACTTGTGAAGATCATGTGATATTCCCATTCAGTGACACACCAAGACTGGTG